>CM070626.1:47106849-47739312 GCA_036346255.1 Ampelocalamus luodianensis
GTAGATCCACAATCAGGGGGCGGTTTGCATGCTGTTTACACACGGTCCTCTCTAACTTGTCTCTATGAAGAGTGGGGCCACTATTAGGCTTCCCCAATATTAGCGTCGGCTGTGAGATAAACCATATTAAACGTGCGGGGGAAAAGGTACGAAATGAAAAATGGAGGGAAAGAATGGCGGGAGCAAAATAAATAAAATGGAGGGAAAGAATGGTGACATGCATTTAGTCGCGCCTAAAAAATTAAATCAAATTAAATTAAATCCATACTTTTTATGAAGCGAGTCAATCAAAATTAAAATATGGTTAATAGTCATATATGTAATTAAATAATTTTAAATGTGAGAAAGTTTGGTCATAATTTTCCTTGGATAAATAATTTTAAATATAAAGTTGTCAACAATAAAGTTGCATAATTTTTTGAGCAGGCTCCATTGGGCGCGACCTCGCCGTGCGATTGTGGCTCAGGCGGACGTACGTGGCCAGCGTGATGGTGGGGCTCTGGCGAGAGCGTGCGGGCAGGTTCAACTCTGGTGGGCACGACGGGCGGGTGCGACGTGGGCAAGGCTCCGGCAGGTGCGACGATGGGGTGTGGCTCCAGGGTGTGGGTGTACACGCGCACCCATCGGTGTCGCACCGCCAGCATGAGGAGGCCACTGGCCAACCAACCCCGTCCTGATCCCCACCCTTTGTAGTCAGGCTAGGCGTTCGGTTAATCGAAACCGATCTGTTCGGTTCCTCGGTTCTTGACACAAATTCGGTTCTCTAAAATCAGGAACCGATCGGTTCTTTGCAAAACCTGGAACCGAGCAAATTCGGTTTCGGTTCCGACCGAACTAACCGAAATTTACACAAAGCACAAAAAATAATTAGAAAAAATAGGGAAAAATATTTTAAAAAGGCATGATGCCAAGATTCAAAATAATACGATGGTGTGAGGCTATGAAAGGGTGTCATCCAACTTTTATATCTAAGGTTAAGATGGTATTAGGTCTAAATTGTAAAGTTTATTGGGAATGTGTGTGAATTTTGGTTATTTCGGTTAACCGAGCCTAAGAACCGAAATTTTCGGTTTCGGTTATTTCGGTTTGGTTTTCGGTTCTCGATTTTTTGTGCCCATACTTACATTGTAGCCCGTGGCTCTGCACCGGCGAGCCGCGAGCGCAGCGTGGGCACGAGGCGCATGAGGCGGAGGGGCGAGGAGGCAGTGCAGAGATGCCCCGGCGGCCGTTGGCCAAGCTCGGCGTGCTGTGCCCTGTAATGGCATGGAGCAGAGGGGAGAAGAGAGAGGGGTGGCTGACATGTGGGCCATCGCCACGTCGTCGTCCATGTCAGCAGCCATGGTGGCAAAAACCACTCTCTAAAACCGTTTGGGGGGTTATTTGAACGGTTTTAGAAAGTTTAAGGGACAAAACCTCTGGTTTTATAGTTTGGGGGTGAAGTAGTCGACCCTAGATAGTTGAGGGGGTTATGTAGACTTTTTCCTTTTAAGAAACTAGTTGTGATTGGACGACAATGAAAGTCAATTCTGTAGTAGTGACTAGAGCCCGATTAAGAGAAGCCAGCTTTCTCAGGCTTCATAAGACTTAAAACTTTGTCATTTGATATCATTTAGGGGCTACAAACCTTGTGCTCAATGATTTTCAAAACAAGGTTACGAAATGATAACAAAATTAATGTCCTACGTATTCTAATGAATGTATGTGTAGTCTAATGGTAGAGAGGTGTTCTATGGGTGGTTTTGCGTTCAAATCCTGTTGAGATGTGTTTTTTTTTGTTTTTTGAATTCAAATCTTGAAAGGTGTTTTTTTAAATCGCACCTAAGCTGTGAGACGTGTTTTTTTTGTTTTTTAGAATTCACATCTTGAAAGGTGTTTTTTTTTAAATCGCACATAAGCTGTGGCGCACCTGTAGCCATTTGATTTCAGCCTTATGCCTTCATAGTGTTAATATTTTTATTGCTTTTTTTCAAAATAAGGTGTTTTTTTTTAAATCGCACCTAAGCTGTGGCGCACCTGTAGCCATTTGATTTCAGTCTTATGCCTTCACAGTGTTAATATTTTTATTGCTTTTTTCAGAATAATTCCTGCCGATAGAGACAATGGGCCTATTGCCACTGGATATATGATGGCATATAAAATCGTGAAACACTGAACATCATGCTTATTGAAAATTTCTAGCATAAAAACTCCGAGGAATACACAAAATTACAACTTGGCAAACAACTCAAGATGTTCATGCGTTGCAGCAATAATGTTTATTAATCTTCTTGATCAGAACTTGTACTAGGGTCTACATTTGTTTCCACTACAGTTGTACCCTCTACATCTCTTCTAGTCCATGAATGACTATTATGTGCATTCGCAAAAAGGTTCTCAAGAGTACTGACATGATAAGGTTCATATTCTACATCATTCCATTCTTCTCCCATTTCAAATACATCTCTAGGCTTCATCTTCAATGCAACTGACCATCCTGGGTTGTTATGCTCGTCTTCAACATAGAACACTTGGTCAACTTGATTGGCAAATACAAAAGGCTCATGCTCAATCCTATCACCTTTGTGAATTTGCTGTGAGAAATTCACAAGTGTACAACCAAACTTATCTGTTTTCACTCCCTTTCCTCGAGTGACATCAACCCATTCACATTTAAACAACACCACTGAGAATCTTCCATAATATTCTAACTCAACTATATTAAGTATCCTTCCGTAGTAGGTAATATCTCCAAGGATAGGGTTAGTATCCCCTCTAGAAGAATAACTTGATGTTTTTGCAGTCACAAGTACTCCACTATTTTGCGTTACCTTGTCATAACATTTGGCTCTAAATCTGAAACCACGGATGCTAAAGGCTCTGTGTCTTCTTGCTGCATCCAATGGGCTGCGAGCCAACCATCGAATGTCCTCATCGATGCTATCACTACCATTTTTTTCCTCCAACTGCATGATCTGTATCATCACAAAATATACTTAGGTTGATTTTCCCTGTTTTGAAGAAAAAAAACCATGATACCTACATGTTCTCTGAACCAATTAGGAAACTCTTTATTCTGTATATTCTCAATTGTTTTCAAGGATAGACGACGTTGACGATTTCTTCTTTTGAGATCCGCGGCATGCTCTCTAAAATGGAAATTAACATGGATTCAGTTTTAAAGAAACATATGTAATATAGGTGTCAGTAACACTTACTTCAAGTATGGAATGACAGCTTCACAATTGTACAGCACATATCTATGTGCTTGCAGTTTCTCTAGATCGGTTAAAATGAAACTGGATGGTCTCCCCAATGGTTTTCCTATAGGAGGAAACAAAGAGGAATCATGTCCATATAAGTTAGATTCAAGATGATCCTGGTTATCATCATTCCTTGATGGTTTGTTATGCTGTGTGGAGAAACCTTCCAGGTATCTAGAACAAAACACCATACACTCATCTGCCAAAAATGCATTTGCCATTGAAGCCTCTGGATGAGCTTTATTGCGAACATATGACTTCAGCTTACATAGGTACCTGCAACATATAAAAAAGCATCAATTTAGTAGGATATATATAATAAATGACCCAAACAATGAAAGTTAGAATCTGTACCTTTCAATGAAGTACATCCATCGATAACAAACTGGTCCACCCATCTTACATTCAGTTGCTAAATGTACTACTAAGTGAACCATAACAGTAAAAAATCCAGGAGGAAATATCATCTCCATTTTGCATAGTGTAACTTTAATTGATTGCTCCAAACGGTCAAGTTCATCAACATGAAGCACTTTCGAACATATTCCTCGAAAATAAGCAGACAATTCAAATATTACTGCTGTGATATCATCTGGAATAATGCCCCTTAGAGCAATAGGCATGAGTTGTTGAAGTAGAACATGACAATCATGTGTTTTGAGACCAATAAGTTTTCCTTCAGCACAATTTACAGATTTTGATATGTTTCCAGAGTAGCCATCCGGAACTTTTATGCCTCGAAGCACTTTACAAAATGTTTGTCTTTCACTTTTAGACATAGCAAACCTTGCAGGTGGCAAGTAGAACTTGCCTGGCGGATTTTCTTGTGGGTGGAGGTCCTCTCTAATGTTCATCTCTTTGAGGTCTTGACGAGCATATAAATTATCTTTCGACTTTCCATCTAAACCAGATAATGTACCATAACAATTTTCAAACACATTCTTCTCAATATGCATCACATCAAGATTGTATCGAAGAATATTATCATCCCAGTAAGGCAATGTGAAAAGACTACTTAATGCCTTATAAGTTTTTGAGTCCTTGAAATTACCTAATGCGATAATTTCATCCATAATTGGACGGTCATAATAAGTTTGAGGCTCTGTTTTAAGCTCCACTGTTCCATCAAAAGAATTCCCATCTAAACGAAAAGGATGGTCAAGAGGAAGAAATCGACGATGACCCATAAAACAAGATTTACGACCATGCTTCACACGTTTGGACCATGCATTTTCACCACAAGGTAGACATGCAAAATTTCCATGAACCATATGACAAGCAAGCATTCCCAAGCCTGGTAGGTCACTAATGGTCATTAGCACTGCTGCTCTCAAATCAAATGTTTCGTCTCTTGATGCATCATATGTTAACATACCATTTTGAAATAAATCTTTTAGGTCCTCCAAAAGTGGTTTAAGGTACACATGAAGTTTCTCCCCAGGACTACTAGAACCAGGAATTATTAAAGACAACATTTGATAATTTCCTTTCATGCAAAACCATGGAGGTAAATTATATATTACCAAAACAACTGGCCAACAACTATATCTAGAACTCAACATCCCATACGGATTAAACCCATCGGTAGCTAAGCCAAATCGAATATTCCGTGGATCTGACTTAATTTGTGGAAACTTTTCATCAAAGTTCGTCCATGCTCGGGAGTCAGCTGGATGTCGTAGCGCACCATCCTTGATGCGCTCTTCATCATGCCATCTTAGGAGAGGTGCTGTTTCTTTGCATATAAATAGTCTTTTTAGCCTGTCTTTAATAGGAAAGTATCTTAATACTTTATTAGGCGTTGCTTTCCTTCTTTGCTTCTTTGTTAGTTTGGTTTCAGGTTCCACACCTTTCCACCTAGAAGCCTTGCACTCTGAGCAAAAATCATCATTTTCCTTGTCTTTCCAAAATAGTTCACAATCATTTGGGCACGCATGAATATTTTCATAGCCCAAGCCAAATTTGGAAATAATTTTCTTAGCCTCATAAAAAATTTTGGGCAGTTCCTTACCATTTGGTATAGCCTTCTGCAAAATAGCAAGCAGATCACCTAATGATTTATCTGACCATTTGTTCATGGATTTTGTATTGAACAAAAGCACAAGTAAAGTTAGCTGTGTTAATTCACATCCTGTCCATAAAGGCTTTTTGGAATCTTCAACTAATTTATAGAACTCTTGTGCTTCTAAATTTGGCCCGCTGATAGGTGGAGTCGGAAGATTCGTGGCATCTGGCATAGGTATGTCTTCATACATGTGATAAAATGTATCATGAAGCAACTGGCTCATGTTATCATGCCTTTCTTCATTCTGAGATTGTGGTTGTTGATCAATGGTGTGCTGTACTGTAGGGTCATTATGAAAATCCCATTCTTCATAATTCTCGAGTATCCCATTGCAGACCAAATGTTCATATATTTCATCCCTCGATAGGAGACTAGTATGCACGCATGTATGACATGGACAATAAATCTTTGAATCTTCAGGCTTATCTTTAAATGCAAATTCAACAAATCCTTCTACACCAGCTATGTACCGTGTAGAATCTTTAGGATAGCCCAAAAGAAGCTTGATGATTTTTAAATCCATTGTGACTGTATAAATAAATAGTTGCTGTTAGTTCATATTTATTTATTATCATATAATCTGGATCCTTTTAAGTTACATTATCAGAACTAAATTTTCTAAGGCAATAAAGATCAGAAAATTATAACCCAGCCAATTGTAAAAGGTGTCCAAAAGGAAAAAAATAGTTCTAGCTTCCAGGGAGGAAGATTGCTATATCAGTTTGAGTCAAATAATTCGCAAACTACTCTAGCAAGAGCAGAACATGAGTCTAGCATACATATTTCAGTTTCAATTAGCAGATGGATCTAGCTATTTTAGTTTCAGCACCAGTTTAGAAAATCACAGATGTACTAAATAAAAAAGTCAATATATACAGTACTTTGGTTCAGATATATCCGTGCTTTCAATGGTAAAATCGCATATAACAACTCGAGCATTAGAAACAATGTGGTCATATACTGTGACTGAATTTTAACACTACTGCTTCAGTAAAGAGCAAACAGGACACGATAGTCAAGTCCGAGCGGGCAAGCATGGGCCTTGATTTCGATTTAATTAGTTGAATGGAGTACACGCAGCTCATTACTAAGGGTCAAGTTGCACGGTTGATTGGCTTAAGCAGATGGAGACTTCAAGGCATACCTAGTTCCCCGCTGCTCAGCGTTCCCAGTTGCTGTGTCGCCGATGGCAGCGTTCGCCGCCGCTGCGGTGTGGTGTCGCGCAACTTGCACGGAGGCACGAAGAAAACGGAAGAGGATGGGGAAACACGGCAACGAGAGGAAGGGGATTTGGGGGCGGACGCCGGACCAGGTACCTCCAGGCAGAGTGGCGGCGGCCGTAGTCCGAGTGTTCTACGAGACCCTGGTGAAACCACGAAGGGTTTTGTTGTGCTCACATCTGTTCAGAGTAAATAAAAGGAGTAATGAGTCGACGAAGAACAACACATAAGTTTGTTTGAGTTGGTCAGTGTGGGCTGAAAGCATGCAAGCGGTCTGCGGTTCGAATCTTGACCAAGCATGTTTTTTTATTAATAACAAAAAAGCACGGTGGGGACAAATAAATTAAAAAACACGAACCGTGCTCGGAAATAAAAAACACGGACAGAGCAGTGTGCTCGGAGTACTCGGACTCAAACACAGATATGTTCCAACACTTCACATGTGTTGCTGCTAGGTTCTATGCAACACATAGATTAAACGTTGGTAGGTATCCGTTGTTAAATGGGGGTTTGTCTAGTAGTGATGAAATTGTTGTGCTAGGACTAGGGTGGTCCTTCGGCTGGATTGAACCCCAAAATGTTTTATGCTTGAGCGAGTGGAAGGTGGTTAGAGTGGGTGCCATGAGCACACTGGGTTGTGCATAGTCTCGCCTGAGCAGCCAACTAAAGACTTAACCTTGAACCATTGATCTGGGTCTCTCCGTACAACCACATGTCCAGGATAGGGTGGACCGGGTGCAATAACTAGCAAAGCTTGAGTCGGTTCTGTTATGGTCGGGAACGGCGCAAGAGGGGCCCAAGACGGCGAAACCTCAGTGAGCAGAACCGAGTCAAGTGGACCTTTGTAAAAGCCTGGTGGTAGTCTCTTCTTGATTCACACGTCTAAGGAAATGTGTGTCGTATCAAGCGACTATCTCTTGTGGGTAAAAGGGTACAACCTCTGCAGAGTGCTAATCTATTCGAATAACCGCGTCCTCGGTTATGGACATGCCCGGAGATTTCACGCAAGGGGTAGACTTTTCTCCTTTTTGGTGGTCTTGTGTGGTCTGGTGATGTCTGGACTATGATCGGGGTGATCATAGTGAGATCTGGGAGTGGACAGGGTGTCCACAAGTGATTTCAAAGAACTTGTTTACTTGTGTGTATTCTTTCAACTTGTGCTTTGCAATCTACTTAATGTATCTCCTGTAAAAGTTGTTGTAACATCCCAAGTTTCAGACTTGTGTTTCCAATGTAAGAAAACGAGTAGAAATTAAAAACTTTTCTTACATCTTGTATTTGCTGTATGCCTTGAGCATTTGTTGTAAAGAAGTTATGGAAATACAGAAACCACAAGTCTTTTCATCAACATCTCAGTCTTCAAAAACATTCCTGTCAAATCTTGTGGTCATCTCCGGGAAATATTTTTCCTAAGTTCTAGGGTTGGTGTGTGACCTCTCTGAAAAATTTCACAATTTTTAGAAATTGTTTGAATGTTTTTGGAGGTCAGTCAAACCTATTTGAATTCTGGTCAATCATTAGTCCAGCACTTTGTTAAATTTTTGGAGGAAAATCCACAGCACCAAAGCCTCTGAAAATTTTATGCAAGGTCAATACTTTAGTTGGCAAACTCCTGTAAAAATTTCAGAATTTTTGAAGTTGTTTTGCTAGCTCAAACAATTCTCCAAAGTGCAGCTCTTCCAAAAACCAAAAATTAAAACTCGGTTCGAGTCGGACTGGGCTCGAGCCCGAGCCAACTCGATTGACTCGGTTGGACCAAGTCTTGAGCCGCACCGAGCTTGATCCGAACAACCGTGTGTGAGCCGTTGGATTTAAAATCCAACGCTCACGACCTCCCGAGTTTCCTACGTTCTTCTTCTTCCTCCTCTCGCCGTCTTGCGTGCGTGCGTGGCGAGTGGCGATCGCGAGCCTCCGTCGTGTCGTGGGCCCGACAAGCGCTCGTGCCTCGCTTTGCCCATGGTGGAGCGTGCGCGACCTTACTGCTCTCTCCTCATTTTCTCATGATGAGGCACTTGGTCACTTCGCCATTAGAGCCGTCCTTGTGCTCTGGGGGCGAGTACTTGAACACCCGAAGCCTCCCTTGAGTTCCCCTTGACACCTCTTGCCACCTTGGCTCTTTTCTCCGTGGGTTGGCGCCAATCGCCAAAGCACTGGTTACGCCATTTCGGTCGTTTGGAGCTCCTTGTGTCGACAGGGTTCTGGGGTCCTCTTGCCCTACACCTTGTTCCTTGGTACCTCACGGTCGTCGCAAGTCCTTTCCCTAACTCCATTTTGGGTTGCTTTCACGGGAGCGGCTCGAATTGAAGTTCCATGGTGGCGGCCAAAAAGGGGACCGTCGTTTCCAGCTCGGTGAGTATCCTCCGTCCAATCCCTTGTCTGGACCATCTTTAGATCATCTGAAGCTTCACGACCGTCATTTTGCCTCGATAGCTCCGGGACCCTTATCGTCGTCATCTTCTCCGCCTCCGGTGTCGGTCTCCGCCGCCAACACTTCTCCGACCTCCCTCGGCCCTCTGCTGTGCCCTGGTGAGTTCGCAATATCTCCGTCTAGCTTAAGGACTAGCTAAGTTAGCTTGTAGCGAGCGTTTTCGCTGTTTTCGGTTTTTGGCGAAAAACATCCTACGCCCCTCTCCGGCTCGTCGGCGTTACAGGCCTGCTCCGCCGCTGAGAGTGAGTGCTTCAGGTTCACAATAGTATTAGCATCTTTTTGGAACCTTTGGTAGGCGCCGCCGTGGCCTTGGTCATCGGCGACGTGTCGGCGAGCTCAGTGCGATGCTCTGTGCTTTGTCGCGATTTTGTCAAGTCATTAGACCTCCTCGGTTTAATCTCAGCCGTTCACGATCTCCCCAGTTTAGATCTGAGCCTTAGGTCCTTTCCCGTAAAGTTCTAGTCTCAGGACCTCCTAGAGTTGATCTTGACCATAAAAGACCACTCTGGATTAGCTCTTAGCCGTTAGATCCTCCCTCTGTAAAGTTGCTAACCGCAGGACCTCCCCTAGCTTAATCCTAGCCGTTGAAGACCTCTCTAGGCCAAATCTCAGCCGTAGAGACCACCCCCTGGACCTCCACCGAGGTCCTCTTTGCGAAAAGACCACCCCGGCCATTTTGTGAAGACCACCCCAGGACCTCCCTCGGGGTCCTCTTTGCAAAAGACCTCCCACTGGTCCTTTTTTTTGGAAAAGCTAAGTCACAGGACCTCTTTAGAGCAGATCTGAACCGTTCAGGACCTCTCTAGAGGGATCTGAGCCGTCCAGATCTTGTTCCATTAAAAACTTGTCTTTGCGGATCTCCTCGTTAAATCTCAACCGTTGAGGACCTCCCACGCGAGATCTTAGCCGTCGAGATCTCCCTCGTGTAGAACTTATCGCATAGGACCTCCCCTATAAAATTTGGACCGCTCAAGACCTCCTCTGATAGATCTTGACCGTCTAGGACCTCCTCCTCAGCTCTAGACCATTAGATCTGGATCTGACGGGCTAGACCTCCTCAGTAGATCTTAGCCGTCAAAGACCTCCCCCGACCTCATCTTAGCCGTTCAGGACCTCCCCCGAGAGATCTTGACCGTCCAGACCTCCTTCTTTGGATTAAAGGCTTAGGACCTCCCTTAGAGCTCTGGACCGCCCGATCTTGATCTGACGGTCCTGACCACCTGTAGGCGCGAGGACCTCCTCTGCGTGCGCTGTGCATGCACTGGTCGTAGCCGTTGGATCTAATCTCAACGGCCCGGACCTCCCGGTCGCGGGAAGAGGTCTTCCGTCTGTTGCACTTCTACTCGTCGGGACCGTTGGATTCGATCTCAATGGTCCAGACCTCCCCTGGGCGCGACGCGTGGTGCGCTGTGCTTCGAGGTCCGTAGCCGTGCGATGAAGGATCTACGGCCACGACCTCCCCGAATTCGTCAGTTCTATTAGACCTCCCGAGAGATCTGTTTTCCTAAGTTTTTGGCTGATTCAAATTTCAAAAATGTGTAACTTTGTCCTTTTAACTCCTTTTTGAGTGATTTCAATTGCTCTAGCTTTGTAATAAACTGAACTTCAATCTAAGAATGAACTTAGGCACTTTTCTGTAGCAGAAACTAATGTAGGTTGTATTAACTTGTCTCAACATTAAATATTGTCTAGAAAATTCATTAACTAATGCATAACTTTTTCTCTGTAATTCCAATCTGGGCAAACTAAACTTTGTTAAAATTCTCTAGGGATGCACTTTAGTGTAGCATAAGTCTTGTTCTTAATATTGCTTCTGGAAAGTGAAATGTGCTAGTATTACATCTTAGAAAAATCATAACTAATTCATTTCAACTCCAAATTGTGCAAACTCAGTTTTGCTGTTGTTAGGATACTATTACCTACCCACCATAAAAATTTCAGATCTTAGATCATTGTGGAAATTTATACCATAAACAGTAATAGATAGGAATTAAAACTGGAATTTTCAGGCTGAGCAAAATTGATTTAGGCATAACTTTTTCATGCTAAGTCCAAATGAAGAAATTCTTGTTCCTAAAATTGTCTAAAATCAACATCTAGCTGCTGTGTAAATTTCATGGGTTTTGGTTGTCTTTTGCTGTTGAGTTTTATTTGGGGTTCTCCGTTCTTATTGGTTTTATCGCCTTTTCTCGTTAGGTTCCGAAGATTATATTGAACCTGAGAATCCTCCTCTGCAGCAAGAACAACTCCAGCAAGGCAAGCAGTTTGATCATGTTAATCCCTGTATTTTCAAGTATTTATGTTGTTTACAAATTCTACGTATTGCATTGCTATTTTGTGTTAATTAATGTCGATTAGTTAGCCTAGTAGATGCATTTCTTTAGGCAAATGATTATCCTTTACTACCATGAGCCTAGGATTACTAGCTGTGATGTAGGGTTCGTTGGATGAGCCCTTGTCACTTAGTAGTTTGCGAATTAATTGCTTAGCCATGCTTAGCTTCCGGTAGAAATGGGCGGTTATCGACTTGTCGATAACCTTGATCACATAAAGCTTATTATAACTTATGGTTTCAGCCTTGTGCCATATTTATTTGTGAAAACTAAAAAATGAAAACAAAATGATTTAGACTTGGGCACAATGGTATGTTGGTGTGCTTTTGGGTGTGATGGAACGGTGTCCGGGTCAACAAGGACCGAACATCTTGTTACACTAAACCAAGCATTTTGCGTGCTAACTACACTAGAGTGTATGGGACCTCTCTTGACTTAGTACTTTGGCGTGTATTGGCTTCGGGTCGCAGGGAGTCGCAGGAGGGATGGTGCTGGGAGCATTGTAGTGTCCGAAAGGCTTCCCATGTGATGGCTGGTTGTCTTTCGGCTTGCAATGTAAGCGTATGGATTCCGATCCATACGAGCGGCTCATGGTTAATACACAATATTGGAAAACGTCTCTTAGGACTTAGCCGTGCCGGCATACCTTCGGAAGTGTGCTTTTGTGGCTTAAAGGCGGTCTGAGGTATGGGTACATTGGTACACCCCTGCAGGGTTAAAACTATTCGAATAGCCTCGTCCTAGGTTATGGACACGCTTGGCAAGGTCTTTCAAGAGTTAGACTACAACTTTTAATTAAACTTGATGGGTGGTACGAATCGGGGATTCGTGCTATGTGTGGTGGCTATTTGGGATAGTCACCAATAGGTGGTTACCCTTGTACTTATTGTATCTCATGTTATTTCAATCAATAAAAACATATTGCAAACTTGCTTTTGGAATGTATTACATTATTGCAAATAAAGTTGGCTTTGTGCAAATGAGACATATAGCCTCCACTTAAATAAGCCTGCATGTAGCATATGAATAGGTCTGCTATTCCACACGTCAGTCTTGCGAGTACATTAGTGTACTCATTTGTCTTGCTTAAATGTTATTTGTTGCAGAGGAAGAAGGTGAGCCCCAAGGGCCTCACTTACGTGAGTTGTCTTTGTGGCGATGTTAGAGCGACTAGCTTGGCGGCGATCGGTTGCCTTGTGGGTTGTGATGGCTAACAGGTCGACTTTTGTTCTTAGCCATCTTATGGTTTGTAACTGAGCCCAACATGAGCACGGAATGCTACTAAACAAACCCTAATAATTCTAATCATAGCAAACTTAATAAATTTAGTGAGAACCTCCTTGTAAAGTTAATTACGGAGGTTCCAACATTCAAATGAATCATAAATTAACCAAACTACCATCTAGAGACATCAAAAGATAATCAAAGATATGCTACATATCCAGCAATCCGATGAAGTATAAAGTTCAACTACTCATCGTTATTACACTTAAACCACCTCAAGACACAAGATATAATAAACCTTTGAGCATCTCGCTCATTTACTAATAACAATTACTATCGAAGATCATTCAACTTTATTTAGTTCATGTGGCATGTGTGTGACTAGCGATCTACTTCCCCATGCATGTCGTTCTTGGCTCAGGTACCTAAAACAACAACAAGCGCAAGAGTGAGTCCACGGACTCGGCAAGTCGAAATAGAAGCCATAACATCGGCATCAATATCTGAAGATCAACAACAAACACTTCACATGCGGATGCAATGCTCAAGGATCCTTTCTCTTTATCTTTACGTGTGCATTACACGTGTCACGAGTATGCAACCGTCGCCGCATACCCATGCACGTGCAGGCGCGCGCACGAGGACCAATTGCCCATTACTCATAAGTAATGGGGACCTCAAGCCCACACTCCACGAGTGGGGATCTCGGGCCCGTCACCTTCATGGCGGGGATCTCAAAGAAACATACTTGGTCACCACATGACCAAGCCTCAATATGATCTCAATATGCACATGCTCATCATTTAATCATCATCAAATTACCACAAGGCAGTAAGTACATACAACAATAGAGCATGGACATATATGACGCACCCATCAATCTTAAATCAACATCAAGCCAACAATCTCACTATGCTACCACATATCGAAGCACACAATCATGACCAGTCAAACACATTCACAAATCAAACAATGCACTTGCCTTAACCACGTGAGGCGGGAGCGTGAAGTCGGTGCTGCCTCGGTACTCTTCCCCACCTAAATTCAATCAAGAACATAGACTAAGACCACAGTAACGAACCACATGAATTCTAAAAACAAACACAACTGGCAATAGCTCGCAACCCAATCCCGACTCCAAATTTCTAATTGCTGTTCTGTACCTTCTGTGAACAGTTAAGTTCTAAAATTCATATCTTTCTGTACAGAGGTCCAAATTACGTGTTCTTGGACTTCATTGAAAGGTTATCAAATTTCCCAACTAAACCTAGTTGGTGAGCTCCCCTGATTCGGCCATCTAAAATCACTTTTAACCTGATTAACAAAACATCGATTTCACGTCACCCTTTCTGGACAGCGCACTAAAACTATCATAACTTTCAGATCGTTTAACCAAATTTCGCGTTCTTGTGCTTCCCTGAAAGCTACGACAATTATCTACAACTTTTGTTATACTGAGATCCTCTAATTATATCTTTAACTGATCGTAAAGTTCATATCACTAAAACCTGTCCAGAAACTGACAGGGTTGCAGAACAGCTGCACCAATAAAATCATAACTTTTGCTACAGGGGTCCAAAAATTATGATCTAGCACTTCATTGAAAGCTATTGACGTCCTCTACAACTTTCTAGGAGACGCCCGAGGCTGAATCCGCACTTAACTATATCAAAACGTCTCTCTAACGCGATCTGCCATGAGGCGACAGAATTACCGACATAGAACAATTAAGTGCTAAGGCATCTAAACGAGGAAAACGTGGTTACCCTTGAAGAACCGTTTGCCGGGCACGGCGAGCACCCACCAGCGAGCTCTTCCCCAAAGATGGTCCCAATCTCTTCCTCTTCTTCCCCTCCAATAGCCGATCACCACCAGCGAACTCCTTCTTCTCCGAGTCGGCAGCGAGGAAGGCAGGCGGGCTTTGCCGGCAGCGAGGGAGCGCAAGGGCAAGGGAGTACAGCAGCTGGGAGACCATGGCAAGGGTGGTGCGCGGGGAGAGGATGGGGCGGCTGCCTAAGGGAGAGAGGAGGGCTCACGGGTGGAGGAATGGGGCAAGGGAGAGAGGCGGCTAGGGTTAGGAGGGGAGGAAAGGAGATGCTCTCCCCTTGGCCGGCCACACATGGGCCCCTATGGGCCAAAGCCCAGGCCCAAGTTTTGAAGGCTTTCAAAACCCCCTCTTTCTCCCGCTATAACATAATTTCCAACTAGTCCTCGCAGGAAACAACTTCCTAATACTTTTTCCTTTTACTTAACTAGGTTTCTTCCGAATTCTATTCAGGGCACTACATTCTACCCCCTTAAAGCGAATTCGTCCCGAATTCTAACCACGTTAAGCGTCAAGGAATAATCACAGGTGAAACTTACTAACGTTACCACCCACCCACTGTGAACAATCCCGTTACAACGCGCATGCGAGATTCCACTTCACAAGACGCTTCCTCTCGGACTTATATGATCCCATCACCTTGACGGATGCGTCTTTCACTTCAAGACTAATCTCGGCCCTTACAGTGCGCTCCACACACGGGACTCAAAAGTAAGGTCTTACTTCGTGGTCAACGGCTCAACAAAACTTAAGCTCGGACCTCTCATGTGCTCTCTCGGCCAGAAGAACACAAGACATTGCGTACTCGCGCAAGTACTCGAGACGGTCCTAGCGATATGCCAATCTACATATTCCGTGACTAAGGAACCTATCAACACACCTTTGGTTAAACTTCCTTTTGTGCAGAAGTACATCGTGCGCACTGAGAACCATGAACTCTTGTTCCAACACTCAATCGATCACTTTACCTAAGCAAGCGGATCTCTCTGTACAAGGACGCACAAAGAACTACTTTGCCAACTCACTTATCCAGAAAAACTCAGCTGAAAACAAAGGAGTCAAAATGCATCCAACTTAAAGTCACCTTCTCTTAGAAGAGCCCAAACCAAAATCAATAGATTTACCACGAAATCTTTTCCACTTTCCAAAATAGGCGGTTTAGAAATAAAAGCCACACAAGCCAAGCGAAATCACTCGAAAAAAAACCAGTTTACCCTTTTCCTAAGCTGGAAGGAATCACACATACCGACAAGAACCAACTCAATTTTATAATCGACATCCATCATAACCACGTAGTTCAAGTAAGAACTAAGAAAGCATCTCACTATCTAAGATCACGCCACTTTACCACAATCTTTCTTTTAAGAAATTACTTTCTCTTAAACCAAAGGATCCCAAATCATTGCATAACGCATTAACTCATTTCTCTTAAATTGGCAACCTCAAACCTATGCTCTACCAATCACAAAACCCACACTTATGCAGGAGACTCTTCCAACCCACAATCTCGTACTCTAGCCAATTTCACTACCGAATGAACTTGTCAAAATAATTTCTAACACAACTCAATATAGATTTCACCCACTATCACATCCCTTAATCCGTTAAGGATGAACAATTTTGAAATTCACATCCCACCCTCTCATATACTAGCTCCAAAGGATACTATCAATGATCAGTCCACTACTCGGAATCCACTCTTATTCTACCACTTCTGCACATAATCATTGGCATCGAAGGTTCTAATATAAAAATGCAAAGCCCAAAATCAACCTCGAAGTCTCCTGCAATGAATTTCTATTATGATTGATAGGAAATCCTTAAATTCTTTCACTAAAATTTCACATAGCTCAACAAAAACTTAATCATTAACATCCACGCTCCTCACTAATGAAGTAACCGTCCCAAGGCGATTTATTTCACAGGCCTTAGACCTTCTCTAATCCACACCAATCCAATTCAGTTACACAACCACAATATACCCGTTCGCAAAACCTTAACCGTTTGACCAAGATTCAAACATACTCAATCACCAACGTCAATTAACAAATAAATTCTTGACCAAGTTATACTTAGAGATAATCTAACCCCATAGGTTACCTCTCGAGGCGAATCATACTTGATCATAACTCAACAATTCTGCTATCCCATTAATTAGCACAACACTTAGGTTTCTCCACACGCTACTCTCATTAACCTTCACCATCAAAACTCTTACGCACAATCATACTAAGTATCCAATTGCGATACTCTGATAAGTTTATCAAGAGTCCATAATTTCGTTAATCCCAATATTCCAACATGGACAAAGGTTACTGGATCATAATTCGCCTTAGGTTCCACTAGTCGAAACACTAATCAGTTGTTTCCCAATGACAATCATTCCATAAAAATCTCTCAAAGAAGTTATAGGTCAAAACCAATACACCTTCTACTGTTCTTCACATAGACTGGTTCCCAAAATCTCACCACTACAAAATACTTGTCCACCTCCAACCAGTCACCATAATACTCTCTATTAGACTTGGCAACACAAGTAGGTTAAATCCTTTCTCAAAAAGGAAGAAACAAACAAATACAAGGTTCAACACACAAGCTTTGCTCGTCGGAATGAGCACGAGACCAAGAGTAACAATCAAATAGTAATGATCTCAAAAAAAACAAAACACAAGTCCACAGTTGTGGGCACATGTCCCACAAGAAGAAATTTTCAAACCTCCATAAATCATGATAAACATTGCTAAGGAAACCAAGAAACTCTTAGTCAGCAGCGACAGAAAGGTTGCAAATTACAATTCTCAACCCCAACCTCAAATGCTTATGGTACTCATTTTCCGTCAACAATTAAAACAGTTTCTTTGATTACATCATTACTTGTCAACCCAAACGGTAGTACCTTTAAAACCAAATCACATTAATCACTTAGGAACTAAATAGAACCTTCCAATACGCCTCATTGGTCAAACTAATATCATCTACGACATAAATCATGAACAACCAAAGGATCAAGAATGCCAAACTCCAAACATTTCATTTATCCGATACTACGAAAAGCAATCGACTTATTTTTCTTCTAGAAGAATCATCACCACTCGACGCGTCACAATCTCTTGTGGACAGTCTTATCAACACCAAGAATAATTCACTCTTAACAAGATTCGTTATCCTCAACTCTTCCCTTATTAGCCACCAAGGCTCACCAAAATGTGACATACCCTTTATCATCTCATCCTCAAATGAGTGCATACGATTCTTACACCCTCACTACAACAACCATTTTATTTAGAGGAACTAACTACACAATTTAAAGGTTATTCCAAAGCCCTTCCATCAATGACATACTATTATCCGATAGTTCTACCATCATGTAATTATTGTTCATCTATTAAATCCCATCAATTTTCCTCTTAGTAAAGCTCAACACCAAACTTTAATAGTCAATAATTGCACCTAACAATTACATATAATCACTAAACATCCACCAAGGGTTACTCCAAGATTAATATCCACTAACACAATAATCTAACTCCTTTTGTACTTAACCATCCCAAGCGGTTAGGTTAATCCATTGCGATCCGTTAATCCAATTTACCAAAGAAGTTTACCAAATGTATCACTCTTAATGATCCAATCAATTCATAAATGTTCCACCCTTCTTGTTAACTCTACGGTTTACAATTAGGTATAGTTGTACTATTAAACACGGCTCATCAAGAACTACTACAAGACACTTTCAAATTTATGAGCTTTCCTTTGAAGGATCTTAGTTATGATCGATCATTCACACACTCTGCAGACCTCACGATAACACATATCATTCCCATCAATTTCTTTGTTTATAACCTCCATCTTAACCACAAGAAGACATCGCTAAAGAATTTAATATTTTCTTTCATAAAGAGAACCATTCAACTTCAACACTCGAAATACCCAAGGAAGTTACATTGATTCAAAGCTTTCTTGTACTAAAGGACTTGCAAAACGAAACTTTTATTAACCAAAAACATCAAGTGAAATAATGTGGTCATGTTTTCCAATAAGACAAACAGAACTCCAACACAAAGGCCAATCTTTACGATTAACCAAATTCGTGCGCATAAGATTAACTCAACGATTGGGAAAACAATAAATGCTTTAAGGGCAAAGTAAACCAATGGAAACGCATCAACTTTTCTCAAAGTAACCTATCAACCACAAGAATGAATAACCCAAGAGAAACTCATCAATCTCAACTGGATAAGAGTTGACCAAATTCAAATCGGGAAGAGAACAACTCTTTTAAGTAAACTACTTACCAACGCTTTGTACTACGATCTCTTAAGTGGATACTTCGCTATTCCTATACCACGAGCGGTGGTGTAACCTGGTATAGCCAGGGACCACAACCACTACCTCCATCTCTCAACATGGGTTACCCCACACATAATAACCATAGTATTATGCTATAGATATATGAGATCATCTCAAAGCAGGAATCATTAATACAACTCAGCGGGCGTAAATGCAATGCTTGACCCATCCCATCCTCATTGCACCGAGTGTGTCGAGTTTATAAGTTCACTAACCATTACAAAATTTTAGCAATTTAAGTTGCCTAGGTTGTAAATCCAATCACCACGGACCTACCGCCCGCTCGATACCAAGCTGTAACTTTTGACCCAACATGAGCACGGAATGCTACTAAACAAACCTAATAATTCTAATCATAGCAAACTTAATAAATTTTGAGAACCTCCCTTGTAAAGTTAATTACGGAGGTTCCAACATTCAAATGAATCATAAATTAACCAAACTACCATCTAGAGACATCAAAAGATAATCAAAGATATGCTACATATCCGGCAATCCGATGAAGTATAAAGTTCAACTACTCATCGTTATTACACTTAAACCACCTCAAGACACAAGATATAATAAACCTTTGAGCATCTCGCTCATTTACTAATAACAATTACTATCGAAGATCATTCAACTTTATTTAGTTCATGTGGCATGTGTGTGACTAGCGGTCTACTTCCCCATGCATGTCGTTCTTGGCTCGGGTACCTAAAACAACAACAAGCGCAAGAGTGAGTCCACTGACTCGGCAAGTACGAAATAGAAGCCATAACATCAGCATCAATATACAGAAGATCAACAACAAACACTTCACATGCAGATGCAATGCTCAAGGATCCTTTCTCTTTATCTTTCTGTGTGCATTACACCGGTAATGCAGAGTATGCAACCGTCGCCGCATACCCATGCCTGTGCGCGCACGCGAGGACCAATTGCCCATTACTCCATGAAGTAATGGGGACCTCAAGCCCACACTCCACGAGTGAGGGGATCTCGGGCCCGTCACCTTCATGACGGGGATCTCAAAGGAAACATACTTGGTCACCACATGACCAAGCCTCAATATGATCTCAATATGCACATGCTCATCATTTAATCATCATCAAATTACCACAAGACAGTAAGTACATACAACAATAGAGCATGGACATATATGACGCACCCATCAATCTTAAATCAACATCAAGCCAACAATCTCACTATGCTACCACATATCGAGAAGCACACAATCATGACCAGTCAAACACATTCACAAATCAAACAATGCACTTGCCTTAACCACGTGAGAACTGGGAACGTGAAGTCGGTGCTGCCTCGGTACTCTTCCCCACCTAAATTCAATCAAGAACATAGACTAAGACCACAGTAACGAACCACATGAATTCTAAAAACAAACACAACGGCAATAGCTCGCAACCCAATCCCGACTCCAAATTTCTAATTGCTGTTCTGTACCTTCTGTGAACAGTTAAGTCCTAAAATTCATATCTTTCTGTACAGAGGTCCAAATTACGTGTTCTTGGACTTCATTGAAAGGTTATCAAATTTCCCAACTAAACCTAGTTGGTGAGCTCCCCTGATTCGGCCATCTAAAATCACTTTTAACCTGATTAACAAAACATCGATTTCACGTCACCCTTTCTGGACAGCGCACTAAAACTATCATAACTTTCAGATCGTTTAACCAAATTTCGCGTTCTTGTGCTTCCCTGAAAGCTACGACAATTATCTACAACTTTTGTTATACTGAGATCCTCTAATTATATCTTTAACTGATCGTAAAGTTCATATCACTAAAACCTGTCCAGAAACTGACAGGGTTGCAGAACAACTGCACCAATAAAATCATAACTTTTGCTACAGGGTCCAAAATTATGATCTAGCACTTCATTGAAAGCTATTGACGTCCTCTACAACTTTCTAGGAGACGCCCGAGGCTGAATCCGCACTTAACTATATCAAAACGTCTCTCTAACGCGATCTGCCATGAGGCGACAGAATTACCGACATAGAACAATTAAGTGCTAAGGCATCTAAACGAGGGAAAACGTGGTTACCCTTGAAGAACCGTTTGCCGGCACGGCGAGCACCCACCAGCGAGCTCTTCCCCAAAGATGGTCCCAATCTCTTCCTCTTCTTCCCCTCCAATAGCCGATCACCACCAGCGAACTCCTTCTTCTCCGAGTCGGCAGCGAGGAAGGCGGGCGGGCTTTGCCGGCAGCGAGGAGGCGCAAGGGCAAGGGAGTACAGCAGCTGGGAGACCATGGCAAGGGTGGTGCGCAGGGAGAGGATGGGGCGGCTGCCTAAGGAGAGAGGAGGGCTCACGGGTGGAGGAATGGGGCAAGGGAGAGGCGGCTAGGGTTAGGAGGGGAGGGAAAGGAGATGCTCTCCCCTTGGCCGACCACACATGGGCCCCTATGGGCCAAAGCCCAGCCCAAGTTTTGGAAACTTTCAAAACCCCCTCTTTCTCCGCTATAAC
Source organism: Ampelocalamus luodianensis (assembly GCA_036346255.1). Lineage (NCBI taxonomy): Eukaryota > Viridiplantae > Streptophyta > Magnoliopsida > Poales > Poaceae > Ampelocalamus > Ampelocalamus luodianensis. The sequence continues at coordinate 47,128,001 of CM070626.1, forward strand.
ATAATTTCCAACTAGTCCTTCATGGAAACAACTTCCTAATACTTTTTTTCCTTTTACTTAACTAGGTTTCTTCCCGAATTCTATTCTGGGGCACTACAATGGCACCTTTTGCTTCCGCTGTCGTTCTTGTTTATTGTGTTATTTTGGCCGGTCGGCTCTTTTTTAATAACTCTACTTTATGTATGTCGTTGTTGAATTTAGTGTTAAATGTTGTATGGAAATGATGTATAATTTTGTGATGATGAGCATGTGCTGCAATTCTGGGAAGCACATGTCCATCGAGGCTTGGGATATTTAATTAGTAATGCTAGAACCATATGGAGGTTAAGTGTTACTAGTTAAATACCCCGGGTCCTCACAAAGTTGGTATCAGAGCCATACTGACCGTAGAAACCCCTAGCTTGGTCGTCCTTAGAATATTTTGGAAAACTTAGTTTTGAAACTATCAAATGATTTTGAAAACCTAAGTAAGTTCTCATATTTTACTTCTTATCTATCTTAGCTTGCTCGTCTCACCTTATTCTCGATTGAACTTGGAAAATTGTTTTCCCTCTCATCTCCTTTTCAATCTCCTTTTCAAAGAGAGTTGTTTAATTGATTAAATTGGTTTTGGGAAAACCATAAGAGCTTAAATTGAAGTGTTGGCTGTTTGGAGTGAAGATTAGGAGCTCCTGAAGCTTCAAATTTCGGCCAAGGGCTTGAAGGAGAAATCTGGACAGCAAGCGCAAATTCTGGACAGCTAGCTTGTAATTAGTATATAGTGCTGATAATGAGAGGTAAATTCAACTAAAACTTGTGGGGATAAAAGGGTAAGAAGTGATATGAACTAGCTAAGTATCTAACCTTTCTCTAGGTGGTTCTACCTTGCTTTTAGCTGTGTTAAAACTAGGATTATGTGCTGAAGTTGTTTTTCTAAAACTGATTGGTCGTTCTTCCATACGAGTTAATCATGCCAGGGAGTCGATTTTGAAAATTGAGGTCTTGCGTTGATTTTATGTTGGTTTCTAAGCTTCTGGAGTTCATTTGGTAGAGATGTGAATGGTTTTCCTTGCCTTCGGTTTTTGGGTTTATCCCTTATCCATCTTAGTATTTATCCCCACCCCAAACTTTCAGCAGAATCCCCCTAATCGCGTCTTTCAGCTTCTAGGTTTTCGGGTTCGTGCTAACCCATCTCCCCGTAACAGGATGTCTGGACAGACCAGCAGCGGACTAGGTCAGCAGGCTGGCAGGGATGAGAATCTCCCTGGCCCCAACTGTCCGGACAAGGCTCGCAAGCGCCTCCCCTCTGGCGATTGTGATGGATTTTGGTTCCATTGCCCCGAGGAACAACAATTACCTCCTTTCTGCTTGGGCTGTGGCGAAGAGAGCCATGTCGTCGAAGGTTGCAAACTAGGAAAGGTCAAGGTCTATCAGCGCTGTGGTGAGGAAGGACACTAAAACAATAAGTGTACTATGGCCTGTCCAAACTGCGATGAATACCACTTGCCTGGGAATTGTCCGTCTGCCAAAGTCACTTGTTTCCTCTGTGAGGGAAGCAATCACTATCCCAAGGAGTGTAGTATGGACCGAGTAATCTCCAGGTCGTTAGAACTGCAACGACTGCTTCTTCGATCATCCTTGAGCATCGCAACCGCCAATGCCTCCAAACCAGAAAAATTCCTGGAAAATTTGTCTAAGGGACTGCGGGACAAATTACCCGTCTATACCTTCCACGACTTTCAGATTGTGGTCGAAGATCCCATTGTTCCTGAGGCTAGAAAGGGAAAGCCAAAGGATCGTCGCAAGCGTCAACGGATAGCTGATGTCACTTGTTTCTTCTGCAACAACAAGGGTCACTATGCGCATAATTGTCCTAAGGAGAGTGCGCCACCTCGTCCTCTGCGGCCGTGCCCCAATCTCGTGCACTGCGAGTCGTGAGCGGCCTCCGCAATCTAGCCGAAGTCACTTGTTTCCTCTGCAAACTCAAGGGCCATTATGCTAATAATTGTCCTAAGAGGCTTGCAGCAACCTCTCGTTTCTTTTCGCGGCCCGTGATTCGATCACATGCACCTGCGAAACATCGTGACCTGAGGGTTGTTCATACTCAAGTCAACTCCATCTCAGCTGGGAAAGCACAGGAGGTACCCGACGTTGTGTTAGGTACGCTTCTTGTCACCTCTTGCCCCGATACTATTTTATTCAATTCAGGAGCATCTCATTCTCTTGTATCCTCATCTTTTGCTACTATTGGTGGTATTTGTTTTACTCTTCTATCTGGTGCCCGGCACCACCTCGGTTTTATTAAGCCTTGCTAGCCTACCCCGTTTCCCCCAAGAAGAATGCTACCATGTGGATTGTCCTCGGTCGTTTGACTTGAGTGACACCCTTCTGTCCCTATACATCCAAGGGCATCACCTACTAGGTATTGCCTCAAATTTCTGTGGCCTAAATGTCCATAGCCCCTCTAATCAGCTAGCTGCGGAGGGATGACTCCGCATAGCTAGTTAGCAGGCTGAGATCCCGTTGTTGGCGGAATCAACCAGACTAATCGCTCCACCAGCTAACAACGATCTTGCCCTCACCACCTTTTGAATCTAGAAAGATCTTTCCGTCTGTCAATCCTTGTTTTACCTGAACCGGGTAAGTCCCTCCGTGCCAACTAAAGTGGCACATTTTCTACCAGGTCAGAACCAAAATTCGTACCGGTCGCTTGGCGGAGCTCTTTATTTCAGGGGAATCATGCTATCAAAATTCCTTGAAGTTCAGTGATCAAATCGTTCCAAGGATGAAGCTACTTGGGCACAGGAAGATCAATTGCGTGCAGACTACCCCTCTTTCTTTCCCGAGCGAGTCAAATTTCGGGACGAGATTCTTGTAAGGGGGGGAGAGTTGTAACATCTCAAGTTTCAGACTTGTGTTTCCAATGTAAGAAAATGTGTAAAAATTAAAAACTTTTCTTACATCTTGTATTTCCTGTATGCCTTGAGCATTTGTTGTAAAGAAGTTATGGAAATACAAAAACCACAAGTCTTTTCATCAACATCTCAGTCTTCAAAAACATTCCTGTCAAATCTTGTGGTCATCTCCGGGAAATATTTTTCCTAAGTTCTAGGGTTGGTGTGTGACCTCTCTAAAAAATTTCACAATTTTTAGAAATTGTTTGAATGTTTTTGGAGGTCAGTCAAACCTATTTGAATTCTGGATAATCATTGATCCAGTACCTTGTTAAATTTTTGGAGGAAAATCCACAGCACCAAAGCCTCTGAAAATTTTATGCAAGGTCAATACTTTAGTTGGCAAACTCCTGTAAAAATTTCAGAATTTTTGAAGTTGTTTTGCTAGCTCAAACAATTCTCCAAAGTGCAGCTCTTCCAAAAACCAAAAATTAAAACTCTGGTTCGAGTCAGACTCGGGCTCGAGCCCGAGCCCAACTCAGTTGACTCGGTTGGACCAAGTCTTCAGGCCGCACCCGAGCTCGATCCGGAGCAACCGTGTGTGAGCCGTTGGATTTAAAATCCAACGCTCACGACCTCCCCGGGTTTCCCCTTCTGTTCTTCTTCTTCCTCCTCTCGCCATCTGCACGCGTGCGGTGGTGGCGAGTGGCGATGCGAGCCTCCGTCGTGTCGTGGGGCCCGACAACAGCTCTGTGCCTCGCTTTTGCCCATGGTAGGAGCAGCGCTGACCTTACCTGCTCTCTCCTCGTTTTCTCGCGCAGTAGGCACTTCAGGTCACTTCGCCATTAGAGCTTCGTCCTTGTGCTGGGGGCGAGTACTTGAACACCCAAGCCTCCCTTGAGTTCCCCTCGGCACCTCTTGCCACCTTGGCTCTTTTCTCCGTGGGTTGAGCGCCAATCGCGAAAGCACTGGTTCCGCCATTTTCGGTCGTTTGGAGCTCCTTGTGTCGACAGGGTTCACGGGTCCTCTTGCCCTACACCTTGTTCCTTCGTACCTCACGGTCGTCGCAAGTCCTTTCCTAACTCCATTTTGGGTTGCTTTCACGAGAGCAGCTCGAATTGAAGTTCCCGACTCGCGACCAAAAAGGGACTTCGTCGTTTCGGCTCCGGTGAGTATCCTCCGTCCAATCCGTGGTCTGGACCATCTTTAGGTCTGTGCGAAGCTTCGCTGACCGTCATTGTTGCCTCTGATAGCTCCGGGACCCTTATCGTCGTCATCTTCTCCGCCTCCAGTGTCGGTCTCCGCCGCCAACACTTCTCCGACCTCCCTCGGCCCTCTGTTGTGCCCTGGTGATTTCACAATATCTCCGTCTAGCTTAAGGACTAGCTAAGTTAGCTTGTAGCGAGCGTTTTTGCCATTTTCGGTTTTTGCCGAAAAACATCCTCCGCCCCTCTCCGGCTCGCCGGCGTTACAGGCCTGCTCCGCCGCTGAGAGTGAGTGCTTCAGGTTCGCAATAGTATTAGCATCTTTTTGGAACCTTTGGTAGGCGCCGCCGTGGCCTTGGTCGCGACGGCGTCTTGCCGCGGCTTCAGTCGCGGTGCTCGTGCTTTGTCACGATTTTGTCAAGTGATTAGACCTCCTCGGTTTAATCTCAGCCGTTCACAATCTCCCCAGTTTAGATCTGAGCCTTAGGTCCTTTCCCGTAAAGTTCTAGTCTCAGGACCTCCTCGAGTTGATCTTGACCGTAAAAGACCACTCTGGATTAGCTCTTAGCCGTTAGATCCTCCTCTATAAAGTCGTTAATCAGAGGACCTCCCTAGCTTAATCCTGGCCGTTGAAGACCTCTCTAGGCCAAATCTCGGTAGTAAAGACCACCCCCTGGACCTCCACCGAGGTCCTCTTTGCGAAAAGACCACCCCAGCCATTTTGTGAAGACCACCCCAAGACCTCCCTTGGGGTCCTCTTTGCAAAAGACCTCCCACTGGTCCTTTTTTTGGAAAAGCTAAGTCACAGGACCTCTTTAGAGCAGATCTGAACCGTTCAAGACCTCCCTAGAGGGATCTGAGCCGTCCAGATCTCGTTCTGTTAAAAACTTGTCCTTGCGGACCTCCTCGTTAAATCTCAACCGTTGAGGACCTCCCACGCGAGATCTTAGCCGTCGAGATCTCCCTCGCGTAGAACTTAACGCATAGGACCTCCCCAATAAAATCTGGACCGCTCAAGACCTCCTATGGTAGATCTTGACCGTCTAGAACCTCCTCCTCTGCTCTAGACCGTTTGGTTAGAAGACCGGATTGCTAGTATAGGTTATCGTACTATTAAGAGTGGTCTTCTCTAGTATCTTGAGTGTCATCATGTGTTGATAGCTCGATCTCGCTTGCTCTAGCTCACCGTAGCATGATGCTATTATTTGCGAATGTGTTTTGCAAATAGTTAAGGCTCATGAGTCTAATCCTTGTAGCATGTGACTATACCTTGCAAATGTGTTTTGCAAATGGTTGAAGTCCATGTACCTACTCCTTGTGGTATGATCTAAGTTTGCAAATGTGTTTTGCAAATTGTTGGGATTCATGTGTATTCCCTTGATATGGTCTAAGATTGCATGTTGCTATTTCCTTGGACTTAGACCATGGTTGTAACTCTCTGAAGTTCTTTTACTTTCTACATTGATCTAATGTGTTTGAGATCATGTAATCAGGTGGGTTGTATAGCCCTATGAATAATCTTTCAATAGAGTCTAAGATCACTCAATTCTGATATCGGAGTCAAACGTTATGACCTTTTTACCGAGTGTCGTCTGTCATGAAAAAATGGCATGCGGAACTACCGCCCTTATAAGAGCAGTTTGCACTACGGTAGTTCCGCACCAAGGCTGTAACGGCTAGTTTTTGGGCTGTTTCGTCTCCAAACGGCTAGTTTTTGTTGTGGGGGCTATAAATACCCCCTTGACCAGTTGAGAGACAACCTTTGGCACTCCATTTCACTATCTTGAGCTAGTGTGAGCCTCTCCTCTCAATTATGCATGTGTTGCACCATGTGAGCGAGGAGAGAGGTCTCTAGTTGTATGTGTTGCACCTAGAGTTGGATTTCGTATCCACTTGAGATTGTGCATTCCTTGCATGTGGTGAGAGTCAAGCAAGGGGCTTGGCTTATTACTCTTGAACAACGTGGAGGCGTCGTGGTCCGGTGATCTTCTCAAGAAGCTTGTGAGAAGGCCCGGTGTGTTGTGAGTGGTTTGGTGCTCGCCATCTCCGGAGTGGAGGAAGAGCAACCTCGAGTGGATTTGACGTGTTTGGCTTAATTCGTGTAGCCGGTTCAATTAGTTTGGGCTTACCTCAACATGGATTAGGAGAGACCGGAAAGTCTCTGAACACCACGGTAAAACATCGTCATTGTGGTTTGCTCTCTTGCAATTTACTTTGTGCAATTTACATTTCTAGAATTAAATTGCTTAATTATCTTTGTATGTTTGCTATCTTGTCAATAGTCTTTTATTGTTGGTGCACTTAGTAAAGACTAGTTGATTTAGATTTTAATTGTGCAAAACCGAATTGATTTATAATTCCGCATAAAACTCGGTTTTAGCCAAATGTTTTTTAAAACCGCCTATTCACCCCCCTCTAGTCGGCCTCCTCGAACTTACAAGTGGTATCAAAGCTTGGTCTCTCATTTTATTAGACTTAATCGTCTAGAGAGTAAAGGATGGCGACTAGTAATATAGTGCAAAGCATGATATAACTGCTTGAAAACTATGCAACCAGTCCATACCCAAAATAACATCAAATGGCTCCATTTTCAGACCATTAAATTAGCAATGAAATCTTCCCATCCAATGAGATCACACAACCGGATGGTGTGGAGCTAGCAAGAATTCCACCAGAGAATTGACTACAATCGATCGAGATAAAGATCGCATACTCAAATTGGCCCGACTAGCAAACTCTAAAGATACAAAAGAGAAAGTAGCTCTGAATCAAAAGAACATAAGCCTCCATCGAGTCCACTAAGAGCGCACTGTCACCACATCGGGACGACTCGCCGACTCGCCGTCGGCATGGCATAGAAAGCGCTCTACAACGGGTGCGGTAGGAACTCGACACTCGAAAGGGCGCGCAGAATCGCAGGAGGTGCCAAGGCACTGGGACAGAAACGGTGTCAAGGCTTTGGTGGCCAAAAGTACCCGGGCGCGCATCCTCCGTGATCTTGAAAATAAGGGCGACCTCAAGACCGGAGTAGGTGTGGTGCTAACATCCGGCCCGACTCTCAAGACGCCGCCGCTTCGTGTCCGACGGTTCTACGTTCCCATTTGATAATATCGGGATTCCGCCGACAAACCAATGCCTTGTGGCCTCCCGACCACAAAGTGGCGACAAGATCTCGACCAAGAACACTCGACGCCCGATGCTCATTGCCACACTTGAAACATTTCATACCGCCTCGAATCGGGCGCAACCTAGGCCCACTCACCGCCGATCCGAAGTAAAAGATGACCGTGGCCTTGTGGTTCTGGACTTGAAGGAATTTCCGCCCTTGAACTTCTTGGAACCGGCAGAGATGACCCACTTCCTCCTCCAAAATTCTTCTTACGCCGCCACTAGCTCCATCACGAACCATGGTACCTCCTGCACGGTAGATCCTCCCAAGCTGCATCTCTAGCTCCATGCCCTCGGCTTGTTCTACCAGGAGCTAAAATCACGCAATTCTAGCGCTCCCAAAACTCGACGGAACTCCGCTCGAGCCCCCACGAAACCTCTTAGCCTTTTCTCGCCTCATCATTTGCCACACGCAGGTAAAGCGGATCAGTTGTTAAAACCCGCTTCATACTCCGACACCGACATCTTACCTGCTTGTAGCTCTGAACGAGACTTCCATCCTCTCCACAAAAGATCTGGATAAAACCTCCTCAACTGTTCCACAAACACTTCCCATGTAACAGGCCATGAGGCCGCCCTAGCCATCAAGACTCCTCCCACCGATGTCCGCTGCCCTTGCCGAAATGCCACAAATCGCGCCTCAACTCACGACATCCCAAAGCACCAAAGTGCCTCTCCATGTGTGACGGCTGGCCGCATCCACTGGAGTGCCCAAACCATCAAAAGTGTCAAGGCGTAGGCGTTCCACCGATGCGATCCCCATAGTAATCGCCATGTACCACCGCGGCCACCATTGGGACAAGAACCGAACAGTGGAGGAGCTCGATCCCGTGAGTCTGATGCAACCTCTTGTAAAGACTAGTTGATTTAGATTTTAATTGTGCAAAACCGAATTGATTTATAATTCCGCATAAAACTCGGTTTTAGCCAAATGTTTTTTAAAACCGCCTATTCACCCCCCTCTAGTCGGCCTCCTCGAACTTACAAGTGGTATCAAAGCTTGGTCTCTCATTTTATTAGACTTAATCGTCTAGAGAGTAAAGGATGGCGACTAGTAATATAGTGCACCTCGGTGAGACACCTTTATCCAATGGCACAGACTATGATACTTGGAAAATCTGTATGTCTTGTTATTTTAAGGCTATGAGCCCTAAAATATGGTGGATTGTAGATGTAGACTTTTCTCCTCCATTGGATCCTTTTGTTCCAACAAATGAGGAAGAGAAATGCTTACATCTCGACGCTCAAGCAACTAATGCTTTATTTAATGCTTTGAGTATAGAAATATTTGATGCCATATGCAATCTCAAGAGCACTCATGAAATATGGACACAACTTCAAGATCATTATGAAATGTCCACCTTCACTAATGAGAATTGCATACAAGAATGGATGTCGGGAGAAGAATGCTCAACTTATAGCTCCGACAATGAGGAATCATCAACTCCATCCACATAGCCTTATTGCTTCATGGCCAAAGGTAACAAAGAGGTAAACAATGATGAGCCTACATATGATGAGTTGATGGATATGTTAGAAGAGCTTAATGAATATCTTGGAAAAGAGAAGATGAGATTCAAAGCTTTAAATAAAGAGCATATCTCTCTTCAAAATAATTATGATATGCTAAAAGAAGAACATGAATCTCTCTTTCTCAAGGAACTCACTAGCTCTAAGGTGGATATAGGTATTACATGTAATTTACTAGATGATATGCCATGTATAGCTCCTAGCTCTTGCATTTCATCTAATGTTAGCATATCAACTTCTTGTGATGATTTGCTTGATATACCTTGTTGCTCAAAAATAGGTACCTCTATTTCCTATATATCTTGTGATACTAACCTTGTAGAAGAAAACAAAGAGCTCAAGAACTAAGTCACCAAGTTGACCAATGACTTAAAGATGCAGAGTTCTCCAACAACAATAGCTATCAATCGAGCATACAAATGTCACCTTTTGAGGTACTATATGGGAGAGATTGTAGGACACCTTTAAACTGGTCTAAGTCCGAAGAAAGACCATTTTATGGTCCAGACTTGGTGGTTGAAGCTGAAGAGCAAGTTCGGTTGATCCGAGACCGATTGCAGGCAGCACAGTCTCGTCAAAAGAGGTGTGCCGACCATCATCGTCATGATTTGAGCTTTGAGGTGAACGATCATGTTTACCTTAAGGTCACACCAATGAAGGGCATCCGTCGATCCCAGGTAAAAGGAAAGTTAGCACCTCGTTATATCGAACCTTTTCGAATCCTTGCGAAACAAGGAGCTGTCGCGTATCAACTGGAGTTGCCTATCTCTCTTTCAGCAGTGCACTGAAGAAATGTCTTCGTGCTCCTACCGAAGCAGCTGCGTACGAGAACCTTGATCTCCAACCTGATCTTTCCTACCAAGAGCATCCGGTGAGAATTCTTGGTGAAATGGAACGCAAGACAAGGAACTGCATTGTCAAGTTTTTAAAGATTCAATGGAGTGACCACACAGAAGGGGAAGCAACCTGGGAACGTGAAGACCAAATGCGGACTGAGTATCCATACCTCTTTCCTTAGGTTGGAAGTGCCTTCGAATCAAGAAAGGAAAGGTTAAACAAAGCATTGGAAAGCAAAATGTAATAACAACACCTTGTTGCTTGTTAGATCTTGCTTTTCTACCTTTGAAGGAAATTAAGACATCAGATGTATATCTTGTTGTAATCCAACCAAGTTACTACTCTCCAGCCTTTTTCCAAGCTATCAAAATCTCAGGTCGAGATTTTCTTAACAGGGGAGGGTTTGTAATAGCCCCAATTTTAATAAAAGGTATTTAGGTGCATTTCATGAGCATACATGTCATTTAGGATCATTTACACAATTGGTTGCATTTAAAATTCTTAAACTCAAACAAATTTAAAACTTGAAATGGAACTCTCAAACGAAAACTGAAGATAATGCTTGGAAAGAGCCCTGGGTTATAATTTAATCAAATGCTAGATTAATTATAATGAATTAGTATTATTTTTGTCAAATTTTTAGAGATCGGTTTGACCTTGAGAGAAATCTGTGTTCTTTACTAAACCATTTCGGCTAAGTATTTTAAATTAAGTATTTAAAACTTGATGAGTGAGTTTTCAAAGTTTTTGTGGGATATATATCATCCCAGTAGCTTCTCTAAAAAATTTCATACTTTTATAAATTTATTTGATATTTTTAAACCTCCAGTCAAACTTTTAAAATTTGTTTTTGGTTCTAGTCAACTTGGTTAGACCCAACCGAGCCACTTGGCACTGTAGCGACCCAAGCCCACGCGACTTGGCTTCACCCAATCTTGTGCCACCTGGACTGACCCAGGCCAAGTTCTTTTGACCTAGCCAAACCTTAGTTGTGCACGGGCTGTCCGATTTGCATCGGATTGTCCAGTTCAATCTGGCTGTTCGGACCACCGAACGCCTCAAACAATCTGGGTCATTCCTTTTAAATCGGGCAAGCGCCATTTTCTTTTGTTCAAAACTTAAGCGCGCTTTGTCTTTGGGCCGTCTGATTCAGATCGGGCCGTCCACATAACTTGGGACGTTCGGACCTCCGAGCGCCCCACATGATCTGCGCCATCCATTTTCAATCGAACCACACACTTCCTTTTTGTGGAACCTAATGTGCGTGGGCCGTCTGATTTAAATCGGACCATCCTCATGGTTTTGGCCGTTCGGATCATCCAAGCGCTCCGCGCGATCTGGACCGCTCATTTTCAATTGGACAGCGCCGCTGTCATTCGTTTGAAATGTGAGTGCGCTTCGCTGCAGGATCGTTAGATTTAAATCGGATCATTAATATGAGTCGTGATGTTCAGATCTCCGAACGCTCCACTCAATCTGGGTTGTCCATTCTAGATCAGACTGTCCACATGGATTTGAAGCATTCGGACGGCCGAACAGCGTTTTCAATCCGGACCGTTGAAACTAGATCGGACCATTTGCGTCTTTGTACTCTTGATCACCTCGTTTCTTTGAGACTGGTAGCCATGGCCTACTTGTAAGTCTCTCACCTTCGTCTTCTTCGTGCCACTGTGCCAGCTCCGAGCACATCGCACCTGAAGTGGCTTCGCGCCTGTGAGTGTCGTTGCATGCAATGCCACTTGGCCTCACGATGATGACAAGGCCTGCTCTAGTGTTGCCACGACTGACCATCATCGTCTTCTCCGGCAAAAAGCACCATTAGAAACACCTTGCCTTTCTCTCGGCCGAATCAATGCGACCATTGTTTCTTCCGCCTCACCAAAGCATATCCTCTCGTCTCCATGCCATTCTTTCTCTTTTACCATGCCTTATCCTTGGTGCTAATGTGAGTTCTTGGTTTTGATCGTAGCTTCTGGACCCCGAGGTTGTCCTTTGTCAATCCAGAGTGCGCCCGGAGCGCCACCGTCGTGGATTTGTTCGCTCCAGTGAGCTACTCGGTATTTCTTGCGCGTCATATCTTGACTTAAGCTTTAATGAGCACAAACCCTCAATCAATTCATCCTTTTGTTAACAGTGTGCTCGGGAATTTGGATTTTATTCAATTCCGGTCAACTTTAGCCCCTTCACCTCTGTCTCCGGTCTGGTAGGACATTCCTCGATTCCTTTCGACTTGACCATCTAATGGGTCTGTGTAACTTATTACAACCACCATTTCGTAATTCCTTGCTCTGGTATTCTTGTCCGCAGGAAGCCCTCTTCGCCGACACTCGGTCACCGTCGCCGAAGCTACTCCTTGGATATTTGTCTATTTTCTTAGCTAAGGTAGTTTCCTTATGATCCTTAGATGCTTTAGCGTGCTTCTTTTAGTTTGAATCGGAGTTGGATCATTTAGCCTCTTGTGCCATTTTCGCGCCGCCTTATTCTATTGTCGCGCCGCTGCTTAAGCTCACTGTCGGCCATGTTCCAACCACCTCTAGGTTCATTGTAATATTGGGAACCCATTTTGGGACTTGGTTTGCGCTGCCTTGGACCTTAGATCCGGCGAGCCGTCGAGCAAGCTCACGGAAGATAATGCTCTGTTGTCGGATTTCAGAGCAGAGCTATAGCTTTTTCCTTAATCCTTAATCCCTATCATTTACTGCTAAAGAATGTTTAATCTGGGTACTTCTTTACTAAAAATAGTTAAACTTCTAATTTTTTTTAAGTATTCTTTTAACTCCAAATCTAGTAAAGTAAGTTTTGTTAGTTATAAGTGTTACTGTATTTTAATCTGGCTAATTTTCACTCTTATCTCTGTGACGTAAGAAATTGTTAATTAAGCCACTTGCACATTAAGAACCTTAACCTGATAGAATTCACAGAAAGTTTAATTGAACTCTATCTGAACCAAAAATTTTCACCTAAGTCACTTAGAAGAACATAACCTTATTCAGTAAACTTGTCATGTATTTTTCAGCATGTTGGCCTTTTTGCTATCCTGTTTTCGATCTTCATTTGTTGTCACTCTTTTTAGATTTTGATTTGCCCAACGAGAGTGACTATATTGCCAAGGCTCCAGAGAGTGAACAAGGGGTTTATCAACAAGGCAAGCATCCTCTTGCATCATTTTGATCCCAGTTTTGGTACCTTAGTATTTTGGGATGCAATGATAATTGTGTGCATGCTATTTTGGTATCAATAAATTGTGAGTCTAGATTAGTTATATCCTAAATCATTCCATACAGTTATGCTTAAGTTAGATATCATGTGTTGGGGTGTATTCTTTTTGTGAATGCTTAGCCCTGCAAGTCACTAGATATGTTAGTTCGGTTGGCGGGCTTATCTCGTCAACCAAGGGAAACACTGAATACTGTATCTATATGATTTTGGTCCAGATTTTTGTATCTGGGTTTTTGGAGTATAAACATTATTTATTTGAACATGATTTCGATCTGGACATGTGGTTGCTAGTGGGGGGGGTGCTTCTGTGCACGAGATTTAGGTTTGTGTTAGTCTTGTCCGGATCATAAAGGACCAAACATTGTGCCTTCGTTAATCCACTCGTACTTCCACACGCGGATGTATATGGGCACCGCTTGGTTAAGTAAGGGGAACATTTTATTGAGTTGGATAATGGGTGGTGTAAGGATACATGTGTATGATCATGTTGTTCTTAGGGTTTTGATCGCAATCTAATATGTGCAGTGAGCACAGCTTTATTTTCTGTTAATTGGGTCAACACTCCCGGTACAACTTGCGTGCCCCGGTTAGCAGGTTCTATCATAAACTTGTTTTAAGCGAGATCAGGTCACGCATGGGTGATTCAACTCAATAAGATGTTCTTGCTGAAAAATACTAAGTCTTGATTTCCCCGGCCGGCATACCAAAGCAAGTGTGCTATTATCCGGTGGCTTACGGGCTGATCAAGTCATGTGGGTAAAGATGTACACCTCTACAGGGTTAAAACTATTCGAATAGCCGTGTCCACGGTTACGGACGATCACTTGGGTTCGAGACAACATTTGTTAGATTTCCAATTAAACTTTGACTTGGGTATAACTTGGTATCAGCATGAATGGTTATTCATGCAAATTAGTTTATCAAGTGGGCAGCCACTTGGTTATGATTTTATCTTCTTTGAATTTATTTGATACTGGTAGTTCTTTTGGTCCAAAATTTTGGTTTACTATTTGGCTTTTCGAAAACTAGCATGTGTAGGAATAAACTTGTTGCTTTGTGCAAAACTAATGCCATTACAGCCTTCCTTTGGATAACCTTTAACATGTATTAACTCTAATCCTTTGGATAGGTTCTATCAAACACTTTCTTTTATTAGTTTTGTGTTTGCGAGTACCTTTTGTACTCAGTGATATTAATCACTTGTTGCAGGTGAGGACGATTATGCTTATGATCCAACCGTTAGCGACGATTATGGCGATGCTAACGAATGATGCTGCTTCTACCTCCACTCAGTTGCCTGCGGGTCTTTTGGGCACACTTGGTGGTTCTTTTGTTGTTTATATTTGTTTCCGCTACAAAACTGTAATACCCCAAAAATTATATCGGGAGAGAATAATTAAATCGGGAGAGAATAATTAAAATCGGGGGAATATTTCTTTTAGCAAAGCGATTGAACAGGAGAAAGAGGGGTTTTAATGTAATACTTCAATTTATTCTACGAAATAAAGCGTTCAAAAGAGAAATTAGACATAAAAAGGGGGGTTTCTGCAGTTTTTCGGCAACTTGGGCCTTGGGCCTTGGCCTAGGAGGCCCATGAGGGGTCGGCCACCAATAAAAGGAAGGGGGAAAACCCTAGGTGCACTGTAGCTGCAGCGCCACCGCACTGTAGCATGGCTACTGTAGCACACCTCTCCTCCATGGTGGTGCCCCCCTCCATTGGTGCCTCCCTTCCTCGCCGTCGGTGCTCCCTGCTGCCGATCAAGTGAAGAAAGGAGAGGAGATCAACTTCGTGGGGAGAGTTCATCATCTTGCTGCGATTCTACAAGGGTAACGTCGCGTGTTCTTCGTTGTTTGATGCGTAATAGTTGCGGTTGATGTCGTTTGGTAGATTGATTTGCGTCGGTTTAATAGATCGCGTTCTGTCCAGATTATTGCGCGGTCAGTTTCGGGTGTTTAGAAGCCGAATTAGGAGTTTTGGTCTCCTAGAGTTATGTAGATAATGTTCTTAGCTTTCAGTGGCCGCCAAGAACGCCAAAATCCGATTAACGGTTAGAAAGTTATGAATTGTTTAGTGCCGCTGTCTGGTTAATCTGTCAACATTCTGACAGTCCGTAGAAAACTGAGTTAATCTATTATTTAAGGACGAAATCAGAGGATCTCAGTATAACGAAAAATGTAGGTAATTTCTATACCTTTTTATAGAGATAAATAACGCAAGATTTGGACCTTCGTAGCAAAAGTTATGATGGTTTTAGTGTACTGTCCAGAGAAACCGACGTGAAAATTGTTGTTCTGTAGGTTGGCTTGGTAGAGGCAATAGTTGGCATATTCAAAAGGGCTCCCCAACTAAGTTTATTTAGGTAATTTAATTACCTTTCCAGAAAGTCCAAGAACATCCTATTTGGACTCCGGAGCAGAAAGTTATGTATTTTAGAAGTTGACTGTCCGCAATGAACACAAAAAGCGATCGCTAGAAATTGGAAGATTGGAAAATGCCCCAAGTTTAGAGAGTTCAATTGTGTTGTTATTTATGCTTTGGTCCAGTATGTTGGTCTTAGATTGGGTTATCTCTATGTTCAGGTGGGAGCGAGATCCAGGGCAGCGCCACTCGCGCCCACCGTTCTCGCACGGTTGAGGCAAGTATCCGGGTTATTGTATTATTATGCTTGTATGCTGTGACTGTTTGTGTTTGGGTCATAATAGCCATGAATGGATGATATTGTGATGAGTACCAAATTATCTTGGTGGTTGCAAGTACTCTGTTTGATAGAGTAATTATGAATTGTTTGACAGTGAGTGCTATGTTTTGATACATATTAGCTATGCTTAGTTGATAGTGTGATATGTTGATTAAAGATGGTAAATGCTTATGATATGAATGATAGAAGTATGAATGAGTTAAATTCATAAGTGATATTGCTGAGGAGGTATGATTATGATGATTCATGATGTGTGCATATGCATCATGTTGACAAAATAAAGACTTGGTCACGTGGTGACCAAGCATTTGTTGAGATCCCCGTCATGTATATGACGGGCTTGAGGTCCACACACTTGTGGAGTGTGGGCTTGAGGTCCCCTTTACTTGCGGAGTATTGGGCAATTGGTCCTTGTGCTTGTGAGCACAGGCATGGTATGCGGCGACGGTCGCATATCTCGCATTACCGGTGAAATGCGACAAAGAGTGAAAGAGAAAATTTGCATTGCATATTCGCATACATACCTCATGAGATATGTTTTTGTGTAAAGCTTTGGAATGGAATGCTGATGATGTAAATGTGAGATTAATGTTTCATTATTGGTACTTGCTGAGTCTTTGGACTCACCCTTGCTTTTGTTGTGTTTTTAGGTACCACTTGCAAGAATGGCATGCATGGGAGGGAGTAGACTTGAGTTGGACACACACACTACCATCCACCTTAAAAGTTGATAAATTTTTAGTTCATACTTTAATAAAGGAGCAACCTACTTAGAGATTGTTTATGATTATGCTTCATGCATTGGATTAAGTGTAATAATGATAGGTAGTGTCTTTTGGATATCTCTGGATATGCTAGTTGCTTTCATGTTTTGAATGACTATTGATTATGCTGAATGTTGGATTAATTATATACGTTTTATTCAAATATTGGAACCTCCTAGTAGTTAATAATACAGGGGAGGTTCTGCCAAAAATTTGGTAGGATGTTTTGGCTTAGAATTGTTTAACGTTAGTTTGGTAGCATTCCGTGCTAAATGCTTGAAATGGGTGTTTGATTGGTATCGAGCGGGCTTTAGGTCCGTGGTTAATAGAAAAAATATTAAATTGACACACGTGCGTAGTAGGTGGGGTTGGGAATTACATTGCTTCCGCATTATCTCATTTGCTATGTTTCATTTGTTGAGCAATTGTTGAATTGCCTCTGTGCTATCTTTCTTGTTGTTAATCTATGAAATGATATGTTATGATATTCTATAACTATGAATCTATTATATGATTACCATGAGATGATCATGTGTAATCATATTTGATTATATTGTTAATGCGTGTCGGTGATAGTGGATAAGAAGTGGAGGCCGTGATTGTGGCCTTGGACTTTGTCGGGTTATATCACCGTTCGTGGTAGACGAATAGAGTAGTTACCCCGAATACTATAGTTGCAGGAGTTGAGCGTGAGCTGCTTTAGAAAGTTGTTTTCCTTCTTGACCTCAATCTTGGCAAATTCTTGTTCGGTAGTGGATGATGATTTTCTCTTGGGTTCGTGGTTCATGGTAATGGTTGTGTTTCAATGGTCTCTAATGGTTCTCTGAAACAAGTATTGTTTTTATCGTTGAGCTGTCTTTACTACTAGTGATCGTCCTCAATTGGCATTACCTTGATAATTCCATGGTTGTTTCTTCTTTCTCATTGAAAAGAATGACTCATGTATTCGTTTGAAAGTTTGGGTAATGAGAGTTTCTGTTGCAAGTTTGTTAACATGAGAAAACTTTTGCTCTATGTATTTCTTTTGGATTATTCCGAGTGATGAAGTTTAATGCATCTCTTTTCTGTTGGAAATTGATAAAATCCTTTTCGATGCCTTGTTATGGTTAAATCGAGATTGTAATCAAATAACTCGATATGGTATGGATATCAAGTTGAGTCATTGGTATGGTGAATAATTAATATTAATTAGTAACCTTGGAAGTGAAATTGATTAGGATGATGTTGTCTTTTTCTAGTTCTTGATGAACGGTATATATGAGTAGTGATTGAGAGATATCAAGAAGTATGGAACCTTGATGAACTAGTCCGGTCATTAAAACTGTTTAGGTTGTTAAACTTGTTGGGTTCTTTGGTTCCCATGGATTAATTTAATTGTGTGGAAAGGAAAATTAGAGGAATACCAGATTTACATATTTCCTAGTATGATTAGTTATTAGAATTGTGTACAACCGGTTGAACAGATTGAATATCGGTGGATCTAGAAATTATGGGAGGAGTTCTATGTAGTTCTTCTATGTAGGATGACGTGATGAATTTGGTTGTAGTGTTGTTGAGACTCTTGATCGATAGAAGATTTTGATTTTTTTGAAGTTTTAGTGTATTTTTTTGCCGAAATCCAATGTGAGGAGGAACAGTTGAATATGTGCTTGTTAATATCCATATGATTTGGGAAGGAAAGTAGGTAGCAACTAGATTTCATAACGAAGCCAGTTGATAACAACAAGGGTTGTCCTATAACTGTTGTGTGTTGAAGTTTGATAATGAGCATCGCTAAAAGTTGAACTGATATGATATAATAGGTGGCTTATGCCCACATGATTGTGAAATAATTGGATGAACTTGTGTCCTTGATGAAAGGGTTTTGGTAGGAGCTTTTCAATTGGGTAGTAGACCCCTTCTAAACTTAAGAAGTTGATGTAGTGATGTTGTATGATTTTGATATACTCTCATTTTGAAGATGGGATGAAAAGGCAGTATGGAACAAATTAGTGAAACTTTGGGGCTTTCTAATGGAATAGTTGATGATAAATATTCATGTTCGAGTATATTATTCTTGATGTTAGTAAGATTATCGCAAGAGATTGTGACTTGTGTGTGGTAATGATTCTTTTAGAAATAAAGAAATTTGATCGTCTTTCGAACTTGGATTTTGTAGAAGTGTTTGAGTTTTGCGATGGTGATCAATTGGATCGCTTGAGTTATGTGGTGATTGAGTTGCTTTGAGCAAAGTGACATGTTGAAAGATTTTATTGGTTCTTAAGTTGTTCCTACGATTTGGTCTTAAGAGCTTATCTTGTTTAAGTGGCAAAGTGATGTAGTAATCACAGAAAATAACCTTCCTTGTTAAAGGAATGAGTCAAGTATAAGTAATTGAGCTTTAAGTCTCGTTTGCATATTGCGCTTTATTTGAGAGTGCTTAAACCTTATGCGCTTGTTCCATAAGAGTTTATCAATTTTCAAAGGAATTACCTTCTTCTCATTTGTGGTTTGGTATTCGCTTCAAGAGGGCTTGAGCCCTCGACTGTTGACATTCCCTTATGTTTTTCGAGTACTTGGCCTAAGTGACAGTTTTCCTTGGTCTTGTGTTCACTGTGGGTGGCACATGATTTCCTAGTTGATGAAAATTGATTCCATTCGCTCTTTCTTTTGAGGAAGAATCAACCTATTCGTTTCACCTGAGTCTTTTGAGGTGTTCAATAATTGTAGTTGTGAAACTTGGGTTGTAAGTTATTCGATGAGCATTGGAGGATGAAATAATTTCGTAATATAGTTCTTTGAGAGAAGTCTATCTCAATGGAAGATTGTCTTATGGGGTTAAACTGATTACATTGTTAAAGCTAGTAGAACCTATAGTGATTGTGATCCAAGATCTTTTATTCACTTCGGGTGGGACATTAGAATTACCGAGAGTATGAAAATCTTGATCAATTTTATAGAGTATCGTAATTTGGTAGTATTGCGAGGTTGTGAATGGTTATTTTCGATGACGTGGTTTAATGAGAGTGGGATTACAAAGTAATCGAATTGTCATGTCAATTAATGGGATAATAGAAAATGTTGAGTAATGTCAAGAGTGATTTGGTTTTGATTGAGTAACCTTCTAAGAGTTATAATCTTTGTAAAGGTAACCGGGTCAAGAAAATATTTTCATGAGGATATTAATAAGTGAGTATGTGGAATTATGGATTTTTAGGATTTAATCTAAGGATTTCCTATCCTTTATATGAGAAGTTAGTTGCAAGAGTCTTGGAGGTTAAATGTGGACTTTGCATTGTTATGCTAGAACTTTGAGTCGCCCAAAGATTATGTGCAGAGGAAGTAGAATAAGGGTGGATTGCGAACAGTGGGATGATCGTTGATAACACCCTTCTGATGTAGTACATGAGAGTGTGTGATGTGGAATCTGAAATGTTTGTCCTAAAAAAGGGTTGAGGTGATATGATCGTGTGAGAGATCTAATTTGGGGATACTGTGAGGACCCCAATTTATTTGGTTTGTAATGCTTAACCAACCACCTGGTCCTAGCATCACAAATCAAATAAACTGATCCTCGAGATATGTATACTTCCCAGAAAGCAGTATACACACCTCGGTACAAAATTAGACATCAACTCCATTCCACACATAGAGTCCAAACCCCACACTACCAAACGGAAGATAAACAAATAGCAAAGGTTATTACAGACACAGGCCGACCGGCCCAAAAGATACACAAATGACAACAGAGAGACGGCGGAAGCAAAAGCGCCATAAGATGGCTATAAACAAAGCCAATCAGTGTGCCTTCACCCACAAGGCATCTGACCGGACCGCCAAGACTAGTCGTCCACGAAACGGCAACACAGCTCACAGAAGTGAGGCCCTTGGGGCTACCTTTCTTCCTCGGAAACAAAAACATTAAGCAAAGCACCTGAGTACAAAGATTGTCTTTGTACCCGCAAGACTGACGTGTGAACTAGCAGACCTATTCATACGCTACATGCAGGCTTGTTTGGTGGAGGCCATATGTTTCATTTGCATAAAGCCAATTTTCATTTGCAATAATATAATACAGATTTTAAAGGCAAGTTTACAATTCATTTTTAAGATTGAAATAACAAGAAGGATAATAATAACAAAAGCGAAAGATAAACAACCTAGAAGTGACTATCCCAATAGTCACCACAACAATAGCACGAATCCCGATTCGCATCACCCATCAAGTTTTAATTTAAATGTTGTAGTCTAACTCTCGATAAGCTTACCCAAGCGTGTCCATCACCTAGGACGAGGCTATTCGAATAGTTTTTAACCCTGCAGGTGTACCATCGTACCCACACTTCGCATCGCCTTTAAGCCAAAGCACACTTCGAAGGTATGTCGCACAGCTAAGTCCTACGAGACTTTTTCCAATATTGTGTATTAACTACGAGCGCTCGTATGGATAGAAATCCATACGCTTACATGGTAAAGCCGAAAAGACAACTACCCACTCGGGATAAAGCTTTTGGACAACTACCATGCTCCCACCTCCATCCCTCCTGCGACCCCCTGCGACCCGGAGCCAATACACACCAAAGTACTAGGTCAAGAGAGGTCCCATATATTCTAGTGTGGTTAGCACGCCGAAATGCCTGGATAACAAAAACTCACAAGATGTTCGGTCCTTAATTGACCCGGGCACCTTTCCAGTCACACCCAACAGATCACACCAATCTTACCATTGTGCCCGCATCTAAATCATTTTTGTTTTCATTTTTTTAGTTTTGCAATTAAACATAGCAGAAATGCTGAAATATAAAGTTATAGTAGATTTTGTGTGATCATGGTTACCGACTAAAGTCGATAACCGCCAGCTTCTACCGATAGCTAAGCATGTCTAAGCGCTTGAAATCGTATCTACTAAGTGATAAGAGATCATCCAATGATCTCTAATCACAAGAAATAACCTAGGCTCGTAGTAAAGATCAATATTTTGTCTACAGGATATCCGCTACGGATTTAACTAATCAATTTAACACAAATTACGCAATGCATACATATAGTGAAACAAAATATTAGACTTTAAAATCTGGGATAAACATGATCAAATCGCTTGTTCGGTCGCTGTTGCTCAATATGTTGCGGAGGATCGTTCTCGTGGTTGCCGCAAATATCGAATCCTAACGATTGAACAAAACAGCGAATAAGAACGAATAACACCGACCAAACTCAAACAATACAACAACAACAAAACACACTAAACTTTTCACAGCAGCCTAAGCATGATATAACAAAATTTAAGAAACAGAGAATAAATCATTTTAAGTTATTAAGAATTTCCTATGAATTTCCTAAGCTAAAAACACATCAAAATACTAGTTAATTACTTAACGAATTTTCATGAACAGAAACAGTGTATAAAACCTATCCTAATAATTAGTACATTAAAAATGACAAATTACAAAATTGGTTTCACTGGATTTGGACAAATATTGAAAGAGATATGCATTTTCTAATTTAGAAGATACATAAGACATCATTTTATTAATTAACAGATTTTTGCTACAGGTACCAGGTTGAAACTTATTTTAGTAAATAGTACATTTAAAATGAAAATTAACAGCACTGGTTTCATGCAATTTGGATAAAAATTGAATTAGTTATGCATTTTCTAAGTTTAATTGAATTAACAGTGCAACAGAAAAGCATTTCAGAAATACTAAAGCACTTAATACTACTTCTACCGACGCACGGTTAGCCCCAGCCGCTGACAGCGGGCCCAGCGAGAGTGCTGACCAGGACAGCCCGCCCGCATAAGGTGACGTCGAAGGCGTATTCTAAGAATACGTCTTCGGCTTAACAGAACGTAATCCTAATACATATGCCCAGCAAAAATACGCTTCTCGATAGAGAAAACGCATTTCGAAACTTACGCAATCCTTAACTGACATTATGGACCCACATGGCAATGACTGAGTGTAACATAACAGATGGATAAAAGATTTCTAGACGCGACAATGAGAGGGCCCACAAGTCGCTGACTCGGCTAAAACAGGTTAGCGCTAAATCAATTACCACCGGTGGTTTACGGTGATGCTGGGACGGCGCGGCGCGCGTGCGCACCGATTACGCGACCTAGTGGGTTTCAAGACGAGCAAGCGATACCTTGAGGTCCGCAGGACTTCGCGAACTCGGTGACGGTGTTGCGGATCCCGATGGTCACGGAGATGAGCTCGCGACACGGAGGCGGAGAAGAAGGTGCGGTGCTCGCGAGATGACGCTACGAGATGACGAAGCCGGGAAGGAGCTCCTCGAGATCGCGGAGACACCGAGAACGATAAGCCCACGATCTTGATGATGGAGGAGGACGGTGGCGCCCGGAATTGACACGGCGGCGCTTTACCGAGCTTGGAGAAGAAAGCGTCGCGAAGCCTCGGTGAAGCACCAAAGAGTGAAACAAGGTCACAGTTAGACTCAGTGGTCGATTGCGATCCTAAAGGACCAAAAGCGAAACTAGAAACTCACCGAACACGATGAGCTCGCGGGCCGAGATCACCGGAGGCGGAGACGACGAACACGCCCCCGACGATACACTGGACACCGAGGGCTCGTGATGGGCAAAATGGAGGCGGCGAGGCAAGAGGAGCACGACGGCGGGTTCGCTGTCGCTCGAACGGCAGTGAGGTGGTGGTGCCGCCTCGGTTTTTCTCGGCCGGCTAAAAGATGGACGGAGAAGTCGCGAGAATGAATGCGAGGAAGAATGGATGACCACAGGGGGTAGATGGACTCCTGGCGATCCTCCGGAGGGGGACACGCGTCCACGACGTGGCAGCGACGAGCGTCGTGGCACACATGCGCGAGTGGCCGTGAGCTCGGAGACGCGAGAAGACGAGGACGGCGGCGGTGGGGCCCACATGTCAGCGACAGCAGCGAAACGGTGCGAACCCAAGTCAAGTGCGGCGCGAACGGGCGGTTAGACTCGATCAATATCACGCCGACCGTTGGATCTAGAACGGACGGTCGAGATTGATGTATGCATTCGGACAGGTCGGTTGCATACACACACGTGGACCGTTCGATCTGCATCGGACGGCTGACAGCCATCGAGCGCGCGCGGTGCAACTAGTTGGTTCGACCGAGCCAAGTGGTGCGAGTCGGACTCGAGCCTGAGGTTGGGTCCGAGCCCGAGGAACAGTGATTTTAGTTTTTGATTTAAAAGACAGAGAAGGTTTGGGAAATTTTTAGAGGTAGCTCCAGAGCTCCAAAAATTTCGAAATTTTTATGGTAGCTACTAGGGACAGAGGACAACCTTGTGAAATTTTTCCAGGGGTTTTCATGCACTAGATTTTTCCCAACAAAATTCACAAGCTGCTGTCCAGAGGTTTGACCAGATTTCTAAACTGGTTTGACTTGGGCATTTGAAATAGCAAACAAAATCTAAAAATTGTGAGATAATTCAGGGAGATAGATAGGATGATCAAGATGACAGGAAAAATATTCCTAGGGGATGATCACAAGTTTGAAGGCTAATAATTTGATGACAATAATTTCCAAACACAAGAGTTAACTTCTAGAAAATTGGAAATTGCTAGGGAAAATTTGAAAAACTCCCAAATGATTTGAAGAGATGACAAAAGTTTTTATTTCTCCTCAAAATTTTACATTGGAAATACAAACCCTAAGTTAGGGCTGTTACAGATACTTTCTGAGTGCCATCTGCAAATGAATTCTATCAGTAAAGGGAATCGGTTAGAGAATGTTTTGTGAAATCATCAGAGTCCCTCTTCAAAGGTGTAGACAAGGTGTTTCGATTTGGGCTTGGCATTGAGATCGCCAAGTTAAGAGTAACAAGTTAGTGTGTTGTGCGATGATTGGGATTCCATAGCTTGAGGGAAATTTTGGTCCTAGAAGAGAAACTGTTAAATTGATGCTTCCTCAAGAAGTGAATTGTTTTCCGATTTTCGTTTAAGTTCTATTTGTTGACCTTTGTCTTTTGCAAAGTTGAGCTTGGCTTTATGTTGGTATGTGTGGTTCTTATCATTCGTAAAGAATAAAAGAAATGTTGGATTTGGTTATTCGAGTGATTTCTCCTTTAGCGGATGTGGTGTTTATTTGCAAATTGTCTAATTTGAAGGTGGAAAGATTTTCGTGATAAATCTTCGATTCGAACTTGACTCTTTTAGTACCGAGTTGGTAACACTTGGTTGCGATGATAGTCCTTCATTTTTTCAGTTGGGCTATGTCGGTGTAAGAGTGTGTTTAAAGCGAGTTCATTGTGTGTCCTCGTTAAAGGAGGCGATCTTTCTTTGGGTGAAAAGTCCGCTTAATAGGTGGAACAAAAGTTCGGTGTTCTATGCACATGTTGCGTGGTTCGGTACCACTAGGGGTTGCCCCAAGGTATATTGGGTTGTTTTAGCTAGTTGGCAAAACGTTAGGACCGTAGTGAGTCCAAGCGCCAAGTACACATCGCCTTGTTTGTCCCAGTCTTTGAGTGAGTACCAGAGAGTTCAAGTTTGAAGTTTCGCGGGAGCCGCGACCTTGAGTAGCATCCGTGCGTTGTTAGAGAGGTCGAGCGAGTGCCGAGGCACAAGTCGTTGGTTTGTGTCAAGGTGCCTTTGTCCCATTAGCCCGAGAGGAGGCGACTTGGGAATTGGAGTCTCGCATGCGCGAGCTTTATCCAAAGTTTTTCACGGCAGTACATAGTAATGTTAGTAAATCTTTTAGCGATGGTTTTTTTGTGTTGAGGTTGAATAGAATTCGGTCGAATCTGTTTAAGGAGGGTAGAATGTAATACCCCAAAAATTATATCGGAGAGAATAATTAAATCGGAGAGAATAATTAAAATCGGGGAATATTTCTTTTAGCAAAGCGATTGAACAGGAGAAAGAGGGGTTTTAATGTAATACTTCAATTTATTCTACGAAAGAAAGCGTTCAAAAGAGAAATTAGACATAAAAAGGGGGGTTTCTGCAGTTTTTCGGCAACTTGGGCCTTGGGCCTTGGCCCAGGAGGCCCATGAGGGGTCGGCCACCAATAAAAGGAAGGGGGAAAACCCTAGGTGCACTGTAGCTACAGCGCCACCGCACTGTAGCATGGCTACTGTAGCACACCTCTCCTCCATGGTGGTGCCCCCCTCCATTGGTGCCTCCCTTCCTCGCCGTCGGTGCTCCCTGCTGCCGATCAAGTGAAGAAAGGAGAGGAGATCAACTTCGTGGGGAGAGTTCATCATCTTGCTGCGATTCTACAAGGGTAACGTCGCGTGTTCTTCATTGTTTGATGCGTAATAGTTGCGGTTGATGTCGTTTGGTAGATTGATTTGCGTCGGTTTAATAGATCGCGTTCTGTCCAGATTATTGCGCGGTCAGTTTTGGGTATTTAGAAGCCGAATTAGGAGTTTTGGTCTCCTAGAGTTATGTAGATAATGTTCTTAGCTTTCAGTGGCCGCCAAGAACGCCAAAATCCGATTAACGGTTAGAAAGTTATGAATTGTTTAGTGCCGCTGTCTGGTTAATCTGTCAACATTCTGACAGTCCGTAGAAAACTGAGTTAATCTATTATTTAAGGACGAAATCAGAGGATCTCAGTATAACGAAAAATGTAGGTAATTTCTATACCTTTTTATAGAGATAAATAACGCAAGATTTGGACCTTCGTAGCAAAAGTTATGATGGTTTTAGTGTACTGTCCAGAGAAACCGACGTGAAAATTGTTGTTCTGTAGGTTGGCTTGGTAGAGGCAATAGTTGGCATATTCAAAAGGGCTCCCCAACTAAGTTTATTTAGGTAATTTAATTACCTTTCCAGAAAGTCCAAGAACATCCTATTTGGACTCCGGAGCAGAAAGTTATGTATTTTAGAAGTTGACTGTCCGCAGTGAACACAAAAAGCGATCGCTAGAAATTGGAAGATTGGAAAATGCCCTGAAGTTTAGAGAGTTCAATTGTGTTGTTATTTATGCTTTTGGTCCAGTATGTTGGTCTTAGATTGGGTTATCTCTATGTTCAGGTGGGAGCGAGATCCCAGGGCAGCGCCACTTCGCACCCACCGTTCTCGCACGGTTGAGGCAAGTATCCGGTTATTGTATTATTATGCTTGTATGTCGTGGATCTGTTGTGTTTGGGTCATAATAGCCATGAATGGATGATATTGTGATGAGTACCAAATTATCTTGGTGGTTGCAAGTACTCTGCTTGATAGAGTAATTATGAATTGTTTGACAAATGAGTGCTATGTTTTGATACATATTAGCTATGCTTAGTTGATAGTGTGATATGTTGATTAAAGATGGTAAATGCTTATGATATGAATGATAGAAGTATGAATGAGTTAAATTCATAAGTGATATTGCTGAGGAGGTATGATTATGATGATTCATGATGTGTGCATATGCATCATGTTGACAAAATAAAGACTTGGTCACGTGGTGACCAAGCATTTGTTGAGATCCCCGTCATGTATATGACGGGCTTGAGGTCCACACACTTGTGGAGTGTGGGCTTGAGGTCCCCTTTACTTGCGGAGTATTGGGCAATTGGTCCTTGTGCTTGCGAGCACAGGCATGGTATGCGGCGACGGTCGCATATCTCGTGACACGGTGAAATGCGACAAAGAGTGAAAGAGAAAATTTGCATTGCATATTCGCATACATACCTCATGAGATATGTTTTGTGTAAAGCTTTGGAATGGAATGCGATGATGTAAATGTGAGATTAATGTTTCATTATTGGTACTTGCTGAGTCTTTGGACTCACCCTTGCTTTTGTTGTGTTTTTAGGTACCACTTGCAAGAATGGCATGCATGGGAGGAGTAGACTTGAGTTGGACACACACACTACCATCCACCTTAAAAGTTGATAAATTTTTAGTTCATACTTTAATAAAGGAGCAACCTACTTAGAGATTGTTTATGATTATGCTTCATGCATTGGATTAAGTGTAATAATGATAGGTAGTGTCTTTTGGATATCTCTGGATATGCTAGTTGCTTTCATGTTTTGAATGACTATTGATTATGCTGAATGTTGGATTAATTATATACGTTTTATTCAAATATTGGAACCTCCTAGTAGTTAATAATACAGGGGAGGTTCTGCCAAAAATTTGGTAGGATGTTTTGGCTTAGAATTGTTTAACGTTAGTTTGGTAGCATTCCAGGCTAAATGCTGAGCTGGGTGTTACAAAAACTTCTGTTGTAGTTGACCCTTGATCAATTGTATAAGTTACGTACCGAACTCTAGCCTTGTAAAAATTATTGTTATGTTTATGTATGTCCTTTGTATGACTGTGTACAGATGTTGTTTAGGATATGTGTAACATCCCCAAGTTAATTAATGAGATTTAGTATGCATCTTATCAGCATGCATGACATTTTGGAAACTTTTGCATATTTTATTTCACTTGGAAAATCTCAAACAAAGTTAAACCTACAACTTAAATCTAAACTCCAGGAGTAAACAAGAACAAAAACTTTTGTTACATCTTTTGAAAATAATTTATTCAAATACTATAATAATTATCATGGATTAATATAATTTTTTCAAAATTTTTGGAACTTAAATTGACCCTTAGAAAGTTCAAACTCAAATCAAATACCTTTTCTAAGTTTGAATTTAAATTATTCAAATTAATTATTTAAGAGTGAAGTTTAAGATTTTATTTGAGTCCTAGGATGTCCCAGGAACGCCTCTGATTTATTTCAGAATTTTAGAAATTTTATTTCTATTTTTAAAGCCTTGGTCAAACCCTTTTGTTTCTTGGTCAACTGTTTTCAAAACTTGGGCTAGCACTATTGACTCTACCGCAACCTGGCTCGAGCCTGACGCACCAACTTGGCTCCACCCAACCGCCTAAATGCACTCGCACGCGGACCGTTGGATCAAGATCAGAGGGCTCAAACGGAGTGGGCCGTTCGGACCATCCGATCGGCCACTCAAATCCTAGCCGTCCATTTTTGATCGAATGGCTCGTATCAGTTGGGCCGTTCGGACCACTCCGAACGGCCACGAAATCCCTACCATCCGTTTTCAATCGTGTGGTTCTAACATACTCGCTCGATCGGACCAACTCTAGCCACACCGCTTCCCTTCGCTTGAGCTTCTGACCAGCGGGCCCAGCACGATAGTAGCATCTTCAACCTCTCGCTGGCGGGCGGGTAGAGCTTGGGCGCCATGCGCCGCGCATGCTTTGAGAGTCTCCGTTGACGCCATCACCCACCGCCTTCCTTGGCCAATCCGTGAGCATCTCCTCTTCACGCCACTTCCTTTCCATCCATGCCTGGGCATTAAACCCCTTCGATGCCTCTCCTTTTGATCATTTCTTTTCCCGGCCTTGGGAGAGAAGGAAGCAAGGCTCCCTCTCCCGTCCTGGTAAGCGCCGCCGTGACAGTGCATTCTATTTCTACTTCGGCATCGCTTCCATTTTTGCTAACCCGAGCTCTTTTTTTGCATTTTAGCGCTCAGAGCGTGGACGTGTCTTCTTCATCACCAGTGCGCGCTCCGTGGAGCTCTGGTGAGCCTTGGTTTCCCTAACCTTGTCTAGGATCTTCGCATAGCCCCTTTGAGTCTCCCCACCGATTTAATCGGCCTTTGATGCAGGAAATAGCTCCATCGACCATTGTCTTCTTCAGCTCCGACCAAGCTCCGCCCCAGGCCATTTCGACATCTCCGGTGAGTAGCTCCGGCTGGGACTTGTTCATTAGGTTCCGAGGGTCCTAATCAATCTTATCTAAGCCCCTGCCCCCTTTCTCTCCTACAAGGAATAGCGGGGTCACCGTGAAGCTCCATGCCGCGCCACCACCATTTATGTCCCAGCCGCTGTAGCGTCGCTCCGCCCTCATCATGCGTGGATTCATGTTCCTGGTGGCGAGACGACGATGACGCACCTTTCCCCGAGCTCCCTCGCCGTCCGTAGCGCCTTCTCCATGAGAGCAGTCGTTTCGTCTCCGCCTCTGGCCACCTCACGCTCGACTCCGACGACCTTCGAGTCCCGCGCCACCCTTGGTGAGCTCGATGTAGCCTTGCGCATCCATTCATGTTGGTGTCGAGCCCGGAGCTCCGCTGCCGTGCCGACGACGAGCTTCGCCCGCCGCGCATGCGCGCGTGGCACGCTCGGACATGCCCTAATCATGGCATTAATTACCCAAATCTCATTTATTTTAGCGCTAATAATTGCTTAGGCCATTAATTAGTTGTCCTAAAAGATTGGTGAGTATCTTACTTGTGGGGGCCGTAAGCAGAAAGCCACGCATTTTATTTGCCTAAGTTTCTCTGTGAGTGGCCGACAAGTGGGCCCGAAATCTTTAAGTACACAGTTAGCCCCTATGAACCGTTGCACTGCAGTGGTCTCCTTTGTCATAGGCTGAGGCTAGAGTAGAGCTCGGTACAAAAAGTATATAAAACTTAAGAATTTCCGAAACGAATTAATTTGTACACTGAAAATACAATTAACTTCTAAAATGCTTAACTAATTCATTTTAATTCTAAAATGAGTGAAACCAATTTTGATAATTTTCATTTCAAGTGAAATTTATTTTAAAATAGGTTTCAAACTACTCACTGTCACATAAAATATATTTTGTGGAGAGTGATCGAAAACTGAGTTATTTTTTAACTAGAAAAGACTATTAACTTTGAAAATTCATAACTAATTCTTAAAGACTCCAAATGAGATAAACTCAGTTATTTTGGTATTATAAAATTATTATCTATTTATCTATATAATCCTTTTTCCCACTACTATTCTACAAATTTTGGCCAAATAATTAAATTAGTATGAACAGTAACCGATTGCATTTTTTCTAGATTTTCTAGAAATCTGAATTGCAAACTGCTATAACTTTCACATACTAAATCCAATTGGAATGAATATTTCACCTAAATTCATCTAAAATCATGATCTACCCACTGTATAATTTTTATGCATTTTTGACTATTTTGAATTTTTGGCTTATTTGGTGTTAATTAGATTTCTCGACGATATGAACGTGTTCATGAGTGTAACCTGAGATTGAACAAGTGGTACATCAAAGGTGCGAGCACCCTCCTCTTGATTATATTGCTCCTACTGATTTTTAAAATGTTTTGTATGGTTTTAATGTCTCAATTACGTGCTATTTTGAAAAGTATATTTATGGGTAGAAGTAGTTCATTCCCTACTTGTTGCAGTGGCCCTCCTTTGATTGTTGATTACCCTTTTTACCTTGAATGATTAAGGATATATGTTATATGGGAATGGTTGCTAATTTGTAGCATGTTGCTTAGCCATGCTAGTAGTTGTAGTCGATAACGGTTGATGGATGGATTGATTTGAATCTTAATAAAATTTGAGGATTATATGGATTGGATTATGTTGAATTTGAGGAATATACCCAGATCTTTGTACCTGAATCTTATGAACTTGTTGATGGGTGGGTATTGTTTTGTGTCGGACTTGGACGGGTGATAGGTCGATGAAGGGATGGTCCCAGATTCGCGTAGCCCCATCTGGGTATTTGAGGACCGGTCTGTGGTGTGATGAACCAAGTCTTACGTACAACCACACGCCGAGATAATGGCGAAGGCTTGGCTTAATAATTTGTGGTGTGTTAGCTATCAAAACACAATTAGATTGGCAATTGTTGTTGTTTTGGTTTAATGGCTCTCTTGTCAATCTAGTGGGAGCAAGTTAGATTTTTATTTTCTTGCCCGTAAGGGTTTCTTTTATGTTAGGGACTTACTTACACAATGGGGTTCCCCTGTGGTTCAGGCGACTGTTTACTGTCTACCATGGGACTGTCCTCGGGTGGTTTGATAGTTAGGACATGACATTGTAACGGCCTCGTTATGCTATCTCAGTTACACTCCAAAGGAAGAGTGCATTGGCCGACATTGAGAGGTATGCATATCATGTGGGTAAAGCTGTACAACTCTGCAAAGTAACTAAATCTATTCGAATAGCCGTGTCCCTAGTTATGAACATCACTTGTGGGAAAGCATGCACAGTTAGCTTATGGGAAATTAAGTTTGGGTTATTGTTGGAAATGTTATGTCATTATGTTAGTTTGTTCAGATCTAAAATGTTATCATGAACATGTAGTTCGCGTGTTAATTTTGTTGAGAAATGAATTGTGTCACGAGTGGGATGTTCGTGTGTTGATTGTATTTGGAGTTTATACTGTTGTTGATCATTACTTACTGTTATAAAATGTTTTCTAAATGTTTTACAAATGGAAAATTTGAATCTATATTGTTTATCTAAATGCAAAACTTGCTTTATGCTGAAAATTGACTAGTGTAGTAATCTTCCTTTGATACTTACATGTATCCTTATTTTTCTTGAAAAGTCTCACGAGTACAACTTTGTACTTAAAAAATGTCCATTTGTTCAGGTGAGAAGTCTTTCTAATTGGGTAAAGTACTTCAGACGCTACGACTTTAACTCCAGTTGGTTGCTTGTGGGTTGTGGGCATGCCAACTCGGTTTTTCCTTTTTTATTTTAAGTTTGTCTTCCACTGCAATTTATTCTTGATAATTATTTTTGGCCGAATGGCCCTCTTATGCTAACTTGTACTTAAAAATTCTATTTAAGGATATTGTATTTACGATTCTATTATTCTTGTATATTGTGTATGGATGTGAATGTAATGTTGTGTACTAGGATATGCGCATGTTAGCCACTAATCCTTATGAGCTAACATGAGACGCATATCCGGGCACTCGGGATCGTTCTTGTCTCTCGTTAAGTGTTGTTGTAACAGCCCTAACTTAGGGTTTGTATTTCAAATGTAAAATTTTGAGGAGAAATAAAAACTTTTGTTGTCTCTTCAAATCATTTGAAAGTTTCTACATTTTTCCCTAGCAATTTCCATTTTCTAGAATTAAATTCTTGTGAATGGAAATTGTTGTCAGCAAATTCTTAGCCTTCAAACTTGTGATCATCCCCTAGGAATATTTTTCCTGTCATCTTGATCATCCTATCTACCTCCCTGAATTATTTCACAATTTTTAGATTTTGTTTGCTATTTCAAATGCCCAAGTCAAACCAGTTTAGAAATCTGGTCAAACCTCTGGACAGCAGCTTGGGAATTTTATTGGGAGAAATCTGTTGCATGAAAACTCCTGGAAAAATTTCACAAGGTTGTTCTATGTTCCAGTAAGTTCCCATAAAATTTCAAAATTTTGGAGCTCGGGAGCTACATCTAAAAATTCCCAAACTCTCTCAGCTTTTTAAACTCAAAATCGAAATCATCGCTTGTCGGGCTCAACCCAAGCCCGACTCAAACCAGCACCGCACCACTTGTCTCTGGCCGCACCGCCTAGCTGCATTGCTGCGAGCCCGATGGTGTCACCGTCCGATGAAGATCGAACGGTCCTCATTGCTTGCCTCGCCGACTGTCCGAATGCATACACCAATCTCGGCCGCCCATTTCAGATCCAACGGTCGGTGCGATTACTGATCGAGTCAAACCACCGGTTCGCACCGCTTCGTCCGTCGCTGACAGGTGGACCCTACCTGGCAGATCCGCCCTCGTCTTCTCCGCACCTCACCGGAGCTCAGGGCCGCGCATGCATGCTCGCCACGCACTCGCCGCCGCCACCTTTTTGTCCTCGTGTCATCCGCGAAGCATCGCCGAGTCTCATCTACCCACCGAGCCCATCCACTATCCTTCGCGCCCATTCTCGTGCCTTCTCCGCCCAAATTTTCTTCTCGTTCGAGAAGAACTCGAGCGTAGCGCCGCCGTTTCTGAACCGCCCTTGAGCCAGCGACCGCACCGTCGTGTTCCTCTTGCCTCGCCGCCTCCATTTTGCCTATTCCGGTCCTTGGCGCCCGGTGGATCACGGGGCGGTATCGTCGTCTCGCCTCCGCGATCTCGGTCCGTGAGCTCGTTGCGACTGGTGAGTTTCAGCCCGCCACCTAGTCCCTTAGGATCGCATTGATGCACTGAGTCTAACGGTGACTTCATTTTCATCTTTGGTGCATCGTTGCGGGCGTGCGACCAATTCTTCTCCAAGCTTGGTTTTCCGCCGCCGTGGAAATTCCGGCCACCTCGGGCCTTCTTCGTCAGCGTTATCGTGTGCTTCTTGCTCCTGGTGTTGAGGCGAAGCTTAAGCACACCTTCCGGAGTCTTCTAGAAGTTCGTACGCCTTCTCCGCAAACCGTGTCTTCTTCTCCGCCTCGTTCGCCGCCACCGCGCACCGCATCCCCGTGGTCCGCACACGCCATCGTGTTCGCAAGATCTTCGCGACTGAAGGTATCACCCGCCGCCCGAAACCCTCCGTTAGCTAAATCGATTCTTGCGCCGCGCCGCCGTCCGTCGCGCGCGGTGAGCCACCGAAGTTTAGTTATCGCTAAACTTGGTTCTGTTAGGTCACTGACTTGTGGGACCTCTCTGTTAAATCGCGTTTAGAAATCCTTTAATCCAGCCCGTTATGTTTTCTCTTAGTCACTGTCATGTGGGTCCATGCTGTCAGTTAGGGTTGTGTAGTTCTGGTTATGCGTTTTTCTCTGTTTGGAAGCGTATTTCTCTGTGAGAGTATGTTAGGTTTGCACTTTGGTAAGCCGAAGACGTATTCTT
The DNA here is from genome assembly GCA_036346255.1 of Ampelocalamus luodianensis. Lineage (NCBI taxonomy): Eukaryota > Viridiplantae > Streptophyta > Magnoliopsida > Poales > Poaceae > Ampelocalamus > Ampelocalamus luodianensis. Next base: position 47,161,810 of record CM070626.1, read on the forward strand.
AGAATACGCCTTCGACGTCACCTTCGGCGCAACTGCTCGTCAACACCTTTATTGGGCCCATTGTCGATGTGAGGGCTAGCTGGCTGTGGGTGCGAAATGGAATTAGTGCATTATAGATTTCGGAAATGATTTAGTATTTCTGGTTTATGTTTTCTGTTGAGCTGATAATTCAATTAAACTTGTAAAATGCATAACTAATTCAATTTTTATCCAAATTGCATGAAACCAGTGCTGTTAATTTTCATTTTAAGTGTACTATTTACTAAAATGAGTTTCAACCTTGTATCTGTAGCAAAAATCTGTTAATTAATTTAATGTTGTAGATTGTAATCTCCAAATTAGAAAATGCATATCCCTTTCAATAATTGTCCAAATTCAATGAACCCAATTCTGTAAAATTTCATTTTCAGTATACTAATTATTAGGATAGGTTTTACACACTGTTTCTGTTCATGAAAAATTGTTAAGTAATTAACTAGAGTTTTGATGTGTTTTTAGCTTAGAAAATTCATAGAAAGTTCTTAATAGCTTAAAATGAATTGTTCTCTGTTTCTAAAATTTGGTTATGTCATGCTTAGGTTGCTGTGTGAGTTTGGTATGTTTTGATGTTGTTGTATGGTTGTCGGTGTTTTTCGCTCTTATTCGCTGTTATTTGTTCTATCGTTAGGATTCGATATTTGCGGCAACCCTGAGAACGACCCTCCGCAACAAATTGAGCAACAACAACTGTGCAAGCGATTTGATCATGTTAATCCCAGATCTTAAAGTCTAATATTTTGTTTCAAATTGTATGTATGCATTGCTTAATTTGTGTTAAATTGATTAGTTAAATCAGTAGTGCATATCCTGTAGACAAAATATTGATCTCTACTACTGAACCTAGGATATTTCTTTGTGATTAGAGGTCGTTGGATGATCTCTTGTCACTTAGTAGATCCGAGTCAAATTGCTTAGACATGCTTAGTATCGGTAGAAATGGGCGGTTATCGACTTAGTCGGAACCTTGATCACACAAAATTTTCTATAACTTTATATTTCAGCATTACGCTATGTCTAATTGCAAAACTAAAAATGAAAACAAAAATGATTTAGACGCAGCACAATGGTAAGATTGGTGTGATCTTTTGGGTGTGATCGAAAGGTGCCCGGTCAATTAAGGACCGAACATCTTGTGAGTGAATTTTTATCCAGCATTTCGGCGTGCTAACCACACTAGAGTATATGGGACCTCTCTTGACCTAGTACTTTGGCGTGTATTGGCTCCGGTCGCAGGAGGTCGAGGAGGGATGGTGTTGGGAGCATGGTAGTTGTCCAAAAGCTTTATCCGAGTGGGTAGTTGTCTTTTCGGCTTTACCATGTAAGCGTATGGATTTCTATCCATACGAGTGGCTCGTAGTTAATACACAATATTGGAAAAAGTCTCGTAGGACTTAGCCGTGTCAAGATACCTTCTAAGTGTGCTTTGGCTTAAAGCGATGCAAGTGTGGGTACAGATGGTACACCTCGCAGGTTAAAACTATTCGAATAGCCTCGCCCTAGGTGATGGACACGCTTGGGTAAGCTTTTCAAGAGTTAGACTACAACATTTAAATTAAAACTTGATGGGTGGTACGAATGGGATTCGTGCTATTGTTGGGGTGACTATTGGGATAGTCACTTCTAGGTTGTTTATCTTTCACTTTTGTTATTAATATCCCACTGTTATTTCAATCTTAAAAATGAGTTGCAAACTTGCCTTTAAAACTGTATTACCTTATTGCAAATGAAAATTGGCTTTATGCAAATGAAACATATGGCCTCCACCAAATAAGCTTGCATGTAGCTTATGAGCAGTGTCCGCTAGTTCACACGTCTGTCTTGCGGGTACAAAGACAATCTTTGTACTCGTGTGCTTTGCTTAATGTTTTGTTGCAGAGGAAGAAGGTGAGCCCAAGGGCCTCACTACGTGAGCTGTGTTGCCGTTTCGTGGACGTCTAGACTTGGCGGTCCGGTTAGATGCCTTGTGGGTTGGAGGCACGCTGATTGGCTTTGTTTATAGCCATCTTATGGCACTTTTGCTTCCGCTGTTGTTCTTGTTATTTGTGTACCTCGTGGCCTGTCGGCCTTTGTCTGTAATAACTCTACTATTTGTTTATCTTCCGTTTGGTAGTGTAGTGTTTGGACTCTATGTTTGGAATGGAGTTGATGTCTAATTTTGTACCGAGGTGTGCATACTGCTTTCTGGGAAGTATACATATCTCGAGGATCAGTTTATTTGATTTGTGCTGCTAGGACCAGGTGGTTGGTTAAGCATTACAAGCCAAATAAACTGGGGTCCTCACAGTTGCGCTTCCGGCGTAAACACTTAGCTTGAAACGGATTGGATCCCCGGCATACCAAAGCAAGTGTGCTATTATCCGGTGGCTTACGGGCTGATCAAGTCATGTGGGTAAAGATGTACACCCCTGTAGGGTTAAAACTATTTGAATAGCCGTGTCCACGGTTACGGACGATCACTTGAGTTCGAGACAACATTTGTTAGATTTCCAATTAAAATTTGACTTGGGTATAACTTGGTATCAGCTTGAATGGTTGTACATCCGTATTAGTTTATCAAGTGGGCAGCCACTTGGCTATGATTTGATCTTCTTTGAATTTATTTGATACTGGTAGTTCTCTGGGTCCAAAATTTTAGTTTACTAATTGGCTTTTGGAAAACTAGCGTGTGTAGGAATAAACTTGTTGCTTTGTGCAAAACTAATGCCATTACAGCCTTCCTTTGGATAACTTTTAACATGTATTAACTCTAATCCTTTGGATAGGTTCTATCAAACACTTTCTTTTATTAGTTTTATGTAAGTCTTGCGAGTACCTTTTGTGGGGACCCCCGAGATCGGATCCGTATCATGCTAAGTGATTACGCCGTAAACGCAACACTTAACGTGAGACGAATACGATTCTGAGTGACCCGGATATGTGTCACATGCTAGCTCCCAAGGATCAGTGGCTAACATGCACATATCCTAGTACACAACATTGCAATCACATCCATACACAATGTACAAGAATAAAAGAATTAATTACAACATCATTTAAATATCACCTTATGGTACAAGGTTGCGAAAGAGGGTCGGTCGGCCAAATCTAATTAACACAAATAAATTGCGGCGGAAGATAAACTTAAAAATTAAAAGAGAATAACCGAGTTAGTATGCCCACAATCCCACAAGCAACCAACTGGAGTTAAAGCCGTTGCACCCATCGTTCTCACTTGAACAAATAGACACTGTTAGAGTACAAAGTTGTACTTGCGAGACTTTCAAAAGAAATAACGATGCATGTAAGTATCAAAGGAAGGTTACTAAACTAGTCAATTTTCAGCATAAAGCAAGTTTTGCAAAAGGATAAAAGATTCTAACTTGCCATTTGTAAAACATTTAGAAAAACATTTTATGATAGTAAGTAATGATCAACAATGGTATAATCTCCAAGTATAATCGACACACGAACATCCCATTCGTGGCCCAATTCATTCCTCAACAAAATTAACGCGCGAACTACGCGTCCATGATATATTTTCAGATTTGAACAAACTAACATAAAGACATAACATTTCCAACCATAACCCAAACTAAATTTTCCAAAAGACTAACTGTGCTTGCTTTCCCACAAGTGTTGTCCATAACCTAGGACGAGGCTATTCGAATAGATTTAGTTACTCTGCAGAGTTGTACAGCTTTACCCACACGATATGAATACCTTATACTGTCGCCATGCACTCTTCCGAAGGAGTGTGAATAAGATATCATAACGAGGCCATTACAATGTCATGTCCTAACTATCAAACCACCCGAGGAACAGAATCCCATAGCAGACTAAGCGCCTCGCACCACAGGTGAACCCCGTTGTGTAAGTAAGTCCCTTAACAAACAAGAGACCCTTAAGGGCAAGTAAGGCAAAAATTTAATATACCCCCATGAGATAAGTTTCTGTGACAGAGGTAAGTTTGAACCCATTTTTATAATTAAGTTCATTTGAAATAGAAATTATCAAGACTGATGTCACTACTTTTGGAGTTTCTAAGAATTACTTATGAATTTTTAAAGTTATCAGCCTTTTTCTTTTGCAACAATAATAGTGTTTATAGCTCATTTTCCAAAATAATATTCTCTGTTACATAGACATGTTTGAAACCAATTTTAACATAAAGTTCATTAAAGATTAAAATTACCAGAAGAGGTTTCATTCAATTTGGAGTTGATTTGAATTAGATATGGATTTTTGAAGTTACAACAATTTTCAATTCACAAATAATTGTATTCCGAATTTTCTTAAGTATTAAGTACTTTTTCTACCGAACACTGCGCTAGCCGCACACACTTACAGGCGGGACCCCAGGTCAAGGGTTTGACCTGATCAGCTTTGACTCGGTCTCGTAGAAAAGCGTCAAGGCGAATCGGTCAATACGTCTTCTAAGTACTAAAACGAAGATTTGATCTAAACGCAAAGAAAATACGCTTTCCATAAGTGAAAACAATTTCAGACATAAGCATTTTCATTTAACCAGCTAACCGGGCCCACCTGTAATACACTCTACGGCTTAAACGAGTTTCAATTAAATTGCTAATCAGGTTTATTACCGTGGGGCCTACAAGTCATAGGAACAATAAGAAACTTGATTAGCACTAAGGACTGGCCATTACCTTTAACTGCCGACGGCTAACTGGATTTCCCCATGCACGAGCGACGCGGCCGTGAAGGCAATCCGGCGCAGCAGCGGGACCAACACCACTGAGTGCGGGAGATCTTCACGAAGTTGCTCGAAGTGACGCGGGGACCGGAGGTGGACGGAGTCGAGCTCCCATCGGCCGGAGGCAGAGGCGACGGGGCGGTGCTCGTGGAGAAGAGGCTACGGACGTCGAGGAGACTCGGGGAGGTGCGCATCAGTGTCGCCTTGCCACCATGAACAAGAATCCGAGCTCCATTAAGGCGGGGAGGCACTGTAATGGCCGCGACAGGGACGACGGCGGTGCGGCCATGGAGCTCCACGGCGACATCTCGAACGACAACACCCTGGGCATCAAGGAGTGACCCGTGAGGTGGTAGAGATTGCATGCAAGCTTAAATGACACCGGAAATGACTAGGGACCTACCAGATGAAGGAGGACTGCAGCACGGCGGAGCTTTGGCCGGAGGTGGAGAAGACAACCAAAGTCAAGCTCCCGGCTGCATCAAACCGAAATTAAATGATACGGTGAGCTCAGCGTGACAGTGCGATCATGAGGGACAAGGTGAGAGGGCTCGAGACTCACCGAGGGGAAGTCGGCTCGACACGGTGGTTCTGTCACCTCCAGAGCGCGCACCGGTGATGAAGAAGACGCGTCCACACTCCGAGCGCTACAACGCGAGAGATGAGCTCGGGTTAGCAAAAATGGAAAAGGTGCCGAAAGAGGAAGAGAATGCACTATCGCGGCGGCGCTTACCGAGACGGAGGAGGGCTTAAAGCCTCCTTCTCTCGCACGGCCGAAGAGAGAAGTGGGAGCCAAGGAGGGCACAGAGGCGGTTTTGTGCGAGAATGGGGACGGAGAGAGAAGCGGCGTGAGCGTGCGGTGCTTCCGGACTGGTCGCGACGGACGGTGGGTGAACGACGTCGCTCGCGTTGACAGAGGCGGCTCAGAGCGCTGTGGGCGCGTGGCAGTGAAGCCCTGCCCGAGCCAACGGGAGGAGGAAGACGCCCCTGCCCGGTGGGGCCGAGCGGTCAGAGGCACAGGAGCGAGGGAGGGGGCGGTACAACGTGGCGATGCGTGGACCGACCGATTGAGGATTGACGGTCCAGATTGGGGCTGGTTGGGTCCGGTGCACTAAGTTGGTTCGGTCGAATCAGTTTGCCGGGTCGGAACAGTGGTGGGCTCGAGTCAAAGCAACAGTGCGAGCCTGAGTTTGATTCTTGTTTGACTAAATAACAAAATGGTTTGACCGAGGCTTTAAATAAAGAAATACATTTCTAAAAATTCTGAAACTTTTTAGAGGGGTTCCAGGGGTTATATAGCAATCAAATAAAATATTAAACTTACTATTTATGATATAAATTGTAAATGTTAAATTCAGACCTAAATTGTGTCATTGTATTGCGTTTGAATTTTCTGAGGGTTGAATCTAGCTCTAAAAATTTTGGAAAAATTATATTTATTCATGATAATTATTATAGTATTTGAATAAATTGTTTCCAAATGATGATCAAAGGTTTTTGTTCCTGTTTTTATTTGGAGTTCATATTTGAAGTGTGTGTTTAATTTGTTTGATAAATTTCCAAGTGCAAAATATTATGCAAATGATTCCAAAATGTCAAGCATGCTGATAAGATGCATACTAAATTCCATTAAATAATTTGGGGATGTTACAAACCTCCCCCCCCCCTTACAAGAGATCTCGACCCCGAGATCGATATGGTGGAAGTTGGATAGGAAGGTTCTAAAAGAAAACATAACATCCGTTGTCTTTATTTCCTTCAAAGATAGTGCTAAAATATCTTTGAAAGGTTACAAGGAATGGCTATTACATTTTCCTTCCCATTGCTTTGTTTAACCTTTCCTTTCTTGATTCGAAGACACTTCATGTAGAAGGAAAAAGTTCTAGATACTCTTCTCGCATCCAGTCTTCACGCTCCCAAGTTGCTTCATCTTCAGTATGGTTGCTCCACTGAACCTTTAAGAACTTGATACTGCGATTCCTTGTCTTGCGCTCCATTTCTCCAAGAATGCGAATCGGGTGCTCCCGATAAGAAAGATCGGGTTGTAAATCGAGGTCTTCTAAATTGGTCGCTTCGGTAGGGACTCGAAGACACTTCTTCAGTTGAGATACATGAAATACATTGTGCACATCTGAAAGTGATGGTGGTAGTTCCAACTGATAAGCCACCGATCCTCTCTTCGCTAGAATTCGGAAAGGACCGATGTAGCGAGGTGCCAACTTGCCTTTGACTTGAAAGCGTTGCATTCCTTTTATCGGAGATACTTTAAGGTAAACATGATCGTCCACCTCAAAGCTCAAATCACGACGACGACGGTTGGCGTAAGACTTTTGACGAGATTGAGTCGTCCGTAGTCTCTCCCGGATCACACGGACTTGCTCTTCGGCTTCATTTATCAAGTCCGGTCCAAAGAATTGTCTCTCACCGGACTCGGACCAGTTGAGTGGTGTCCTACACCTTCTCCCATATAGCACTTCAAAAGGTGACATTTGGAGACTTGCTTGATAGCTATTGTTATAAGAGAATTCCGCGAACGGCAAGCATTTATCCCATTTCTTGCCATAGGACAACACACATGGTCTTAACATATCCTCCAAAATTTGATTCACCCTCTCGGTTTGACCGTCGGTTTGGGGGTGGTAAGCGGTGCTAAAGGATAGTTGAGTTCCCATTGCTTCATGGAGGCAATTCCAGAAATACGAGGTGAATTGAGTACCTCGATCTGAAACAATTATCTTAGACACACCATGGAGGCAAACAATTCTGGAGATGTACAACTCCGCCAATTGATTTCCCGAATAAGTGGTCTTGACATGGAGAAAATGAGCAACTTTCGACAAACGGTCGACAATCACCCATATGGAGTCATACCCTTGCTGAGTCTTAGGAAGTCCAGTGATGAAATCCATGCCAATTTCATCCCATTTCCATTCGGGAACGGGGATGGGTTGAAGCATACCCGCTGGCCGCTGGTGCTCGGCCTTCACTCGTTGACATACATCACACTCAGCAACAAAGCGTGCAATCTCACGCTTCATCCGAGTCCACCACAATTTTTGCTTCAAGTCTTGATACATTTTTGTGCTCCCCGGATGGATGGAGAAAAGAGAATCATGAGATTCACGAAGGATTAACTCCTTAAGCTTTGTGTCATTTGGCACAACCAAACGCTTTCCGAACCACAAAATACCTTGGTGGTCCTCGACAAAACACTTGGCTTTGCCGGCCTTCATTTTCTGCTTAATTCTCTCCATACCCTTGTCATTCTTCTGGGCCATCATGATCTGGTCCTCAAGGGTAGGTTTCACTTCTAAGGCAGCGAGAAAACCTTCGCTAACCATCTCCAAGTTGAGCCGTTGAAATTCATTGCAAAGAGCTTCCGTTTCGGGTCGAACCGAGATGCAGTTGCATTTGGATTTTCGGCTCAATGCATCGGCAACGACCTTGGCTTTCCCTGGATGATAATGAACTGCTATATCATAGTCCTTGATCAATTCAAGCCATCCTCTTTGCCTTAGGTTCAGATCGGCTTGAGTGAAGATATACTTCAAACTCTTGTGATCAGTGTAGACTTCGCAGCGATTGCCGATAAGAAAATGTCGCCATGTCTTCAAGGCATGCACCACTGCTGCAAGCTCAAGGTCATGAGTGGGATAATTCACCTCATGAGGCCTCAATTGCCTCGATGCATACGCCACAACTCGGCCCTCTTACATGAGAACACAACCAAGACCAAGGCGAGATGCATCGCAATAGATGTCGAAGATTTTGTGGATATCCGGCAGAACTAACACAGGAGCAGAAGTTAGACGATCCTTCAACATCTGAAAGCTTGCTTCACAATCCGCTGACCATTCATACTTCTTTTCTTTCTTCAACAACTGGGTCATCGGTCTTGCTATTTTTGAGAAATTCTCGATGAAGCGGCGGTAATAGCCCGCAAGACCGAGGAAACTGCGGACTTCGGAAACAGACTTGGGTTGTTTCCAATTAAGCACATCTTGAACTTTGCTTGGATCCACAACAATTCCCCCTTCGGATAGCACATGACCCAAAAAGGCGACCTCTTTTAGCCAAAATTCACATTTGCTGAATTTTGCATAAAGTCGATGTTCTCGAAGCTTGCCCAACACAAGCCGAAGGTGTTCTTTATGCTCACTTTCAGATCTGGAGTATATGAGAATGTCATCAATAAATACGACCACAAATTTATCCAAATACTCCATAAACACTGAGTTCATGAGATTCATGAACAAGGACGGTGCATTTGTCAAACCGAAGGACATGACGGTGTACTCGTACAAGCCATAACGAGTAGAGAATGCCTTCTTGGGAATATCTTCAGATCTGATCCTAACTTGATGATAGCCCAATCTCAAGTCAACCTTGGAGAAAATACGAGCACCAGTCATCTGGTCGAACAAATCATCAATCCGTGGGAGTGGATACTTGTTCTTGATGGTGACCTCATTCAACGGACGGTAGTCAACACACATCCGCAGACTATGGTCCTTCTTCTTCACAAATATAGCAGGGCATCCCCAAGGTGAGGAGCTCGGCCTAATGAAACCCTTTTCTTGAAGTTCTGCGAGTTGTTTCTTCAATTCAACCAACTCATTTGGCGACATTCGATAAGGCCGTTTTGATATAGGAGCAGTTCCGGGCTCTAGCTCGATCACGAATTCAATTTCTCGTGAAGGTGGCATGCCCGGTAGTTCCTCGGGAAAAACATCCGGGAACTCACATACCACTGGAACTTCACTCAAATCTGGCAATTCTTTGCCGCTAAGGGCATAGAGATGAGGATACTCCAATTTCGGCACCAATTCGACTTGAAAACCAAGAGGACTTGTGAGAGTGATAACTTTGCGGGCACAATCAATATGACCATAGTTCTTGGACAGCCAATTCATTCCAAGAATAACATCAAGGCCCGCTGAATTTATCACAATAAGATTGGCCGAAAACTTCACCCCTTTGATCTCAATTTCAACTTCCCGACATTCATGAATGCTTCTCATTTCTGAACCTGGCGATTGAATCATCATAGGTGCAGGCATCAAGCTGAGGGAGAGGTTGTGGAGTGTAGCAAAACCTCTAGACATGAAAGAATGAGAGGCTCCTGAGTCGAATAACACGGTCGCAGGAGTTGAATTGACTAGAAATGTGCCCAACACTACATCGGGTGCTTCCTGCGCTTCCTCGACGGTGACATGGTTGACATGAGCACGACCGGGGTTCGGAAAGGTGACATCAGATCGCTGAACAAGGGAGTGTTCAAGGTCTTGGTGTTGACGGGGGTAGGCTTGATGCTTCACTGTACAGTGACTTGCAAAATGCCCTAGATTGCCACAAGTGAAACATACAGCTAACAGGCTTCGTCTGTGCCGGCTCCTTAGCTTCTTTCGAGGCTGCCTTAGCTGGGTTTCTTGCTGAGGTGGTGGAAACACTTGCATAGGAGATAATGAAGGTGTCTGATCCTGGAATTCAGGAGGAGCAGGCTGCCAAGCATGCGGTTCTTGAAAACTGCAGCTTGCTGAAATTTGTGCAACCTTCTTGCGCTTTCGCGATTCTACAACCGCTTGCATCTTGTTCTCCACCACAATAGCCTTATTAACCAATTGTTGGAAGTCACTAAAGTCATGTACGGCGAGTGTCAGCTGCATCACTTCTGTTAGCCCATTCAAGAACTGGTCTTGCTTCCTTGCATCGGTGGAGACATCGTCTGGAACATAACGAGCCAAACGATTGAACTCGCGGAGATACCCCAATATGGACTTGTTGTCTTGCTTCAGCGCGAGGAATTCACGCCTCTTGATACTCATGATGCTTGAAGGAACATGTGCCTCACGTAAAGCTATCCGGAACTCGTCCCAAGATGGAACGGAATTGGCGGGTTGCATGGCGCAAAAATTGTCCCACCATGCGAAGCGGCCCCTTCGAGTTGATTGGAGGCGTATAAGACCTTCTCGTGGTCAGCACACTGAGCAATGATCAATTTCTGTTCAATGCTCCGGAGCCAATCATCAGCATCGAGAGGATCCTCTGAACAAGAGAACACAGGAGGCTTCGCGCTCAGAAAATCAGCAAATCGGGAGCCATAAAGATCGGCTCCTCCCGCTGCCATTTGAGCACCTTGAACACTGGCGGTGTTCTGAGCAATATGCTGCAAGATGAGAGTCTGGTCTTGCTGACTTTGCTCCAACTGGATCAACACATCGGCCACAGATGGCTGAGGTGGAGTCACTTCTTCTTGCCGACCTACGTGCTGAAATTGTGGGTCGGGGTGCTCCGGATTATGCCGTTGGGGATTCGGGGGTTGAGCATCGGTGATTTGAGAACCCATGGGCTGTGAGTCCTCCATTACTTTCGATGTCAAACGAGTTTTAGGACCCGACATCCTGTTGCCATACAACTTGTTAGCAACCGGCAAAAGGAAAGGGGGAAAAGCATAAGGTAGGCAATAGATAGCAAAGGGTAACTTAACCTAATATGAATGCACGATGAAAACACATTTATGCAGCACAAAATGGGGTGCTACGGTCCAGGTGGACAGCACAAGATACAAGTGACAACTCGGTCAGTCTTTCAACATAGTTGCGATATAACCCGCCCGTAGGCGATGCACAAGTACTAGAAACCAAAAGAGAGCAAATGACCTTCACAAAATCCAACGTCTACAAGCTAAGTACTAACATTAGGGTGTATAATACCTAAGAATAAATCCTAATTTATTCCTGAAATCGCAGCAAGGCGTCGTCTTCTCGTTCTTCCATTTTTTTGCTCTTCACCGGTGACTATTTAACGTTTCTAGTGCTGGAAAAGAGATGAGTATTGAAGAAAATGATTTTGCACAAATCAAAAGAATAATGAGGTAAGAAATTAGATGCTAGGATGGGTAAGAAAGAAAAGAATTATATTACTAACATTTTCGCCAAACTTTTGGTAGTTTGAAAATATTCTTTTGCAAATCAAAATCCTAATAACGTCCATTGCTACGGCTTTAACCTACAGTCAGTATGGCTCTGATACCAACGCTGTGGGGACCCCCGAAATCGGATCCGTATCATGCTAAGTGATTACGCCGTAAACGCAACACTTAACGTGAGACGAATATGATTCCGAGTGACCCGGATATGTGTCACATGCTAGCTCCCAAGGATCAGTGGCTAACATGCACATATCCTAGTACACAACATTGCAATCACACCCATACACAATGTACAAGAATAAAAGAATTATTTACAACATCATTTAAATATCACCTTATGGTACAAGGTTGCGAAAGAGGGCCGATCGGCCAAATCTAATTAACACAAATAAATTGCAGCGAAAGATAAACTTAAAAATTAAAAGGGAATAACCGAGTTGGTATGCCCACAATTCCACAAGCAACCAACTGGAGTTAAAGCCGTTGCACCCGTCGTTCTCACCTGAACAAATAGACACTGTTAGAGTACAAAGTTGTACTCGCGAGACTTTCAAAAGAAATAACGATGCATGTAAGTATCAAAGGAAGGCTACTAAACTAGTCAATTTTCAGCATAAAGCAAGTTTTGCAAAAGGATAAAAGATTCTAACTTGCCATTTGTAAAACATTTAGAAAAACATTTTATGATAGTAAGTAATGATCAACAATGGTATAATCTCCAAGTATAATCGACACACGAACATCCCATTCGTGGCCCAATTCATTCCTCAACAAAATTAACGCGCGAACTACGCATCCATGAAATAATTTCAGATTTGAACAAACTAACATAAAGATATAACATTTCCAACCATAACCCAAACTAAATTTTCCAAAAGACTAACTGTGCCTGCTTTCCCACAAGTGTTGTCCATAACTTAGGACGAGGCTATTCGAATAGATTTAGTTACTCTGCAGAGTTGTACAGCTTTACCCACACGATATGAATACCTTATACTGTCGCCATGCACTCTTCCGAAGGAGTGTGACTAAGATATCATAACGAGGCCATTACAATATCATGTCCTAACTATCAAACCACCCGAGGAACAAAATCCCATAGCAGACTAAGCGCCTCGCACCACAGGTGAACCCCGTTGTGTAAGTAAGTCCCTTAACAAACAAGAGACCCTTAAGGGCAAGTAAGGCAAAAAATTAATATGCCCCCACGAGATTGACAAAAGAACAATTAAATACATAACAATAACAATTGTCAATCCCATTGTGTTTTGATAGCTAACACACAACAAATTATTAAGCCAAGCCTTCGCCATTATCCCGGCGTGTGGTTGCACGTAAGACTTGGTTCGTCACACCACAGACCGGTCCTTAATCACTCAGACGGGGCTACACAATTCCATAACAACAATAGCAATTCATCATCAACCTACACCCGTCCAAGTTAAGAACATAAAAAGCTCAACATGTCCACAAATCCCAGATATGAAGATCTGGATACAACCCTTAAACCCAATGTAGTGCCCCAGAATAGAATTCGGGAAGAAACCTAGTTAAGTAAAAGGAAAAAGTATTAGGAAGTTGTTTCCGGCGAAGGACTAGTTGGAAATTATGTTATAGCGGGAGAAAGAGGGTTTTGAAAGTTTCAAAACTTGGGCTCGGGCTTTGGCCCATAGGGGCCCATGTGTGGCCGGCCAAGGGAGAGCATCTCCTTTCCCTCCCCCTCCTAACCTAGCGCCTCTCTCCTTGCCCCATCCTCCACCCGTGAGCCCTCCTCTCTCCCTTAGGCAGCCGCCCCATCCTCTCCCCGCGCACCACCCTTGCCATGGTCTCCCCAGCTGCTGTACTCCCTTGCCCTTGCGCCTCCTCGCTGCCGGCAAAGCCCCGCCTGTCTTCCTCGCTGCCGACTCGGAGAAGAAGGAGTTCGCTGGTGGTGATCGGCTATTGGAGGGGAAGAAGAGGAAGAGATTGGGAACGTTTTCCCTCGTTTAGATGCCTTAGCACTTAATTGTTCTATGTCGGTAATTCTGTCGCCTCATGGCAGATCGCGTTAGAGGGACGTTTTGATATAGTTAAGTGCGGATTCAGCCTCGGGCGTCTCCTAGAAAGTTGTAGAGGACGTCAATAGATTTCAATGAAGTGCTAGATCATAATTTTGGACCCCTGTAGCAAAAGTTATGATTTTATTGGTGCAGTTGTTCTGCAACCCTGTCAGTTTCTGGACAGGTTTTAGTGATATGAACTTTGCGATCAGTTAAAGATATAATTAGAGGATCTCAGTATAACGAAAGTTGTAGATAATTGTCGTAGCTTTCAGGAAGCACAAGAACGCGACATTTGGTTAAACGATCTGAAAGTTATGATAGTTTTAGTGCGCTGTCCAGAAAGGGTGACGTGAAATCGATGTTTTGTTAATCAGGTTAAAAGTGATTTTAGATGGCCGAATCAGGGAGCTCACCAACTAGGTTTAGTTGGGAAATTTGATAACCTTTCAATGAAGTCCAAGAACACGTAATTTGGACCTCTGTACAGAAAGATATGAATTTTAGAACTTAACTGTTCACAGAAGGTACAGAACAGCAATTAGAAATTTGGAGTCGGGATTGGGTTGCGAGCTATTGCCAGTTGTGTTTGTTTTAGAATTCATGTGGTTCGTTACTGTGGTCTTAGTCTATGTTCTTGATTGAATTTAGGTGGGGAAGAGTACCGGAGGCAGCACCGACTTCACGCCCAGTTCTCACGTGGTTAAGGCAAGTGCATTGTTTGATTTGTGAATGTGTTTGATGGTCATGATTGTGTGCTTCTCGATATGTGGTAGCATAGTGAGATTGTTGGCTTGATGTTGATTTAAGATTGATGGGTGCGTCATATATGTCCATGCTCTATTGTTGTATGTACTTACTGTCTTGTGGTAATTTGATGATGATTAAATGATGAGCATGTGCATATTGAGATCATATTGAGGCTTGGTATGTGGTGACCAAGTATGAATCCCGCCATTGACGGCCGAGATCCCTCGATACGGTGTAATGCACGAGAAAGATAAAGAGAAAGGATCCTTGAGCATTGCATCCGCATGTGAAGTGTTTGTTGTTGATCTTCTCGTATATTGATGCGATGTTATGGCTTCTATTTCGCATTTGCCGAGTCGTGGACTCACTCTTGCGCTTGTTGTTGTTTTAGGTGCCAGCCAAGAACGACATGCATGGGGAAGTAGACGCTAGTAAACCCAACACAATCCAATCCATAAAATCCTCAAATTTCATTAGATTCAATTCAATTCATTGGCCGAGGGACTAGCTCCATCAACCGCTCTCGGCTACGACTACTAGCAAGGCTAAGCATCGTTCTACAAACTAGTAACAAACCCATATAACATATAACCTTAGTCGTTCAAGGAGAAAGGGTAATCAACATTCAAAGGAGGGCTAATGCAGCAATTAGGAATTTAACTATTTCTACCCATAAACATACATTTCAAAATAGCATGCAATTGCGATAATAAAACTCACACAAAACATTTAAAAACCACTGGGAGCAATATGATCAATAGGAGGGTGCTCGCACCTTTGCTGTATCACATGTTCATACTCAGGTTACAATTAATTGGATCTCACGAATATATCGTTATCGTCGAAAAACCTAAAGAAAGACGATATTGCAATAAATATCAAATAAAGCCAGAAATTCAACATGCTCAAAAATATATGAAATTTATACAGTAGGTAGATTATGATTTTATATGAATTATGGTGAAATAATTATTCCATTTGGATTTAATATGTGAAAGTTATGGTGGTTTGAATTTCAGACTTTAATACGCCTTCATTCGGGTAATTTAATTATGAGATGAAAATTTGTAGAGCAGTGGTGAGTACATGGATTACATGGATAAATAAACAATATTATTACAAGTTCAAAACAGTTGAGTTTGCTTCAATTGGAGTTTTCATGATTTTGTTATTGATTTCTAAAGTCATCAGCATTAATAGTGTAAAAATAATGCCCTTTAGGATCATTTTCCTCAAACTATAGTTTCTGTGATAGAGGTAAGTTTGAACCCATTTTTATAATTAAGTTCATTTGAAATAGAAATTATCAAGACTGATTTCACTACTTTTGGAGTTTCTAAGAATTACTTATGAATTTTTAAAGTTATCAGCCTTTTTCTTTTGCAACAATAATAGTGTTTATTGCTCATTTTCCAAAATAATGTTCTCTGTTACATAGACATGTTTGAAACCAATTTTAACATAAAGTTCATTAAAGATTAAAATTACCAGAAGAGGTTTCATTCAATTTGGAGTTGATTTGAATTAGATATGGATTTTTGAAGTTACAACAATTTTCAATTCACAAATAATTGTATTCCGAATTTTCTTAAGTATTAAGTACTTTTTCTACCGAACACTGCGCTAGCCGCAGACACTTATAGGCGGGACCCCAAGTCAAGGGTTTGACCTGGTCAGCTTTGACTCGGTCTCGGCCGAAAAGTGCTGAAGGCGTAATCGAAGTAATACGTCTTCTAATTACTAAAACGAAGATTTGATCTAAACGCAAAGAAAATACGCTTTCCATAAGTGAAAACAATTTCAGACATAAGCACTTTCATTTAACCAACTAACCGGGCCCACCTGTAATACGCTCTACGGCTTAAACGAGTTTCAATTAAATTGCTAATCAGGTTTATTACCGTGGGGCCTACAAGTCATAGGAACAATAAGAAACTTGATTAGCACTAAGGATTGGCCATTACCTTTAACTGTCGACGGCTAACTGGAGTTCCCCGTGCACGAGCGACACGGCCGTGAAGGCAATCCGGCGCAGCAATGGTCTCGGCACGGACCAACACCACCGAGCGCGGAGATCTTCACGGTTGCTCGGCGACGCGGGACCGAGGTGGACGGAGTCGAGCCCCCGGCGGCCGGAGGCAGAGGCGACGGGGCGGTGCTCGTGGAGAAGAGGCTACGGACGTCGAGGAGACTCGGGGAGGTGCGCATCAGTGTCGCCTTGCCACCATGAACAAAAATCCGAGCTCCATTAAGGCGGGAGAGATCAGAATGGCCGCGACAGGACGACGGCGGCGCGGCCATGGAGCTCCACGGCGACAACTCGAACGACAAAGACAGGCATCAAGGAGTGACTCGTGAGGTGGTAGAGATTGCATGCAAGCTTAAAGGACACCGAAATGACTGGGACCTACCGGATGAAGGAGGATCGCATACGCGGAACTTTGGCCGAGGTAGAGAAGACAACCAAAGTCAAGCTCCCACGCATCAAACCGAAATTAAATGATACGGTGAGCTCGGCGTGACAAAGGCGATCACGAGGACAAGGTGAGAGGGCTCGAGACTCACCGAGGAAGTCGGCTCGACACGGTGGTTCTGTCACCTTCGAGAGCGCGACCGTGATGAAGAAGACGCGCCCACACTCCGAGCGCTACAACGCGAGAGATGAGCTCGGGTTAGCAAAATGGAAAAGGTGCCGAAAGAGGAAGAGAATGCACTATCGCGCGGCGCTACCGAGACGGAGGAGGGCTTAAAGCCTCCTTCTCTCGCACGGCCGAAGAGAGAAGTGGAGCCAAGGAGGCACAGAGGCGGTTTTGCGAGAATGGGGACGAGAGAGAAGCGAGTGAGCGCGCGGTGCTTCCGGACCGTCCCGACGGCCGGTGGTGAACGACGCCGCCACGTTGACGGAGGCGGCTCAGAGCGCCGCGCGCTGTGGCGATGAAGTCGCCCGAGCCAACGGAGGAGGAAGACGCCGCCGGTGGGCCGAGCGGCCGAGGCACGGAGCGAGGAGGGGCGTGACGACGTGGCGATGCGTGGACCGACCGATTGAGGATTGACGGCCCAGACAATGGTTGGGTCCGTGCACTAAGTTGGTTCGGTTGAATCGGTTTGCGGTCGAACGATGGTGGGTTCGAGTCAAAGCAACGAAGCGAGCCCGAGTTTGATTCTTGTTTGACTAAATAACAAAATAGTTTGACCGAGGCTTTAAATAAAGAAATACATTTCTAAAAATTCAAACTTTTAGAGGGTTCCAGGGTTATATAGTAACCAAATAAAATATTAAAACTTACTGTTTATGATATAAATTGTAAATGTTAAATTCAGACCTAAATTGTGTCATTGAATTGCGTTCGAATTTTCTGAGGGTTGAATCTAGCTCCAAAAATTTTGAGAAAATTATATTTATTCATGATAATTATTATAGTATTTGAATAAATTGTTTCCAGATGATGATCAAAGGTTTTTATTCCTATTTTTATTTGGAGTTCATATTTGAAGTGTATGTTTAATTTGTTTGATAAATTTCCAAGTGCAAAATATTATGCAAATGATTCCAAAATGTCAAGCATGCTGATAAGATGCATACTAAATTTCATTAAATAATTTGGGGATGTTACACCTTTTGTACTCAGTGATATTAATCACTTGTTGCAGGTGAGGACGATTATGCTTACGATCCATCCGTTAGTGCCGATTATGGGGACGCTAACGAATGATGCTGCTTCTACCTCCACTTAGTTGCCTACGGGTTGTTTTGGGCACACTTGGTGGTTCTTTTGCTGTTTATATTTGTTTCTGCTATAAAACTTCTGTTGTAGTTCACCCTTGGTCAATTGTATAAGTTACATACCGAACTCTAGTCTTGTAAAAATTACTGTTATGTTTATGTATGACCTTTGTATGACTGTGTACAGATGTTGTTTAGGATATATGCACATTGGTATTTGATCTTGGGAACTAATGTGAGACACATATCCGGGGAACTGAAATCTGGTTCGTTCCCTGTTAAGAGTTATGCCACCAATATAATCTCTTGACTTGGAAACGAGTTCGATTCCGGGGTCCCACAAGTTAGCTCACGATAGACTTGTTGTGAAAATTTAGGAATTGTTAATTTCACTAGCTCTTGCAATGATTGTGTATTTGCTTTCAATTTGGATTGAAATGAAACAAAAGCTAACATGACATTGATTTGTTAACTCATGAAGTTTGATCCCAGCAAGCTAACATTACTTAATACTAGAAGCATTTGATTAAATATTTATTGGGACGATGTGTGCAAGCAGTTCGAAGGGCGCTTGCAGCAGCCGAGAGTTGCATAGGAATTTGAAAAGGCCTTGAACAGAAGCCGGTGGAAGAAAACAATATCCATTGCTCAAATATCAGTGATATAAAAATGAATGCTCTGCATGTCTTATTGCCACCACCAGTAAATGTGA
The DNA here is from genome assembly GCA_036346255.1 of Ampelocalamus luodianensis. NCBI lineage: Eukaryota > Viridiplantae > Streptophyta > Magnoliopsida > Poales > Poaceae > Ampelocalamus > Ampelocalamus luodianensis. The sequence continues at coordinate 47,180,695 of CM070626.1, forward strand.
TGATGTATTTGCTATATTTTTATAACTGTACCATATTTGTTAATGATCCCATACAATCATACCTTTCAATTAATTAGCACGACATCTGATACAACCTTTTACTTATCTACTAATTGGTTAACTATGTCTTTCACAAATATATATAACCTTTCAATATATGCTTTTTATCTGTAACACCGCACGGGCGTTGAGCTAGTAATTAGCAAAAGGCCGTTAGCAAAATACTACGTAAATATGATACATTATTAGAGAGTAATAATTGGAATGGATGAGATTGAAACATTAGAAGTTAGAAAGGAAGACCTAATAGGTGATTGGGACTAATAAGAGAACATTATTTCTAAAACAAATAAGAAATGTAAACACCGTGCAACTACGCAAAAGTAGTCAAAGAGTATTGAAATTTGTTTATTGTTTGCACCAGCTGCTCGGTCACGTAGCTATCTTCGAGCATTTATATTGCGGGGAGGCCAACGCTACAAACAGGAGAACCTATTCTAAACTAACTCAACCCTAGGATTATAATCTGAAGGGTTTGCTTCGGTAGATCTCTTTTAAGAAAAATTTACGAAACTTAAAGCAAAATAGTTAATATTAGGCCGAGTCAAATCTGCACTAACCTAAATAAATAAATAAAATCAAAGATTTTCCCCAACTTAATATTCAAAACTATATCTTATATCTCATCTTTAATTTGATTTATTTCTTATGCTGATACAGATTTGCCCCACATAATATCGATAACTTTGTTTTAAGATTAGTAAACTTTTCTAAAAAGATGTACCGAAGCAAACACCTAATCAGAACCAGCTAGCTAGCATGACTTCCAAGCAATCTACACAGTTTCTTTTCTTCTCTTCGGACCCTTCCTCTGACCATCCCGTAACAGAGCTGATAATGTCACAATCAAGCTCTTTGTTTTTCTTGTCGTGGTCAGATTTGTTCAGTAAACTGAAATAGGATAAAGAAGATAACATCAGGAAAGCGTGCGGTCCGAACCAATCACTGACTTCAACTTCTCTCTATTTATACTTACTGTACTTCCATTTCTCTGGTAGCAATTGAACATATCATACAAATTGCAATACAATTTTTGTAATCTGGGCACACGATGACCAGTCGTTTCCCTCTAGCTCTAGAAGCAGTGGCAGTGTTCTTGGCATTGACGTGCCGGCTCGGGCAATTGGCGGCTGCGACTGGCCATGCGGCAGACCGCATAGTCCGGCTGCCCGGACAGCCGGCCGTGGACTTCGCCATGTACTCCGGGTACATCACGGTCGACGAGGGCGCCGGGCGGGCACTGTTCTATTTGCTGGAAGAGGCGCCCGCGGAGGCCCAGCCGGCGCCGCTCGTGCTGTGGCTGAATGGCGGGCCCGGTTGCTCCTCCGTCGCGTACGGCGCGTCCGAGGAGCTCGGCGCGTTCCTCATCCGGCCGGACGGCGCGACCCTCTTCTTGAACGAGTATCGGTGGAACAAAGGTAGCGTTCCCTTGATCAGTGCTTTGTCTCGTTAAGATTTTCTGAAGTGGAGACTGAATTGTGAATGGCTGCAGAGGCAAATATCCTGTTCTTGGACTCGCCGGCTGGCGTCGGGTTCTCGTACACCAACACCAGCTCCGACCTCTACACTTTCGGCGACAACAGAACAGGTTACTTACTCAGTTGTCAGTAGTTGTTTCACATACTAGACACTATCTTGGCTGCATTCTATTCCATGGCTTCAACAGTTTGCGAAATTTTGCAGCTCATGATTCCTACACTTTCCTGGTGAATTGGTTCGAGAGGTTCCCGCACTACAAGTACCGCGATTTCTACATTGCTGGCGAGAGCTACGCAGGCATTAGTTCTTCTCCTTCTGTGCTTAATTTACTCTGTTTCTTCTGCCGAATTACCCTTTTCTTGTTATAATGTGGTAAGCAAAATTCCAGGGCACTATGTCCCGGAGTTATCCCAGGTTGTCTACCGGAACAACAAAGGAGTAGAGAAGCCCTTCATCAACTTCAAAGGCTTCATGGTACGTGCGCGTCGCTAGCCTTCCTCGCCTGATTTTGAGCAACCTATGAAGTGAAAAATCACCGCAATCCGAAACACAATTCAGGTTGGGAACGCGGTGACCGACGACTACCACGACTACGTCGGCACGTTCGAGTCGTGGTGGAACCACGGGCTGGTCTCCGACGACACGTACCGCCTCCTCAAAGCGTCGTGCGTGCACGACTCGAGCGTGCACCCATCGCCGGCGTGCCTCGCCGCGCTCAACACCTCCACGGTGGAGCAGGGCAACATCGACATGTACAGCATCTACACGCCCACCTGCAACGACACAGCCACGACATCCCTGAGCCGAAGGCTGAAGGGACACTACGTGAGTAGTACCTTCCGATTTCTTAACCGTAGTTTTCAGAATCTTTTTCCAGTAAAGCAATGCTACTTTTCTAGTGAAACGCCCTATGGTCAGTTTAGGTGAGGACAAGTTATCGTTTGTTGCAAAGTTTGTAACCTACGCTTTGCTGCTTCTTTTCCCTTCCTTTTTCTGTTTACTGAGTTGCTCGTGTTTGCCTGTGTGGGTACGTATGAAGCCATGGATGACTGGATCGTATGACCCGTGCACCGAAAGATACTCCACGGCGTACTACAATCGGCAGGAGGTGCAGAGGGCTCTCCATGCCAACGTGACCGGTATAAACTACACATGGGCGACCTGCAGGTTTGTGTTGTGCCTGCCTGAATGCATGCATGGCAATTTGCTTCGCTTTTCCCGACTTTGGAAGAAACTAGCCGTGGAGAGCGGTTTCAGAATTTAGCAGAACAAACATGCTGCTTTATTATTTCTGAGAAGTCTCTTTCGTTACAACCTGTTTGGAGGGCTTCTAGCATGTGATGTGAGAGCTTTAAATTGAAGCTGACACGCTTCAGGTTCATTTGGCTATGTTCATTTTGGCTTGTTGAATGAATTACAGTGACACCATCAACACCAACTGGGGAGATGCACCGAGATCCATGCTTCCTATCTATCAGGAGCTTATTGCTGCTGGTTTAAGGATATGGGTCTTCAGGTCAGTTCCTTGTACTTTCTTTTCTTTATGTATTTTTCAACTAATCAAGTTGGCTGCACAACTGCATGTCCAGCCCCTTGAAATTTTTTGTTGTAGTAATAGGATAGCGTCGGTTTCTCAGTTCTCACACAATTTTATTGCCATCTTACAATAAACGAATGCAGAAAAAGAATCTAACGGTTTATATGGGTGATGTTGATTAATCAAAGTTAACTTTTCATTCAATTTCGAGAGATTTTGTAGTCTCATTATTACACGGTGTCTCTAAGCTGATCAGTTATTTCTACATATACATGCAACTTAAGATGGCATTACTCTTTTCGACATCATGCAAGCTTCTGCATGAAAGGGGGAGAAACCAGTTAACTTAGAATTAACAATAGGAATTACAGATAATGGGCCACGTGTATTGCTTTGAATGAATGAACCCTTCGCCTTTGGAAGGTCGCCGATCCGCATTAAGAAATTAAGATGCATGATATTATCTGCAAAATAATCCCCTGTTGACCCGTCATTTCATGATCACTAGCAACCGGCTACAACTGGACCAGCCGACGTCTTTTTCTCAGTTCTTACTTATCCTCAGCATGTGACGTTTGCCAACTTGTCATGCAAGCAAGATGATGCCCATGGGATAGCCATTTAGGACAAAGTTTATGCGAAATATTGACAATTTTCCTTTCATCGAACTGAGCGTTGCTGTCCATCTGTCAGCTCCGGCGCCACAGCTAGAGTGAACTTGCCGCTGCTTGCTGAAGCAGCCATCTATGCGTGCTAGAAATTGACAGAATGTTCTTTTGTTTATTTCCCAGCGGAGATACGGACGCAGTAGTCCCCTTGACAGCCACCAGATACTCCATCGATGCTCTGGGCCTTCCAACAACCATTAGTTGGTACCCTTGGTATGACAACCAAAAGGTCAGCCTCATTCCACTCAACTTGCCTCTTTGTATCAGCTTCTTGGCCAAATCTGTTTATTTAGCTATTTTGATGGACGTGCACATCATACTTATGCAACATGCATGTATACTCTATATATTTTCCATATCAGATGTGATCAATTTAACTATTGTATTATTTGTATTATGTACTTATGTTGATTTGATGGACATGGCCGGCCGGAGACTACACTCACGCATGCTACATGCCAGCATAAATTTTGTCATCAGATGTCACAAACTTAATTAACTAATACATTGTGCGATTGGTTTGATTAGGTTGGCGGTTGGAGCCAGGTGTACCAGGGCCTGACGCTGGTGACCGTCCGAGGGGCGGGGCACGAGGTTCCCCTCCACCGCCCGCGGCAGGCGCTCATACTCTTTCAGCACTTCTTGAAGGGCAAACCCATGGCAAGCCAGACGAGAAATGGAACCATGGCTTAAAAGTTTCTTGTAATTCGGTGGTACTAATAAGGTGAAAGCACACCATGTTAAACAACAAAAAAGTGCAATAAAAGTTCTACAATGGATCGTTACAAATTGGTGTCCCTGGATAATTAGATTGCTCGTCTTGCAGACGTTAGGTGAAGCCATTTCCAGCACCCTACAATTGGATGGCATTCAATGTGTTAAATAGGATAAAATTAAGGTCATAAAATAGAGAGAGATAGAGACACAGACATGGATTGTCTTTTTTTAGTTCCTATGATTTATACAAAAGAAAAAAGTACATGAGTACCCAATTGTTACAGTAGACACTACGAGAACTACATGAGTGGATGAACGTGTAACGACGTGTTAGAATTCTTCATGCTCCTTGCCGGAGCAAAAACATGTATGCCAACGTTTCTGGCATTGAGAAGTAGATCGTCAAGGATTATCATTCACTACTACAAAACAGGTCATACTGGACGTCTCATCACAGACGGTTTGGAACCGTCTATGATAGTGTCACATCACAGACGGTTCTCATTACCAACCGTCTGTGATACTTCACAGACGGTTGGTAATAAGAACCGTCTGTGATGATGACGTCTTATCACAGACGGTTTGGAAATAAAACCGTCTGTGAAGATACTTCACAGACGGTTCAATTATAGCACCGTCTGTAATATACTACTATCACCGATGGTTCTTTAATAGAGCCGTCGTGATATTATTATCACAGACGGTTCCATGATAGAACCGTCTGTGATATTTCTTTCCTATCTCTTCGTCTCCCGCCCGATGTGTCTCTGCATCTCACCATCGCACAACCGTCTCGCATGCCAACGTTACAGGCGTCTCTTCGTCTCACGTGCCAATTACTCCTCAGCCGAAGATTAAACCTCCCATCGCTCTTCGTCTCACGGTATTGAATACGTACGTGCAGCAATCGCCAAGGTGAGCATGCAGAGCATGACGGCCAGCACCAAGGCAAGGAGGTCGGTGATCGCCGCTCTTTCTCACGATGTCGTCGTCGACATCGTCGGCCGTGTGGCCGCGAGCTCTCCTCAGCCTATGGAGGACCTATGCAACCTACGATTAATGTACGTACATATTTATACCTACAAAATACGTACGTACGTACTACTATTTATTCTAACATCTTGAATTTTGTATGTACATATATTGGAGTTGTAAGGCCTTGTACAAGGTGTCCAAGGAACGCGCCGTGGGGAGGCACGTGGCGCTGGAGTGAGAGGAGGCGATGAAGTGGCAGGACAACGAGCGCTACCTCGCCGTCGTCAACCACCTGGGCGGCGCCGGCAACCCGGAGGCTTGTTTCATCGTCGGCCTCGGGCTTGTCTTCGCGCCCCAAGACATGCAGCGCGGCCTCATGTTCCTTGAACGGCGGCCGTGGCGGCCACTGTGGCCGCGCCCACGTGCTCGGCCTCCTCTACACGAGCGCGAGACGCGGACGTTGGGAAGCACTACATCGCCAGGTCGAGGCGAGCCGACCGGCGGCGGTGCAAGACGGCCAAGACCAACCAGAGTGCAGCGGTGCTAGAGGCTCGCCGCGACATGGTCCAGCGGCGTGGGGAAGAAGGCCGGGCCACCGGGCGGGTGTGGCGCTGTCGGAGGATGGCCACCGTGCACGAGCATCGGCTGCGGTGTGGAAGGGTGGGATGACTACGCCGTCTTCGCGCATGCGACGATCGCAAAGATTAGGCATGAGTATGCCAGTTTCTTTGCGAAGGTGTTGGACTATTTGCCATAAAATTTCAGTTTTTTAGGTTTCTAGAAAGGTGATGCAGCTGGACTATTTTTAAAATTAACTAAATTTTTAATGCACCAAATAACCCTAAACAGGAATTAAATCTATTTTCATATTTTTCTCGTGAACGCTCCCACAGATCTGGGCCGTTGATCCAAGGATGGACGGTCCACAAGGACAGGAGCGATTACAATTCCACGTTGACATCAAAATATACGTACGAGAGATTACAAGTTCATAACACATAATGTTATGGAATAAATTAATTACAATTAATGGAGTAATTTCTTAATTAAAATATAGCCCTTCATGATGATCGACGCGCATGTAGCTAGCTTCCTCACTGGGTTCTTCCTCGAGCCTGATGCCGTCTCCGAAAGGAGGTAACTCGTCAAATTGATTGTATTCTTCCTCGTCCACTATATTCTCAACTCCGACAATTCTTCTTTTTCCATGAAGAACTACGTGGCGCTTCTTATTTACCGGGTCGGTTACATAGAAGACTTGAACAACTTGGTTAGCCAGTACGAATGGTTCGTCTTTGTATCCGACACGATCGAGGTCCACGATAGTGACGCCGTACTTGTCGACCTTCACCTGTGGGAGATGGACCCAACGGCACCGAAATAGGGGGATCTTGAAAAGCACGTAGTCGAGCTCCCATATCCCCTCTATTTGTCCATAGTACGAGCTCCTCAGCCCATCGGTACTGAATGCATCTATGCGGACATCGCTGTTCTGGACTGTGCTCTTCCTATCCTGAGCTGTCGTATAAAATGTGTACCCATTTATGTCGTATCCTTGCCATGTAACAATTGTAAATTGTGGCCCTTTTGCCAACCATAGCAGCGTATCATCACTTGATGACCTCCTAGTGATTCGCACCTTTAACCATTCGTTGAACCGACGGTTGTGCTCTCTCGTGATCCAAACCTCCGACCGGTCTGGATTCTGTTGGCGTACCATGTCTTTGTGCTCGTTGATGTACGGGGACACTTGGATCATGTGTTGCAAGACCGTGAAATGGGCTTGAGCGTACGTATCCAGATCGGGAGTGATTGATTTCCTTCTGATGGTCCCGATACCATCCAGCCTTCCCTCATGACGAGATAGAGGCACACCTATCGGTTCCACCTGAGCCATGTAGTCGACGCAGAACTCAATGACCTCTTCGGTTGCATAACCTTCGATGATGTCGCCTCCGGTCGAGATCGATTCCGCACGTAGGACTTGAGAATTCTCATATACCTCTCGAACGGGTACATATGACGTAGGAACACAGGACCGCATATCTTTATCTCTTTCACAAGATGAACAATGAGATGGACCATGATATCGAAAAATGACGGAGGGAAATACATCTCAAGATGACATAGAGTCATCACCACCTCGGCTTGTAGAGCATCTAGTCCTTGGGGATCGATGACCTTCTGAGCAATTGAGTTGAAGAAATAACACAGCCTCAAGATTGCCACTCGGACCTTGTTCGGTAAGATACTCCTAATTGCAATAGGAAGCATTTGTGTCATCAGCACATGACAATCATGAGACTTCATACCAATTAATTTCAAATCTTGCATAGAAACAAGTTTCTTAATGTTAGCGGAGTAACCAGACGGAACTTTGACACCATGCAAGCTCTGGCACAATTCATTTCTCTCGGCCTTGAACATAGTGTAGCAAGCTGGTGGAAGGTATGTTCATCCTTTATCGGTCTCTTTCGGTGCTAACTCAGTCCTTATGATCATATCAACCAAGTCACGTCGTGCATTAACACCATCCTTTGTTTTGCCACTAATGTTCAGTAAGAGACCAATCAAGCTATCACATACATTCTTCTCCACGTGCATGACGTCGATGCAGTGACGAACTTCTAAGTGCTCCCAATAAGGCAAGTCACAAAAAATTGACCGCTTCTTCCAGATGTTCTTCTCACGGGTTTTTAATTTACGTCCCTTCTCAAGCACAACATCGATATCCTTAACCATATCATAGATCTCTTTCCCTCTAAAAGTCCATGGAGCTGAATTGTCCTCCTTATTTCCATCGAATTGTTTCTTCATCTTGCGGTATGGGTGACTCTTGGGAAGGAACCTACGGTGACGCATATACACAGTTTTGCGCGAGTTGTTCAACCATACACTCTCCGTAGCATCTAAGCAGTGCGGACAGGCTTTGGCTCCTTTCGTACTGAAGCCCGACAGGTTACAAAGGGCAGGAAAATCATTGATAGTGCAGAACAACATGACGCGTAAAGAGAAATTCTCTCGTTTGTACGCATCCCATACTTGTACCCCTTCGTTCCACAGTGTCACAAGATCATCTAGTAATGATGCTAGGTACACATCAATATTGTTCCCAGATTGCTTCGGCCCTTGGATAAGTAGTGACATCAAAATGTACTTCCGCTGCATACACAGCCAAGGAAGAAGGTTGTATATACATAGATTCACGGGGCAGGTGCTATGTCAGCTGTTCATGTTACCGAAAGGATTCATTCCATCTATACTCAACCCTAACCTTATGTTCCTCGGTTCTGCATTGAACTCTTTGAAGGTCCGATCGAAGTTTCTCCACTGGACAGAATCAACAGGGTGTCTTAGCTTTCCATCTTTCTTACGCTCCTCCGAGTGCCAACGCAACAATCTTGCCTCCTTTCAGTTCGCAAATAAACGCTTCAAACGTGGGATCACAGGCAGATACCATAACACCTTAGCAGGAGGTCCTTGCTTCACCTTAGCAGTATTCTTACGCTTGTATCGGGATGCTTTGCACACGGGACATACATGCAAGTCTGCATACTCTTTACGATATAGGATACAATCGTTCGGACATGCATGTATTCTTTCTACTTCCATTCCCAATGGACAAAGAACCTTCTTGGCTTGGTAGGCAGTGCTGGACAATACGTTTCCCTCCGGAAGAATGTCCACTAGGAGACCTAACAACGCCGTGAAACTCTTGTCGGACCAACCATTGCTCGCCTTCAATTTCAGCAGTTCAAGTACGGTTGACAACCTTGTGTATTCCGGCTGCGGCCAGGAACAAAGGTTTCCCGAGTCCTCCATTAAGCGCTCGAATTTACAAAACTCTCTCTCACTGTAGTTCCCTTCTACATCGCGTAGCATCTGATCCAGATTGTCATCGTACGACCTATCCTCATCAAAAGCACAGTCCACATCCGGCATATCGTTGACTTCCTCGGCGATGTCATCATTATTAACTTCCTCGACGATGTCGTCATTATTAACTTCCTATATAATCTACTCTTCACCGTGACTGGTCCAACATGTATACCCTTTTTTGAAACCCCTTCGAATCAAGTGCCCTACGATCTGCGCCGGGTTGTTAAAAATCTTCAGATTACCGCAATCAATGCATGGACAGTACATAAATTCTATCCCCTTATTCAACATATCCTGCTCCGCGGCTCTTTTAAAAGCAATCACGCCATTAATGTACTCTTCACTCACACGGCTCGCACCGTACATCCAGTTTCGGTCCATCTACGCTACGCACGTAACAATTAGTAGTGTTAAATTATATTAATAAACTGCAAATACGTTACTCCTCCTATTAACCAAATACACTAAAATTGATTAAAGATAAACCTAGAGCAAATATAAAGAGTTACGATCGTTACCCTCGGAGCTCACGATTTAAAATTCCAAATATCATGAGATTTCTCTGGCCTTCTCCTTGAGCCACAGTGCAATATGAGACTTAAGTGGACAGGGCAAGAGAAGAGCCACAGTCGAAATGCACCTCCCCCATAAGCTTATCACTCTCACAAAACACCCACTGCTGAAACAAAACACTCATTCACAACACCCAAACCGAGAGCTACCACCAAAGCCAAGCCTCACAAAGCAAGCATGCAAGCCAAATAGCCATAAGTTGCTAGGGCAACCCACAACCAAGAACAAGGCAAGCAAAATAAGCAAGCCTCCTACAGCCAACACAGAGCAAAGCTTCTCAAGCCCCTCTATTCCAAAGAATAGATCAGAGGCGCTAGGGCAGGGGGTCTGTCGGGTCTTGATATTTATAGGGGTGGCATATCACAGACGGTTCTTATTACCAACCGTCTGTGATGTGAATATATCACAGACGGTTCCTATTACCAACCGTCTGTGTTGAACTTATACAGACGGCTCCATGTTGAACCGTCTGTGATATCCTCCATATCACAGACGGTTCATAAGGAGAACCGTCTGTGATATACTCACATCACAGACGGTTCTTATTACTAACCGTCTGTGTTCATCACAGACGGTTCTATTTACGAACCGTCTGTGATGTGAGTATATCACAGACGGTTCTCCTTACGAACCGTCTGTGATATGGAGGATATCACAGACGGTTCAACATGGAGCCGTTTGTATAAGTTCAACACAGACGGCTTTTCATGGAACCGTCTGTGATGAGGATATTATCACAGATGGTTCTTCATTGAACCGTCTGTGATAGCATACGGAGCATGTATATGCGCAAATAATTACTAAAATGAATTGCCCAGTAATAAACAGATGATAAAAAAGACCATATCATCACAGACGATAAAAAAGACCATATTGTTTTCACATCACAGACAATAAACTAGCCATATCGTTTTTACATCACAGACGATAAAAAAAGGATGAGCGATCCTATCTTAGTCTTCAAATCTTCGTACGTCTTCTCGTCGGCTTCAGTGGGGGCGGGATCAGCGACTGTCTCACCAAACACCTCCACCTGTGACCTTGCACGCTCAATTTCCTCTTGTAGATGTTCGGACTCCGTAATCAAGTCCCATATAGCCCAGAGGCCATCAACCCTGGTCTCCACAGTCTCGGCTAGGTGGACCCGCTCTCCTGCAATGTCGAAGTCGTCCTCGACTCTCTGGGCTGCATCCTTTGTGCGGACCAAATAGTTCCATAGGACAATCTCCACGACGAGGTTTACTCGCCGGATGCTGGAGAGCCTCGCACTGGTCTGTTGGAGGAGGAGCTCCAATCGACAAATGATCGCCGTTATGGTCTCGGTAGATGGGAGGGCCTACAACGAATTACATTGCGAACGGACGCCTTGTCTGCAGCTTGGGCCAGGTTGCGACCAGAGAGGTGCGAGTACACAACCAAAATGAAGGCCACTACAGCCGGGATGAGAGAGGAAGCCATTTGGAATTTGTGGAGAGAGAGGGGATGATCAAGGAGGTTCGTGAGAAATCCCTTTGATAAGGGTTGTCTATTTATATAAAAGAAGTAGTAAAGCTGGAGCAGGAGACGAAGAGATGAAGAGACACTCGCGCGGGAGATGAAGGGATTGAAAGGCATGTCACAGACGGTTCTATCATGGAACCGTCTGTGAAATATCACTGACGGTTAGTATTAAGAACCGTCTGTGATATCTACTTATCACAGACGGTTTGTAAATAGAACCGTCTGTGATATCTAATTATCACAAACGATTTGTAAATAGAACCGTCTGTGATATGGTAATATCACATACGGTTCTTTAATATAATCGTCTGTGATATCTTATCACAGACGGTTCTTTAATAGAACCGTCTGTGATAGCCTTTTTATAAAGAGGCGCACCGCTAGGGTTTTGCTCTTTACTCGTCACTTCCTCTCCCGCGCCCCTTAGGCTCTCGCACGCTCTGTAGCCTCCTCTAGGGTTCGCCCATTCACCTCCTCGGCCGTAAGCCCCGACGCCGCCGCCCCCGACATCGACGACGCTGCCTCCGCCTCGACGCGCGGCCTCCTCCCCGTGTCGGCCTCCTCCCTCTGCACAGGCCTCCTCCCCGCGCTGTCCTCCTCCCCTGCACCGGCCTCCTCTAGGGTTCGCCCGTTCACCTCCCCGGCCGTAAGCCCCGACGTCGCCGCCCCCGACATCGACGACGCTGCCTCCGCCTCGACGCGCAGCCTCCTCCCCGTGTCGGCCTCCTCCCTCTGCACCGGCCTCCTCCCCGTGTCGGCCTCCTCCCCTGCACCGACCTCCTCCCCACGCCTCCCTCCTCCCCACGTCGGCCTCCTCCCCTGCACCGGCCTCCTCCTTGCACCGTGAGTTGTTGTGCAGCATCCTCTCTGTGAGTATTCCTATATTACGATTTGTCCCGGTGGATATATTGACTTTGATAGTCTTTGATAATATGTGAACTGAATATAGTACTAAAGATATTGCAAATTGATCAATGGGCTTTGTTGACATTCTCTGTGATGAACTTTGTCTTATACTGAGATTGAATGTGATAGTTAGTTCATTCTTGAGCTCTATTGTATTACTTGCTACTGTCAATTTGATATACTGTTAATTTGTTACTTTCGGTTGAATGCTAGTTATTCTGATTCTTCTGGTTCACTCTGTGATGAACTTTGTCTTATACTGAGATTGAATGTGATAGTTAAGATCATTTTTGTAATGATTGAGATCATTTGTGATTAAGCAAAGTATTGTTTAGAGCTCATAGTTTGAATTTATACTATCATATTCATTTAATGAAGAGTATAGACAATAAGATTGAGATGGCAAAGACTTGTTCTTTTGCAACTCTCCTTCTGAGAGCACAAACTATCATCAATCCCTCTTTAAGATTGTTAGTTTGGATCCTATCCGAAGCTTTAGCATTGGGCTTAGGCTTGAGATGAGAGAAAAACAATTTTTCAAACTTAATAAGAATGGGGGTAAGATGAGCAAGCTAAGGTAGATAAGAAGTAAAATCTGAGATTCTACTTAAGATTTTCATAAATCATTTGACATTTAGAAACTAAGTTTTCAAAATATCCTAAGGACGACCAAGCTAGGGGTTTCTACGGTCAGTATGGCTCTGATACCAACTTTGTGAGACACCGGTTTATTTAGCTTGTAATACTTAGCCTCCCCTTGGCTCTAGCATCACAAAAAAAATACACCGTGCCTCGATGGACATGTGCTTCCCAGAATTGCAGCACACATATATCTTTACAAAAGCATGCATCAATTCCATACAACAAATAACAACAAGTCTAGCAAAAGACATACAATATATAGAGTTATTACACAAAAGCCGACCGGCCAAAAGACACAAAGACAGCAAGTGATAGTAGAAGCAAAAGCGCCATAAGATGGCTATAAACTAAAGTCGACCGGTTAGCCATAACCCACAAGGCAAACCGACCGGGCCGCTAAGCTAGTCGTCCCAACTGCAGCACAACTCACAAAAGTCGATCCCTTGGGGATCAACCTCTTCCTCTGCAATAATTAAGCAAAGCAAATGAGTACAAAAATGTACTCGCAAGACTTACGGGTAACAAACCTAGTTACTACTAAATGCAGGCTTTAATCAAAGGAGAAGGCTGAAGGTTCATTTTCAGCATAAAGCAAGTTTTATTTGCAATAGATAATATGTTGAAGGAAATTTTGACAATCTGAATTTGCAATAGATCCGTTTGAAAGAACACGAGATAAGCTTTCAATCAAGTACTTGTGGACCTCAAACGGAGTCCGTATGCAAAAGTTATGTACGTTTGAAGTCAGGGCTATCTCTGGAGGCCAAACTGGATTCCAGAATGTATCCAACTTGCACCCTTTAGGTGTTGATGCATTCCTCCTTGTATAACTGCATAAATATACATTTTTATTATTAGGTAACATCATATAGTTGATATAATAAAAAAACACTCCTAAAAGCGAGCTCACCTGATAATTTAAGTGAAGTATATTGGCTCTTGTAATTGAAACAACAAGCCTAGCAAATATGGTTGTATCCATAGGGGTCATGTTTTCATCATCCTCCCCTTCTTGAAAATAAAGCCATCCTCGGCTTTTGATAAGCTGAAAATAGGGTAACAGACAAGCCAAGGTGTATGCATGGTATATGTATATATCATCCGTTTTAACGATTCTTCATTATTGCACAATTAATGTTATAAAAGAGCAGTGATCATAAAAGCTCATTGTATTATCACCTGAAGAATAATCATATATGTTAATAAGAAAAACAAATTTTCTCACACAACAATTATTGCAACTAGTTTTGCAAATGTAAGTGAAGCATTTATACAATTCAAATATCTGAAGTTGTAAACTTACAGTGGTAGCACATATGGGCAAAGCTATAACTTTTGGAAACAAACAAGGTTCATCCATATAATCAGATTTCAATCGAGCAATAGCAAATTCATCTAGCAAGAGTGAAAAGATGTGTAAATTCTTCCATACTTCAACATCATCATGTAGATTATTAATACTAGATGGTGTAATAAGAGATGAACACATGGGCATTGGATGATAACTAAATTTTAATTTCCTCTCACATGAACAAGATTCGGCACACAGTAATTATTGTTTAGAACAGCAAGCTTCAATTCTTCTATGTGATCACAAGTTATGCATATTCGACAAACAAGAAATTGATTGTCTACACCATAATCTCCAATCAAATTAAACTTATACCCAGGGGTGTAGGCACTAGACAAGGATTTTGAACATACGATTTTAGAAACTTTCTCCATCGCATGTGATAATTTCATAAGTGAATCCGACATAATGTAACATAAAGAATCAGCATAAGAAATTCTAGTTAAAACTTCTTTATGTCTAACCAATTCAACATGATCGTTAGATGTGATTAACTCATCACAGGAAACACTCAAAACAACAGGCAATTCAATTATTTTATCATATGGTGCACTCAAGTCCACAGGTAAATCAACAAGTTTATCATATGGTGCACTCAAATCAATGCAGTCTGAATTCTTTACTTGAAATATGTGCATATTAGAATTGTCACTACAAGAAATCCTTCTTTTTATGACAAAATCCCTCATGACGGGGCTTGTTTTCGTCATATAATGTAACATAATATGACGACAAATAATGTGTCGTCATAAAGTGATAAGCCCCAGAAGAATTTATGACGACATCGTTTGTTGTGTCACATAAAGGTACCAAATTTCGTCACAAATTGTCAGTCGCCATGAGCCGGTTGATGGTTTTGTTTTTATGACGCTACGAGCTGTCTTTATGTGACGGTTTCGCGGCGTCACTTTATGTTATTTCAAAAAAATGACCGGCCCCAACGTCAATATACCCGTGCGAGTGGACCCTACCCTTTCGTTGACCACTTTCATTTTCCCCATCTCCCGACCCAATCAAGACGGCGGCGAAGCGGAGGGCGCCTTTGGCGGTGCGGAGGGCGGCGGCGTGGGTGGCCTCTGGCGGAAGCGGGCGGGTGGTGGCGTCTGGCGAGCACGTGCTGCCGTCAGGCGGGCTCTGGCGGAGTTGGCTCCCCTCTCTCCCAACCGACGGCGCGGCACTCGGGCGAGGCGGCGTGAGATCCGCTGCCGGCCGGCCGTGAGCGCGGATCTCGGTGACCGCCACGACCGCATCGAGTTGGTAGGCGGCGTGCTCCTACTTCCCGATTGCTCATGGCGGCGATGGCGCCGTCAATCCCCTCCCCGTCCCCCTCCATTTGGTCGGCAGTGGCGCCCTCATCCCCCTCCCCGTTCCTCTTTCTATTGGCATGGCAATTCCTAATCAATCCCATGTGCATCAATCAGGGCTCATGTCGCAGCCTCGCCATCTATCGCCGCACTTTCGGCGGTCAAGCGCAGCTAGGATGCCCCGCGGACCTGCACTTTGTTGTTGTTTTGCAGCAATTTGCCCACCGTGTCGATCCGAGGCGCTGATCGATGATGTGACCGGGTTGCCGTTGATAATGTGCCCGGATTGCAGGGACGTGAGGGTGTTTGCTGCCACTACCACGTGCTCTGAGTATAACATTGGAAGGAGATATTTCAAGTGTCCCAGGAAGAACTATAGAAATGTCAGTGAAGTGGTTGAATTTGCATTGCCCAAATTTCATTCTTGTTTGCCAAAATTTCATTGCCTGTGGTTGTAAATTTGGATGCAGGGGACATGTACTAGGTATTGGTTCGAGGAAGAATATGTGGTGTTCCTTCATGATAATGGATATCTACCGTCAGCTTCCTCGACCATTGCAGCAGCTTCGACAACAGAAGTTCCTGAGCTCGTGGGAAAAATTGATAGCTTAGAGCAAAATCTAAACAAGGTGAAGGAAATGGTTGGCAAGAACAGGGAAGGCATGGGAAGCTGCATTTGTCTTGTGTGTGGATGTGTGAATGTAACAACATTCCGATGTTGGCCATCTTCTTGGTTGTAGTTTGTTGAGTGTTCAAGTAGGCAATCTTGATGAAGTATGAGCCTTTGTGTTGAAGTCAGAGTGTTGAAGAACATGTTGTATTGAACTGTTGTCTTTGGATGCATATATTTGCATTTGGTATGAAATATGGGCCTTTGTGCTCTTGGACATCTCTTGTGTGCATGGATATGTAACTGTGCATTTACGATGTATGTTGGAAATAAATATCCCTTTTGCTTTGATGTGTAACCTGTTTGGGATGAAATCTTGGCAACATGTATGTAACTTCCAAAGATATATATATTATGACAGATTCTGTACTTTCCATGACATTGTCTTGTGGTCATAAAAACCTAAATATATATTATGACAGATTCGGGCATTCCATGACATTATCATGTGGTCATAAAACTGCAGCATGTATGTAACCTGTATGTATATATATCATGTCCATGAATTCTAGGCGACATTGCTTTGAATGTAACTTGCATCATAAATCAAGTATCCATTGAAAGCAGAACCATTGCATATAAGGTCTTACAAATTTCAAAGCATAATTCAAATACAATAGAATCACTAATAGAAGTTCATGGTTCACAAATAGCTCTAGAAATGCAAAGGTTAGTCATCATCACTGTCTTCTTCTGATATGTTGCCTTCATCTGGACTATGGTACTCAAGGAAGGTTTCATCTTCATCTTTGTCTTCGCCGTCTATTTCATCACCTTGAGTTGTATGTTGATGTCGACGGATGCTCTCGACAAGGTCTGTACTAATAGGGCTGCCTTGTTTATTATCTATGTGCATCAAATCCATATCAGGATAAATGTCTCCCACTGTACCATCTCTGGTCAAAGTATTCTCCTCTTGGTATGCCTCCTGACATCTCATCTGTACTTGTTCATGGATTGGTTGGTTTGTGTCGGACTCTTCAACATCAAATATATGTCGGTGGCCAAATTCTTGTACCACTCGCCAACATGGACCTAACTTTGTATCTTCCAAGAAAAATACTTGTGAAGCTTCTGTTGCTAGAATGAAAGGATCATTCTTATACCATCGGCCTTGGATGTTAATGCTCTTGAAGTAACCATCATCTTTCATCTGGTATGTTCTTCCCTCAAGATTGTACCATTCACACCGTAATAAGATAACAGTTCTACGTCCTTTGCTGCTGTTCTTGCTGTAACTCAACTCAATAATGTCTGTGATTGTCCCATAGAAGTCAATAGTGTCATCACTGTGAGTACCTGCAGTTTTGATGGTGGAGTTCTGTGTCTTCCTGTGTTCGTCACGAGCCATAGTGTGGTACCGTACCCCATTGATTATACAAGTGTGTATGAACGCACACGCTTATCCGGCCGACATGCGAGTGAGTACAGTCTTCATCAACATCTGTTGTGCCTTCAGTATTTCATTACGTAATCTGCAGTTGAAAACATACGTAATTAGTGAGTTTTAAAATGTATTGTATCATAAATCAATAAGTCATGTTGTAGAAGTTGCACACACATGTTTCTCGAACCATGCAATAATTGTGTTGACATCATTTTTTCAACATCGTTGACCTCTTGTCGTTCTAATTCTTCCCTATACATGCTGCAAAGGAAGAAGTTAATTAGTTTATTGTGACACTAGTATTGAATACGGTTAATTAAATGAAATGACATCAATTACTCACTCTTTGTATTCATCAACCTCTTCGCATTATTTAGAACAAACCAAACCATGGAGTCATAGTCTTTATCTTCGTAATGAAGTTTTGAAGCACCCAACAGGTTAATACCATGACCAAAAATAGAGCAACCATTGGGTGAGATGTTATGTTCTCCATCTAAGTTTCTTTCAGGCCTAGTGAACCTAGTAATAATGTCATTGAAATATGTTGAGCACTGGGTCATACACTCATAGACAGTGTATGCCTCTGCAACAGATCCTTCAGGTTTTGCTTTATTGCGGATGAAACGCTTAAAGGTGCCCAATCTTCTCTCAATGGGATACATCCATCCATACTGCACCGGTCCCCTAAGGAGTGCCTCATCAGGTAAGTGTACTGCTAGGTGAACCATAACATCGAAGAATGCAGGAGGATAAATTTTCTCCAGCTTGCAAAGGATAAGTACAATATCTTTCTTCATCTGGTGTAGTGCATCAACCTTTAGAGTTTTTGAGCAAAGTTGTCTAAAAACCTACCCAATTCAAGAATTACTTCATATACGTCTTTGCGCACCAAACCACGAAGGCCGGTGGTAAAATACTGTTGCAGAAGATATATATGATCATGTGTTTTCAGCCCATGCATTGATCCTCCTCCTCCATATTGACACATCTTGATATATTGGAGGCATAGCCATCTGAAATTTAACATTGCTCACAAAGCGCAAAACTTCTTCTTTGCTTCGTGTTAGAACGTAACAAGCTTTTGGCTTTGAGGACGACTTACAGTGTCATCTAACAAATGAAGCTCTTTTCTTATACCTCTGTCTTCCAAATCTAGCCTAGCAAAGCGATGGTGTCCTTTGTCTTGTTCGAATATTAAGTAGAGTTGACAAAATGTTTTCACATATGTTTTCTCTATGTGCATAACATCAAGGTTGTCTCAGTAGCTTCAATTTTGCCCAAGATGGCAAATCGTAGAAGCTAACCTTCGATGCCATCTTCGTTCTCCATTACGACGTCGTTTTCTTGATTTACGCTTATTTGGATTCTTGCCCGAACATAGCAAACTTCATCCAACCTTGCCATAACCTCATCCGCACTAAATTTGCTTGGTGCTCTCTATTTTCATGGTGGCCATCGAAAGATCTGCTTTTCCTCCGGGATGGTCGCTGGGAGGAAAGCGTCTATGGCCTATGAAACCAATTTTGTTTCTCGGACATTGAGCATGGATTCTCATCACAAAGTACAGATGCGAAGTAACCATGAGTGGTTCTCGCGACATGGTGCCTAATGCGGGGTAGTCATTGATTCCCCACGTAATCGATGCACGCAGACTAAATTCTTTGCCTTCATATGCATCATAAGTAGAGACACCGCTCCAAAGAGTAAGCATGTCTTGTATCAAAGGTTGCATGAACACATGGAAATCTTTGCCGGTGATTTTTGCCCGGAATTAGTAAAGCAAGCATATAATTGGATTGGTCCATACACATCCATGGTGGAAAATTGTATGGAACCACTATCACCGCCGATGCTATATGAATTGGTCATCGACCAAATGGGTTAAATCCATCGGTAGCAATGGCTAACCTCAAAGCTGCGGGATCATCTCGCAAAGACTTGAAAGTCTCATCAAATTCTTTCCAAGCTTCTCCATCAGCAGGATGTCTCATTTCATTCTCAACTGGTACCCTCTTTTCCTTGTGCCATCTTGCAAACTGTGCCCGCTGCCGAGATAAAAAGCCTTTGAAGGCGTGGAATTATTGGAAAGTAACGGAGGACCTTGTGAGGAACTTTGTTTCTACCCTCCTTGTTCACTTTCCATCTTGTGAAGCCACAAACTGGGCAATGATCATCGTCTTCATGGTCCTTCCAAAATAAGGCACAATCATACTTGCACACATGAATACAAACATAACCAAAACCAAGCTTCCGAAGCAGAGCTTTCATTTCGTTATAGGACTTAGGGAGGCCGGTCACATTCTTCAAAGATGTCGAAAGCAATTCAAGGAATGCATTGAACCCAGATGTTGTTATCTGATTGTACACTTTTATATGCAGCAGTTTAATAATGAAAGTTAGCCTAGACTCCTCGGTGCAACCTGGATAAAGTTCACGCTTTGCCTCTTCCATGATTTGTTTATATAAGTTACCACCGAAGCCATGGCTTGCTGCGGTGTGCAAATCTTGAATCAACCCCTGAACTCCCCGTGCACTATCTTCTATGACATCTTCAGCTTGTCCTTCCTCATCAAGTGTTGCCTGGCCATTTCCATCCCATGACATATCTTCAGGTACAACAGCGAGGTCTCCATCATCATCTTGTTCAACATCATTATCTCCCTCTCCATGGTGAATCCACCTTGTGTACATTTTAGAAATACCATTGATTTCTATATCCTCCTTTACCTCAGCTTGACTTTTCTCTCTTTGGTTCAGGCATTTGCAGCATGGGCACTTGATTTTCTCATCTAGACTAAATCTCGTTTTGACATGTGCCACGAATTGTTGAACACCAAACATATAGGCGGGACTAAATGGCGCACTGTTATAAACCCAACTTCTATCCATCTCGACCTGGGTAAATTTAGGTGCCAAAAATTTAAAAATCGATCTGGATAAATTATGTTTATGCTTCATATATGGTTAACTCATCGACCTTGAACAATGGTCACGAGCCAAGAGCTACCAGTGGGGTGGGCGAGAGGTGCATTGCCGACTTGGTGGCCGGCGATGCACCAGCTTGGGGTGGAGGCAAGAGGCAGTAGCACCATGGGGGAGAGTGAGTAGGGGTTAGAGAAGAAACAAGAAGAATGGAACCAGGAGCTTTGCTGTGTATGTGTGTTGGTCGAACCAATTAAATGGATGAGGAATGAGATGAGAGAAGGAAAGGAAAGCAAGGCAAGGAATGTGTGGCCAGGAGGTCATTCGGCTGATAGGGTAGGAGAGAGAAATATTAGAAAAGTGATTTGGTGAGAGGGGATTATGTGAAGGAGGATTATGAATTAAAGAAACTACAGGACAAAACAGGGCGGCTCTGCCGTGGTTTGGGGCGGCACATGTCGCCGGCGGTTGAGTGGTGGGGAGGTGAAAGAGGCTAGCAAAATGGATCGCTGGAGTACAAGGAGACTAGGGTGGCGGTTTGGGACTCGGCCGCACGGTGGCGGCGTGTCTAGGGGATGCGGCGGCCGGTCATGGATGAGAAATGGTGCGGCGCCAGAGAGGGAGGGGGCGGAAAATAGGGCGCGCATGGGCACCAGTGCGGTACCTGGAACATGTCGGAGTGGTCGACGAAGATGGGGAGGCACCGAGGTGAGCCGGCGGCGTGAGCGTCGGGCGGCATGGTGGCGTCACCGCGGCGAGGCTCCTGGGGAGGAGGAGTGCAAGAGTGAGTGCTAGAGGATGTTAGAGGAAGGCCTAAGCTTACTCGGTGGGAAGGAATTGGAGGAAGGGTCACGAGGAGCAGCGATGGGCGGTGGAGGCGGCATTGGCCGGAGCCGGGGAAGAAGGCTCATGCGCTACTCCTCGGGGAACCAAAACCCAAATTGTTTGAGGGCTTCGTCTCCTGGAGGTGTGGGGCGCACCGTGACGCAGCAGGAGAAAGCCGAAGATCGCTGGAGGAGCTGGAGGGCTTGGAGGCGGCGCGGCGGGTTCGAGAGCGGCATTCGGAGTGTCGCTCGATTGGGCTCTGGGAAGAGGGGAAATGGAGGGTGAGGAAGATGATGCACCCACTGCTAGGCTCAAATGGGGGCGAAAAACTCGGAATTCCTCGCGAGAACTCGCTTCCTCTCTTCTCGGTGGTGAAGCGGGCAACCGAGGGCGCGAGCGCGGTGGCGTGGGCGACGTCCGCGCGAAGAAGAAGACAAGCGGCCGGCGGGACCCACCAATCAGCGACACAAGGAGGGGTTGGGTCGGGTTTCGAACGAATGGAACGGCCAATCAATCCAGGCCGTTGGAATCCAATCGGACGGTTGACGACGATGGGGCAATCGGGCAACCCGATCGGCCCATAAGATCACAGCCGTTCATTCAAAAACGGACGGCTCAGATGAAGGGTTGCGCTCGGATGGTCCGGATGTTCCTCGCGAACGTGGGCCGTCCGATTAAGATCTGACGGTTAGGATGCGAGCGGGAGTTGAGTGGCTCGGGCGCGGGTTAGGTGGTTCGACCGAGTCGCGTTGGCTCGGTCGGACTAGAGGTCGGGTCCGGTCGGGGTTGGGTCCGAGCCCAAGGAATAGTGCGAGGAGGTTTGACTGGTTTTTAAACTCAAAGCTCCTACTTTGACCGAGCTTCAAACTATAGAAATTAAATTCATAAAAATCTGAAATTTTTCAGGGAGGTTCCTAGGGTTACCAAGTGACCAAATAAAATTTTAAAATTCATTGTTCACGATTTAATTGCTTATTTTGAATTCAAATTTTTAAAAGGTTATAGAAGCAAGTTTGAATTTTCTGTGGATTGAATTTAGCTCCAAAATTTGGGAAAATTATATTTATTCATGAAAATTATTATAAGATTTAAATAAATTATTTCAGAGTTTTGATTGAAATAAATTCTTCCCAAAATTATTTTAAGTGCATGATCTTGATGTTTGACTTTCAAATTTCTACTTTGACTAACTGCTTTAAAATAGTAAATTATTTCTAGAATTTGTGAACTTTTGAAGGTGAGTTTATAAGGGTTACAGAACCTAGGAAAATACTTCAGCACTGCTCACAAGTTTTGTTTGTATTTTAAATTCAAACAAGCAAATCAAATGAAAACCAATATTCTCCAAAACTCGAGAAAAATTCAAACAACCATAACAGAGCGGATGAAATCCAATCAAATTATTCTCATATTTGAGTTCCAAGGTGTTTTCAAAATAGAAATTTAGTTTGTAGTTACAAACTTGAGAACGTATGTTTTCAAGTTTGAATTGGAAAAAAGGAGGGTAGGATTCCCAAGGTTAATTGCTATTCTCCATAATCAAAAGACTTTCACCATAGGGTTTAACCCCACTCTGAACTAAGTTCTAGAATCTTGACAAACTTTTATTTTGTTTGAAAATTTTCATTCTCTGGTTTTGAAAAACTTTGTATTCATGACTTTTCATTTGAAATTACTTAGTACCCCAAATTTTTGTTCCAAGTTTAAAAATTTCAAATTCAAATTTCAAACTCTCGAAACAAACTCAATTGAAAAATCGACAAAAATAAAAATGGTAGATCTCGATGCGTTGAACAACTTTGTTTCTTACTTTTTTCCATTTGAATTCATTTATTACCCCAAAAATGTGTTTGAATTCGCAATATTACTATTTGTATCACCGACATTGGGGCCCACCGCCAGACCATAGATGCCCAGTAAGCCGCCACACCGACACAGCGGACCCACCGAGGCAGACCAAAATTGGCACATACACTTCCCGCTCTCCCGCGCAGACTCTGCCACCGACACGTGGACCCCAACACACCTCCCGCCCAAGAAGCGCAAAATTCCCCTCCTGCCTTATCCTCTTGGCCGCGCCCCCTCTCTCCCCTAAACCTAGCGCCTCCCGGCCGGCTCCCTCTCTCCCTAAACCTAGCGCGCCCGCCACCACTCGCGCCCACCACGCCGGCGCCACTCGCGCCCACGCCGCCGCCGCACCGCCGCAGCATGGCCTCCTCCTCCTTCCTAAACCTAGGCCGCCCGCCGCCATTCGCGCCACCACGCCGCCGCGCTCGCGAGCATGCCCTCCTCCACCCTCCCCGCAACCTAGCGATGCCCGCCGCCACCGGTCTCCACCACGCCGCCGGCATACCGGACTCCCTCAGCGCCGCCCCGACGACATCCACTTCCCCCCTGACGCCGGAGGCCGGAGTCGAGCTCACGCCGCCGGCATCCCGGACTCCCTTCGCGTCCGCAGACCTCCACGGATGCGCTACGCACAGGGCGCCTGCTGACCTCCGCGGATCCGCGCAGGGCGCCACGAAGGCTACCTCACCGGCTGCCTCGCCGGCTGCCCGCAGATAGCCGCCGACGCGCGGCCCCGCCTCGTGCCTCTTCTCCCGCCCCAACCCGCCCGGTGATTGGACGGCTTGAATCTGGTAGCTTCTACTTCTATTCTTTCTATCCAGAATTGTATTGTTCTTTTCATGATTTAGTGAATGCTTGTTGGTGCTGGTTCTGTTCTGGCAAAAATTTGTGAGTTGGAATGAAATGAAAGGTGCATTGAATTATTTGATTCAGTATTTGGGCATCATCTTTTTTCCTTCCATTTATAGTGATAGTGATACATGTTGAAACAATGTTGTCATCTGTTAGTTCTTTCTTCTACCATTTAGTAGCATAAGCATGTATTGGTTCTTGAATGTAGTTGTTAGTTTGCCTTCTTTCTACTATTTAACAGAATACTGATGTGTTAGTTATTTCTTCAACTCCTTTTACAGAAACTGAATCCAGTTTCTGCTCTTTCTACGTTTGATCGTACTAAGTAATAGAAGAGATGACAAAAACCAAGTATGAGCAGGAGAGGGACGAGAATGTAAAGCATGTTCAGGGAGTTTTTAAGTCTATGGGTATTCCACTCTTAGCTCAGTCTGTTATAGATGTTTTTTCAAAAAAGGAAAAGGGCAAAGGGAAGAGACTAGTGTCTGACAATCTAGAATATGACAATGATTATGACCCCTCCTCTGACATTGATAACCAATCTGACAGTGATGATGACTATGATGATGACTTCAATAATGAGGTCAATACTGAGGTAAGATGCATTACTAGGCCAATTAATAAGTTTCTGGTCTATCTATTTCAAACATATACTTCATTGTACTTAATTATTCTACTTGACACTTCTTTCTTAATTAATAAGATGCATGTTTCTCTTAGCAGGTAGGAGCGATGGTTCCAGGAACTCGCCCTCAGCAGAAGGAGCAAAAGGCAGCAACAATGGCGGCTGCCAACCAGCAGCCACCGCAGACGCCAACAAGATTGACTAGGCAAAGTGCAGCCATGCCTTCGCCTGGAGGCCGTCCACCACCTAGGATAAGACATCCCTTGCCTCCTAAGAACACTTTCAAAGCCAACCCTAAACCTAATGCCATTTCTAGTACCAGCCAACTGCAAGGCCACCTCACTACAAACACCAGCCAGACCACAGAAACTACGAACACAGTGCCTAGTACTTCAACTAAGACCACGAACAGTCCAGCCATGTCTGCGCCAGTTCCAAACACAGTGCCTAGTCCTCATAGATACACTAGGAAAAGTGCAGCCATGTCTATTCCTAGTGCAAACCCAATGCCTAGTCCTCCTAGATTCACCAGGACCAGTTTAGCCATGTCTTCGCCTGGTGCTAACACTGAGCATACTACTCCTACTCCTACTCCTACTCCTAGACCCACTCGTACCCTATCTCAGTCTCAGCAACCTACTCCCACAACTAGTGTTAACCAAGCAGTTCTTGCAGACACCTCGCCAGGTGGACAGAGCTCTAGGCAAAACAATGACATCAATGAGTCAGCTGACCAATTTAATGCTGCAAATTCAGAGGGTCATACAAATGAAGAGGAACCAGTTGGTGACTTAGTTCCAGGTAAACAATACGTGTTTCGAAGCATTATTTTCTCCATTCAATATCTACATTGGTTACTGCTATAATAACACATTTTGCTTATTATTTGCCAATGCAGTGCACGAAAGGAAGTCCGCAAGAAAACCATGGGTCATGGCTTAGAGAAGATGATAAATAGAGGAAAGAAGTCGCTATCCAAGTGGTGAAGGAAGAAAAGGCTCGATGTCCCACTTCAGCAAATAAGTCGCATCGAACCGGTGTTGCCCTTAGAGACAACCTGCCTATCTACACATCTTGGAAGCTTTATGAAAAAGAGGCGGGGTAGGCAGAAGTAACAAAAGTGCTTGAGAAAGTGGCGGTGAGACAGCTATTTCACTCCAAATACTTTCTTGCATTACTCTACTCCCATGTAAAAAAAATTGTGTCTAATAAATCATTTCTGTGACTACAGTCAAGGTTGGATGTGGATATTAAGAACGAGGGGCCAAGCAAAGCTGCATGCACTGATATCATTAAGAAGGGAGTAAGGCAGCAGAGGTATCACCTTAAAAGGAAGTACTTGACGTCACATCGACAAGAGAACATTTGTTGGCCAAACAAACCTCCACCTAAGATGAAGAAAGAGAGTGGGTCCGGTGGTAGAGTTGGTGTGACCCAAAGAATCAGTCCATGCAGAATTATCTCTTTTTGTTATTATGCAATGCAACCTGTGGATGTGAATGAAAAGTTTGTATTGCATTTGTGGTGCAGGAAAAATGTTCTAAGAATAAAGTGAACCGTGGCCAAGTGCAGCTTCACCAAAGGACTGGAGCTAGGTCCTATATTGCCCATCGATCTGACTGAGTACGGATACGAAGTCTTTTGTATAATTAACTTGAAAGATGGGACATTTGTAGCATAGTAATTACCATGTGCTTTTGAACTGTCAAGTTAGCACATGCTCCAATTATTTCTGGGATGACCACTCATTTTTAAGCCCAACTGAGTTTGGCCCTATGATTTGTAAGATGAGCTCCCATGTTTAGATGAGCCATCGCCGCTTGTCGCTTGCATCATCGTAAGATGAGCTCTTCGCTTTGTAAGATGAGCTGCTTGCATTTTTAAGATGAGCTCTTTGCTACTTGCCGCTTGCATGGACAAATTATGTTCGGACAATCGAGTTTGAGCATGCCGCTTGCACCATGCATGTGTTCTGAGAGTAGTCTTTCATGTATGGATTTGTGGTGATACAGTGCATACATATTTTGGGATGTTGCTATTCACATTTACAAATAATCCCATGTTTGTCCACCCTCTCTTTACCTTCACTGATATCATTGTAAATCATTTTTACATGCTGCAGAGGCCTAAGTACAACAACATGGATCCAGATCCTATTGATTTCTTTGGTGAATGTATGAATAGTCCATAAAATGGTCGTACTCCTCTTGCAGATGAGATATATGTAAGTGACATAATTATTGCATACATGTCTTGTACTCAAATTCAAGCTGGTTGAACATCTTTTGTATGACCTTCTTATGAAGTGGATTCATTCTATGTAGGAACATATGGTTGCGAGAGAAGGAAAAGAACCGTAAGAAGGACAAGCACAAAAGTCTCCATCCAAGATTGTTGATGAAAGTCTCGGCCAGATCGGTAGCTCATCAACCTTCCTTCCAAACATTGGTGTCACTAGGCGTCCAAGGCTGCCTGGTCCACGACAACGCAGCAGAAGCACGCATGCAAGCTCAATTGGAGGCAACACTCCAGCGAGAAGAGAGGAAGCGCTAGGAAGCGGGAAGAGTTGCAAGCACAGCTTGAGCTCGTGAGCCTCACTTGAAGAAAACCAAAACTTGTTGCGCGGACTCCAAGAAGAAGTGAAGGGGATGCATAGCAAGTTTGAAGAGACTAATCTTGTTGCTACGAGCGGTCTTTGAAACTTCGTAAAGATTGAGGTAGGTCCAGAATGCACTCTATGTTCATAATGCCTATGCCTTAGCTTCTGCGTTGCTAGAACACCAAACTTTCTGTGTTGGAACTTTGTGCACTATGTTGTCAGAACTATGTGGTATGTTTGAACCTGTGCGGTGGAACAGTTTGAACTAGTCTGATGGAACCTGGAACTTTGTGTAATGTTTGAACTTGCAAGCACTGTGTTATCAGCTGGAATGTATGTGATGTCTCTGATGGCTTTGGCTCAATTGTGTATGACTTATGAGCTGTGATGAGAATGTTGTGGATGATGCCTTCTGATATATATTTGTGGATGATGGCTTCTGATATATATTTCTATGTTTGTATGAGATGAGATGACAGAATCGAGATCGTGTGACATTCGTCATTGAACATGGCTACCACGTTCGTCATTGAATGGAAAGAAAATTTGTGACGGTGTCTGATCGTCTCAAGATGTCTAAAACGACCATACAAAACAAGACACAACCGAAATGTCACAAAATTATATATGGCGTTACAGTCGTCACAATAAGTAGGTTCAATCAGGGTACCCAACGTACAATTTGTGACGGATCATGTATTACGTGACGCGTTGACCAACTAATATGTGACAGTTATAGGCGTCATTAAATAACACATTATATGACAAAAAAAACCGTCACAAAAGGTCGTCACATTTTGTGACGGTATTCTATAGTTTCGTCACGCGGTACATTATGGGCGGTCGTTATATGACGACCGGCGTGACGCTGCCTTTTCGTCATAAGATACTTTTTATGATAGTTTGTGTACTTTACATGACAGTTTCGGTTTGTCATACAAGCTCAGATTTTTTGTAGTGTGTTCTTCACTAATTTTTGCTCTAAAATAGCATGAACAGTAGACAATTGTAGTTCCTCACAAGCATACTCACCTGGAGTGATGATAGTACCATGATCTTTACATTTTTGGCTCTCATCAGATGATGTAGGTGCTTCCATCTCCTCATCTTCCTTCTCAACCAATGGAGTCGGTGGTTCAATCAGCTCATTCTCCTCTTCGGCATGGTTCTCAACTTCCTGTAAGTCGTTAGTCACAGAAAAAAGACACAAACACAGGCTTGTTCTCATGTTTCCTATCATCATGTATTCTTAATTTCTCCTCAATCTGACTTTCAACCTTACAGGCAAGTATAAACAAATGAGAGAGAGAATTATATTCTTTATGAACAAGAAGGTCCTGAATTTCTTGATTAAGCCCACTTAAGAATCTATTTTCTGTAGCTTCAGCATGTTCCTCTAAACCACAATGCAACAAACGAGTTTTCAATTCATGATAGTATTCCCTTACAGTTCTACTACCTTGATTTAAACGTTGCAATCTAGCTAGTAAATAATCAGCATGATATTTAGGAACGAATTCATCTCTCAAAAGTTTATTTAATGCATTCCAAGTTTGAGGCACTCTTCCATGTCTATTTAAATACTTCCACCTAAGTATTGCATCCTCAACAAAAACACTAGTGGCAGCTCTAATATTTTGCCTATCAGACCAATAATAATATTCAAATTCTTTCTCTAATGCTATTTCCCAGTCAACATAGGCATCAGGATCAAATTTACCAGCAAATGATGGAAATGCACACTTAAATTTACCTCGTTCAGGCATAGGAGATGAGTCAATGGTGTTGTTGATCTCACGAAACTCCCTACTATGTGATCTTGAGCTTCTCATGGTTAGTAGAAAACAAGCATATGTCCCTAGCAACTACTAGGATGTGGTGGTTCAAAAGTCGCTTACACTCAAGCCTTCTATCAAATTCTTAACAATTCTTACCAAGCAAACAGGGGTGATCGGCAACCAGCGGTGTCAATGTATCTCCGAAGATTGGATGGAGCGATGGCTAGGAGAAATTTAGCCTATACGGTATAGAAGAGGTGTAGTTGGGAAGGCTCAAGTATGGTAGCAAGGATTAGCAACAATCAATTCAGCAAATGCAAGTTGAATAAATGTTCAAAGTACCAGTCAATATTGCTGATCCTAGCCTAATCAACGTTAGCTAATCAAAGCCCTATGAAACGAAGTGTATGAACGCACACGCAAAGAGCAATGTGACTTAATGTAAACAAAGGAAATTCTCACACCAAGTGCTAGGAGAGACGCTAGCTAAACTACTCAAACTTCTTTGTAGGGGCACAAGACTATTCACATGATGTAGAGCACAAAAACGCAATAACGTGTAATGTAAATAGCCCTCTAGTTTAACCAGTAAACAACAATTAGTCTCAAGATATGAAAAAGCAAAGTTTTATATGGCTTATATATATACTCTTTTGAAAGGTTTTGATGAGATCTACAACTATACAGTTGAGGCAAACCCCAAATTCCGAAGGGAAGATCGAAATAATCGCCAAAAATAGAAACCAAAAACTTGCGACGCGAATTCGGACGAGCCGAAGATGGCCGATTTTGGGGCACCTGGATGGTGACTAGTGGCTTAGGTGGAAAATATTTGCCTCATCATTAGCTTCGAAACGAGCACAAGAACGTCGAAAACAGATACCGTATGCAAAAGTTATGCATGTTTTACTGAAGGTGTATCGAAAACAGAATCTTACTTGGACTCGAAACCATCTCGGGTTCAAATTCGAAACTGCTATATTTTTCAAACCCGTGGGCCAAACTTGCTAAGATTTTTGTGAAAGCTTATGGTTATATGTAGAAGGTCTCCACCAATTTTCACTCACTTTTCTTTTTTTTTCTTTTTTTTCTACCGCGGCTTTTGTTCTATTCGGTTGCCTCTTTCTCCTTCTAATATTTGGCTGGCTCTAGGGTTTGCCGCAAGTCGCAAATAACATTAACTCTCCCAAAAGATCACAGCAATCCTCTTGTTTTTTCAGATTAACAATAGTACGAATTTTCTATTTTTGATGCGGATTAGAGAAGTTCTAACCCACGAATTTTCTGTTTTAGATGCAAAAAATAAGAACTCTAAAAGAACAATCAAGCAACGCAAAGGAAAACACGAGAAGCAATCTAGACAATGACCAACTAGACAATAACTAGAACTAAAGATCAGCAACTAGACATGACGATGCAACCAATGATTCAAAAAGAAAAATACCGAAAAGAAAATTGCAATGGCTCAAAGGGGTTCGGTATGGATGATAGATGCAATATTTTTTTGGCAATTTTCTGAACTCTAGGTATGAAAAACAAATCTACTACTAGAAAACTAGAAATTCTCACCGATCAATTGTAGCTCTGATACCACTTGATAAAAGCGGGGTGCCCAATCTTTCGATGAGATTAATAAATATCGATTTGGTGGAGGTGACTCTCGTGATCTGACTACAACCGTACGACGACGCTTGCGCCTTAGCAATCGTTGAACCAACTCTGAGATGTTATTGACCTTGCTGAAAGCACGATCAACCTAACCACGAAGGCCTATTCCTGCATGCAATCGAAGAACACGCAAGAACAAGATAAAACACAATCTAATGTATTACAAATATTTATGAAATACTGATAAGGTGGGATTCCGAATACTGTCTTGACAGGAGGTCGTCCGACACAACTAAAGAACAGAAATTTTGCACAATAGCTAAACCTTAACCCTACAAAATCCAAGAAAACTAGAGGGGTGCGGCCTCCTTAAATAGGGGAGGGGGAGCCGCACATAGCTAAGAAAATAGGAGTTGGTACTATTCATAACACTGTTCACATGAATAGTGTGGCCATGAATAGTATGGGCCAAGAGAGGGGGCGCCTTCCCCTTGGGCCCAAGTATTACAAGGCCCAATTTGGCCCAAACAGGTGATGCAGCACCTTCTTTTGATGATTGCGGCGCGCACAAAAGTAATTTGAAAGTGAGGCCGATCCGTTTAAAAGAGGACAAGATAAGCTTTCAATCAAGTACTCGTGGACCTCAAACAGAGTCCGTATAAAAAAAAGTTATGTACGTTTGAAGTCAGGGCTGTCTCCGGAGGCCGAACTGGATTCCAGAACATATCCAACTTGCACCCTTTAGGTGTTGATGCATTCCTCCTTGTATAGCTACATAAATATACATTTTCATTATTAGGTAGCATCGTATAGTTCATATAATAAAAAGACACTCCTAAAAATGAGCTCACCTAATAATTTAAGTGAAGTCTATGAGCTCTTGTACTAGAAACAACAAGCATAGCAAATATAGTTGTATCCATAGGGGTCATTTCTCATCAACCCCCATGAGATCCAAGCCATCCAAGACCACCCCCATGAGATCTGTGTCGCCCACGACCACCCTCAATAGATCTCAGCCATCCACGACCACACCTAGGGGATCTACGCCGTTCAGGACCACCCCACTGCTTTGCCGCCTTCGTCTCCACGCGCGTGTCCACCGCTTCCGCCATTGCCGAGCTTCAAGCTCCGTACGACAACACGTCCTTTCCAAGTAAATCCCTTCTAGAAAACGTTTCAAATCTTATCTCTAACCGTTTCGCATCTATCTGGATCAAAATCAAATCCCGAATATCTTTCAAACTCGGAGATTTCCTCGTGTTGGTTTCGGACTCTTTTAGGGTTCCGCCCGCACGCCACCCTAACCCTACCCGGAGCCTATAAATAGGACCCCCGGGATCGCATGGACGCACGCACCTCAAACCCTCAAACCACAGCACCCCGAGAGCTTCAGCGTCGTCGCGATTTGGAGTTTAGGGTTTCCAGCTGAGCTTTTGTTCCTTTGAATTGTGCCGCCGTCTTCGCGAGTCGCGCCACCGTGATCTACACCGTTGGGTCCACCGTCGTATCCTTAGGACAAATCTTCAGCTGATGGTAACCTGATCGCAGGTCGATCTTTGAGAACACTCCGGCTCCTTTCATCTGATCAAACAAATCATCAATCCGGGGTAGTGGATACTTGTTCTTGATAGTAACTTCGTTGAGCGAACGGTAATCAATACACATTCTCATACTTCCATCTTTCTTCTTGACAAACAACACAGGTGCTCCCCAAGGCGACGAACTAGGTCTCACGAAACCTTTCTCAAGAAGTTCTTCTATCTGTTTCTTCATCTCTACCAACTCATCGGCTGGCATCCGATAAGGTCTCTTTGAAATTGGTGCTATCCCTGCCACTAGGTCGATGACGAACTCAATGTCACGGTCCGGTGGCATTCCTGGTAATTCTTCTTGAAACACATCTGGGTACTCACTGACGACTGGTACTTCTTCTAAGGAAAGGGTCTTCAGGCTGTTCACTAACAGATGTCCATCACGAATTGAGGTGGCTAGAAATTCCACCTTGTTCCCCTTGGTATCCTCGACTGTTACGGCTCTTCAGCCACAATCTAGCACGGCTTTGTGCTTGGATAACCAATCCATGCCAAGAATGACATCTAGGGTTTGGGTATCTAGAACAATTAGATTGGCTAGAAACTCAACTCCAGCTATGAGTAACTTAGCTCCTAAACATCCCACCCTAGTGCTTAGCTCTGCTCCAGGTGACTGGACTAATAGAGTATGCTTAAGATGGACAACTTCCAGATTATTCTTGGTTGCAAACATCCCAAAGACAAACGAATGCGAAGCTCCAGAATCAAACAAAGCGATGCAGTGCGAGTTAACGAAACTTACCCAAGATCGACGTCAGGTGCTTCTTGGGCTCCTTCGAGTGGCGTGGTTGACACGCCTCGATCACGGATCGGTCCTCCTCCGCTTGACCGGCAACTTGTGAAGCTCACGGTTGATGCACGGCGGTGTTTTGGATGGCGTAGCTCCAAGATTGAAGCGTACTGGAGTGATTGTTCCCTTCTGTGGACACTTATTGGCAAAATGTCACGGTTGGAGCGACGTATAACGAGACTCTTGGTCATTGCTTTGCCGATTGCTCCCGTGTTGGAGTTGACAGTGCGAGTTGCGGAAGTTACGGCGGTGGGCGAGTTGAGTTGGTGCAGTGCTCAAGCGAAGTGCAGGGTGGCAACCGGTTGAACTGTGATGGAACGGTCCTTGCCCTCTGCTGTGATTGATGGCTCCCTTGCTGGGCCATCTGGCGTTTGCGGTTGTCCTCCAGTTCCTTGCGCTTGTCCTCCAGGACAAAGGCTTTATTAACCAGCTCCTAAAAGTCAGGGAAAGCATGGGCGATTAGACTGACTTGCAGTCCAGTGTTCAGCCCCTTCAGAAAGCGACTCTGGCGAGCCTTGTCTGTGGCTACATCCTCTGCTGCGTAACGAACTAGCTGGGAAAACTTGTTGAGATAGTCAGACACTAACATAGCTCCTTGTTTGAGAGCATAGAACTCATCCTTCTTCAGATCAATAATACCTTCTGGTACATGATATCGACGAAATGCTGCAGAAAATTCTTCCCAGGTGATATCCTGTGGCGTCTCACGCGCGGCACAGAAGTTATCCCACCATTCGGCAGCTATGCCCTCCATATGATGGGTAGCATACAAAATCTTCTCACGGTCGCTGCACTGGGTGATCAGCAGCTTTGTTTCAATGACCCGAAGCCAATCATCTACTTCCACTGGGGAGACGTGTCCAGAAAACGTTGGTGGACGGGTCCTCATAAACTCCGCAAGTTTAGATGGTCCACGGTGACCATGAGCAGCTGGGGCTCCATGCTGTTGATTGTTGTTATTGTTCTGATTGTTCATGGCCTGCATCTGATTCATCATGGTATTCATCGGTGAGTCTGCCGCCATGAAAGCTCAAAGTTTGCAGAGTCAATAGGGGTGCTTGGGTGGAGCTGCTCTTGCGGTGGTTGCTTATTACTTCTCGTACTGGGTGCGGAACCACTTGCAGTGATCGACGGTTTGAACCATCTGGTGAAGCTCCATGGGTTAGATAAGGTAGCAAGCACAAGATGAGTTAAGAACTAAGCAGGAGGTAGGTTAAACCCAACAAAACACAGCTCAAGAAACTCAAACGAAATACCTTTATTAATTAGAGTCTTAGCATGGCTGCAACAAATGCCTAAGGGCCTTTGCAGCTCATACTCGCACACAAAAGAAACAACGACCTAAGCACACAAAGCTACCGCCTAAAGGCGACTTACTAAACTCGGCGGCTAAGCTCAAAATCAAACTAAGACAACTACTCGAGAAAGCCTCCACAACCGCGGCAGCGCTCCTGACGGCTGTAGACTCGTAAGTGAGTCGGCATCCTAGCAACCGATCCGATGCCACGGGATCGTGCGGCGAGAACAGCGTTCCTGCAATCGCTCGGCTAGTTCCTCCGCTGCGTCTTATTCTGGCTCAACTGGACCTTCCTCTGGATCTTCTTCAGGATCCTCTTCGGGGTCTTCCTCTTCTTCGTCATCCTGGTCGTAGAGAATCTCTTGCAGAGTAGCGACCTTTTCCTCAGCTCTCTGTAATGCCTCATAGGCATGATCCAGCTCTGTGATAGTCCTCTCCAATGCTTCCTCCTGGACAGCTGCAAACTGGGCGAGGTGCACGACTGTAGCATTGCTTTCTTCTTCTGTAGACTGGTAGCGTGCTGGCAGATCCACGGCTGCAGCTCTGGGGTGGTAACGGAAGATGGTGTCTTGAAGCTCCCGTGCGTAGATGTTGCAGATACGCAGCATGGCCAAGCGCGACAACTCTTGGATGCCTTCCAGCCAAGTGATTTTCCTCACAGAGATGTGCGAAGGTTAGCTCGCCTTGTCGTTCCTCCTGGCATAGATCGTCAGACGACAGATCACTCCACGGTTTTGTCCATTCACTATCCAATTGTTGCCGACATACAACGGACGATCAAAGCCTCCAAGAACCTGAAGCAACTTCCAAAGCTCGGCGGCGTATCCTCCCGTGCGCTCACCATAGCTCTGGAGACGAGGCATCTGTCAAGACAGACGAAGGGAGGGTAAGAACAACTTAAAACAGCGGGAAGAGAGAAGATTATAGCAATAGTTTAGTCGAGAGAGATATAAGAAGAGTTAAGCAGTTAATTACTCTTGCAAGTTAATTTTTCCTTTAGAAAATAATTTGGACACTCTAAATATGGTCGATCTAACTAAGGTCAAGACCTACAGTCAGTATGGCTCTGATACCACCTCTGTCGGGACCCAAAATTACGATTCTGGAACCCTCTGTGTATACTGCACTAGTCCAAGATCACGCTAGTGCACACAGGGTTAACATAGGTAAATATCGATCTACACAAGCGATAAATAAAGTAAACGATTAGTTTGAATAACAAATAAGGGTTTTGACCTTATGGTCGAGTTTACACTTATTAAACTACGCAGGGCTAACAGAGAATAAACAGTAGCGAAACGGAAATAACTTCAGCGTAGATCCCATCAATTCACCACAGGCAACCGACTGGGATCCGGACCTTAACGATCAGCAACCTTCGGCGAATTCCTCCTCGAAAGCAGGCGTAGACTCCTCTTCTGTAGGTTTGGGCGCAAGTTTTACAACAAGCGTGAGTACACAACCATACTCGCAAATCATACCACAGAATGCAATTTATAAATACAGGCTTATTCCAAAAGAAAAGGCTTCTGTGGTTCTTTTTCATAAAAGCAACATTTGCAATTGAATACAATAATAGATTGAAAGCATAATTCAAAACAAATAGACAATATTAATTTAACAGTTGTTTTCACAAAGACACAAAGCTAAACAGATTATTTCACATAGCCATATGACTTAGATCACATAGCTCCCATCCCAAACATTTTATGAAAACTACCCCTCGTGTGAAATCCCCGAGCATGTCCATGACCGCGGACGCAGCTATTCGAATAGATTGATTTAACACTCTGCAGAGGTTGTACACTTTACCCACAAGATACAATTAGTATAGCTAGCACCAATCGTAACAAAACAGTTCGGAAACT
Organism: Ampelocalamus luodianensis; assembly: GCA_036346255.1. NCBI lineage: Eukaryota > Viridiplantae > Streptophyta > Magnoliopsida > Poales > Poaceae > Ampelocalamus > Ampelocalamus luodianensis. The sequence continues at coordinate 47,216,953 of CM070626.1, forward strand.
TCATCTCAAACATTGACATCCCCGATGTGCTTTCCTGCTAGACCAGCTCACAAAGAAAACTAGTCTAACACACACCGCTGGACAGGGATACGGCGAACCGTCCCGTGAAGCAACTACCAAGTAGCCACGCCTTCACCCTGTCACAAAGCCTAACCTATCCACCTGAACATCAATGCCGAGAATCCATAACTTACTAAGTTAGGCCCGTCCCATCAGGCATGTGGTTGTACAGTAAGGCTCAGTTCAATGGCGCACAAAGTTAAATCCTTAACTGACCAAGGCAAGACTTCTATTTTCTAACTATATCACAAAGATTATCAAGCCCGTTCACAAAGTCCATGTGAGGACCCCAGTTTATTTGGCTTGTAATGCTTAACCAACCACCTGGTCCTAGCATCACAAATCAAATAAATTGATTCCTCGAGATATGTATACTTCCCAGAAAGCAGTATACACACCCCGTTACAAAATTAGACATCAACTCCATTCCAAACATAGAGTCCAAACACCACACTACCAAACGGAAGATAAACAAATAGTAGAGTTATTACAGACAAAGGCCGACAGGCCACAAGATACATAAATAACAGAAAGAAGACAGCGGAAGCAAAAGTGTCATAAGATGGCTATAAACAAAGCCAATCAGTGTGCCTTCAACCCACAAGGCATCTGACCGGACCGCCAAGTCTAGTCGTCCACTAAACGGCAACCTGACTCACGTAAGTGAGGCCCTTGGGGCTCACCCTCTTCCTCGCAACAAAAACATTAAGCAAAGCAACTGAGTACAAAGATTGTCTTTGTACCCGCAAGACTGACGTGTGAACTAGCAGACCTGTTCATATGCTACATGCAAGCTTATTTGGTGGAGGCCATATGTTTCATTTGCACAAAGCTAGATTTGTTTGCAATAATGTAATACTGATTTAAAGGCAAGTTTGCAATTCATTTTTATCGTTGAAATAATCGTGAAATAAAGATAGATACAAGTAACCACCTAGAAGTGACTATCCCAATAGTCACCACAATATAGCACGAATCCCAGTTCGTACCACCGCAAGTTTTAATTTTAAAAGGTTGTAGTCTAACTCTTCAAAAGCTTACCCAAGCGTGTCCATCACCTAGGGCGAGGCTATTCGAATAGTTTTTAACCTCGCAGGGTGTACCACTGTACCACACTTGCATCGCCTTTAAGCCAAAGCACACTTAGAAGGTATCTTTGTACAGCTAAGTCCTACGAGACTTTTTCCAATATTGTGTATTAACTACGAGCCGCTCATATGGATAGAAATCCATACGCTTACATGGTAAAGCCGAAAAGACAACTACCCACTCAGGATAAAGCTTTTCGGACAACTACCATGCTCCCAACACCATCCCTCCTGCGACCTCCTGCGACCCGAGCCAATACACGCCAAAGTACTAGGTCAAGAGAGGTCCCATATACTCTAGTGTGGTTAGCACGCGAAATGCTGGATAAAAATTCACTCACAAGATGTTCGGTCCTTAATTGACCGGGCACCTTTCGATCACACCCAAAGATCACACCAAACTTACCATTGTGCGCGTCTAAATCGTTTTTGTTTTCAGTTTTAGTTTTGCAATAAACATAGCACAAGATGGATCATAAAACCAATAATAATTTGATGTGATCAAAATCATCGACTAAGTCGATGATTGCCCCAAATCTACTGGAAACTAAGCATGGCTAAGCAAGCGAACTCGTAATCTACTAAGTGATAAGAATTCATCCAACGAACTCTAATCACGACAAATAACCTAGGCTCGGTAGTAGAGATCAATATTTCACCTACAGGATATGCGCACGGTTTTAACTAATCGATTTAACACAAATTAGGCAATGCATACATCTGATTAAAACAAAATATTAGACTTTAAAATATTGGGATAAACATGATCAAAGCGCTTGCACATTTTGTTGCTCGTAATGCTCAACTTTGTTGAGAGGATCGCTCTCGGGGTTACCGCAAATGTCGAAGCCTAACGATAGAACAAAAACAGCGAATAAGAACGAATAACACCGACAAAACTCAAATATTCAACTACACACACAAATCCACACACAGAAACTAGACCATCACAAAAGGATCAACAAAATGGCTGCTACAGCGATGATAAAGATTAGACATGCTTTCATGTGATTGATCTACCCACTCACTAATTTATCAGGTTAACCACAAAATCAATCCTCTTATGTTTTAATCTTTCGACGGACTTTGATGGTGATTGTGTGCACATCTATTATTTAATCATCAAGTTAACCCATCAAAAACAACTAGCTACTCTAAAACAACCATTATTAGTTGAGATCACAGAACCTACAAGAAGCTAATGAAAACACTAACTAGTAAAGTATCCAACTATGAGATGCTAAACAAAATTCCAATTAGATTTGGGCTTTAATAAAATCCAGCTACTAACACACCTAAGCATCACACCCACAAATTTAAGGTTATCACAATTCAACATGCTACTACTCCAAATCTTACTACACTGATAAACCAAAAGTACAGAGACAACAACATGCTCATCTAACTATCCCTTTTGTGAATCATGACGACAAGAGCCTTGAAGCTTAATGATACTAACCAACTGACTTCATACTAACCATTACTACTAAGGAAAGTCATCAAACACTAACCAGATTTGAATAGCATAAGCATGAAACCAAATTCGGCCATCGACAATGTAAAAACGACAACAGAGAAGAACAAATCAGAGAACGAACTAAAATGCTTTCAAACTTCCAATACCAAATTTTGATCATGCAATGAGAGTGAACTAATGAACAATCATAAGCATGATTAGCAACTAACTATAAAGCTCAAGGAGGTGGGGCCCCACTTTCAGTCACAGGGCAAAACCGAAGAACAGAGGAGCTCGGCGCTGGACTGAAGTCGTCGCGGCGGTGGAGGCACGGCGAGTGGGAACCAAGGCCAAAATGGGTCGCCGGAGGATGCTGAAGGCGTGGGTGGTCTCGAGGCGCCGGAGATGCACCGCATGGCGCGCGCGCCGAGCTTAGCGGCCGGCGGTGGGGTGACAAGGTGCGACTGCATCAGAGAGGAATACGATAAAAACTAGTGCGCGCATGAGCAACAGTGGGTTACCAGGAACTCAAGTGGCTGCCGGAGATGGCTCAGCGACGAGAGCCTGCGGCGGCGCAAGGCGGTCAACGGCGACAGGAGCCTGAGGTGAACGAGAGGACGCGTGAGTGAGCGGAGAAGAAAGGTGGAGTCCAGGTGATGCTCACCGAGCAAAGAATCGAGTTGGAGCTCACCGGAGAAGATGCGGTGGCGGAAGAGGCGGTTTCGGCCGGACTTGGAGAAGAAAGCCCACGCGCAGCTCCACAGACGATGAAACCCGAAATTCCTTGAGGGGTTTACCTCCTAGGGATGTGGAACACACCGTGACGCGGTCGGCCGTGCTCGGAGATCACCGGGCGGCGAGCGCCGGAGGTGTCGCGGCGACGCCTCGGCTCTGGAGCTCGGTGGTGAAGAAAAGCGATGGAGACGCAGCGAGATAGGAAAGCCCTCGGTGGCTTTTGTAGGAGCAAAGCGGAGGCGGCGAGGTGAAAGCGGTGGGGCGGTGAAAAGACCGGAGGCGAGGTGGCGGCGTGCATGCGGCGGGCCGGGCGAGAGCCTTGTGGCGGCGGTCTTGTGGGAGTCGGCTGGCCGACGTGGAGAAGACTGCAGTGGGACCGCCCTGTCGGCGAGTAAAGGGTGCGACTCGAGTCGGAGCAGTGCGGTGCGACGAGTGGGTTTAACTCGATCAATATTGTATCGGCCGTTGGATGCGAGATGGGCGGTCGAGATCTCTGTATGCATTCGGACGGTCGATTGCGCACGCGAAGCGTGGAACGGCGATCTCCATCGGACGGTGATAGCCATCGGGCCGCAGCGGTGCAGCTAGGCGGTGCGACCGAGTCAAGTGGTGCGGTCGGATTTGAGTCGGGCTCGGGTTTGAGCCCGACAAACAGTGATTTCTGATTTTGAGTTTAAAAAGCTGAGAGAGTTTGGGGAATTTTTAGAGGTAGTTCCCGAGCTCCAAAATTTCCGAAATTTTTATGGTAGCTACAAGGGACAGAGAACAACATTGCATAAATTTTCCAGGACTTTTTATGCACTGCATTGCTCTGCAGAAAATTCACAAGCTGCTGACCTAGGGTTTGACCAGAAATTCAAACTAGTTTGACTTGGCCATTTGAAATAGCAAATAAAATCTAAAAATTGTGAAATAATTCAGGGAGGTAGCTAGGATGGTCAAGATGATAAGAAAAATAATTTCAGAGGATGATCATAGGTTTGAAAGCTAAGAATTTGATGACAACAATTTCCAATCACAAGAATTAAATTCTAAAAATTGGAAATTGCTAGGGAAAATTTGGAAAACTTCCAAATGATTTCATGAGGCATCAAAAGTTTTTATTTATCCTCATAATTTACATTTGAAATACAAACCCTAAGTTAGGGCTGTTACAGTCCACCATATCACAAAGTATCCACCACTTGCCTCAGTCCAAATCCTTTCCCAGCCAGTTGGTTTTAGTGCAACACATGCTATCATGAAGTAATAACACATAGCACACAATTTTACACAAAGATCCATAGTCACTTAGTCAGAATCAATATTTGCAACTTACATGAGATGTGAGACTCGTAGCATGGCTAAGCAATTATACTCGCATTTAACCAACCCACGTTGGTGCTATAATATTACCAACTAATAAACCAATCTAGGGTGACAAGGTATTATGACATACAAGGCCAAGGTGTGATAACAAATTAGATAATAACTATACCCAAAACATTTAAATAAATAATTAAAGTAGAATGCAATACTTTGAAACAAAGTAATTTGAAAACTGGGTTCAAGATGATCAAAGGTATGACTTGCCTTGGAAAAGGTCTATGTACTGGTCTTGATCTTGGGGTGCTCCTTCTTCTCCAAAATTTCCCGACGAATCGACGTCTACTCACAAACGAGATAAATAAACAAAACAAATAAATAACAGAGGCAAAACAAACTCCAAAAATTAAATAAAAATTTCAGATAAATAGAGCGCGAATTTAGATAAATTTAGGAATTTGAATGGGCTCAATCGGAGTTCGGATGCAAAAGTTATGGGCTCTGGAAGTTTAAATCTAAAAGAAAAAACCCTAAATTGGATTTTCTGGAATTTCCGAATTATTTCTTAACAGAAAAATCGGATTATTGCGCAATGCTGACATCATCCCTCAGGATTTCAAAAAAGAGATAAATAAAAGAAAACACTAACATGTGGGACCCACATGTTAGTGAGATGGCTCACGTTGGACTAAGCCCACCGAGCCTCGGGATCTGGAGACGGTGGACGGTGCCACGCGGGCACACACGTGCCTGCTGACACGGCGCCACGCTTGTGACACGTCGGCTGCGGGCTGTGCTGGCGCTGAGGTGGCGCTGACGCGGCAGACCAGACGGCGGCGGCGGCTCGAGAACCCAGGGTTCCGGCGAACGGCGGCTCCTTGCCGACGGTGGGGGGTACCAGCGTGAAGAGGGTGCAACGGCGATCATGACAAAGGGCTCACTAGTGCACGAGGGCGACTGTGGCGACCGGCGGCGAGGTTTAGGCGGCAGAGGGCTCACGGGCTCGACGGAATCGGGGCCACGACGACGCTCCGGCGACATGAAGGCCACCACGAGGTAGCGAAGCTCTGTGCGATGCTGGCGGTGCAGACCACGAAGCTCGGGCGGTACTAACGGCGGCGTACGGGCTCGTCGGAGTTGGCGGCAGCGCAGATCGCTTCTCGAGCTCCTGCGGTGACTAGGGTTCGGCGCGAGGACGGTGGCGGCTAGGGTTGAGGTGCGGACGCCGAGGGCTACCTCTCCTTATATAGGCGGCGGCTCGGAAGAGTCCAGGGCACGAACGCCCAAATCGGGATAGTACAGCGGCGGCGAATCCCTAACAGATTCGGAGATGACGATGACGCGGCAAGGTGGGACCCACACGTCAGTGGCTAGGGCTCGAACGCAGGCGCGTGCGAAACGGCGCGGCTGAGAAACAGATTCAAAGGATCTGACCGTCCATCCAAGATCGAACGGCCCAAATCCATGGGATGATCGGAACCTCCGATTACATCACGCGCATCCAGCCATCCATTTTTTATCGCACGGTGGATGGTGAGTGGGGCTACGCACGGGGTTGGGCCAGCGACGGAGGGAAATGGGCCGGGTTTTAGGGAATTCGGCCCGAAGAGTTTTCTGAGATTTTAAATAAATTTTCAATTTTAGACAATACCAGAAATTCAAATAAGCAATAGAAAATAGCAAATGAACCCAGAAAAATTCTAGAAAAATCTAGAAAATATATCTGAGCACATAGAACTCAAATAAAATAGTTTTGGCTATTCTTCATGTTGGGATTTTTCATATTAAGTGTTTTTATTGTAAAGTCTAATATTAAGCTTTTGAATTAAATTCAAATAAAATCCAAATGGTGACTTTTTCCCTACTAACTATTTAAAAGATTTTTAAACTCAGAAAATTGGGATGTTACAGGAAGAAAGGGGGCAAAATCACCCGAAATGATCCAAACTCAAAATTGGTCAATTCCTGATAATGAAACCCAAAATTGAGTTAGGGGAAATGCATAGGTGGTTAAGGAGTTCAAAAAGGTACAGAGAGAATTGAAAATGAACCACTGAAGCACCAAGATCATCAACAGAGCTCCACGGCCATTAATGACGATTTTGGGATTTTCGATGGTTTTGAGCTCAACACACAGGGCAAGAGCTGCGGGTAATGTAAAGGAGTACCAGGAGGGGTTTTGGGGAGCTTATAAAGCTAGAGGATTAGGGTTTGGCAACAAAACTAAAGTTTCGAGTGAGCTAGGTCCATAGGGCTGCCATAGCCCGAAAAAGAGATGATGGGGTGCAGGAGTAGGGCATGGGCATGGCCGAAAGCACCTGTGCCCACTGATTGCCCCGAAAAGTAGGCGTTGACGAGGGAGCAAGATTTGACAGAGCCATGCTTCTCTCTCTGTTCACACGGCGCGAGGAAGAAGATGACCAGAGAAAACTTAGGGTTGCTGTGAGCCATTGGATTTTAATCGGACGGCTGAGGTTTGCCCAAAGCTCCTGAGGTTTAAAACAACTGGGAAGATCGTGAGTGTTGATCTAAAATGGACGGCCACGATTAAATGTGACCACAGGGTGACCCGATCGGCACACTCAATCTGGACGGTTGGATCTTGATCCAACGGCCCAAATGAGTGGGCGCATCGCGAGGTCCGAACGACCCAATCAACGCGGGCTGTTCGATTTAAATCTAATGGCTGAAAAGAGGCGCGCGCTCAAACTGGTGCGGGTGCGATTAGTTGGTTCGATCGAGTCCATTGGCTTGATCCCGAGTCTGACTCGAACCCAATGAACAGTGAACCCAGGTTTTGGGTCTTTAATTTGAGTTGGGACTTTGAGGAATTTTTAGGGATAGCAAATGAACTCCAAAAAATTCTGAAATTTTTACAGGAACTTGCTAACTTAGATATTAACCTTATGTAAACTTTTCAGAGGTTTTTATGTAGTGCATTTTTCTCCAAAAATTCTGCAAGGTTCTGGTTTAGGGTTTGACTGCCCTCTAAAAATATTCAAATAATTTCTAAAAATTGCGAACTTTTTCAGAGGGGTCACATACCATCCTTAGAACTTAGGAAAAATATTTCGAGGAGATGATCAAAAGATTTGACAAAATTGTTTCTGAAAGACAAGGTTTTGGATCAACAGACTTATGACTTTGTATTTCCATAACTCTTGTACAGGAATTGCTTAGAACATACAGGAAATACATGATGTAAGAAAAAGTTTTAATTTCTACTCATTTTCTTACATTTGAAACACAAGTCCAAAATTGGGATGTTACAGGTATTGTGTTGGATCTGTGTTGGATGATGGATTTGTGTTGGATGGAAATGATAATCTGTGTGGCATAGTTAGAAATTGAAAGTCTTGCCTTAGTCAATTAAGGACTTAACTTTGTGCGCCATTGAACTGAGCCTTACTGTATGACCACACGCCTGATGGGATGGGCCTAACTTAGTAAGTTATGGATTCTTGGCATTGATTACTCAGGCAGTAGGTTAGGCTGTGTCGGAATAGGTGGAGGTGTGTACTACTAAGTAGTCGCATCGCGGGACGGTTCGTCGCATCCCTGTCCAACGGTATGTGTCGGATTAGCTTACTGTGTTGGGCGGTCTGGCGTTTAAGCACATCGAGAGTGTCAATGTTGAGATGAAGTTTCTGAAACATTTTGTTATGAGTAGTGCTAGCTACACTGATCGTATCGTGTGGGTAAAGTGTACAACCTCTGTAGAGTGCTAATCAACCTATTCGAATAGCCGCGTTCGAGGTCATGGACAATGCTCGGGGATTTCACACGAGGGGTAGATTTTCATAAAATATTTGGGATGGGAGCTATATGACCTAAGTCATATGGCTATGTGAATTAACCTGCTTAGCTTTGTGTTCTTTGTGAAACAAACTGTTAAATTATTATTGCCTATTTGTTTTGAACTGTCATTTCAATCTATTATTATATTCAATTGCAAATATTGCATTTCTACAAAAGAACTACAGAAGCCATTCCTTTGGAATAAGCCTGCATCTATATTTTGTATTCTGTGGTATGACTTGTGAGTACGGTTGTGTACTCACGCTTGTTATAAAACTTGCGCCCAAATCTACAGAAGTGGAGAAGTCTTCGCCTGCTTTCGAGGAGGAGTTTGTTGAAGGTTGCTGATTGTTAGGGTCTGGATCCTAGTCGATTGCCTGTGGTGAATTGATGGGATCTCCGCTGTAGTTTACTTTGTTCTGCTGCTATTTTATTCTCTGTTAGCCCTGCGTAGCAAAATAAGTTGTAAACTCGACCATAAGGTCAAAACCCTTATTTGCTATTCAAATTAATCGTCTACTCTATTAATCGCTTGTGTGGATCGATATTCGCCTATGTTGACACTGTGTGCACTAATGTGATCCTGGACTAGTGTATTATACACAGAGGGTCCATAATTGTATTTTTGGGTCCTAACATCATCCAAATGAGACTAAACAATATCATACTAAACAAGAGAGTTGGTCTCACATATAGATTTGTCATTAATCAATAAAATACTCTATTAACTTATAATGACAGTCTAGATTCTTCAGTAGCGAAATGGATTTCATTCTCACTAATGGGACTTGGGAAATCACTGATCGTCCATATGGCTACAAGCCAGTTGGATGTAAGTAGGTGTTCAAGAAAAAACTTAGGCCTGATGGTACTATTGAAAAGTACAAAGCATTATTTGTGGCCAAGGGCTATACTAAAAAAAGATGAAGATTTCTTTGATATTTACTCACCCGTTGCTAGATTGACCACTATACGGGTACTACTATCATTAGCTGCCTAGTATGGTCTTATTGTCGATCAAATAGATGTTAAGACAGCTTTCCTCAATGGAGAGTTAGATGAGGAAATCCATATGGAACAGTCTGATGGTTTTGTGGTAACCAATTAAGAGGGCAAGATTTGTAAGTTACTGAAATCTCTATATGGTCTCAAGCAAGCACTTAAGCAATGGCATGAGAAGTTCGATAAAACTTTAACATTTGCGGGCTTTGTAGTAAACGAAGCTGATATATGTGTTTACTACCGCTATGGTGGGGGTGAAGGAGTTATACTGTGTTTATTTATTGATGACATACTTATCTTTGGAACAAGTCTTAACGTGATTATTGAGGTTAAGTCTTTTCTATCCCAAAGTTTTGACATGAAAGATCTAGGACAAGCTGATGTAATTATAAACAGCAAGCTAATCAAGGGTGAGAATGGGATTACACTTCTGCAATCCCATTATATGGAAAAGGTCTTGACCCGTTTTGGCTATATGGATAGCAAGCATTCTCCAACACCTTATGGTTCTAGTCTAATACTTTGAAAGAATAAAAGAATAGGGAAGGATCAGCTAAGATATTCCCATATTATTGGTTCACTCATGTACTTAGCTAGTGCTACCCAGCCTCACATCTCATTTGCTGTAAGCAAATTAAGCCGATTTACCTCTAATCCGGGAGATGATCATTGGCATGCACTCGAGCGAGTTAGGCACTACTTGAGAGGTACGATGAGTTATGGAATTCATTATATCGGGTACCCTGGCATACTCGAAGGGTATAGTGATTCCAATTGGATATCTGATGCTGATAAGATTAAGGCTACGAGTGGATATGTTTTCACTCTAGACGATACTGCTGTTTCATGGAGGTCTTGTAAACAGACTATTTTGACGAGATCAACCATGGAAGCAGAACTCACAACATGGGATATAGCCACTATTGAAGTAGAATGGCTGTGTGAACTCCTGATGGACTTGCGATGGTTGAAAAACCGATTCCAGCCATCCTAATGTACTATGATAATCAAACGGTTCTCGTTAAAGTGAACAGTACAAAGGATAACATGAAGTCCTCTAGGCATGTAAAAAGATGATTGAAATCTGTCAGAAAATTGAGAAATTCCGGAATAATAGCTGTGGATTATATCCTAACAGCTAAGAATCTAGCAGATCCCTTTACAAAGGTTTATCACGGAATGTGATAGATAATGCATCAAAAGAGATGGGAATGAGACCTATGTGATCGGAGATCCCGTGAATTAGGACCTGGGAAAAACAAACTGTTTGGTTAACTGAAGGAGAGTACATTCTATAACCTACTCCACTGCAGATGCCGTACTCTCAAATATGTATGGTAGGATGACTTTGTGTTGATGTGTTCTGTGGCTTAAAATAGCAAAAATGCTATCCTACAGAGCATTCTTGAAAGAACAAACCTATGTGAGCCCGACTACTACTCAAAGCCTGTGAGAAATAGGTACTCTCTAAGAAGCTTATGAAGAGACACCGGAGTGTGACTTATATGCTCCACCCTAAGGGGTAGCCTATTGGCAGCCTAGTATCAGTCAAGGCTTTAGGTGAAACTCATTCACGCAAAACTGCCAATTCAAGGCTTTGTCTATTGTGTAGTTGTGAATAAATGTAGCTTAAAGTTCTAAGTGGATGTTCAACCCAAACAGGTTTCCACTAAAAAACTGGTTGTCGGCGTCTAGGACTTTTGTCACAGAACGGACAAACAAAGAATATGAAAATGAAATGGAGATTGCTATCTATTCGCCAAAGGACTCGAAATAGTGATGTATATTACAAAGAGTATGCTCTGATTACAAGGAAAATGACTATGAATACACGTGGATTAGGGCTTAGATCGGGATCTATCTTTACAATGGCATATAAGCCAGGTTTTTATAGTTCTACAAACGTCGGCAGTTGATTGCAGTAGCGCCTCTTCACGTCAATGGTCGCGTCCCTTCGAGCCAATCATCGCGTCCCTTCATGGTGACCGTTATGTCTCCGAATGTAACAACCAATACTTTCTCCACATGTGTTGCAATTAACCACACATGGGTAACCGCCTTTGAGGACCTCCTCTGTTGGGGATAGGTCCTGGAGTGGTCCAAAGAGACCTCCAGGGGAGAGGTCCTAGAATGGTCTAAAGGAAAAGTTTTTGGGCCCACCTAACTGCATATTTAATCTTGGGCCTAGCGAGCTAATTCGGGCCCAATAGAGGATCCAGATTACTTCTAAATAAAGGTATATCCAGATAATTTGACTAGTCAACAATCTTCGTCACTGGTATATTAACAGTGCTTTGGAACAACAGGAAAACTTTGTGAGCCTTTGGGATATGGTGAGGGGTTATTGGAATTTAATCGGCTTTGGCCCATCCTTTATCAATAATTCCTAGAAAAAATCCTAAAGGCCCACTTATGTATGGTGCATATAGGATACTTTAGTCTCATATTGCTAGCTAAGGTGGAAAGACACCACCTTATAAGGTGGAGTATGTCTAGCCTTGGTAAAGCAAGAGAAAGGAGGAGAAAGTAGGAATACACGCGCATGCTCACTCGCCTCGCCACGCCAGGCTTCGTGGCCGCGCGACGTGCGCATGAATGGTGTGATCGTTCCGGGTTCGGCCGTGGGTCTAGACGTAGCATTCTTTTGCAATTTTGTTTTGCCATGCAATCATGTCAGGATGGAAAGAAACGGAAACGCTTTGATTACGCGGTGAATTAATTGCAATTAATGAGCCTTAATCTGATTGTGATTTCCTAATATGAGAGCAGTTTCTTTCTATGGTATGTTTAATCGGCCTGTCTTCTCTCTCACATTGCAAAACATGTCTGTGTGAGAGAACTATTCTCGAGAGCGCTATGTTGCTGAGTGCTACTCCGTCACTACGCTCGGCGTGCACCGGTGGTGGGGAGAGCAGGTCTCTAGAACCATCGTTCTTGCGATCCTGTACAGGAGAGGGCGAATCAAGTTTTTGGGAAGCGACTCCGTGATTGCTCGCCATTGCCTGCATCGTCTACATCGGCATCTTCATTATCAGCGATGTCCTCTCCTTCGTCTCTGCGACACTCTTCGCTTCGCATCGGTAACATCTAGTACTCCGCACTTACTTCTGTTGTTCATATACACACTTACTTCTGTTGTTCATATACATTTTGTTCATATTGCTTATTGTCATATATGTTCTGTTGTTTATATTGTTTATCGTCATAGTTCATCTTCTAGACATATTTAGTTCTATGTTATTTCTGTAGTCATGATTTATTTATGGAATTATGTAATCACTAAAGTGCTAAATAACCTAACAGCCTTCAACATCTACGTTTCCATTAGTTTCTATCAAAAATATATTGTGGGTAACCACAAAATTATGGTCATATGGAAAGTATTTACAAATAGAATCTATTGGTGTCACTTTTGTACCACTTAAGCTATATATTATTAGATTACTTGTTTGTAAAAAATACAAACTTTGATCTTGAAATACATGAGTGCCTTATAAAATTCAACTGAGGGTGTAGTAAATCGATCATGCATCCTAGAAACTATAGTCACTTGTAAAGGCCGAACTAGAAGGGAACCCGCGCCAATGGCGCGGCTCCGGGCAAGCCGTAGCGAGGCGGCCGGTAGCGCGCAGAGAAGAAGATGCGCAATCGAAGTACCGCGAATATGAAGTAAAATTGTAGCATTCTATCCTGCTAGATACTTACGTAAGGAAAGATGAAACTACAGACAACGTAGCTAAAGACACGACCTGAAGACATTGGCTTGAATTAAAATCACGGAATTGTAAGGATATTCCTTTTTTTCAAAAGCAAATAAACATATATAGAGTACAATCTAATTATGTGTTTGCAGTGTTTTTTGAACAGAAAGCAGTGAAGAACAATACTACTGCAGTACGTAGACTCGCTAAGAAGCTCCACCTACTATTGGAGACTTGCTAAGAAGCTCCACCTACTATTGGAGCAGACCGTTGGGTTCCAACAGAAAAAGATGTGTCGAGAAGGAAATGAACTGACTCTCTCAATAGGCACCGTTAACTAAAATCCTATTAACGATGCTATGTGTACGAACGTTAACATCTTTGCGTACATTTCCTAGTAATCTAAAACCCATGCACAATTTCACTTTAAACAATATATGGTACGGAAATGTAAAAATGGCAACGCTGCAATTTTTTTGAAAATTCAATGATCTATGGATTCAGATGTTCTGTAGAAAGGATTTACATTTGGAACTCTGGAGCCATAACAATATAAATAGGGATGGTAAGTTTTTGGAGTCTTTTTACCATAACACATAATAAAATCTGTCACAAACTCACAATAGAAGGCGCGGATGCTAATGTTTTGTGTGTGTGTGTGGCGCAAGTTCACATCTTGATAAATTTTCGTTTATTTTTCGGCAAGCAACATCGCAGACCACTGGCAGGCGCAATGGCGTAAATAAGTTAGTACTTAGATACTTGTCTCTTCTCGCATGAGTTTAACACAAGCAATAGGTAACATAGCAATATATAAGTATGTAAATATGAATGTAAAATATGTATGACTCAGCAGTATATAAGTATAATGAATAGAAAACAAACAAAATGAATGATAAAGAAATTATAGAAATGGGCACTTAAGTCGGTACAACCATCATCGTGGAAGACGTGTTTTCTTGTGCTAATGTAAGTCTTGACATATCCAATAAAACAAGTCGCCCTATAATAGGGAAAACAGGTAGTTAGGTAACATACATTTTACGACAGGAGAAGGAGGATTAGAGATGGTGACAGTGAACAATCCCATGTGGACGAAATGTGTTGAATTTAAGTATATTAAGAAGCACGTATGTTAATCTGCACTAAGTTTAGTCGTGCAAGTGGTAAATTACATAAACTTAAATTACATGTGGAAAAGGCAGAACCAATAATAGAAGTGATAGTTTGCATGAAGATAGAAGTATAGGCCATATATTCGCAAAACATAAAATATAACTGGGATTTTGTAGTTTTCAGGAATGTGCGGGTAGGATGTATTTGTTTTCAATGAAATAGATGCAAAACGTGCGATAAAGGAGGAGTGGCACAGAAAATAGTATTATCGTATAAAGAAAAGGTAAGGGGTAAAGAAATTTCTAATGTAATAACAGGAAATGTACTTAATTAAGCTCTGCATATGTGGATGAACATGCTGAAATCCTTCTTCTTTGGCTCCTCATGGATGCAACTCTGTGTATAAATAAAATGCTGCATCAGCAGACTAAAGGAATGAGGTGGAAACTAACATAAATTGGAATCACTCTGACAGAAGAACAAACATCGTTAGCGAAAACAAATTTTCATAAAAATAATGAAAGAAGTTTCAAGCGATCAGTTTTCCATTATATATGAGAACAAACTAATCATAATTGTCAAGAATGGTATCATACTCTTAAAGGTTGATTGCACATCTACATGTACTCTATGGTCAGTACCTCATGAAGCAATTTAAAGGCATAGTCACAAACATGGCCAACACAGCGAGGAAGCAAAGAGCAAATACGATAAAATCACTATATGACAAAAACTATTTAGGTGCCTCTTCATCATCCAGTATTTGTCATCCACATATAATTAAGGAGAAATACCTGGTGCTTTTCCAATGACATATAATATAAAAGAGTGTGGGTTCAAGCAATTTCTCTACATGACATGCGTCTTCTGATTCACTGTCAAGAAGGTACTCTTTTTTTTTTCTTGCTGATTCACGATATACGATGCTATTTATCAATCTGTATCATTCTGAAACGAAAACAATCATCAGTATGGACAGAAAAGCTGCATAAAATAATGCAAGAAAAGTTTCATGCGTGCAGTTTTCCATTATATATGACAACGAAAGAACATGAAGAAAATACTACCACACATTTTGGAATCTTGTGGTATGAAACTTACTGCTGAAAGATCTATTACTTCATTTACTGGCAAACGACATTATTACTAACAGGCATAAAAAAACATGATTTAGCTCTATGAAAGAGTCCATTAACATGTTTATACCAAAAGCCGTGCAATTTTCAACCAAACTAAACATAATAGATGTTGTTCACATTTTTGTTATCTGTTCACCGTAACCTACTATACTATATAGAACTGGCATGCTATCCTGAAATCTAAATCTCGATACTACCTCCGTAAATCCCAAATCTCTTTATGGCATTGTATTCAAACACAATAACATTAGGAGCGATAAAAATAAACACGATGCTTCCAATCCCCATACCATTTCCTAACGACCTGAATCGACGACCCAACGTCTCCACTCGCCGCCGTCACCATCTCCGCTGCCGACTACGCCTCCACCTCAGACTTGTCCTCAGCCACTTTCTGTGCGACCACAGTGCGCTGCATGAACCGCAACATCACACACACAAACAGAATGAACAACAAACAGTGTATCCACAAGAATTGTACTTTACCTTTAACATACAACGGAAAATCCGTATATCCGCGCGAGCGAACCAAAACCGAGATAGAGGAAGCCTAATCCAGTGCGCGCGATGCGAGAGCGGTGCGCGGCTCGAGCATGCGGCGGCAGCGTCCGGCCGAGCGCGGCCGAGGCGGTCGAGCTCCTCCTCAACCCCGACACCGTATCTATCTCCGACGACCGAGGCGATGTGACGGCGGTGGCGGCGGCAGCGGTCGGGCGGCGGTCGAAGAGGCGACGCAGAAGCCGAGACAGAGGTGATGGCGGTAGCCCAGAGCAGAGGAACGGAGCAAGCCAACCGGACGGAGCAGGGGGTGGTGGTAGGCGGAGCTCGGGCAGCCGGGCGGGGGATCTCGGGCCTATGGGCGCCATGAGTCGCGGAGCTTGGGAAGCGAGAGGGTGTGGCCGGATCCGGAGTGGAGGGCTAGATTCGGCGTCGACGGTGGATCCGGCGGGACGGCGGAGTTAGGCGTCGGCGACGGCAGGAGCCGCCCGCGGCGCGATGGCGGTGGCGGTCGTCGCCCGATCCGGCGTGGCGGCCGAGTCTGCGGAGGGTTGGGCGGGATTCAGCGGAGGCGACCGGAAGGCGCGCGAGGTAGAGGGAGGGCGGTGGAGGCTCGGGCTCGAGCATGGGAGGCAGGGCAGCAGGATCGATGTCGTGGAGGGCCGGCGGCGCTCGGGGAAGAAGAAAAAACCAAGGAGAGGAGCCACTGGCCTCGAATCCGCCGCCTCGATGAAGGAGTCGAGAGAGGAGAGGATGCGCGTGCGTGGCCCGGAGGGGAGGGCGGCGGAAGCATGGACGGGAGGCGAAGGGGGGAAAGAGGGGAAGATATTGAGATAGACAGAGGGGGCGACGGGGGAGGAAGGTTAAGAAGCCGAAGGGAGCGGTGGCGACCGACGAGGGAGATCAAATAGGCGGTGCAGGAGGGAGAGGGAAGGAACAGGATGCGGAAGGGCAGCAACGAGGGGAGAAGTTGGATGGATCGAGAGAGGAGCCGGCAGGAGAGAGCAGCGGGATGAGGGCTCGTGACGGAGATTTTTCGGGGCAACGTGGCTGCGCGAGCGACGCTCCTTCGCACAGAAGCGCACCGTGCGGGATCGGGCGGCCCGGAGCTGAGATCGGCGCGATCCGACGGTGCACAATTTCTTGCCGACGTAGAGGGCGCGGGAGGAGGCCAAAGCTAGCGGCCTTATATGTTAGTAATTGCACAAATATACATCAACGTCAAATCACCGGAAAATCAACGGTAGAAAACCAAACAGCTGACAGCCAAAAACCTGAAAAAGCAAACGCCCACCTCGGCGCCCCCACGTGACCGGCCCCACCTGTCATTCACACTAACAGACCGAACAGATCCAAACCGCGACCCGGAAGGCAGCGCGGCGCAGGATAGAGCGAGTGGCCTCTCGTCTCGACTCTCCCCTGCTCTCCTCCCCCCTCCCCCCAAATCCTTCCTCCCCCTCCCCCCTCTCGATGGCTCGCCTCCTCCTCCCCCTCCCAATCGCCGCTGCCGCCGCCTCGGCTTCCTCCCTCCGCCTCTCCGCCTCCCGCCTCTGCCTCCCCGTCGTCTCCGGTACGGTACTCACCCCTCCCTCTATTTTGTCTCCCTCACCGGCTATCGATCTTGGGGAAGGCCTTCCAGTGACGTTTCTTGCTTCGGGTTTCTTTAGTTGCGCGGCGTGAGGCGCTGTTCGGGGGAAGAGTAGGTGTGAGGGCGCCGGCGAGGCTGGCGAGGAGGGGGTTGAGCGCTGGCGCGGAGGCGGGCGGGTCGGCGGCGCGGGCTGTCACGGTGATCGGCCAGGAGGAGGCGATGGAGTGGGCCAAGAAGGATCGGAGGCGCCTCCTCCACGTCGTCTACCGCGTCGGCGATCTCGATAAGACGATCAAGTAGAGCAATTCCCCCAGCATTTGTGGTAAATTTGCTTTGTCCACTGCCGTTTCGTCAATCTTGGATGGGATTGCTACGCTGCAGATTTTACACGGAGTGCTTGGGGATGAAGCTGCTGCGGAAGCGGGATATCCCGGAGGAGAGGTATACGAATGCTTTTCTGGGGTACGGGCCTGAGGGCTCGCATTTCGTTGTAGAGCTCACTTACAGTAAGCTTCTCTTTTCAAAATGCCTTTGTCATATATTTTTCCGTCAGATAATATACTTTGTCTATTGTATTAACATGTGAAACCCCTGCTGTACATTTATTGACAGATTACGGTGTGGAAAGTTATGATATTGGGACTGGTTTCGGTCATTTTGGGATTGCCGTTGAGGATGTAAGATTCTATCTCTTGTATCGTTTCTTTGTTTTTGTTGTAGAGATTCAGTACGGTGTCAACAGTTGCTGTTTTCTTTAGTTCGGTATGTGGTGATTGCATGTGAATATTTCATTTGGAACTTGCTTGGACTGTATTGAGCTTAAGTTTAAACCCACCATAAGCTCAAACACCAAAATACCAAATGCTAGTTGTTTTTGTGTTGGCCTTCATAAAAATTTAAGCCCCATTTGTCTAAGGAATATCTAGCTACCTCCCATTGGTTTATGATGTTTAAGCGTAGACTCAAACCCATCCGGACATGATATAGATTTCTCTTAGAGATTGTCACTTAATAAGACATCTTTTTCCCCATATATTTTGATGCCCACAACTAACATAAACTTGCTTGGGGGTTCTCGTAAGCCCCATAGGACCTTAAGCCAGGGAATGTGGGTTGAATTTTTTAGTCCAAATAACCCATGAACCTTGTACAAGGGAACAGTCCATTTTTTTAGTATACCAGATTTGGGCAGGATTAATCTCGATCACAAGCCCCGTGGAATGGATTTGAGTACCTTTGGTTTCTTCGAAGGATAGATGACATAAAAAATCTGTCGTAAGCAACCAATTAATTTGTAAAAATATTAGATGGTTTTGTCTTGTTTTCAGTCAAATCTATGACATGTTAGAGATTTATCAGATGGTTTTGCCTCGTTTTCAGTCAAATCATAAAGGGAGTATAATCTTCCCTTCATTTTTAATAATGGTAACAGATGTTCATATAGTATGCAAAGTCCACATGTCTAGATGCTAAATCTCATCTACGCAAATTATAAGGCATTTATGAAACATCCATAGCATAATGTAACTTTGATACTTGAAGCTAGTCATTATTTCTAATTATTCAAATCATTAATATATCTGTATGCACTGGATTTTGACTGAAATTTTGAACATGTTATCCATTAGCAATATGTTTGATGATTTAATTTTAGTATTTTTTACCTTTGCATACATGAATATGAGCTGGCTGAAATATTTTTCTGGGAAGGGGAGCTGGCTGGAACATTAAGTTTCATTGCTAGAAAACTGTAGGTTGCAAAAACAGTGGATCTTATTAAAGCCAAGGGAGGAACGGTAACAAGGGAACCAGGTCCAGTAAAAGGTGGGAAATCAGTAATCGCCTTTATTGAAGATCCTGATGGTTATAAATTTGAGCTTATAGAAAGAGGTCCTACACCTGAGCCTTTATGCCAGGTAATGCTTCGAGTGGGAGATCTTGATCGTGCTATAAATTTCTATGAGAAGGTAACTTTTTATTTGAACTGGGATTGGCATTAAAGTTTTCTCCTTTCCTAATTTTCCAATGAACTACTAATTTGTGATATAATTTTTATAATAAGGCATTTGGCATGGAACTTCTCCGCAAGAGAGACAATCACCAGTACAAGGTTGGTACCTTTCAAAACCATCCCATTGATGCACTTCATAACTTCTGTTTGCTAAGGTTTTCATCTGATGCTTACTAACATGATGTAGTAATAGACAACATGCACTAATTCAAAAGTAACAGAAAACATCTTAAATGTAGATAAATTCTTCTTGTTTTTGTTAATTTGTCTTAGTCCCATATCTGGTACTCTGGTTGTATAACTTAGAACACTTCAAAAGCTTGGTTGACCTAATTTACTTGATTTGTTATTTTCCTTTTCTACACTTGGTTCAGAGTTATTGATAAATTTGAGATGATAACAAGTTCCACTTGTGTATTCTCTGACTATTTCATTGTGCATGGAATGGTAAATGGTTGATAGTGACTGTCTGACTGATACTATCGGGAAAGGTGTTTGATACTTGGGCAGTTGGACTACATTGTGTGTTATATTTTTAGAAAATGGAACAAGTCTTTTATGCGTTTAGTAATCTTCTAGTTTCAAGCATGTGCTATCTGATTTTCCTCGTACTTGTGCATATGGTAGGTTATCAATATCTCAAGCTTGAGGTTGTATCCGTGATCAGGATTGGATTGTCTTGTTCTGTGTTTGTCTCAACGATTGCATTCATTATTTGACTCTCAAGTTCTTAAACCTGGAAAAAATATTTACATCTTTGGCACAATCTTTACTACTTAAAAAGAATTAAAGAAGGAATTGGTGAATCGTTCTCTCTCTCGTCCGCCCCTCCCATCAACAAAATTGCACCGACTGGTTGCCCTGAGAAAAACATAGCGATTTAGCCACCCCCGTCTCACAATTTCTTCCCGTTCCCTTCTCTCCTGCGCCACCCCCCGCGCTCGCTTGCTGCATGAGCGAAGACAGCTTGCATGGCCTAGCGCTCACCCCTTTGTGACCGCCCACCTGCGCCCGCATGACCCAGCGACCAAACACTTCAAGGCACACCAATGTTGCAGCTCGTCATGCCTCATGTCGTCATTGCGCATGCACCCACTTGATGCACGCTAATCGCCCCTGCCGCGCCGCCTCCTGCAATCATGGCTGCTCATGCGCACGGACACGATCCTCCACTGCAGCGCCATACCGCCCTAACCTACTGCACAAGCTGTCGCAGCCGCTGCATTCTCGCTAGGCCGAGAAGCCCCTTGTCTCAAAAACACCCAAATGCATTAGACTTCCCCTCCAGACAATTCACGCTAAAATTGATTATTACTGCTATCCAACTCGAACTATCCATGGAATATTAGGTGTAAAAATTTGGATACTCGTAGACAAAGAATAACTACCCTTGTCTTCCCATTCTGTTCAGTGATAGAATAAAAAATGGCAAGAGCCTTATTTTTCATGAAATCCCTGGGGGAAAAAATCCTACCTTTTTCTATAAGATTTAATGAAAATTGATAA
The DNA here is from genome assembly GCA_036346255.1 of Ampelocalamus luodianensis. Taxonomy (NCBI): domain Eukaryota; kingdom Viridiplantae; phylum Streptophyta; class Magnoliopsida; order Poales; family Poaceae; genus Ampelocalamus; species Ampelocalamus luodianensis. The sequence goes on from CM070626.1 coordinate 47,237,956, forward strand.
ATCTTTTAATATAATTGCTATGTTGAAAGTGAGTTGATGTCTTGGTAGATTAGATGGTGGGGAATCTAAAAATCATGCATGCAAGGGTTGATTTCAAGATTTGATTGGTGCATTTTGGGGAGAAAGGGGAGGAGCTACTTTGTAAGCCATGGTCCATGGTGTTGATAGCAAATGAGGAGGGTTAGGGAGAAGGGGTACTGAAGGAAGGCCTGAAGGGGGTTTGGGGGGCTCGGTTGCTTGGGAGGAAGAAGAGAAGCAAAGCAAGATGAGCGAATTCGGAGAAGTGAGGGATGAAGCACATCAGCAAATTGGAGGCCCAGTCCATGTGCTCGATGCCATTGAGTGGAGAAGATGGGAGGCAACATCTGTTTCCTTTGGTTGTTCCCAGTTGGCGAGGATGGCGATGTAGGCTAGGCGAGAGGTGGGGCCGAGGGTGCAACGCAGGTTGAGCATGACAACGCAGCCGTAACGTGGGCCGGAATTAAGCATGGCTAGGCATGGTGGCGGAGTCGAGGGTGCGGTGTAGGTCAAGCATGGCAATAGAGGTGCAATGCGGGCCGACGCGGAGCTCACCCAAGCTCTACGGCAAAGCCAAGGGCGTTGCGCAAGCCGAGCCTAGCAAAGACGACTTGACATGCCAAGGTGATATGCTTTTTCAATCCGTAGCAATGCACGAGCAGTTAACTAGTTGATATCAAAGTTATGAAGTAAATTTTGCAAAACTACAAGTTTATTGTCAAAATTATCACGAAACTACATATTTAATCAACAATTTCGTAGAACTATAGATTTAAGGAGCAAACGTTTCACCGAACTACATGTTTTGAGATTTCAGTCGGACTATATTTGGGATAACGGTAGTTATATTCCTATTCAATACATGATCCTCCTTAAAATATTTGTATCCTTACTGTTATAGCCAATAGGTTATGGTTTAGGCAATAGATGATGTCGATTTGGGTATTTCGAGTGCGAATATCGCACAAATGCTTAGTCGGCTATCAGAAGGTAACCCGGTTAGTCCTCATGAAATCAAGATGATTGATCATATTGAGAGCTTAGAAAAGCTTGGTTTTTTTCCCTTAGCCAAGAGTTGGCTACTGATGTGATTCTCCAATCGCTCCCTACGAGCCTTGAGCCCGACATATTGAATTTTCATATAAATGGCGTGGAGAAGTCAATGACCGAGTTGCATGACATATTTAAAGGTGTCGAGGAGATCTTGGAACAGCTCCAGAAACCGTCTCTGATCAAACCACCAGAACATCTCCTATTGAATTTCGGGGTGAGTTTTAAATTTTGCCAAGGCAAGGCATAGATCTAGGAGGCGGCGACTGTGGCGCAGGGGGAGCCGGAGGAAGCGACGGTCGTGGTGAGGGGGAGGCGGCGGGTGGCGGCAGCGGAGGCTGTAGCGAGGGGGAGGCGGCGCAATTAGGGGCATCCGACAAAGGTGTCGGCCTGAAGAGGAGAGAAAAGGAGGAAGGAGATCGAAGGCCAAAATGGATATTTCGTGTACTTTCTCTCCCCTCCCACCCGAAAATAATATAATAATCGTCTCGGTGTCCTACAGCCAATATGTATAAAATTTGAGTGTCTTCTAGCAAAATCATGTTTTTTGGGTGTCCGTTAGCTAAGGATCCAAAAGTTGAGTGCCCTGTAGCCATGGTTATTAAGGCGCTAAGGCGAGGCGCCAAAGCACCGCCTCGACGCCTTGGACGCCTGAGGTGACACCATACCAGTGGAAGAAAGCGATGAAAACGTTATAGGCAGAGGAAAGAACGGAAAAGAAAAAAGAAAAGGAGGAGAAGAAAGGTAAAAAGAGAAAGTGGCTGGTCCAGCCCATCATGCCAGCCCAGCTCACCCCCAACTTCCCAACACTAGTCTCCCCATCCGGTGCCTAGCCCTAGCCGTCTCTCCTCTCCTCATCTCCCACCTCTCTCTCTCTCTCTCTCTCTCTCTCTCTCTCTCTCTCTCTCTCCATACCTCTGCATCCCTCTCTCCCCATCCGGCAGAGCTGGACACCAGCGATCTGAAGGGGTGGCGGTGAGCAGCACGGATGGTGGCAATCTACAGCCAGATCCGGTGGCGATGAGCCAAGATTCAGCGTAGAGAGGAAGGGAGAGGAGGGGTGTACCTTGCTGGGCGATGGGCGACGGGGATGGGCTGGAGAGGGCGACGCCGACTCGCCGAGACAGGGAGGATGCTAGAGAGGGCGACGTCGACTCGCCGAGACAGGGAGTTGCAAGGGACCAGATCCGTCGTAGCCGGAGCTGGAGAGGGCGATGCCGCGCAGATCCGCCGTAGGCTGCGGCGAGATGGAGGCGCCGTCGCCTAGGATTCCAGGGTGAGTCCTCTTCCCCCTTCTCTCTCGCGCTAAGGCTTGGTTTAGCCAACACACTCCTCGGCTCCTCGCGCTAAGGTCAGCAGCCCAGCACATCGTGCTCCTCCTCTGTCTAAGGCGTGCGCGGCAAGGTGGGGGCGACGCCTTGACCCACGACAGCGCCTTACCGCTTAGGCGACGCCTAAGCAACGCCTTAATAACCATGCCTGTAGCCAATTTTGCCTATTGTTTACTAGTATTATGTTAGCGCGGGCGAGGCTGGCATGTGGGGTTGTGCGTGTGGAAGCGGGGGTGGGGTGGTGGCGTGGACGAGCTGGGCCAAAAGAGAGGGAGTGGGCCATGGGAAAGAAAGCGTCCCACGAAGATTTCCTGGATTTTAATTAGTTTTTCATTTTTGAAAATACCAGAAAAGGCAAAAGGAAAATTAAAAATAATTCGGACGCTTCTTCTTTTATAAGTTGATGATATGATCATTACTGGAGATGATTCTCAATACATCACTTTGTCAAGGAGCATCTTAATGAGCAGTTTCTCATGTCTGATCAGGGTCCTCTTCGCTACTTTCTTAGGGTTAAGGTTATTTCTACGCCTGAGGGCTTCTATCTGTCCCAAGAAAAGCATATTCAGGATCTTCTTGATCGACTTTCGTAGATTTGGTGCTTCCCTGACCAGGGTATTTCCGATTGTGGGTTCCTCAACCATATTTTCCCTTATTGGGGAGTCTGCAGCCAGGTCCTCCCCAAGTGGAGTTTCTCGAACCTCTTCGAGTTGCACGGTTCTCCCACTTGCCTTTCTCGAGAGAAACTCTTTCTCTAAAAAGACACCGTTTCGAGCGACAAATACTTTTGCCCTCTTCTCGGTTGTAGAAGTAATATCCTTTGATTTCCCTAGGATATCCTATAAAGAAGCATTTATCTGACTTGGGTGTGAGTTTGTCATATTTTGAAGGCACGGATAGAAATTGGAACACCATATATGCTTTATAAGGTATGTAATTCGTAAGGAGACGATTGTTTGCCTTCGGCGGAGGATCGACGATCCTGACTGCCTCAGTATTCACTATTAACGTAATCCAAGTTTAAAAGCTCAACTTTGGGCGTAGGCTAGAGACTATAATTATTGTATTGTTTAGGGCTAGGGTATGCTTGTTTCGTAAATCAAACAAATAATCAGCTTTTTGACATTTACAACGCAATAATCCAATCCGACCATCCGCGCCAACATAGCCTACGGCAAGCACGGGGACGTCACCGAGGAGGAGCTCGTGGCGGCCGCCAAGGCGCGTTCCGCCAAGGCGGCGAACGCGCATGATTTCATCTCGGGTCTGCCCAACGGATACGGCACGGCCATCGGCGAGCGAGGGGTAATAAATCCACCGTAGGCAAAACTACAACCCTGTGATCTGATATTTTTAGTGTCCCAGTACCTGTTGACTTTCTTGTGTGTTGGCCTGGTATGTGCTTGTTTTGCTGGGTTACACCACTCATTAGGGAAGAAGGTTTCAGATTTCCTTCTCTAGGTTAGAATGTTTGTCTTGATAAGTCTGAAATGTTTTACAATGTCAGGTCCAACAGTCAGCAACCACAAAATTAGTTGCTGGGTTTTGTTCATATCAAAATTGATGCCGGTATAACAAAACTTGAGACTACAAAGTACAATCTATAAACAATGACTTAGACTTTTGGTACTACCTGTTGCTGGTTTTCACTATGACATTTTTTTATTTGTTCCCAATTATCACAATATGCGTCATGTTGGTTACAGACTTACAGTTAGATGCTTCAAGCTCCGTCTCTTAATATTTTGCAACCAAATTTGCACATTCTCATTCCTTTGGTCATGGCATCCATGTGAAATTCATGACACTATTAAAAAACTCTGAAGTGTACCTTTTTCTTTAGTATACCATTGCCATGATGGGATATGGTCCTGAAGACAAAAATGCTGTATTGGAGTTGACCTACAATTATGGGGTCAAGGAATATGACAAAGGAAATGCTTATGCACAGGTATATTCTATTTCATTGTTCAAAATTTGAAACTGCTATTCTGTACAATGGTCAATAATACAAGTGCTGTTCCATTGTTAGCTCATGCCTCTTATTTATGTTACACTTCTGGAGGTTGATATTTTTTATCCTTCCAGATTGCTATTAGTACAGATGATGTCTACAAGACTGCGGAAGTTGTTAGGCTAAATGGTGGACAAATAACTCGTGAACCTGGCCCATTACCTGGCATTAGTACCAAGATAACTGCTTGCACAGATCCAGATGGCTGGAAAACAGTATGTGTTTATTGTTTAGTGTCACAATTCTCTTTATTTTCGTGTGTTGGAGGGATTTGTATTTGTTATGAGAGGTTCTTTGTTCCTGGCTTTTTTGGACTGTGCCATAGGTGCTGGCTCCGACCATTTCCCAGTGATAACCAGTACAAAATAAATACTACCTTTGTCCTGTTTACGGTAAAAACAGGATAAAGAAAACTGAATGAGCACTCTTCATGTCACTCGAGAACATATGTATTACATAATATTGTGTTAGTGCCAAAGGAAAGCATGAAAGCTGCTTAAAATCATGTGAATTTGGCCATAACTTGGATTGAATCACCTTTTCATTGACTCTGAACACCTTGGGTTCAAAATCCAACCCCAGATAGTAACCTAGGATTCTCTATAGGCTGTAACAAGAAGTATTCAGCCTTACCGCTGGTTGTCTTGACTATTTTCACTGTCAATGATTCTTTACTATTGTGGTATTTTGGAATATGGTCTGTTTAAGGTGCAAATTTGCATGTCTGTTGCATTGTAAATAACTTAATATGAAATTCAGCATCTTAATTTATTTTCGCACTACAGATGAAACTACTAAGCATGTTACTGTCAAACAGTTGCATATATAAAAGATATTTGTGCTCATTGTGGATACCGGATACTAGAGTGGATATTCGAATTTGAAGTGTTTAGGGATTTTGTATTTATATCAACTATTCAACTCTGTACACGGTATTATGACAACATCCACACTGTGCTTCCATGTTATTGACTGAAGTAGATTTTAAATTATGTAACATTTATATGATATAGTGCTGCATCTCTTTATTTAATCTCCACTTAGGATTTCTTTGCTTTTCAAAAAAAGTATATTAAGTGCTAGAAATATATTCTGTGATGTACAAATTTATGATGTTGCTCAGAATACAGAATGGGGGCATATCTGGTGAAAACTTGAAATCCATTTTGTTTTGAGCGCCTAATCAACATTAAAAATTTCAAAAAATAAAATAAAATCGAGGATGAAGTCTACGGAATACTGCATCAACCTTTTTAAGTTTCATGTTTAAACTCAAAACGCGAACTAGGACAAACTAAAAAGAGATTTGCTTTATCTTTATCTTTTTATATTTTCTTAAACTTTTAGTTTGTCCTGTGATTCCTCTTTTCCGTTTCTCACAACACAAATTTGTTTTTAACTTGAAATTTTAAATGGACGATCGCTAAATTAAGAAACTATCTTCATTTTTTTTCGGAAACTTTTTGCGTCGATTTGGTGTTCAAAGTTCAAACCAAAATGTATATGTATATAAATACGAGAAATGTGTTTTTCCTTGTGCCATTTGTCTTTATTTTCATAGAGAACATGCGTTTAATGCTCACTGATACATTTATTTCTGTCTTGCAGGTGTTCGTCGATAATATAGATTTTCTCAAGGAGTTGGAAGAATGAGTTTTGCCGAAGATCTCATTTTGATACAAGTTTCAAAGGTTCTTTTTATTGAGTTCCAAGCACGCCCCTTGAAATCTTGTAAAATTCACCACCTCAAACTGAGGTTTGTAGATAGGTCATCCAATCTACCGTGTCATCACTGGTAGTTAATAGAGCATTAGATTTACTACCTTCCGATGTAGATGCGCAATCCATTTTGTTAGCAAAGTTAAATCATATGTACAATTTTTCAGAAAAAGCCAGAAATATTGCTATTAATTAGCCCCTTTTGGCAATTGCACGATAAGTTCGTGGACTAATCTATTTGGTTCAATCGAACCCCTCTACTATTATTTTGTTGATTTGAGCTCTCAAACTATTTAACTTTGTATAATCAGACCCTTCTGTCGGTTTGATTATCAGCATGCTGGCGTGGGCTCACCACGAGGGATTGCTCACGCCACCTAGATAAAGGCGCATACATGTATCTGTTTCTTAAGGGTTTACACGTGTGATTTCTCACCCAAGAAAAAGGAGCCTACCGGTGACTCAACCTATCGATGTACTTCAGTACTTGTTGCTGCATTCGGAATCAGTATTCAATCTTCCAATTTGCTGTTACACGTATGCTCCTCTTCTGGACCGTGATAGGCAGTTGCAGGCTTACGCTGAATGGTGGTAGTCGTCGTCGAATGTCTCAGCCTGCCAGGGTTGGACCCCGGCAGGCAGATCGAGCCTCATGCGCCTCACCGATCAAGAGGACGGGCGCGTGTGTGATCAATGTAAAACTGCGTACCCACGCTCGCTCTGTGAGATCACTGTGCTCTCACTAAAATTCCTTACATGTGTAGAGGACACGAATGTGTATGGTCTTTGCTAAAATTCCAAATTGTATAGTGGATGTGTAAGGTTGCGTGCGCGCACGTGTAGGTGATGTGTGTGTGGGTTGTGTCTTGTATGCCTCCACCTTATACTCTAATGGGAGAGAAATGGCAAAAGTGAATAAAAAAGTTGTACCATCTATTTTGTTCAAAGTGTGCAAAACCACCGCTTTCTGTTCTTGGTTAGCTCTTGGGATTATTGTAATCCATCAAATTTTGTTGCTTTAATTTGACGTAACATCTTACTAACAGACATGGATTAAGGTGGCTAACGATATAGATCTAAGCAAAAAGTATACTTTGGTTCCTCAACTCTTCTTGTTTAATTTATGTACCTCATCTTCAATACCGTCTAGAACGTATCCTCCAAATATTAAAATCATGCAAATCACGTCCCTTAAGAGGTATCATAAGTAGGTTTTGCCACCTATGATACTATATATATATATAGAGAGAGAGAGAGAGAGATGAGGAGGGAAGTAGAGTAGCATGGTGGTGCAGCTTCGAACGAGGTGGCGGCGGCGATAGAAACACACACGTGAGACCACGGAGACATTGGAAGGTGGTGTCCTGGGCGAAGTGGTTTGGTAGTGTGCCGACAACATGCAATAGCAACTAGAGATGTGAGCGAATGTGGTGATGATAAACCAGCTGAGGAGGATGGCAATAGAAAGAAGAAGTGGAGAAGATGCTCGTGACAAGAGGGATTGGCCAGAACTCCCACACCATCTCCCCTCCCCCAACCCGAATCGAGTTCACGATGACGCTGCGCCCATGTCAACCGTTGTAAGTGTGAGACCCCGGTTTATTATACTTGTAATACTTAACCTTCCTCTGGTTCTAGTATCACAAATAGAATAATCCGCGTCTCGATGAATATGTGCCTCCCAGAACAAGCAGCACACATACATCATATCCAAGCATGCATCAATTCCTTACAACAGAATATAACAAGTCTATCAAAAGACATACATATAATAGGTTATTACAACACAGCCGACTGGCCAAATGACATAAGTACCAAATAAGTAACAGCGGAAGCAAAAGTTGCCATAAGATGGCTTAAACCAAAAGACGACCGGTTAGCCACATAACACCACAGGGCAACCGACCGGGCCGCCAAGCTAATCGCCCCTTAGACTACCACAGCACAACTCACAAAAGTGAGGTCCATCGGACTCACTATCATCCTCTGCACAACACAAGCAATGCAGGTGAGTACAAAAATGTACTCGCAAGACTTACGAGTAACAAGCCTATACATAGCTACATGAAAGTTGTAACAAAGGAATGTGGTTATATGGTTCTTTGGACGCACAAAGCAAGTTTCATTTGCAATATTGTAATAGATTGAACAGCAGTTTGTAAAATCTGTTTTTAAACATTTAAATAACAGCGAGTAAACATAAGTAACAAGTGTCCACCTAGAAGTGACTTTCCCTAAAGCCACCTCAACATAGTATGAATCCCTGATTCATACCACCCAACAAGTTTTAATTATAAAAAGGTTGTAGTCTAACTCTTGAAAGACTTCCCCAAGCGTGTCCATAACCTAGGACAAGGCTATTCGAATAGTTTTAATCCTGCGAGGGTGTACCAATGTACCACACTTGGACCGCCTTTTTGCCAAGCTATTAAGCACACTTCCTTTGGTATGCGGCACGGCTAAGTCCTCTGAACCCTTTCCGATGGAATATGCTAATCAAGAGGCGCACGTATGGGGTTGATCCTTAGTGATCTGCCGACGAAATATGGATCACAAGGACCCATCGTGGAGCAAGATACACCGGCCTCGTGGTGTTCCTCTCCTACAAGCGTGTCCATGTTGCATATAATCAAATATGCAACCCACCACGCGACTCATTAATTAACACACCCAAAGTACTCGGCTAAGAGAGGTCTCATATCCCTCTAGTGTGGTTGTACGCACAAATGCTTGGTTTGGTGTAACAAGTAGCTCGGTCCTTAATTGACCGGGCACCATTCCAATCACACCCAAAGATCACACCATCATACCATTGTGTCCAAGTCTAAATTGTTTTCATTTTCAGTTTTAGTTTTGCAATTTAGACAAAGCACAAGGCTGAAATATACATATTATAACGGTTTGTGTGATCAAGGTTATCGACAAGTCGATAACCGCCCATTTCTACCGATAGCTAAGCATGGCTAAGCATAATGACACGTAATCTACTAAGTGACAAGGGTCCATCGGCGAACCCAAAATCACGACAAGTAACCTAGGCTTGATAGTAGAGGAATAAACATTTCCCTACGATAATGCATCTAGTAGGCCAACTATCGACAATAGTTTAAAACAACATAGCAATGCATACATAGAATTGGCAAACAACATATTAGAATTTGAAAATAGTAGGAACAATATGATCAAATGAATGCTACATCTGCTTGCTGGTGAAGTGCAGTCGATGGTCTTTGTGGCTCAATATCGATAATAAAATTATCTTGAACCTAACGAAAAAGGCGATAAGTAAATAAGAGCGAAGAACACCAAATAAACTCCAACGACAAAACACATCCAAATCTAATAAAATTTACACAACAGCTAGGGAATGACCTAAGACAATGATAGGAACAAGAATTATGCAATTTGGACTTAACATGCAAAGATATGAACAAAATGCTCTTCCTCACCTATATCAACCTAATTAATAATTATTACTTTGTTCATGGTGAAATTTTCTAGAATGATCTAGGGTCTGAAATTTTTATAGCAGGTAGATTATGACATCCTAATAACACAAAGTTGGATTTACTAAATTTGGAGTTATACACAATTACTATGATTTTTCTAAGTTGTAAATCTAATGCAAGTCGTTTTCGAATTATGAACATGCTCAAATCCTATTTTATATGAAAGTATACTAACAGATGAATTTAACAAAATTGGTTTTGCACAAATTGGGTTTATCTGAGAAAAGATATGCATTTTTCAAGGTTAAATCCATTTGGAATATTCAAAATAGCGAGAATCAAGTTATTTCTAGTTACACAATTTTACGCTCTTGGAACATGCTTAAATCCATTTTATAATAAACTAAAGTGATAACAAAATTTATTACAGATTGGAATTATCTAAGCGATCAAAATGAATTAGTTATGAGTTTCTAAAGTTTTACATCATTTTCGATTGTTAAACAAATACTTACGAAATCTGAGACAAACTCGAGATAATGAGAAAAAGCGTGGGCGCTTGACAACCCTCGATTTCCAATCCTACGGCTCACGCGAAAAGCAGCGCGCGCGCGCGCAAAGCCTAACGGAGCCCACCGTTGGATCACGATCCACGGCGCACACGTGTATGCAGCGGACGGTGCGGTTGCTTGGGCCAATCGGCCGCAGTCTGCGGATGGGCGGTCGAGCGCACCAACGATCGGAAGGTCGATTGCATACAAGATCCCAACCGTTGATCGCAAGATCGAAGGTCGAGAATGATCAAGGCATCCGGAGGGTCCGAATGCATACAAAGATGCGGGCGCGAGATCTAAAATGAGCGGTAGCTATTGATCGCGATTCAAAGAGATCTTGACACGTGGGACGCATGTCGGTGACTTGAGTCACGACCGCAGCGTTTAACCCACGTGCCGCGGTGCTGGGCCCACATGTCAACGACTAAGAGTGGCGGTTAAGACCAAATTAATGCCATTAATGATTATCATTAAATAAACACTAATGACTTCTGGAATTTGATTTTAATCCCTCGGGCCCACAAGTCAGCGACCCAGAGGTGATTTCCGACAGCGATTAATGCCGACACATTAATTAATTAATGATTAGGTATTAATGATGTCGAACGTACACGAGATTGAGCGTGGTGATTTAAAACGTTGGGCCCTTTGGTCGATGGCTCGCGACAAAGATTAAGACACCATTAATTAACTAATGATTGGCAATTAATGTGTCCTAATCAAGTGACAAAACGGAGCTCTGCACGCTGGCAAAACCGGCGACTTGCACGCAAATCGCGGTGACAGCGTGCGCGGTGCCAACCAAGCACTAAAATGGAATCGCAATAACACTCGAACCTAATGGTGGCATCCTCGCGCGGTGAGGACTAGAACGCCGCTAGCCGAAAAATGAAAATGGGAGCTTTTCTTGCTAAGTGCGAAAATAGCAGCTCATTGCAGTCCAAAGAAGCGGGTGCCAGAGCCACTAAGGACTAATAAGAAGCTACCTTAGGAGAGGAGCTTCAAAGATGGCGGAGTTGCTTGATCACTGAGGAAGCTCGCGGACTTGGAGAAGAAAACCGAGATGGATACCCTGAGCCACAGGAGTGATACCAAGCATCAATATAGCTTCATAAAGACCCACAGAAGCTACATGAGCCATTAATTGGAAAATGGAGCACTCACTGGAGCTGAGGAAGAAGATAACCAAATTCGGCCGAATTTGAACAAACCCCAAATTGGACAATTCCTGAGAATCAAATCCAAAATTAAGTGAGGGGAAATGTTCAAGGAAGTAAATAGATAAGGTTAGGGCAAAGAAACATGGAGGAGGATCACTGGAACACCAAGAACACCAATGGAGCTCTTCGAGTCAACAATGGCGACTTGCTATTTTTGAGGTGTTAAGCTCCCACACTGTAAATGGAGCTTGATGGTGGTCTAAAGAGATACTAGGAAGCATTGAGAGTGCTTATAAAGCCATGAAAGCATTAGGGTTTGCACCACACATCTTTCGGGCGGCAAAACACAGAGCACAATGCGCGGCCGACATGGAAAAGATAATAGCTGGTGCAATAGGGCATAGCATGGCCGAACGTGTCTCCCACAACCCTCACTGTTGACTAGGGCGGCCGTAGGAAGCACGACAAGACAACCCCATGCCCTACACTGTGCCCGCACGGCTAGAGGTTGAAGATGACCAGCGCAAAAGCCCGGGCGTTCCAGAGCCCCACGATCTAAATCGGACGGCTACCATAGCGCCACGCCTCCCAGGTTTAAAACACAACGGGGAGATTGCGAGCCCTCGGATTAGAAATGAGCGGCTCAGTTGCTCCACGTCGCGGACGGTTTACAACGAAGAACACGCGGCGTTGGATCTTAATCCAACGGCTCGATTCAAACCAACAACGGGAGGGTCGAAGGTTCGGAGGATCTCAACGGTTGGATGGGAATCTAACGATCGACATTCGGCGCATGCAGCGGAAGGTCAGAAGGTTAGCGCAGCATGGCCGTGCGATTTAGATCCAACGGTTGAGATTGATCGCGGGATTTTCAAGCGGCGGTGGTGCGGTTAGTTGGTGGACCAAGTCACTTGGCTCGAGAGCAGTCGACTCGAACCCAAGTGTGATGAAACCGATTTGACTTTGAAATAAGAACAGAGACATTGAAGGATTTATTTGAGGTAGCAAATTAACTCCAAAAATTATGAAATTTTTACAAGAGCTTGCTAACTCAGATATTAATCTTGTGTAAAATTTTCAGAGGTTTTATGCTGTGAATAAATCTCCAAAAATTCTGCAAGGCTCTGTTTTGATGTTTGGTGGAGTCAAACAGGTTTATTGCCTCTAAAAATATTCAAACAATTTCTAAAAATTGTGAAATTTTTCAGAGGGTCACATGCCATCACAGAGACTTAGGAAAAATATTTCAGAGGATGATCATAAGATTTGACAAGATTGTTTTTGGAATATCAAGATTTGGATCAACTAGACTTGTGACAATGTATTTCCATAATCCCTTGTACAAGAATTGCTTAGCAACAGGAAATACATGATGTAAGAAAAGTTTTAATTTCTACTGATTTTCTTACATTTGAAACACAAGCCCAAAATTGGGATGTTACAAAACCTCCCCTTACAAGAATCTCGCCCGAGATTGTTTACTCGGAGAAGAAGGATGGGTAATCGCGCGAAGGCGATCTTCGCGCTCCCAAGTTGCCTCATCTTGAGAATGGTTTGACCACCGAACCTTAAGGAACTTGATGACCACGGTTCCTTGTCCTTCGTTCGATTCTTCAAGAATCTGAGCAGGATGTTCATGATAGGTCAAATTTTCTTGCACATCGAGATTTTCCAACGGAGTTTCCTCAAGCTGGAACACGGAGGCACTTCTTCAAGTGTGACATGGAACACGTCGTGCACACCTTCGATGTTGGCAACTCCAATCTGTATGCAGCGACCAATCCTCTCGATGATACGGTAAGGCCCAACATATCGAGGAGCTAATTTGCCATTGATGCCATGCGATGGCCTCAAGGGTGAGACCTTGAGATACACAAAGTCATGGGGCTCAAAGCTCGACTCGGCGGCGGCGATCCGCATAGCTCTTTTGCGGGTGGGCCGCGCGCAAATGCTCACGAATCAATTGAACTTGGCTCTCGGCCTCATTGATGGAATCGGCGAAGAAGCGCGCTCACGATTTCGACCCGGTTCAATGGGGTTCTACACCGCCTCCCATACAAAGCCTCAAGCGGTGCCATGCCAAGACTAGCTTGGAAACTATTGTTGTAGGAGAACTACGCAAGCGGCAAGCACTTCTCCCACTCCTTCCCATAGGAAAGAACACAGTGCAGGCATATCTTCCAACACTTGGTTGACTCTCTCCGTCGACCATCGGTTGAGGATGATAAGTCGAATCGAAAGAAAGACGTGTACCCATAGCCTCTTGCGACTATGCCAAAAGCGAGAGGTGAAAAGAGAACCACGATCGACACAATCGTTCGTGGCACACCATGCAAACTCACAATCCTCGAGACATAAAGCTCGGCCAAGGGCTTCACACGGGTCGGGTCTTGGCGGGAAGAAAATGTGCCACCTTAGTCGACCTATCAACCACGACCCAAATGACATCGTTCCCTTTGGGTGGCGGGCAATCCGGTGATGAAATCCATACCAGCGGAATCCCACTTCCACTGTGTGCGGCAAAGGTCAAGAAGGCCCGCCTGGACGCCGCCGATGTTCGGCCTTGACACGACAAAGACACGCCGCGCTCGACCACGAACCTAGCAATCTCGCTTCATGCGAGTCCACGAATCTCTGCGAAGGTCTTGATACATCTTAGTAGCTCCGGGATGGATAGACAAAGGGAGTCATGGGCCTCGCGGAGAATCAAATCCCGCAATTCCATGACCTTGAGAACCACCAAGCTATTGTCCAAACCACACAACGCCATGCTCATCCTCGTAAAAGCACTTGGCGACCCATTCTTGATGTTACGCTTGATGCGGATCACGCCAACATCTGCTCTGTTTGAAGCGACCTTGATTCGCTCCACCAAAGTCGGTTGCACAACCAAGGTAGCAAGAGAACCATGCTCAATCAAGCCCAAATTAAGCGCTGAAATTCTTGAGAAGGGTAGGTTGTTACTCTTGAAGTGACAAGGTATTGCAATACACCTTGCGACTAAGTGCATCGGCAACAACATTAGCATTGCCGGGTGATCTTGAATGCCCATATCATAATCCTGATCAATTCCAACCATCTCCTCTGCTGAGGTTCAGATCTGGCTGGGTGAACAAATATTTCAAGCTCTTGTGATCAGAATACACCTCACAGCGGTTTCCAATTAGGTAATGCCGCCAAATCTTGAGTGCATGAACCACTGCGGCTAACTCCAAATCATGGGTAGGATAGTTGAGTTCATGAGGCCTCAACTGCCTCGATGCATAGGCCACTACCTTGCCTTCTTGCATGAGAACACAACCGAGTCCCTGCCGAGAGGCATCACAATAAATATCAAAGCTCTTATGCACATCAGGGAGAACCAACACTGGTGCTGACGTCAGTCGCCTTTTGAGTTCTTGAAAACTCAAATCACAAGCAGATGTCCACACGAATTTCTTTTCTTTCTTGAGCAATTCGGTCATGGGCTTAGCAATTTTGGAGAAGTTCTCGATAAAGCGGCGGTAGTAGCTCGCTAAACCAAGGAAACTCCTCACATCGGTGGTGACTTGGTGCCCCAAGATAGAACATGTTGACCTTGCCCGGGATCACTGCTACACCACTTTGAAAGAACATGGCCCAAGAATACCACTTCCTTCAACGGAACTTGCACTTGCTGAACTTAGCATACAGCTGATGCTCACGCAGCTTTCCCAATACAATCTGCAGGTGCTCAGCATGCTCCTCTTCACTCTTGGAGTAGATAAGAATGTCATCAATGAAAACCACAACAAACTTATCCAAATACTCCATGAACACCGAGTTCATAAGATTCATGAACAAAGCTGGAGCATTGGTCAAGCCGAAAGACATGACGGTGTACTCGTAAAGGCCATAACGAGTAGTGAATGCCGTCTTTGGAATATCCTCAGCCCTGATCCGGACTTGATGGTACCCCAATCTCAAGTCAATCTTGGAGAACACACAAGCTCCAGTCAACTGGTCAAAGAGATCATCAATACGAGGCAAAGGATATTTGTTTTTCACCGTCACTTCATTAAGCGGACGGTAATCAACACACATCTGCAGGTCTTGTCCTTCTTCTTCACAAAAATAGCAGGACAACCCCAAGGAGATGAGCTAGACGGATGAAGCCTTTTGCTTGAAGCTCACCCACCGCTTCTTGACTCCTCCAACTCATTAGGAGGCATTGATGCAGCGCCTTTGAAATTGGAGTGATGCCGGACAAGCAACTCAATAACAAACTCCAAGTCTCGAACTGGAGGCATACCAGGCAAATCTTCAGGGAAGACATCCACAAAGTCACAGATTGTGGGCACATCCTGAATCTCCATGGCTGGCTTAGCTTCAAGAGCACAAAGACGTGGCCCCTGCAGCTGCGGTGAAATCCCAACTTGCTCGCCTGAGGGACTAGTGAGGAAAACCATCTTCCTGGCACAATCGATTTGCCCCAAGTGTCGGGACAACCAATCCATACCAAGAATCACATCCAGACGCATCGAGTCAAGTAAGATGAGATTCGCCAAGAATTCCACTCCTTCAATATGAATGGGAACACCCCGACATTCTTGATCGCTTCTCATTTCCGCTCCGGAGGCGAATAAGCAAAGGAATCCCCAAAGGAACAAAGTGAAGGTCACAATCGACAAATGATCTCGAAATAAAGGAATGTGAAGCTCGGAGTCAAACAACACTACTGACGGGGCGATAACTAACAAGGAATGTACCCAACACAACGTCGGGTGCCTCCTGAGCCTACTTAGCCGAGATGTGGTTGACTCGACCACTCCCGACACTCGGGTCTTCGGATCACCTTACGGTCGGTGTGTGACCATTCCGCGTCCTCCATTGGGGCGAGGGCTGCTCGATCCTCCGAGGGCAAGCTGCTAGCATAGTGGCCCTTCTTGTTGCGGCGGCGAGTAACATCGGCCGGTGGGTTGCGGGCGCAACTTTCGCTTTGGTCGCAGTGCGTGGTGAAACACGGCTGCGGGGACGAGCAGCCGCGCCGGCGGCCTCGGCGGTGGTGAAGCCAAAGCACGAGCCTGAGTGCGGGCCCAACATGGGACGAGTGAGGCGGCTGTGCGGACCGATGGGCCTCCCACTTGCGCTTGCGGGACTCGCCAGCGCCTTCACCTTGTGCTCGGCGACAATGGCCTTGTCAACCAAGGCACGGAAGTCGGCAAAGTCCACAATAGGCGACTTGTCCTGCAGCTCCTCGGACAAACCATCCATGAACTTCTCTGTTTAGCCTCATCGAGGCCACCTCGCCGAGCATAGCGAGCCAAGTGATTAAACTCGTAAAGATACAAGAGCAGACTTGCGCCTGTTTAGCGCAAGAAACTCCTTCTTCTTGAGCTTCATCGAGGCCATCGGGAATGTGGGCCCGACGAAAGCAGATCGAACTCATCCCACGAGACAACGTGGCTCGTGGGTGCATGGCGAAAGTTCTCCCACCAAGAGAGTGCGCGCCCTCAACCCGATGGGAGGCAAAGAGTGCCCACTCTGCTCCTCGGCATTGGCGATATTGAGCTTTCGCTCAACAAGACGCGACCAATCATCGCGTCGAGTGGATCCTCCGATCGAGAGAAAGTAGGCGGTTGCGCACGAGAAACTCCGCAAGCCCACCACGCGATCGGTGGCCACCACCTCCGAGATCCCGGCGGCGGCGGAGCGGAGGTGTTCTCGCAATGACCTCCAAGATCGGGTGCGGTCCATGCGATTCCGCTCGTCGAGCGGAACCTCGACCATGGTCGGAGGAGGAAGCTCCTCATCGGAACGGCCGGGCCGGTATTGCGAGTGGTTCTTGTCATCCTGTTCCACAAAATAGGTTAAACACAACTCCGGAACAGGAGACAAAGAAAACATTTAACCACTAAACAAAACAATCTTTAAAAGCTCAAGTAGCCACATAAAACTGCAGCAAGATCACGAAGATAACAACCATCTTCCTATTATGACTATCTCGTATGGAAAAACGAGTAATCAATTTTTCAGGAAGGTAGATTTCAGAATAATAACTTCTGTTCGAAACAGCTAGAAACAGGGTGAGATATTTACTAAAGAATGGTTAGACACTAAGCCATCTCATATCACTTCTTACCTTTTTATCCCCACAAGTTTTAGTGGAATTAACCTCTCATTTCAGCACCTCCTACTAATTAAATGCTAGCTGTCCAGAAAATTCCGCTTGTTTGTCGGATCTTCCTCAAGCTCTGGCCGAAATTTGTAGCTTCCAAATGCTTCAAATATTCCCAAGACACCAACACTTTCATTTTATAACTCTCATGGTGTACCCAAAAACCAATCTACTCGGTTAACAACTATCTTTTGAAGGAAGATGAGAGGAAAACTCAGCTTTCAAATTCAGTTTCGAATAAGGTGAGATGAGCAAACTAAGATAGATGAGGAGTAAAATCGAGAACTTACTTAAGATTTTCAGAAAGCAACGATATTTGGAAAGTAAGTTTTCAAAATATACTAGGGACGACCAAGCTAGGGTTTCTACGGTCGATGGCTCGATGCCAAGCTCTGTGAGACCAGGTTTATTATACTTGTAATACTTAACCTTCCTCTGGTTCTAGTATCACAAATAGAATAATCAGCGTCTCGATGAATATGTGCCTCCCGAACAAGCAAAGCACACATACATCATATCCAAGCATGCATCAATTCCATACAACGAGAATATAACAAGTCTACCAAAAGACATACATATAATAGGTTATTACAACACACCGACCGGCCAAATGACATAAGTACCAAATAAGTAACAATGGAAGCAAAAGTTGCCATAAGATGGCTTAAACCAAAAACGACCGGTTAGCCACATAACACCACGGGGCAACCGGCCGGGCCGCCAAGCTAATCGCCTTAGGCGCCACAAGACAACTCACAAAAGTGAGGTCCATCGGACTCACTATCATCCTCTGCACAACACAAGCAATGCAGTGAGTACAAACATGTACTCGCAAGATTTACGAGTAACAAGCCTATACATAGCTACATGAAAGTTGTATCAAAGGAATGTGGTTATATGGTTCTTTGGACGCACAAAACAAGTTTCATTTGCAATATTGTAATAGATTGAGCAATGAGTTTGTAAAATCTGTTTTAAGCATTTAAATAACAATGAGTAAACATAAGTAACAAGTGTCCACCTAGAAGTGACTTTCCTAAAGCCACCTCAACATAGTATGAATCACGATTCATACCACCCAACAAGTTTTAATTATAAAAGGTTGTAGTCTAACTCTTGAAAGACTTCCCCAAGCGTGTCCATAACCTAGGACAAGGCTATTCGAATAGTTTTAATCCCTGCAGGGGTGTACCAATGTACCCACACTTCAGACCGCCTTTTGCCAAGCTATTAAGCACACTTCCTTTGGTATGCCGGCACGGCTAAGTCCTCTGAACCCTTTCGATGGAATATCCTAATCAAGAGACGCACGTATGGGGTTGATCCTTAGTGATCTGCCGACGAAATATGGATCACAAGGACCCATACGTGGAGCAAGATACACACGCCTCGGCGGGTGTTCTCTCTCACAAGCGTGTCCATGTTGCATATAATCAAATATGCAACCCACCACGCGACTCATTAATTAACACGACCCAAAGTACTCGGCTAAGAGAGGTCCCATATCCCTCTAGTGTGGTTAGCACGCACAAATACTTGGTTTGGTGTAACAAGTAGCTCGGTCCTTAATTGACCCGGGCACCATTCCAATCACACCCAAAAGATCACACCATCATACCATTGTGCCCAAGTCTAAATTGTTTTCATTTTCAGTTTTAGTTTTGCAATTTAGACAAAGCACAAGGCTGAAATATACATATTATAACAGTTTGTGTGATCAAGGTTATCGACAAGTCGATAACCGCCCATTTCTACCGATAGCTAAGCATGGCTAAGCATAATGACACGTAATCTACTAAGTGACAAGGGTCCATCCAGTGAACCCAAAATCACAGCAAGTAACCTAGGCTTCGTGAGTAGAGGAATAAACATTTCCCTCGATAATGCATCTAGTAGGCCAACTATCGACAATAGTTTAAAACAACATAGCAATGCATACATAGAATTGGCAAACAACATATTAGAATTTGAAAATAGTAGGAACAATATGATCAAATGAATGCTATATCTCGCTTGCTCGGTGAAGTCAGTAGTCGATGGCCGCGTGGCTCAATATCGATAATAAAATTATCTTGAACCTAACGAAAAGGCGATAAGCAAATAAGAACGAAGAACACCAAATAAACTCCAACAGCAAAACACATCCAAATCTAATAAAATTTACACAACAGCTAGGGAATGACCTAAGACAATGATAGGAACAAGAATTATGCAATTTGGACTTAACATGCAAAAGATATGAACAAAATGCTCTTCCTCAGCCTATATCAACCTAATTAATAATTAGCACTGTTCATGGCGAAATTTTCTAGAATGATCTAGGGTCTGAAATTTTTATAGCAGGTAGATTATGACATCCTAATAACAGCAAAGTTGGATTTACTAAATTTGGAGTTATACACAATTACTTATGATTTTTCTAAGTTGTAAATCTAATGCAAGTCGTTTTCCAGAATTATGAACATGCTCAAATCCTATTTTATATGAAAGTATACTAACAGATGAATTTAACAAAATTGGTTTTGCACAAATTGGGTTTATACAGAAAAAGATATGCATTTTTCAAGGTTAAATCCATTTCTGGAATATTCAAAATGACAGGAATCAAGTTATTTCTAGTTACACAATTTTCTGCTACTGGAACATGCTTAAATCCATTTTTATAATAAACTAAAGTGATAACAAAATTTATTACAGTTGGAATTATCTAAAAAGCAGTCAAAATGAATTAGTTATGAGTTTCTAAAGTTTTTACATCATTTTCAGTTGTTAAACAAATACTTACCGAAATACAGACAAACTCAGATAACAGAAAAAGACGTGGACGCTTGACAACCCTCGATTTCCAATCCTACGGCTCACGCTTGGCAATAAGACGCGCCGCGCAAAGCCTAACGGAGCCACCGTTGGATCACGATCCAACGGCGCACGAGTGTATGCAACCGGACGGTGCGGTTGCTTGGGCCAATCCCACCGCAGGTCTGCAGATGGAGCGGTCGAGCGCACCAACGGTCGGAAGGTCCGACAGCATACAAGATCCCAACCGTTGATCGCAAGATCGAAGGTCGAAATGATCAAGGCATCCGGAGGGTCGAATGCATACAAAGATCGGGCGCAGATCTAAAAATGAACAGTAGCTATTGATCGCGGTTCAAAGAGAGATCTTGACACGTGGGACCGCATGTCGGTGACTTGAGTCACGATCGCAGCGTTTTAACCCGTGCACGATCACTGCGGGCCCACATGTCAGCGACTAAGAGTGGCGGTTAAGACCAAATTAATGCCATTAATGATTATCATTAAATAAACACTAATGACACGAATTTGATTTTAATCCTCGGCCCACAAGTGGCGACCAGGTGATTTCAAAGCGATTAATGCCGACACATTAATTAATTAATGATTAGGTATTAATGATGTCGGAACAGCGCGGGATTGAGCCAGCGGGTGATTTAAGAACGTTGGGCCCACTGGTCAGTGGCTCAACGACAAAGATTAAGACACCATTAATTAACTAATGATTGGCAATTAATGTGTCCTAATCAAGTGACGAAAACGGGAGCTCCTGTACCGGCAAAACCCGAGCGACTTGCACGGCAAATCGCCGGTGACACTGGCCGCGGCGGTGCCAACCAAGCACTAAAATGGAATCGCAATAACACTACAAACATAATGGTGGCATCCTCGCCGGCGGTGAGGGACTAGAACGTCGGCTAGCCGAAAAATGAAAATGGGAGCTTTTACTGCTAAGTGCGAAAATAGCGAAAAGCTCAGCTGCAGTCCAAAGAAGCGGGTGCCAGAGCCACTAAGGACTAATAAGAAGCTACCTTAGAGGAGAGGAGCTTCAAAGATGGCCGGAGTTGCTTGATCACAGAGGAAGCTCGCCGGACTTGGAGAAGAAAACCCGAGATGGATACCCTGAGCCACAGGAGTGATACCAAACATCAATATAGCTTCATAAAGACCCACAGAAGCTACATGAGCCATTAATTGGAAAATGGAGCACTCACCGAGCTGAGGAAGAAGATAACCAAATTCGGCCGAATTTGAACAAACCCCAAATTGGACAATTCCTGAGAATCAAATCCAAAATTAAGTGAGGGGAAATGTTCAAGGAAGTAAATAGATAAGGTTAGGGCAAAGAAACATGGAGGAGGACATTTGGAACACCAAGAACACCAATGGAGCTCTTGGTCAACAATGGCGACTTGCCATTTTGAGGTGTTAAGCTCCCACACTTGTAAATGGAGCTTGATGGTGGTCTAAAGAGATACTAGGAAGCATTGAGAGTGCTTATAAAGCCATGAAAGCATTAGGTTTGCACCACACATCTTTCGGGCGGCAAAACACAGAGCACAATGCGCACGACATGGAAAAGATAATAGCCGGTGCAATAGGGCATGGCATGGCGAGCGTGTCTCCCGACGACCCTCTGTTGACTAGGGCGGCGTAGGAAGCGCGACAAGACAACCCCATGCCCTACACTGTGCCCGCACGGCTAGAGGTTGAAGATGACCAGCGCAAAAGCTCGGGCGTTCCAGAGCCCCACGATCTAAATCGGACGGCTACCATAGCGCCACGCCTCCCAGGTTTAAAACACAACGGGGAGATTGCGAGCCCTCGGATTAGAAATGAACGGCTCAGATTGCTCCACGTCGCAGACGCGGTTTACAACGAAGGAACACGCGGGCGTTGGATCTTAATCCAACGGCTCAGATTCAAACCAACAACCGGAGGGTCCGAAGGTTTCGGAGGATCTCAACGGTTGGATGGGAATCTAACGGTCGACATTCGCGCATGCAACCGGAAGGTCCGAAGGTTAGCACGCGCGCGGGCCGTGCGATTTAGATCCAACGGTTGAGATTGATCGCGGGATTTTCAAACGGCGGTGGTGCGGTTAGTTGACTGGACCAAGTCACTTGGCTCGAGCCCGAGTCTGACTCGAACCCAAGTAACAGTAAAACCAGATTTGACTTTGAAATAAGAACAGAGACATTGAAGGATTTATTTGAGGTAGCAAATTAACTCCAAAAATTATGAAATTTTTACAGGAGCTTGCTAACTCAGATATTAATCTTGTGTAAAATTTTCAGAGGTTTTTATGCTGTGAATAAATCTCCAAAAATTCTGCAAGGCTCTGTTTTGATGTTTGACTGGGAGTCAAACAGGTTTGGCTGCCTCTAAAAATATTCAAACAATTTCTAAAAATTGTGAAATTTTTCAGAGGGGTCACATGCCATCACAGAGACTTAGGAAAAATATTTCCAGAGGATGATCATAAGATTTGACAAGATTGTTTTTGGAATATCAAGATTTGGATCAACTAGACTTGTGACAATGTATTTCCATAATCCCTTGTACAAGAATTGCTTGGCACAACAGGAAATACATGATGTAAGAAAAAGTTTTAATTTCTACTGATTTTCTTACATTTGAAACACAAGCCCAAAATTGGGATGTTACAGTAAGCCCTTCCATGTTCGCGTTGTACCGGTGAGCTTCTTCCCCCATCTTCTCGTGTCAGAACATGTTCCCATGTACCCTCTACGTTCCCTCTCAAATAATTTGGGGTTTTCACATTAGTTGCTCGACACACCAGTGTCTTCCTTAACTTTGTTCGAAAACCGTCGTCGCCACCGCCATTCCATCTATTGTGAGGCAACTAATTTGATCATCACCCCTCCTTCCTATTTATTCCCCAATCACTCATTCAAGCTCCTCTTTGCCCCATGTCACCTCCACCGACGAGCCATCCTTGCCACCTCGGGTCTCTGTCGTCGGGCCCCTTGGTTCATCCACGCCTTCACCCTCCACACTGGTGAGTTCCCCTCATCCCATAGTTGCTTGCAACACGTTCATATTCGAGGTTTAGCCATCGGTCCGTAGTAGCCGCGGTAGCAGTGCTGCTCTGCTGCCATGGCACAGCCGCTTGCCCGTCGTAGACCACCTTCGACCGTCCTCTTGTCGCCCACAAGTTAACCTTGGCTACAACGATTCATTTTGATGCTCTTCGGCCAGTGCCTTCACCTTTTCTCACCAGCAACGAGCTCGCCACCGCCTCGCATGGCGCTGCCCTGCTCTCCCTCTATCTTGTTAGCTAGCTGTGGGAAGAATAAGCAAGGGGCGGAGGCTGACAAGTGGAGGCCATGGCTAAGTGGTGGAGCTTTGCCAGCAAATAGCACAATTTTTGGATGCCACGTAGGACAAAACTGCCCACAATACTTGCCAAGGACATGATTAGCATGGTTTTGATATTTAGAGGACGTTACTATACGGTATTGGAGATGAGAGACGAAAATTAAACGAGAGGAAGAGTTAAGGGACCAAAAAATATACTTTTTCCTAGATCTAATGCTCAGGTGAAATATAAATTACAATTGTAGGGTTCAAATATTGTTGTTCACCTTTACACACCAGCGACGCCTTAGTGGGAAAGCATGTGTCAGTGCTCCTTCGCAATTTCAAGCATGCGTAGGGGCACACTCGCTTGCGTGCGTGCGTGTCTTCCTTGTAAATACATAAAAAGAAATGTAGGTAAATTAGCTTTTCTTTTAAATTATAAGAAGGATAAGAAACTTAACAAGTTTCCAAGAAATTCTATTTATTTTAAAATAGGTTATACATTAAAAATATATAACTGTACTATTCCAAATTTTGTTAACAATATTTCAGTAACTTATAGCCCCTTGGATCTTTGTTATTTAATGTTATTGTCTTTTTACGGTCTCCCCAGATGTGACTTTTATCATTATGTTTTTATAAATTTATATGACTATAAATTAATAAAATTTGTAATATTGTAAAAGTAATTTTAGCGATAAAACTATAGATGTGTTTTCATACGTCCAATCTTGATAGTTCTAAACATATGGATAGTTAAATTTCAGTAAAGTTGATCGCAGTGATTCTGAAAGAACGGAGTGAGTATATGTTCTCAAAAAAATGGCATTCGTTCGTTAGAAGTACTCAATAGTCCTCTAAAAAGTATGGCTTCCAGTAGATTTTTGCAAGCAAGAGAAATTTACAGAGAGTTAGGGTTGATCTGGAACGTATATAAGTTCCATACGAAAGCTGGGAACATCAAATGGGGAGTGGATGATTTTTTTTCCTTATAAAATCCATATAACTTTTTTAAATCTAAGGCCTCGTTTTGGGATGCGATAATTTTTTTCCCAATGTTACAATTGAATTGTTTCATGTCAATTTCAGATAAAATTCTTGTGTTCAAACGATACCTTAATGTAAAGTCTCTCCAATATCTATGGATAGCACAGTCTGGTGCTCACTAATATGTATATAGAAATAAACCTACCATGCTTATTTATACTTGTAACATTGGTTACCTAAAAAAGTTAGCATATTGTATTTAAAAAATGTTAGCACATACATCGTCTTTGCTAATGTATTGCATTAGACTCCTAACAAGATACTCGACCTCATAGACGGAGCTAGGCCTCGGGCCGTCAGGGCAATGGCTTGAGGTCTAGAATCAAATTATCATATTATTTTCTTTGAAAAAACATTAGCAAAAATGATTTGGACCCGAAATCAGCTAGGCCAGCCCGAGACGTGACCCGTAGCCAACCACGCCACTGCTCGTTTAATGGAAAATTTCACTCAATTTTGCCCCGTTCAAATTCGGTTCCTCGGCCATTTCCATAGGCTTTCGCAGTGTATATCACCATATATAACAAGTGTCGCAAACAAGAAGATCTTAAGGCGGATAGACCAAAGAAAACCAAGCATTCATAGCGTTTGTTTCACCGGGCGGCGATACATGATACACACAGGATGTCCAGCTTGGCAAAGCGGAGCGCACGCCCCATTAGGAGCAACCTCGTAGTCAAGCTCCGGCACAGCGCAGCTGTGCAACCGTGCGAGGAGGAGGAAGGCGAGGTGGCATTGGAGCCCACTGACAGCGAGAGGTCGGTCTCGCGGGGGAGTTCCCCCGTTGCCATCGGCCGCACTGCCGCTGCGCCCAACCGCGTCGCCGTCCGCACAGCCAGGCATGTTGGCCAGTTGGCCCCGCCCTTTCCGCCCCGAAACCCTCCCGTCGTGCCACCGCGTCCGATGACATCTCGGTCCCACCTTATGCGTGGTCCCCCTTGCCATAGAGACTCACGAGAAGGGGTTTGGCGGAGAGTGGGTGCACCCGGAAAAACGCGGTGAATTATTTTCAGGCGGTGGGGCCCGCGGAGTTAGGGACGGGGGTGGGGCTGTCTCCCTACCCACGGCCACTCTCCACTTCATGGTGGGCCCCCACCGAAGCACGGCCCATCACCCGTTCCTCCGGTACCAGTCAAGGAGCCACCGTATGACACTGACATACGGGCCCTGTCAACATCCTTGCCCCACTGCTAGTGTCAGCGTGTCTCCAGGCGTGCAGGTGCCGCGTAGCATTTAATTTCGGGGTTCCTTTCGCCTGGATGTGGGGTGCATTGCATATTTGCATCCATGCTCCATAATTGTGTCTTAGGCCACTGGTGGGCCCGAGCTCATAATTTCTGCCCCCCTTTTTTTCCATTCCTTCTTTCTTTTGACTGGGAAAAAAATCATGAGTTAATTAGGCTGCAGAAATGTGTGTGTTTCAGCAGTGTATGTGCTGTTGGGAAGCTAAGCATGGTCCCTCACAGTGTTGAGAATGGGGATCTCAATCCATTGTCCAATGAATGGGGGCCAGCAGCTAGTGTTTTTGGTACTGCTGCCCATAATTTCATTTCATGGGGAAGAAAAGAAACCTGGGCATGGAAGCAAGGCACAGGAAATAAATATGTGTGGTTTTGTTTGATGCTGCTGTTTTTATCTAGTAGTAGTGTGTTTTATTCATATTCAATTATGTTTAGAGTATAGTGACACAATAAAAGGATTGATTGATATAAAAAAAAGTGGATAAAATTTTATTCAGTTATGTTCAGAATATAGCGGTGCTTATCTTGTGTTTATCTGTATTTGTCATAGTTTGGATACAGTTATAGAAATATACTACGAGATGGTTATTTCTTGGCAATGCAAAGGTTGATTACTGTAATATGACAAATTAATTTGCAGAATACTATTTCATCAGGAACCAGTTTTTTTTTTCCTAAAATCGACATTCACGCCAAGTAAAACACATCAATTTTACATTTTTAAAATATATTTTAAAATAAAATGCTGGTTTCTCCATGGAGACAAACAGATGAGTTACAAAAGGTAGAAGAGACGAATATCATGTGACGTTGGAGTTTGGCTCAAAAATGTTACTGGACGAATCAGTGCCTGTCCATTTGCAGCTGCCAGAGGCAGGCAGTTTGGGGATGAACGCTCACTGAGAGGATCTCAGCATTGTGCTCAGCATTGGCTGCACCAATGCTGCTTTGCAGCTGACAACCAGAAGTTGACAGTGTCTCAAAACTTTCATTAGCATTGGTCAACCATATAATAAAAATCTCAATGGAAAATGCACAATTAAGCAAGTGAGACCATCAAATGCTACAAACTTGAAATTCTTGGCAAATATTGGGAGGAGACCTCAAACCACCGACGATCTGAAAAGAAAAGGAAGACCAATCATGCGTCATGCGTGTGCCCACCCATGAATCAATATCTGTGACAGTTTTCAATATTTGTGACAATCTGTCGAAATTCCATTCGTACGACTAGCAACAATCAAAATCTACAGGACTCGAAAGGAACGATTGAAAGGTAGTGATAAGAACAGAATCTTGATTTCATTCACAGGGGAAACTTCTGTGGAAAGATGCTCACTCTCCTTGACATGCAAGATGCTTAACTCAATAGAAATAACATAGTGCATGCTCTATCTAATAACCTACAGGGAACACAACTCTGGAGGCATTTGCCTAGGTTTATATGATTATATCAACTAACTGGGCTACAAAACCAACAAAAAAGTTCACCGTTTTACCATATATATAACAATATATATAATTTTTAAACAATATTGTACTAAATAATAATGTATGCGGTAAACATTGGCAAAATACATCATCGGGCCTCAATGATCTATAAAAAGAGAACAAAATTACTTAAAATTTTCAAATAAAAAATAAAAATAAAAACATTATATTTTAGTATTTACGATCATTCAAGTTCATGTAGCGACGAACCACAACATTATATTAGAAACTTTTCTATAAATTTATTTGCTATTTACTGATTATTAAAAAAATCTATAAAATATTGGAATCATGGTATGCTAAATCGTTAAAGAACAATATATTAGAAACATACGTCTAGGGCCGGGAGCATAATTAATTGACATCCTAAGTCAAACCCAAAGCATGATCCAATATGAGCACATCGATGATGGATCACTTGCAATTTTGCTTCTGATTTGCAACGAACTAGGGCAGTATTCCAAAAACCTAAATTGAAACCCTAAGTATTAACCCTACATTTTGACAAAAATCAACCAACAATCATCATGTTGAAAACAAAACTCACAAATTCAGTCTCTTTGCTTGAAATAAAATCGGAAAAGCTGAAGATGTGGGACATACCCTGTGTCTATTCCGCGATTCGTGACTTAGTCCTTCTGACAGGCGACTGGGCGAGGGACGCCACAACCAGCGGGTTGCGGCCGAGGCCTCCTTCCGAGCTCCACCACCGGCGGCTGCGACCATCGCCCACCGACAATGTGAGGCGAGGCAAATTGTGAGTCTTGGGAGTCGAGAGTGAGAAGAACAGACGCAGACTCCACTGCCACGTGACGCGATGCACTCACGCGAGACATGACTAGGAGCGACGTGTACGGCTACTAGTGCTTGGCTGCTGGCTTTGATGCGTGTAAGCATGCAGTTGATATTGGGTTGTGCTAACTGCTCATATCAACTGGGCGCACTACTATGTCGCCCATTCATCCTGGGCCCAGCCGCGGGCAGTGGTAGCGAAGCAGTGAGACTACAAGAGACCAAAGGTTGAGCTGGACCGGGGTGCACAACTTTTGGGCTAGGGGTGCATGCATAATATATATAGGCTAATCCTCACTAAATTATTTTTTGGATCTGGTGTCCTATGACACCGGGTGAGCCTATTAGGCCCCGTCCCTGAAACTAACACTGATCAACCTCAGGCTGATCCACAAAGGTTGTCCGATCTTTCACGGTATAGTAAAAATACAGTAACGCTCCGGCGGTGGTGTAGCAACACGAAGTCTTCGTGCAGTAACACTCCGATGGTAGTGTAGTAGCACTCTGTATTTTGTGCAGTAAAACTCCAGCGGTAGTGTAGTAACACTACGTCTTTTGTGCAATAACACGACATTCGTAGCATAGTAACGACCTTGATAACGTAGTTGAATCATACTAGATCAGCAAGAACCGGAGTAGAAGCGATCGGTCGTGGCCTTTCAAACCGTGAACAATGATTGATCACGAATTAGAAGATTGAATCGTATAAATTCCGTAGACAATCTCAAGAACAACACGCCCTTGATCTGCGCCAACTCTCACAAACCCTAATGGGAAAACCTCAAGAACACACACACAACATGGCCGCCAAAACCATCGACGATTTCTAATATTTTTCTCAATGCAAAAATGACTAAAGATACCAGAGGCGTTGGCCTAGGTTATATACCCCCATGCACGCACACAACTCTAGACCAACCGACCCTATCTTGGACTCCTCTCCTTAAACTAACTCAACCTCTTCATAAAAGAAATGACAACCGACTCGGTCAATAATTAAATAAAAAAGGGATGCATGCCCTTACCTATTTGGACTCTAAAGCAATGATAATGAAAGGACCCAGATTCCATAGATAAGGAAACACAAAAAGATACTTTTTGGAAAGAAAACCGAATTCAAAAAGAAAACAGGATCGAAATTGATCCTATCCGAATTTGATGTGGAGTTGTACATGCACACGCTAGCTCCCTTGATTCTTAGCCGAATACAACTCCTGGTTTCACACATTTCCTTCCTGATTCGATGTCCCTCCCATGCACTCGTGCTTCCCATGTAGTTGGACATGACTTCTTCCTGTGCGCCACTCGGTTGGACTCCACGTTCTTGCCTCCTTATGCACAACCACGCATGCGGCTACCACACCTTGCGCATACACCCAAGCTCACGCACGCTCTACCTCTTCCCATGTGCTCCATGCACTAGGTTTCCTTCCCCTTGGCCTTCCTCCCTCTCGTCCAATACATGTTTTTTTTTCTCTATTCCATCCATTGAAACAACACCAATACAAGATGCAACCTCAGGTTCTGAGTTGGAAACACAACTCAAAGTTGGAGTAGCACTTAGGGCCATATCATCCTCCCTACTTGAAGGAAAACCTTCCTCAGTTTTGGGGTACTCTTGAAAAGCTTCTTGTTGGACACCACAATGTCACATTTGATCTCTGCTTCAGTTTTGTGCAGAAAAGCTTGAAATACACCCTTATGCATGAAAGTATACCAATTGGACCTCCCTTGATGAGTATAATTGCGATCAAATTGTCAGGGACGTCCCAACAATAGGTGACGCACATGCATTGGCACCACGTCACAATCCACCTTATCAACATAGCCATCAATAGAAAAAGGCATTGTCACCTTGTGCGTAATTTTGAGCTTACAAACATTATGCAGCCATTGCATGTGATATGGCTTAGGATGCCGCCAAGTGGTTAATGAGAGCGCATCAACCACATCCTTGCTAATCATATTATTGTAGCTTCCTCCATCAATAATCATCTTGCACCTTTTTTCCTTTATCATGCATTCAGTTTGAAACACATCTTGGCGCTACTCCTTCTCCACAATAACGGTGTCATCACGATCAACCTTTTGGATCATCAACATAACACCATCCTTCTCAGGGTCACAAATCACCACTTCTCACTTTTCAAAATCATCGGACGTGTTACCTTCATTGTTAGATTCACCATTGTCACTCTCCGTTGCATAACCTTCATGTGTGAGCAACAACTTTCTCAAGTTTGAACAATCTTTCATCATATGCCACCTGCCCTTGCACGTAAAACACTCAATATTACTAGTTTTAGCAATAGAAAAGGCGCTAGAATCAACTCGCAATGCCTTCTTACTCGCTGTCTCATGGCCTTTGATGCTTATTTGTATGCACTCCTAACCAGTGTAGTGGATGCAACAGATTTGGAACTTGAACCAATTTCTCCCTTATGTGAATCGGTGCGCCTTCAATTGCTAGAACTAGTACGGCCACCTCGAACTTGTGTGTGCTTCACCCACTACTCAGCGTGCTCCGCTTGGTGAAGTAGCTCTTGTACGGTGTTGTATTGCATCAAATCCACCCGTTTTCTCACATCATCATTCAGTCCTTCAAAGAAACATGTCATAGTCATCTCCGCAAACTCGTGTACACCTGTACGGACCATAAACACTTCCATCTACTGATAGTACTCACTCACCATCTTGGAGCCTTGGTAAATCCATCGCAAATTTGTATGCAACACCCTTGTATGTATGCCGGCACAAACCTCTCACACATGACTTGCTTCATCTCCTCGCATGTGTGAGGACGCTCTGTGAGGATGCCCCGTGCATGGTTTAATTGATCCCACCAAATAATAGTGTATTCGGTGAATTCAATTGAAGCCACACGAACCTTCTTCTCCTCAGAGTAGTTGCGGTTGTCAAAAATCTAATTCACACGTATTTCCCACTCCAAATAAGTCTCCGGATCAGCTCTGCCCTTGATATCT
The DNA here is from genome assembly GCA_036346255.1 of Ampelocalamus luodianensis. Classification (NCBI taxonomy): domain Eukaryota; kingdom Viridiplantae; phylum Streptophyta; class Magnoliopsida; order Poales; family Poaceae; genus Ampelocalamus; species Ampelocalamus luodianensis. The sequence continues at coordinate 47,269,062 of CM070626.1, forward strand.
GATATGGTTATTTTGATTTTACCAAGACCATCATCCTCACATTCAGCACCTCCTCCACGGTGTCCTCCATATCCAGCACCATGGCAGTCAAAGAAATCCCGCCTCGGACGTCGCGGGAAGCCATCATGACTGTCGGATATGTTGTCGTTGTGAGACATAGCATGTCTCCCCAGGATAGGTGCATGCTCCCCCCGTACACCATCCCCTCCCGATGGTGGTAGCTTCTCCTCCAAGCGACGGATGGACAAGTTCATATTGTTGAGACCCTCGCTGAGTTGAGCGTTCAATGAGTTCTACACCTTCTAAATCTGTGTGGTCAATCCATCGATGCCCTTGTCGAGATCAACATGCAACACCTCCTCTCGACGATGGAAGTAGCTGGTAGTAGCGTTGAATTCAACACGTATGTCTGGCGGTAGATTGGCACTATAGGCGGGTGCCTCCATCTCCTCGCTCGGACCATCGTTCACACCATGCTTGCTTGCTCCCGACATCATGAACAGCACCACGAACACCCTGGAATCAGTAAAGAAAAATTCTCGTGTACCGTGACCAATCACACTTTGATACCAAGATGACACGAATCAACCTCCTGCTGATGCACAAGGTTTGCCCAATCTTTCAAAGTATAGTAAAACCACAGTAACACTCCGGCGGTAGTGTAGTAACACAATATCTTTCGTGCAGTAACACCTCAGCGGTAGTGTTGTAACACTCCGTCTTTCGTGTAGACTCCGACGGTGATGTAGTAACACGATATCTTTCATGCAGTAACACTATGTCTTTTGTACAGTAACACGACTTCCGTAGCGTAGTAACGAGCTTTATAATGTAGTTGAATCGCACTAGATCAACAAGAACCAAAGTAGAAGCGATTAATCGTGGCCTCCCAAACCATGAACAATGATTGATCACGAATTAGAATATTGAATTGTATAGATTCCGTGGACAATCTCATGAACAGCACGCTCTTGATCTGCGTCAACTCTCATAAACCCTAGATGGGAAAATCTCAAGAACACACACACAACATGGCCGCCAAAACCATCAGCGATTTTCTTGTATTTTTCTCGATGCAAAAATGTCTAAGGATATAAGAGGCAGCGGCCTGGGTTATATACCCCCATGCATGAACACAATTCTAGGCCAACCGACTGACTCTATCTTGGACTCATCTCCCTAAACTGACTTAAAACTCTTCATAAAAAGAAATGACAACCGACTCGGTCAATAATTAAAGAAAAAAAAAGGTATGCATGTCCTTACCTATCAGGACTCTACAGCAATGATAATGAAAGGACCCGGATTCCTTAGATAAGGAAACACAAAAAGATACTTTTTGGAAAGAAAACCGAATTCAAAAAGAAATCGGAATCGGAATTGATCCTATCCGAATTTGACGTGGAGTTGTAGATGCACACTATAGCTCCCTTGATTCTTGGCTGAATACAACTCCTTGTTTCACGCGTTTTCTGCCCGATTCGGCGTCCCTCCCATGCACTCGTGCTTTCTGTTGAGGAACCGTCGCTGGCGAGTCCAGTCCGAGCGATTACCTCGTAGACAAGCGTAGAATCGTAAGAACAATGCATGAACAACAAGAACAGAATAAGAGATAGAACACAGAGATGTAGGGGGACTTCTTGCTTCTCTTTATTCCTTCATCCATCGATCAATCTTTTACAATGAATAGCACCCCCTATTTATAGGCTACGACCTGCTAGGGTTTGGGATGAGAGCCCACTGGGCCGAGACTCTGTCCTGGGCCCGGTTTCCTAACACTCCCCCTTGGGCACTCATCCTTCATGTCCATGTCTCATCAAAACTCCATAAAAACCCAGTGGGAAAAATTTGGAGAAAGAGTACATTAATCATGTTTTGCTATGTGGCACGCGAATTGCCTCATTAAAAACCTTAGCCAGAAACTTCGAGAAACTCGTCAAGGGAAAAGAGTACAATCCACCCAATTTCATTTAATCTCCGGATTTACCTTTTGGGTACTGGTCTTCGTGATCAAGCTTTAGTAATGAGTTCGTGAAGGTTCTCCCCAGATTCTGCACTTCTCTAAGTCTCATCATTCCAATTCCACATATGCATCTTTCAAAGCTAGGTATTTGAAGTGACTTAGTGAATAAATCGCAAGATTCTCACATGACCTAGTATGGAGTACTTTGATTACGTTCATCTTTTGCAATTCATGAGCATAGAAGAACTTGGGGTTGATATGCTTTTGTAAGAGGATTCTTCACAATAACCCATCTCGCACTTGTGCAACACAACCTACATTATCTTCATAGATAATAGTGGAGTTTGTGCGATATTCAATCCACATAGCTGCTGGATGTAGTGAATCATCCATGGCCAAGCACATTCTCGTGAGGCCTCGTGTAGTGCTATTGTTTCCGAGTGGTTCGTCAAATCGGTACAAGACAACGCTAGACGATTTTATGGAATTACGGTTCCACCACATAGGAATACATAGCCTGTTTGTTATTTAGTGTATGCGGGTCCTACAAGTACCCGTTATCTGCATTGCCATTCATAGTTAAGTCTTTGTCCTTTCTGTAAAACAGACCAAGTTCTTTGCTTCCTTAGAGGTATCGGGAGATGTCCTTCATTCCCTGTCAATGCCTTTGGTAGGTTCTGACTATACCTTACTAATAGGTTCACGGCAAATGCAATGCCTGGTCTAGTCTGATTTATTCAATACATGAGTGTTTCTATCACACTTAAATATGGGAATTCGGTCCCGTGACTTCTCCCCTCTTTCTAGGTTTGTACGGGTCCTTGTCTTGCTTTGCAAAGCTCTCCCGACCATTGGCACCTTCAAAGGGTATGCCTTTCCAAAGCCGAACCTTTCCAACACCTTCTGACTGTAGGTTGACTGATGTACTAAAATTCCTTCAGGGGCATGCCCAAGCTGCAAGCCTAGGCAATATTTGATTTTCACCCAAATCTTTCATTTGAACTCGACTTTGTAAAAGCTTACTTTCTTAATACCTTTCGTGGTTCGATGATATTCAGAATCATTTTCATACACTGAGATTATACAAAATTCATTATGGAATCATCGTATAAATACACAGGGTTTATTCTCATTGTTCGTGTAACCTTTCTTGCATAGAAAGTCGCTTCAAGCGATTATACCACATTCTGCCTGATTGCTTAAGTTCGTACAATGACTTTCTGAGTTTCACACTGTACATATTTCCATTTGCTCTATCTTGGTTCGGGACATTAATACATTCAGGTATCTTCAATGTCCGAATCCAATATTTCATAAAGGTATGCTGGTACCCCATCCATCAATTTCAATTCTAACTTCAAGTTCACTGCCATTGAGATAAATGTCTAAAGGGGGTTCTGCCCATGATCGGGGAATAGGTTTCTTCATAATCATCTCCTGGATGTTCAATGAAACCTTATGCAACGAGCCTTGCTTCTTTTCATTTCTCTTTCGAACAAATATCCACTTATGCCCTACGGGGTGCACAAGGGAGGCGTACGGCTTACAGGGCCCAAACGCCCTTCTTTTATTCGGAGAGAATAATTCAGTTTCTACCGCCTTCTTTCAATCTCGATCTTTCTTTCATTCAACGAGCGATACAGGCTCTGAATCAAGATTGATGATTGTGGCAAGTTTCTTTGCAAAGTATATGTCGACATTGGCTGTTGTCATATTCAAAGATTCTCCCGAGGTCATAAATTTTATAGCTATTTCTTCAAGAGGCGATTCTTCTAATGCTTCTACTTGCTCACCACCTTGCTTCCAATTGCGGGCAAGTCCTTTAGTTTTTCGGCTCCGATGTGTGCGCACACATCCATGCCGATGTCTCCTTCATGGGGATGTTCAATTGCACGCCTTTTCGAAGGTTCCATACGGTGCAGTCTCAACCGCTCCTTCTCGTTCTGGGCACTTGGTGATCGGTCGTGTCAAGTCCTTCTTATCCTTTTCCACCAGCGCCCTCGGTTACTTTGGATCGAGGGACCGGAGTTCTCGCCCTTTTCGAGGCCTGCGGACGGGATTAGGGATACCTTCATTAGTATTTCAACCTCTCCTGCATTGCGCATGTGCAAATGCTACTTGGTCACGCTCTTCAAATCACTAAAGTGGGTCGACAGTTGATTTGCTAATATTTGCAAATCTATTATCTTCTGGACTTCAATTGTCTTCTAGACTTCAATTCAATTATCTTCTGGACTGTAATTATCTTCTGGACTTCTCTATTTGCTTCACTAGTGCGCGGGTCATATGCATAGATTTTAATTATCTTCTGGATTTCAATTGTCTTCTAGACTTCAATTATTTCCCGACATTATTATCAAGGGTTGATTTCCTCCCCCTAATGACGGGAAACTAATCTCATCTGATATACTATCAACGAATCGGGCATTATGCAAATCTCCAGTCATAGGGTCCAAACACTTGATTATGGATGTTGTTTCATAACCAATGTATATCCCAGACTTTCGGAGAAGACCCATTGCAGTTCGCTGCGGTGATGGTATAGGTACATAAACCTTACGACCAAACCTGCGAAGATGAGTAGTTTTCGTCTTGACCCTTGCGCTAGTTGCATAGGTGGGACGGATGTTATAAGTCGGCGATCTAAAATTGATGAGAGATGTCATTGCGGGATCGCACGTCCCCAACATGTAGTTGGTAAATTACAATTCTTCAAAGTTCTGTTAGTCCATTCTGGGTGTGGACATGCGGTACAGAATGCTCAACTTTCAATTCCCATTTTCATGCAATAATCATCAAATGCTTTTGAGTAAGTTCTCGGCGTTGTCCATTCATGTGGACTTCTCATGATGATGAGGGAAAATATTTCTAATTTAATTATCTGCGAGATTTAGCTATACAAAAGCATGATCTCTCGTAGACAATAAACATACGTGCGACTATTCTGAAGAAGCATTGATGAGCACTATAAATACCTAAAATGACCCTTACGGGGGCTATATAGGACCGCAAAAGGTCTCCCTGGATACGGTCCAGGAATGCAAGGACTTCATCCTTCGCTTTCAGAGCAAAAGGTCTAGTAATTAATTTCTCTGGCACATGCGGGCACACAAAATCTTCTGATTCGAGAAATTCTTAACATTCATATCATGTCCCCGTGAATTGTTAATTATATCTCTCATCATCCTAAGACTTAGACGGCACAATCTATCATGCCGAGATAGAAAAGTTCGAGCTTTTAAATACGGTTTTCAAGGCGGTATAAGTCGCAGTGCCTTAATATTAATGTAGTATAGCCCAATTTCATATGAAGGAAGACATTCTAATGCTATTTTTACTTTCTTCACGCTTTGTAATGAGCAGTATTCATACCATACTCTTCTTCGTCTCTACATGAAAGCTGTTAGCGCAAATATCCTTGAGAGTTCTAGTCGATTCAGGTACAACAAGTCTTCTTCAATGACCAAAGTTGTGCCGTTGGGAGTATAATTATGGCCCTTCCCGAGCCTATTATACAAGTATCATTTGCGCTGATCGTCAGAAGACTACCAACATTCTTGCCGATCGACTAAAAATTTCTATTTCTCTCGAATGGTATTCACAGCCGCTACATGCTAAGCACACTTCCTCCATAGGGCGCCACACGCGTTCTAATATAATGTACTTCATTAATATGTAGCGAAAGCAAGCAACACATAAATAAAATACTTGGATATCGAACATAACTTGCTATTATAAAACGGAAAATAAGTCTTGCAGACTCATAATAAGAATTTAATGCTTTGCTCTCCCGAGCTTGCAACCATTATTCAATAATTCAAAATTCGCTTCAATTACAAACCGCAAGTTTCTATAAAAGGTCCGAGTGCAATGCGTGCCTTTGGATCTAATAGCGTAGTATTCAGAACTTCGCCTAAATCGGCTCCATGCGCGATCTTCTCTCTTGGGCGACTACGGTGTGGGCTGTGATGTCCAAAGGAGGGATGATGGGGTCGCTCTTTGGCCGTTCACATTCATAAGTGCGGTAATGGATGTGAATCCTCCGTACTCGCAATGGCGAGGTATGCCTCATGCTATCATTTGCCCTTCTTCTTAGACCGGAAAACATCAATAATATCGCGACGCACGACCTTACCCTTCTTGTTTCTCTCATTCGTGAGAGGCTTCATCACCTTGTAGTGCTAGCGATGGCTTCATGGCCAACATTTGCTACTAGGTGGTTACGAGATGAAGTTCTTTCTTAGAATATCATCTTGAGTTCTCGCAACTTGCATGATGTCAATTAATTCGCATACTTCATGTAGCCGTCTTGGCGATAGTTGCTTGCGGATTGCAACGCTGCGTCGTGAAAGGTAGAGAGTCTTCTCAATCTTACGCTCATCCGTGATTACATTACCACCGAATTAAAGATCGTTATAAATTACAGACAAATTCGACCATCTGGTCGATTCTTCAAATTCTGATTCGTGACGCGGTCATCTTCATATTCATGCAAAAGGTTCAAAGGATTACTACCGTAATCGCATAAAATGGTTGCAAAATTCTCACAATGCTCTTGAACTTGAGTTCGTGTTCCGTATTTTTCTATGCATTTTCATGATTTATGCTATTTTCAGTGATTAAAAGCAATATAAACAATCACAGATAATCAAAACAGTAAATACAATAAATAAATTGCATAGAAATGATAATAACAAAATTAAACATGCTTCAAATGCTCAAAATATGCAAAAAAAAAGGATTCCCGAGGCCATTTTCTGCTGGAAAATGACTTTTTGTAAATTGCGACTTTCTGAGGTTAACACATAAAATTTCAATACAGAGAAAATTTACACGTAATTTTTAAATTTCTCATGGGTTATTCTGCAAGAATATACATAATCCTGTAAATTTCCCAATTCCCGGAGGGTTTTCGCAAAATTTCGTAATTTTCGGAACTACGAGGGCCTTCATGCAAAATTTTCTCACCTGCGTAAATCCTTGTATTTTTCAGAATTTAGAGGGTTTATTTGCAAATTTTCAATTCTGGAAAATGTTTACAAAATTTCAGGAAAACCGGAGGACCTTTCGCAAAATCTCCACACTGCTTTTTTTCGATTTTCTTGGTTGGGCCTTGCCCTCCCTTTTCGAAATAACCTTGGCGGCCCATTACGGCCGGATTAAAAAGGGAGGGGTTCCTTTAGGGTTTCTTGCTCCGTAGAGAGCCGGCGGCAGCAGATGCATGCGGCTTTGCGCGCGCGCGCCGGTCGGGAGGCGGCGGGCGGCGGCGGCGGCGCGTCGAGCGGCGGAATCGAAGCGAGTGGAGGCGGTCGAGGCGCGGCGGTTTCAAGCGGCGTTGCGGCGGCCGGCCGGCCACGACTCGGCGGCCGGCGCATCGCGCACACCGGCGGCGTGGTTGGCGGGTGGTAGCCTCGGCGGCGCGCGGTGGCGGCCGCCACGACGGCGACGCGAGGCGGGCGCGGCGCGGCGGCCGTGGCGTGGCGGCGCGGGCGGAAGCGGCGGGTCCAAGCCGGCGGCGCAAGGCGACGCGGTGGCACTACTTCTGACGGTAACGGCCGGAGACTTCGTTAGCGCCGCCGCGGCTACAAGCGGCGGCGCAAGGTGGCCGACGCCTAAAGCGCGTCGCGTGGCGGAGGCGGCGAGCCGGCGAGGAGGCACTCGAGGCGCCGGGTAAGGTGGGGGCCGACACCTTCTAGGCGGGGATGGGGGCGTGCCGTGCGGTAGCACAAGGAGGCGGCCGGCTGGCTCCATGGCCGGCAGCGGCTCTTCCTTCCTAACCCCCCCTTTTTTTCTTTCTTTCTCGGGCGGCATTCATGCGGGCCTCCGGCGGTGGCGCTGCGGGCGCATGCTAGCCGTGGACGGGGAGCCGCGTGCGGGCGGCGTGGGTGGTGGTGCGACACTTCATGGTGGCCGAATATGGTGCCGTGCACATGCTGTGGCGGCTTCAAGCCGGCCGGAGGATGGTGTACCCGCGCTGTGAAAGCTCCAGACCATCGTCATTTTTTTCTTTAAAAAAAAATTACTGTTCATGTATGCGATGCTATGTGATGTAATACAGTACATTCAATTTCTGCTCATGCGATGATCTACGGTGCAATCAACATCGTCTCTTTCAAGTAATCCAACCGATCGGCTTGGCCGGCGACTTCAAGTCGGCTCGCGGTAGATTAGAGAAGATTTGCGCCGTAGCGAACAATCTAGAAAGCAACAATTGAAGAATTGAAAGCAATCTAGAAAAACGATTCAATCTACGAGTGTCGTTCATCGACGGTTACCTTTTCGATGCGAGGAGAGTCGATCGTGCTGATAACGTGTTGAGGAACCGTCGCTGGCGAGTCCAGTCCGAGCGATTACCTCGTAGACAAGCGTAGAATCGTAAGAACAATGCATGAACAACAAGAACATAATAAGAGATAGAACACGAGATGTAGGGGACTTCTTGCTTTCTTTATTCCTTCATCCATCGATCAATCTTTTACAATGAATAGCACCCCTATTTATAAAGCTACGACCTGCTAGGGTTTGGGATGAGAGCCCACTCGCGAGACTCTGGGTCCTGGGCCCGGTTTCCTAACACTTTCCATGTAGTTGGACTTGGCTTGTTCCTGTGCGTCACTCGGTTGGACTCCACGCGCTTGCCTCCTTGTGCACACCCAAGCTCACGCACGCTCGGCCTCTCCCCATGTGCCGCACGCACTAGGTTTCCTTCTCCTCTGCCTTCCTCCCTCTCGGCCAAGACATGTTTTTTCCTCTATTCCATCCATTGATACAACACTAATACAATATGCAACCTCAGGTTCTGAGTTGGAAACACAACCCAAGGTTAGAGTAGCACTTGGGCTGTACCATAAACATATATGCATAGCCAGGTTTCCCAAAAGACGAAAATGAAAGCAATGCAGTAGCCAGTAGTCAAAACTTTCACCATTGCAGCAGTAATCTACAGACGATGAAACATAGTGAAATGGAGGAAACCGCCGCATAGAGGAGCAGAAAAATAATGGCAAGGCATTAAATTATATCCTAATGCGCGACTTTATCGGTTAAGAAAAGGATCAAGGAAAGGTTTAGCATAATAATACCAACACGGTGGCATGGCTGGACCACCAGGGAACAAAGGAATCCGGAGCCTACTAGGTACTGGATGCTGCTGGTATTAATTATTTGAACAAGTTCAGAGTTAGAAAACAACAGGTGATAACAAAGGATCAAGTGTAAGACAACTAAACCACATGATCCAGAATTCCTTCATACGCTGCCAATCAGCAAGAATTTGTGAACCCTATCGGTCACTTTCAGCCGATGCGCGCCATAGCATTATCGAATAGATTCAGCACCCGAGAGGCGACATCCTGCAAGCTACAAGGGATAAACAAATGCAGATGAAGGCTCGTTTGGGTTAGTGGATGCCTTTTGAGTTGAAACAACAACAGAATCAGAATTTTAATGTGTTCATTGGAACAAATAGACACTGCTCCACATGCACACCAACTAACAGGCACCAGTAAGGAGAAAAAGGTAGCACAAAAAAAGGAGCAGAGTGCTGAGAGTGGAGCATCATTTCTAAGGAGGAAGATATATACAAGGCAAAGAAAGCCTGATTCTAAGGGAGCATAAGCTATTGCCATCTCTAGAAACGATAATATTATATCCTACCTGAATGATGGTTGAGATGGAAGCCTTTTAAAATGACACTATAGAGTATAGACAACCATCATGACCTTCAGAAGATAATAACTGCATACACTTCATGCCCCACCCAGCAACTACACACTAAAGCTGGGCTAGGAAGCACAGTTTGGACATGAAAAGCATGGACATGGAACCAAAACAAACTACTGTAGAGGATCACTGTTCCAGAGGAAGATGTTTCATCAGACTTGAAAACGATTAAGATGAATGAAACAGAACATGACCAGTTGATGCCTAGACGGACAATACATTTGCAAGCTTCATTGAACATTTATGTAGCGAACAAACAGTAAATGGACAACATTATGCAAAGTAGCTCGGAGTGCTCAATCGTAATAGTAGCACTAGCACATGGTGTACCAAACCATTTACACGAATAGGAATAACACACATACAAAGACTTGGGCACAATCAAATAGAGCTTATGTCCCTAGGAGATTTTGCGAAGCTAACATAATAGGACACAGTTTTTTACTTGCAGAACAGCAAACCATGTAGTACAGACCATAAGGCAGAATCCGTCTTAAAAACTGTTAGACTTTTCGGTTTTCAGAAAGAGCCCTACAGTCATTAGATCTCCATCTTGCTTTCGACTGTAGGGAGCAACCATTCTAGTTGCGGTTCTTGGCCTTATCAACTGCCCTTGGAGCTGCAAAAGAAGTAAGAAACAAATTACGGAGAAAGGCAAAGCAAAAAATGCAAGCCAAAGTTAACTAGATCATTTTTTTGAGAGGAGCAAGAACAAGAAGCCATTAAATTAGGACAGCTAGTAACAACTAACAACTACGAAGTGGCCATCAAAAGCATTCCACGTTTTACATTCAACAATTCGTTCACATTGCATGTTATTTCCAACGATAGTGTGCACTCCACACTGACAATGACATATACTGGGTGCAAAGTTGATACAGCACTTATTGGGGAGCTACGAATCTTTCAATGTTGCAGGAGCATCTTTCGAAAATTTTATTACAGGATTTTCATTATTTGTAATGGTTAAATACATACATGTGACCTTAGATTGTAAATGCATATTCTTCCTCTTAAATGCAACACATCAGTATAGCATAATGAGTGATAAAAACCTTCCTCCTGTCTGATTTCTTTTGTTTTAAAATATTTGAATGTCTTAAATTCTGGTTTATCCCCATGCTGTTGCCGATTTTACCAACCTAAATATTAGTACTATGCACATAAAAATCGCATATGGATCACCCAAGAAAATCATCATCACTAAATCTGTTGCAGGGAGCATGAATACTTCATTTTTGTTATTTTTTCTTTGGAAGAAAAGAAAACCAGTATTCCTGAACTAATATTGTGTCATTTGACGAGTGCAAACCTTATTCTACAAGTGCGATTTGGAGACATTTTATAGGGTAATTGACCATCGAAGCTTCTATTTTTACAAAATGAAATATGTCTACAAAGGGAAAGAGCTATTACAAGCAAGCAGTAGCAGAATGTCCAAATAGCTCAAATAGACAAATGATAAAAATGGAAAATTGGCGCCTGTCTAATGGAGTAAGAGAATGTGAGATTAGCCGATAAGTACGTTAAACAGAACAGAAGTACAAACTTACCAAGTCCAATTGCATCTGAACCTTTCATGATCCTGAGCCTACGACAAGAGTCGGTGAACATCCTGAAATTGCAGTGCAAGAAAATGTTATAACTAAATTTTATGTTTAGTTGAGAAGCACAATTCACAAGATCTAATCAGTGTATTTGTTTTCCATTTGCATTGCTGTTTTGCGAAAGAGGGTTTCTTTACCCCTGTTTGACCCAGGTTTTGAGCCCGGGCGAAGCACATGGAACTCTCAAGTCCCTACCGCCAGGAACACATTCTGGTGATATTTGCATTGCTGTTGTTCTAACTAGATAGGAAGTAAGATCAGTGTACTTAGTACTTACTCCCATGGAACGTCACCAACGAGCATCCAGTCTCCATCCTTATCTTCATAAGTCAGCACATATTCGCCATCCTTGCGGCTCTCAGATAAACTGTCCTTGCCTGATATGGCACATCCAGACTAACCTGTAAGGCCAAATGAAACAAACAGAAGAGAACCTCTCCCTGTACTAAAATTTCTATTGAAAAATTCTCAGTTGTATGATTCTACAAATTGACGAACACTAAGGGGGGATATCTACTATATGTAAGTACTATTCCTACAAAAGAATTGAAATAAAAATACAAAGAAATAATTTAATTAAGAAATTGGCACATGAGAATTAACATAACATGACAGCTAAATTGACCAATATTCAGATATATCCATCTTGTATGATTAGTAGCTTCATTGACCAATATTCAGAACTAAAGATATGCTCAAAGATACAGAGAAATGGAGCCAAGTTTTATTTTATCTTAAAAGAAATACTATCGTTTTGAAAGAGAAAGAAAACAAATATAATCAGGAGATAATCAATTAGGTCCTTTTTTATAAAAAAAAATGTCCTAAACCTCTTGTAAGGAATAGATAAGTCACTAAAGTATGCACTTCAATTTTTAGTTTTTTGTGATCCTAAAATTACTGGAACAACTAAATGAGGCGTAACCGTTCTTCCTCCAAATAAAACATGTTGATTTCTAAAGGAACACACGATGCACTTCTACCACCATTCACATCAACAGGAAGTGCAATTACATAGCTAATTAAACGCGCACTCGCAAAATCAGAGAGGAACACGAGACATCTCACCAGTGGTGAAGCCGATGAACATCTTCTCGAGCGCCGTCGACAGGTCCTTGTAGTTCTTGTAGGTCTTGAGATCGACCTTCCTCAGGTACGGCGCGCCGTCCATGCTGACCTTGACGTAGAGGAACCCCTGACCCTGCTTGACCTCGGCATCCTCCTTGCTGCTCTTCAGCTGGTTGGTCGCCATCGTGTTCTTGCGGTAGCTGCGTATTGGTGGCCATCCCACCACCTGAGCCCTGCACATGACATGGTTGTCAATTTTACAACCACACCACAAGTTAGTGACAGATCACTATGTGCTCTACTGATCTGGGAACACAGAAGCAAATTCTAAGATCAGCAAAAGGATTCGAACAAGGTAATGCCACATCAAAAGTTCCTGAGCAAAATGCAGTACAAACAAAAGCAAAAAAGTTGATAAATGCTAAGTAACAGAAGCATTTGAGCACCCCCCCCCCCCCCCCCAACAAAAAAAATGCAAGAAAGCTCAAAATTAGAAGGAAAAAAGGAGAAATTTTGTAAAGTCGAAAATTTGTGGGGAAGAGAAAAGTGGAAGTTTAAAAGAACTACTTACTCAAAGCTAAAACTTTTTCCCCTCCTCCACACCACCAAACAAGCCAAATTCCCACCAAAAAACATGCAAAATTAAATCGGAACCAAAAAGCCAGGAGAGAGGCACTTGACACAAAATTTAACATTTGTTTCTTCAATTCCTACTTTTGCTTCCATAAAAATCGTAAAAACTCACCAAAAAAAAATAACACCCATTTGCTACCAAACATGCAAATGTTCCATACTGCCCAAACTCAACAAGATTTCCCCAAAAACTGACAAAATTCTCCACAGTACCCAAAATTCCACAATTTGCAAACCACTCCCACCATCAGCTCCCACAGTCCAAAGAACAAGAACTCCAAAGAAGAACACCCTCGCAGAGCACCCAATATTTCCTCCCACAATCCACAATTACACCTACTTCGCAGCCGGCTGCGGCGTCGCGGCAACCTTCTTGTCCTCCTCTTCCTCCTCCTCCGTGACCTTCTTGCCCTTCCCGGCAGCGGCCGCGGACGTCGGGGGAGGCGCCTCGTCGGAGAAACCGCGCTTGGCGCCCTTGCTGGGGAGCAGCTCCAGGGTAGTGGCAGCGGCCGCGGCCGCAACGCGGCGGTCCGGCGATTCGGATCCCGGCAGACCGAGGCGGAGCTCGGTGCCCTTCAGGTCGTCGGCCGCCGCGGTGGCATTAGCGGCGGCCGTTGCGGCTGCCGGCGGCGAGAGGCCTATGTAGTCGAGCTCGAGTGGGGGCGACATGGGGAGCAGCAGGACATGAACCGGAGGGTGGGGGAGGTGAGGTGTGAAGAGTGGGTGTGTGCGTGTGGGGAGAGAGAGTAGGAGTGGGAGTGGGAGGGAGCCGAGGAGGGGGGTTTGTGTTGAGGTGAAGCTTCCTTGCGCTGAGTTGGGTACCTGGTTGCTCCACTTTGGTTAGTGTAAGTGAAGAAAAATCCTCTAACTCTACACAAATAGTGGATAAAATGTTTTTTTTTTCAAAAGTAGGGAGCAAGTACACTTAACTAGTTTATTTGTATATAAAATCATTGCAAGGGTGGGAAAAAGCTCGACTCGAGCTTGTGTTGTAATCGAGTTGAACCGAGCGAACATTTCTGCTCGTTTGCATACCGAGTTGAGTTCGAGTTAGCTCATGAGTTGTTTATTACTCCATCTGTTAAAAAATATATAACATTTTGAACATTGGTACGGTCTCTAATATCTAACTTTGACTATTACTTTTCGTAAAATTATATTAGTAAAACTTGACAAAATTATTATATTATAAAAATATTTACCATGAAAAATCTAATGATAAAACTTGACAAAATTATTATATTATAAAAATATTTACCATGATAAATCTAATAATATTATTCTCTCATACCAGATCTAAACAGTATTTCATATATTATTATTCAAAGTTAGAGAAATTTGACTGTACGTTTTTCGAGACATGATACACTTCTGAAGAAAGAAGTAGCTCGTTAGACTCGATTGTAATAATTCCAGACCAGCAAGTGACAAAAAGACCAACCCATAGCAGAACACTTGGAGGCCCAACAGGTAATCTGCCGCCATAGCCCAACAAGCAATCTAAGCCTCATCCTCTTAGGGCTCATGCATTGAACATGATCCTAAGTCTCAGCCTCTTAGGGCTCATGCATCGTACATGCACATCACAAGCGCAGTTGCCGCTTTTGTTCTAGCTAGCTGCCCGCCTGGAAAATCGTCGTCGTCCGGCTCGGCACACCGCTCACCCCGTGCGCCTCGGCCTCCTGTGCCGCCATGCAGCTCTAACTCCGGCCTCCATTTGCGACGGAGTGACAACTGAGTATGGAGTCCAAGAATCGTCGAGGGAGGAGGTCATTCGCCTCCATATCTGCCTCCATTGCTCCCTCTACCTCGACACCAGCGTTCAACCGTGCAACCCCTCACTACCTCGTCTCCTCTGCTACAAAGTTGCCTCGCTACAGTCAACCAAGCCTAACAAGCCAACTCGAGCTTTTAAGCTGAGCTGAGCTCGCCTCCGCATCTGCCTCCGCTGCTCCCTCTACCTCGACACCAGTGTTCAACGGTGCAATCCCTCACCACCTCGTCTCCTCTGCTACAAAGTTGTCGCGCTACGATCAACCTAGCCTAACGAGCTAACTCGAGCTTTTAAGCTGAACTAAGATTAATAGGTATTTATGCTCGTTTGCTTAACGAGTCGAGCCATACTCACTAATGAGTTTGGGTGAGCCGAGCCAAGCTAGCTCATTATGTTAGTAATCTTTGTGCATATGGTATATTTAGATTTTACGTAGAGTCTTACGATATTTAGGCAGTATTAATTATGGATACTAGAATTTGTGTAGTATCCCTTCAGGATATGTAGAATTTTTTTCGAATACGAATAGTCGTTTGCTCTCAATAAAAAGGCACTTCTGTAATTAGATTTTGTGAACAAGAGCAATAGAGAAGAGGAAGAAGAAAATCAGAAAAGTTGTTGTTGTTCCGAAGGCACAATTTTTTTTTTGTGTGTTTTGTGTTCGCATGTGCTCGTCTTTGGTTTGGGCCAACAATTGGTATCAGAGCTCCAGATTCGAAACCCTAGTTGCTACCCTAGGAGGGGTGATCTCGACTCCTGGGGTGGTATATACGGTGGCTCAGCAGGAGAGCAGCGTGGCGGGTGGGCGATTGACCGAGTGGCGGCGTGGGCGCTGCTACGGTGCGAGAGCAGCGCAGCACAATAGAGCGATGGGATCCGATAGCGCGCGGTGCGAGTGCGCACGCGGCGGTGTGTCGGCGCAAGACGCGGCGGCGTGGGCAGAGCTGTTTGGCGGGCACGGGCAGCTAGGGCTGTTCATTTTCATACCGTACCGAACAAACTGTACCAAAAATACCGAACCGTACCGATCAACTCGGTTTGATCGGTATTCGAACGGATTCAGAAATCTGGTTTTCTGGTATTTCGGTTTTTTCGGTAAAAATCGGTCAAAAACCGAACAAACCGAACAATACCGAAATCTCATAACGCTCTCTGGCTCGGGGCCTCGTCATTCGCGTGGCTTGGCCCATCCACGGCCCACCACTGTCCACGCCGTCTCCACTTCACAGAGATTGCTGGCCTGCTGCTTGCGTGAGTGCAGTGCAGAGTGCTGCCCCACTGGCAAGTACATGCCAATTTAATGCCAATTTGGCATTTCGACTGCTAGCCTAACCGAACAAAACTGATTTTTGGCAATTTGGCCGGCCGCTGCGTGAGTCCAAAGTCTTTGGAACTGCCATTGCTTGGCGCCGTTCTTCGCTTCGCTTGTGCTTGCTTTGCTACTTTGTTGCTGGTTGGCGGTTGCTGCTGCGAGGCGATAGTGCAAATGTGCTATGCATAGTGATAGTGCTGCCGCTATATGCAACGTCGTGTTCGCAATTTGCGTCAACTTTGGTAACTATGGTATTTACCGATACCGTACCGAAAAAATGGGAATTTACCGAAACCGAACCGTATTTTTAAAAACCGTATTTACCAAACTAACAATACCGTATTTACCATATATATCGTATTTATCGAACCGAAAAAACCCTATAGGTGGCCAAAGACACGGCGTGGCTGGCGACTTAGCGCAAGCCAGTCTCGACAGGTCGGCAGCGAGCTGAGCATAGCAGAGCTAGTGGCGACCATGTGGCGCATTCTCGTAAGCGAGTGCATGCATGTAGTTGAGTCCATGCATGTAGGAGCAATAGTGCTGAGTTATGTGTGTGCGCATGTTAGCACATTGAGTAGGAGCAGCAGTGCTGAGCCATGTGTGTGCACATATTAGCATATTGAGTTAGTTGTTTGCATGCATTCATGCATATGGAATAGATAGTGGAGAACGTGTTGGTGGAACGCTAGATGAGTTGTACGTTGCCAAGGTGAAAGCATTGTGTTGGTACTAGGCGGTTGCGGTGCCATATTTGTGTGTGTGTGTCCGTGGAGTTGAGTCCGCCTAGTACCAGCATTGTGTTGCATGCATTCATGCATGTGGAATAGATAGTGAAGAACGTGTTGGTGGAACGCTAGATGAGTTGTGCGTTACCAAGGTGAAAGTATTGTGTTGGTACTAGGCGGTTGCGGTGCCGTATTTGTGTGTGTGTCCGTGGAGTTGAGTCCGAGATGTTGAGAAGATGTGTTCGCCATCCTGAGTTGAGTCCATAGAGTTAAGTCCGGAATGTTGAGGAGATGTGCTCGCCGTCCTGAGTCGAGTTTGTGGAGTGAGTCCGGGACGTTGAGGAGATGTGTCTGCCGTCCTGTATTGAGTAACAGTTGGGTAAGTTGTAGTTGAGACTATCTGCTTCAATAAATAAGTACACAAATATTAGAGAGTGATTTTTTAGTGATTTTTGTGTATATGGTATATCTAGATTTTACATAGAATTTGTTTACGTAATCCTACATTATTTAGCAGTATTAATTATAGATACTAGAGTTTGTGTGGTATCCCCTTCAGGATATATAGAATCCTTTCCAGATACGAATAGTCGTTTGCTTTCAGTAAAAGGGTACATCTGTAATCAGATTTTGTAAACAAGAGCAATAGAGAAGAAGAAGAAAATCAGAAAAGTTGATGTTGTTCCGACGGTACAATTTTTTTGGTCCTTGTGTTCGCTTGTGCTTATCTTCGGTTTGGGCAACACATTTTCCACCCCTAAATGCTTGTAATACAGGATTGTCTATTTATCACTTAACTAGAATTTTTTTATATATATGAGCAGTCTACTTTTTGACCGTTTGATCTAGATGGACGTTTGAGATTTCTCTCCTCCTCTCTTCCTAAAACCGTTCCCAACCCTAATCGTTGCTTCGTCTGTCACCCTCCCCTGTGCCTCCTCACCTCCTCCTATTACAGGGCATGTTGCCACCTCGTCTTGCACCACTGCCGTTGACCCAGTGATAGATGACGACTACATTTGTTGTTAGTGACAAATAATTTTTTTATCTATTCAGAAATCAGAACGAAGGTGTGCAAGTGGGGAGTAGGACTCCTACTGTAGGAGTCGAGTTCATCGGAGGCGGGACACGAGGCCCTGCTGCCGCCGAGCCAGAGCAAGATCCTGCTTTACTTGTGGGAACAACACTCACAAGCTTGCTGGAGAGACAGGAGGAGGTGAACGCCACACGAATCTTATACATATCTTGATGAGGACATCCCTTCCATTGATACAACTATCCCTACTACATCTACTCGTCAACTTGATATGCAAGGACCAATTACTAGAGCACAAGCTCGTCGACTGAATTATCAGGTAACTTCGTTTCTAGGAGTTTATAATTGTTCCATTGAGGATGGATTGCTACCTAAGTCTAGTGATGTTATTCTACTCAGGAACGAAGGCAAGGGGGGTACCGCAACTACCACAACAAGTCCGGCCTCCGAAATCAGCCTGACAACACCAACTTAAAACAGACATAACTTTCACATCCGGAGTCCGTTGGCGGTCCACGAGTACTTGATTGAAAGCTTATTTCGTCCTCTTTCCAACGGATCTGGCCTCATCTTCAAATTCATTCTGGACTGATCACAATAATCAAAAGAATACGTCATATCACTTGTTTGGACCAATCTGGGCCTTGTAATCATACTGAACTTGGCCCATCTGTCATCGGGCCACCTGAGGGTGTGGTTACTGTTCACGTGAACAGTACCCGCGAGATTAGTCCCACATCGTTGGTTCTATTAGATGTGTGGCTCCTCATCGCCTATTTAAGGAGGCCGCACCCCCTCTAGTTTTCTTGGATTTTGTTTATGTTTAGTTTGCCTTCGTTGCAACTTGAATATTTTGCGTGTGTCGGCTAGACCACCCAATTAAGATCCTTATTCAGAATCCCAACTCAATTCAATATTTTAATTCCTATTTGCAATTTCAGATTGCTTAATCTTGTTCTTGCGTGCTTCTTCGGTGTATGCAGGAATCGACTTCGTGGTCAGTCAACCGTATTCGTGCACGGTTGATAACGACTTGTCGAACATTCGGCGATTGCGTGGTTTCGAGCCTTGCGTGTTCGTAGCCAGGATCGTGAGAGTTGAGCGACGCCTACCGAACCTATCGTTCTCATCGAAAGATCGGGCCAAAACAAGGACCTTCGGGTTCATCATATCTATAGTTGGAAATTAGACTAAAGCCACAAATTTCATTAGCATTTTCGATAAAAAGATTAATGTGTTTTGAATATTATCTTCTTTCGAACATATCACCTCCGGTTTTAATTATTTGTCATTGTAGTCCGGAATAAGTCCATTTTACCCTTGGACTATCGTGTTTGTCTAAATTTCAACATCCAACTACGAAACCAGATAACCTACACCCCTCTACTGTCAAAACCGGATATATTACTCTCTAGGCCATTCCACAACAGTTTTCATCTGACGTGGCGCATACGTGGCAGTGGTTTTGATATGTGATCTGATCTTAAGATGATCTGGTATCCAGTCAGCAAATCAACGAATAAAAAAAATCCAAAAATCATCCATCCAAATAAAATAAAAATGATGGGCCACCCGTCAGATCCCCTCCCCCTCTTCCTCCTCCTCCATGGCTGCAGCCATGAGCGTCTTCCACCCATGCTGTCGCCGTCCTCCTTCATCTCTACATATATCAAAACATGGGGAGGCAGATAAGTTGTTGCCACAAAGCTCTGTCGTGGCCACCACGCTTGATCTCCCTCTCTAGTGAATTTTTGGCAATTCCATTCGCGTCAAAACGTGTTCCACCACTTTCGCATTTAATCCCCAATGTTAATTGGATTTATTTTGCTCACAATATCTCTCTCTCTCTCTCTCTCCCTCCCTCCCGTGCTGCTGCAGCGCCATCGCTGCCCCCATGCACCATCGCTACCATTCAGATCTGGCATGATAGAGTCCGGTGAGCTCAGATTCGGGCCAGTACTCAGATCTGGGTAGTTGGGCTCCTGGAACATGTCCTCTGCGATGAGCTAGAGCACCACCGGCGACCTCCCCTGCTCCTAGTTCGCTGCTGCCGAGCATGGTTCACGCGGACAGTTGGCACTGCACCATCTCCATTGGAACCAGCGCGAGCGCCAAGGTCTTTGTGACCCACTATTGCTCGCCCACCTCCCAATTGTGTCGTTCCACCGTTGGAAAATCATCGATGGTGAGGTCTCCTCCAGATCCGGTTCATGGTCGCCATGGATCGACGAAGCTCCCTAGTTCAATCAACCACCATAGCCCACTTTGCCCATGTCAGGAACACGTGGCGCTCCTGCTATCTTGGTGGTGGCGGTATGGGGAAGAGGCGGCCTCAGGGACTAGGTGGTTGCGGCAGTGGAGCTCATGGGGCTAAGCAGTGGTGGCATGGAGCTTGGCGTGGGGAGGAGGCGGCCTTGGTTTGTAGCTTGGGGTTGCGGGGCAGGGACGGCGAGGAGCTCAGCTGTGGCGACATGGACCTTGGTGGTGGAGGAGTTGTGTTAATTTACTGTGCACTCATGTTCATATGGCTAACGTCAACATGGCAGCCATCGTGGCTCAAAACCACAATGGAATGGGCGTAAGGGTGTCATTTTTTCGGATTTGACACTTCAAAGTTTATGGTTACCCAGTTTTATAATTAGAGGTCAAAAATTAGATAGACATGACAGTTCAATGCTGTAAAATGGACTTATTCCTTATAGTCCATGTACACATCTCTCTTCACACTGCTACTAATTAGCAATTAATTGAGGTATTTGATGAAAAATATTGCCTTGGAAACCCAAAACGATGTCTATCTGCAAACCAAAACTAACTTCCTAAATTGTCATATATATTTGCAAACCAAAATAAATATTTGAACTGTATGTAGTAGGAAATTTATAGGAATCTATACAATTCATGTGAGAATCGAAACAAAGTTTTGTGTGGACGGAGTCATGCAAAGTTCCAATATACCAAATGGGCGTTACATCTAGATTGACACATCTCATCTTAGTTTCCTGTCCACTTTAAGATATTATATCAAACAGCCATTTAGTCCACTTTTCAAACGAAATTTTAACTGCAAATAATTTTTGCCAGCAAAACTATTAATTAAGTTGCTGCAATCAAGTTTCTTGTTAATTACATCACCAACTAGGGAAAAATATATATATATATATATATATATATATATATATATATATATATATATATATATATATATATATATAGGAAGCTTTTTCCCTACTCCCGGGAGTAGTTACTCCCTATTTTGTATCTCACATATCTCACAACGTAGAGAGTATCTTGCGCAACCGAGAGTATGTATGTGTAGTATACGAGTATATAAGACCACATAGGTGGTATTTACACCTTTTCAGGGGTGGTATGTACAATTTTTTAGACATACTCCTTTTTATATACGAATATGAAGGTATTTACAAAATATGCTAAAAACTATAGACTCTCTTACAAATTTTTCGTGTAATTCACATTGGAATATCTTATAATTAGTATATGAGTATACCCAAAGTGATAATGGAGTATGTCAAGTTCTTTTAGGTGGTATTTCAGAGGTGGGAGTAACTACTCCGGGAGTAAAAAGTATTTTTCTATATATATATATATATATATATATATATATATATATATATATATAGCAAGCAAATGAAAGTAAAATTTGAAGGTAGTTTACTGGTACGATTGGATTCTGACCTCCATGAGATATGTCTTGTCAGTGTTATTTAGTTCGTACCATCTTAGGCACATGCCTAACAATGTAAAAAAAATATTGAAATACTCAAATTAATTGGGAGAGAGCTGGTGCTCAAATTGGGAACGCGGTTAATTATGTATGCAGGTTCAAGCGAGACATATGTTTCAGTCTTAATTTAAATAACCTAACTTCTATAAGGCCCTAAAATTTATCTTTTCCCATCGACTTCGTAAATTGCCAGAATGTCGTCTACTCCGAATGCTGCAAATGCTCATTTTTGTTGCAATCCTTTTTGTTGTGTTTTCATTTCGCCTGTCGTACAATTTCTTTTAGGAACTCCGGTTGCTGTAATACACTTTCACCTCATTTTTGCTGGATGGAATATCGAAGGTGGAGCACTGTTCATAAATTACTTAAAATAAAACTAAACCATATGCCAAATGCTAAATGCCATATTATTCTGAGTTTATATATATATATATATATATATATATATATATATATATATTTGCCAAGGCTTAGTGCTGTCCAGAGGTTATGGGCACTACATAGCCCGGGAACCAGGCCTAATCGTCGATCTTTTGCATTGATCAGATAGACCAGCATGAGGGTTTAAGTAGGCTTACTCTCAAAGTACAAATTGTACTAACATCTAGCGACTACCCGAATTATTTATACAGATAATTAATTCTCTCGGAAAATCACTATTTGCTATGATATTTGTTGTAAACAGCACCTTCTCCACTTCAACGACATTAACTCTCAATATTGAAATTTTCACCGGATACATTTGAAGAAAAGGTTCACATATGGTTCCTTTTAGCAAATTTAAGCAGATAAGTTAACCTTTTTTTTAGGGTAAGTGAACTGATATATGAGACAATTAAAGTTGAGGTAATGTCAAATACATACATATCATCTGCTTCAAGATTCGTTCTCCAATCCATCTCTTAAGTTCATCGAGCTCCCACATCTAATTTTCCTCGTACGACGAGAGCAGAGAGCGAAGAGATTGTCAATGTGTTTTTTTACTCTCTCTCTCTCTCTCTCTGCGCTTCAGTTGTACCTATTCCGTTGCTGCTGAAATGCTCTGCCTGTGACATCGTCTCCTCAGCCCTCACGCGGGCGTGCTCCGCCAATGCCGCCAGACCGCTCGACCAGCCCAAGAATGCACCCTTCAGAAAGTCCGAGAAGAGCGAAGAGTACTCACTCGAGCGACAGTACGGTGTTGTTCTGGGCCTTCCGGCACCGCGCGCTTAATGAGCGCGTCGTCGATCAGTGCGACTCTTGATCGTCAGGCGACGCACGAGCTCCCT
The DNA here is from genome assembly GCA_036346255.1 of Ampelocalamus luodianensis. Classification (NCBI taxonomy): domain Eukaryota; kingdom Viridiplantae; phylum Streptophyta; class Magnoliopsida; order Poales; family Poaceae; genus Ampelocalamus; species Ampelocalamus luodianensis. The sequence goes on from CM070626.1 coordinate 47,291,921, forward strand.
GCTGACCGGACTGTTTGAACACTGGTCGTATGCCTAGGTCTAACATAATTTACTCGCTGGGTCATAGATCTAAATGGGTGGAACACAACTAAGCCTATAGATTGCCACATGCGCGCTATAGCAACAACTTTACAAGTGATATTGTGTCTTATTTCCCAAAAGACTAGTTCGATAGGTAAGATCCCCCTCACACTTATAAGTTATGTTTGTTTCTTTCCCACAATTGATATGTGACTATTCCCAATATTCTTCCCCTCACACATCAGTTGTGTATTTTCGCAACTATGAAGTCCAAAGAGATGTTAGTCGAGAGGGCTGCCGCATACAAACCCTATAACAACAGTTTTATAAGTAGTATTGTGTTTTCTCTCAAAAAACTAGTCGAATGAGTGAGAACTCTCTTATACTTATAAACTGTACTTTTTCCTTATCACAACTGATATAAGACTATTCGCAACACACGTACGTATACACTCATGCTGCCCCGGCCGCTACGAACTCCATCGCCGCCGGGACTGCATCGCGTGTGCTGCAGTCAAGGCCCGAGACCGTCGGCGATGTTAGATAGCCAGTGCCAAGTGCCGCGCATTCAGCTGGAGATCTGATGGAGAAAGATAGGGGAAGCTGGTAGGTTCAACGTAGCGGCTGAGAGCTTGAGTGTGGTGGCTCAGTGAGCTGAGAATGTTACAATAGTCACGGAACTGACCAGCTTTTTGACCCTTTTTTTTCTTCTTGTAGAGGAGTACTGTGAATCCCCCGCTGCCAATTGGCCGTTTCCCTTTTTGAAATAGTTCACAAACTTTGTCAATTCTCTCTCTCAATGACGCAGATCTCTAACAATGGGATCATTCATTCTCATTGGGTGTTACTTTTTTATGCGCGTACTCGTGTGCTTTTAGTAAAAAATTTATGATATCGCGGATTTATGATCAGTTTCCACCTTTTTAGACATGTGTTAATGGGCCGCACTTGTGTTTGTGTTTGTGTGGTATGTGTGCGTGTGCATCTTCCTTATAATCACAAAAACAGTCACCTGCAACACAAGAATGAATAATCAATTTCAATGTGATCAACATTTCAATTGATAAATACAAATAGTAAAATTATTATAAATTAAAACAATTTCTGCTTGCAGATATACATATATTGTTTTTTCTTTCAATTCAGACTCAATAAGTTGACAAAGCCTTAGCACTATGCTTGACCTGGCAAGCGCTTTTGCCAAAACAATCTCATTTGCATGATATAGTCCGATAGCGCCTCACTGCCTTTAAATTTTTTTAATGTCCGGGATTTAACCCCATCCGGCCCACATTAAAGAAGAAGCACCCTAACTCAAGGCGCCCACGGAGCGCTCCAATCAGTAACGGATCGAGAGGCTAAAGCTCTCTGTGCCATCGCACTTCTGCACAATCCTTCCTCAAGCGAGCACCACCAGTCCTCAAACTAACCCTCTAAACCCCCACCCCACACACACACACACACCCGGGTGAGACACCCTTGCTGAAACCAAGTTTCGAACCCGGGTGGGTTGGCTTGGGCAACGCCAAGCAACCAGGTGAGCTAAGCCCACCTCCTCACTGCCTTTAAATATTACATAGATACAGTATTGGCTTGTCAGAAATAAAATTAAGAATTCATAAAAATATTTTTGCAGTCTGTTAGTAAAATATGTAACTTTTCTCCCAGGAAAACTAAAATACAATTATGACCAAGATGAAGAAATTAACATTTTAACATCTAAGGAGGCATCACAAAGATCAAGGATTTTTATTTTATTTTTTGCGAGTTCTTTAATTTTTTTGTCATGTATGTTTTTTGTTTTATTAAACTTGGTATTTTTAGAGTTTGCGCACATTTTAACTTACTTTTCTAAGTTTGAGTTCCCTTTGTTTATTTGTCAAGTTGTTATAAATAATTAATAATGTGTTGATATTTTTATAGAATTTGATTTTGCGTACAACAAACTTTTGTTTTATATGTTTATTTTCCGTTTAATTTATAGTTTATCACAAATATCTCTTATTTATATATACTTTTGACCAATTGCGTTTGAACTTGAAGCCTTTGCTGGTTGAATTATTTAGGATTACACATATATGGCTTTTTAGGCTCTTTTATCTTGATTTCATGCCTAATTAAACCAGCCTAGTACACAACATTGCTCCCAATAGGTGATTTGCATTAGATAGTCCCGTATTCAAATATTCACACTGTAGTAAAAGATGGCGGTTGCTCCCTAAAAAAATAGATGGTTGCTAATAGTATTTGCATACCGAGGTTCTTTTTTTTTTTTCTTATACAAAATGCTTAATCTCTTATTCTGAATTATTGGCTAGGACTAATATAGGTACAAGTGTCAGTGACAGCGAGCCAGAACTTCAATTATTTTGGGGTCAAATATATACCATCATATATACCATCCGTATTTTAGAAACAGTAGGAGTGACGAATAATGTCTGCATTTTGTTATTACCTACTTGATGCTAAACCGACACTCTAGGGGGACAGAGGGAGCATATGTACATGTACTTACTACGTACAATAAGGAAAGAATTCGACTTCTCCAAAAAATAATAAGGAAAAATTCATTAAAAATGCCACTCAAAGATCGCTATTTTCCTTAAAATATATATTTTTTCTTGAAAGAAAACGTAGATACTCCGCAGAGTAAGTACCGAAGTTGATGCCGTGTTTCCCTGCACCAGCACGCTCGTTCCTGTACCTGTACGTACGGCCCTTGACCGGTCGAATTGGACGAATTTTGGACATAATTGGCCCTCTTAGAGCATCGTAATTCTAAACTAGCCTCTAGCTTTAAAATTCCATTTTAGCCCCTGCCTCGCTCTTTGCGCCTCCCGCAAACACCTAGTCAGCCGCCAACGCCAGCAGCGCAGCCAAGTCTGCCGCTCTCCCATGGCAGCGAGGTGTTGCTCCTCACACAGCGACACCTTGCCGCTCCTCACCGTCGCCAAAGAGAGAGAGAAAATAGGAGAGAGAGAAAGAAAAGAAAAGTGAAAAAAAAACTTGAGAAAATGAGAAAATTTTTAAGGTGCTACGGAGTACCACTCTCGATCACACTCGAACCTTCGTAAACTATCGAATGAACGAGAACATCGAATAAGAACGAATACACCGAAAACATCTAAAAATTCAATAGCATCTAAATTGCATGAAATTTATACAGTATGTAGATTATGATTTTAGATGAATTTAGGTGAAAAAATTATTTCATTTGGATTTAGTATGTGAGAGTTATAGCGGTTTGAAAATCGATCTCTTGAATATTCAATTTGTTCTTGTTCATCCAAATTATCTTTTCGCAAAAATTGTAGAATAGTGGTGGAGATAAGTATTATAGGGATGGGTATATAATTATATCATAATATCAAAATAATTTGGCTTATCTCATTTGGAGTTCATAAGAATTAGTTATGAACTTTCAAAGTTAAAAGCATTTTCTAGTGTAAAAATAATTTGATTTTGGATTAATTTTTAAAACTATATTTTTGGTAAGGACATATTTGAAACCAATTTTAAAATAAAGTTCACTTAAAATGAAAATTATTAAAATTGGTTTCACAGGATTTGGAGAATAAAATTTATTTGTTGCAATCGAAAAATCATTTAATTTCAAAATGCATAACCATTTCTTTTAACTCCAAATCATGTGAAACCAATTTTGATAATTTTTATTTTAAGTGAAATTTATTTTTAAATTATTTTCAAATATGTCTTTGTACCAAAAAAATATAGTTTTTGAAAATTGATCCAAAACCGAATTTTTTTTACACTAGAAAATGCTTTTGACTTTGAAAGTTCATAACTAATTATTATGAACTCCATTGGAGATGAACCAAGTTATTTTGATCTTATGATTTTATTCTCTATCCATCCTTATAATCCTTATCTCCACCATCATTCCACAATTTTTGCGAAAAGATAATTTCGTATGAACAAGAATCGAATTGAATTTTCAGGAAATCTGATTTTCAAACTGCTATAACTCTCACATACTAAATCCAAATGAAATAATTTTTTCACCTAAATTCATATAAAATCATAATCTACCTACTGTATAAATTTCATGCAATTTGGATGCTATTGATTTTTTTGATGTTTTCGGTGTATTCGTTCTTATTCGATGTTCTCGTTCATTCGATAGTTTACGAAGGTTCGAGTGTGATCGAGAGTGGTACTCCGCAGCACCTTGAAATTTTCTGATTTTTTTTAGGTTTTTTCACTTTTCTTTCTTTCTCTCCTATTTTTCTCTCTCTCCTATTTTCTCTCTCCTTTTGGGTGGCGGGAGGAGCAGAAGGTGTCTGTTTGTGAAAGCGAAAGACCTTGTCTGCCTGTGGTAGTGAGCAACACCTTGGCTGCTGCCGTGCGCGTTGGCAGCAGCTAGGTGCTGCGGTGGGGAGGCGCAGCAGGTGACGGCAGGGGGCTAAAAATGGAATTTTAAAACTAAGGAGGCTAGTTTAGGAATTACGGTGCTCTAGGGGGCTAATTGTGTCCAGAGTTCGAATTGGACTACATGTCGTGCATGCACATACGATCCCCCCTTAATCTGTCCTTTTCTTTCGGGACAAGGGGCTGGATATATATTAATTAATTAAAGCCACTAGCAGTTACCGTATGTGTGTCAGAATCGATCGATCGACCGACCGGTCACACTGAGAGGCTGCAGTAGATATGGAAAGCGCATGGGCAAAACGGGCAGTGGACTGGAGGGAGGCAGCCGAGGGGGCAACGAAAGTTACGTGGCTCGGGCACGGGAGAACGACGTGTTGATTTGGCAGAGAAAAATGGGACCAAGTACGTGTCGCGTGCATACGTTTCATGCGAGTTGGCGGTCACGGGTGAACAGTGCCGAGTTATTCCTTGGATCTGAGCTGTCCGATCAAAGAACAACGGATGAGATCGATTGCTACAGTACTAGCACTGTGCTTCATGAGTAGCATTATTGCTACAGTGTTTATGTTAGGGTGCTGACCTCCATCCCAACCGTTGATTACCGTCGGCTACAAAACAATATCATGACACAATTCACCATTTTGGTTTGAAATGCGGAGACTATTTTGGTTTGAGCACCAAATTAGTAACATGGAATTTTTCCTCGAAACATTTTGAAGCAGACCATTCTTAATTTAACAATCACCCATCTAGATTTTCAAGTCCAAGTTAAATTTGTGTTGGGAGAAACCGAAAAGAGAAATAGAACAAATGAGAAAATTTAGTTTTCACATCAAATTTCTCTATTTCTTTTCTCCTAACTCGTTTCGATTTTAAACTAGAAATTTTAAAGAGCGATGAATGCAGCAAAATATATATCGACTATCTGCTCAAAATCTGGGGATTTTTTTTAATGTTAATTTTGTGTTCAAACCAAAATAACACATAAGACTACATTTCGCATAAGTCGATAAACTCTGTGCGCTTAATTACTAGATCTAGTGTGCTTCTGCAAGAATACTACAATTTGCAATTTGAGATGTATGGAAACAATGACTAAGCTCTAGCAAGCTAGCATGTCTGGCTGGGGTGTAAGATGGTGGTGCTTCTCCTGTGCTGCCTGCACCGAACAAGATATATTTAGGAGAACAAAACACGGCTGACAGTTTGAAGCACAAAGCGTGCACTTTTCAGTACTTCTTGCTTCTTCCGCCCTTCATTCTTTCCCTCCCCACGCTTGTTTGTCTGCCGTTTCCGGTTTACCGGTGGTGGATTTCCTACTGCTTAATTTCGTGTTCGTCCAATAAGAGGTTTTGTTAAGAAAAGAAGTAATTTAATTTGGTGTTGAAACCAAGCCCAGATGACCCAGACATACATCTCTTTCACTAATCTTTTTTTACCACTTTTTTTTTTGTAGCAAAGTGTTTTGAGAAGTAGGTTTAAAGATTGAGTCAGCCAGGACTTCTGTACTTGCAGGAAAAATAGATCAGCAAACGGAAGTTCCATTCTCCCTGACTTCTTTTTGCATCCAGCACTTCGACTCAAGTACTAGCTTCAAGCGCTTACTATCTGCGCTGTGCTGCTCATACGAGCAGAGCAAACGAGGGTTCCATTCTCTTGACTGGATAGAGCCAAGTTAAGGGAAAATAGAACCCGGTAACTATGTATATATACCAGTAGAACCACAGGAAGGGAACAATTAGAGCAGAAATGCAGAATCATGTACTCATCTGGAAACCAAGTTAGCACAGAAGAAGGAATGATAACGCGGAGAGAGTGACAACAATTCATCTTAAGGCCATACTCAAAGATTAAGGGATGGATAACCGCTTGGGAATGTACTGTAGCTGGCTTGCACGTTGAGTGTGCTGGCTTGAGAGTAGAAACGGGATGGGTGACCACTTGGGAATGTAGGTATCGTAGATGATGCTCTAGCTGTAAACTGTAGATGATACTATAGTTGGTTTCATTAATTGAAATCGGTGGAGATAAACACCCATTTAATAAAAAAAAACTCAAAGATTAAGGGATCAAATTAATCCTAGAAATCAGAGTGGAAAATCCACAACAGGAACCACACAGGCAGAATCAAAAGCTCTAGCCAGAAAGCGGAGGCGGCTCCTCTCACTTGCCATGGTTTGTCATAAACATGATAATATCTCAAGCCGTTCAGCAGCGTAAGTTTCGATTGGACTATGGATTGTTAATTTTTGAAAAAGTCCATTTGACACATCTAAACTCTTCCAAAAGTTCAGAAAACAATCTTGAACTTGAAAACCACACCCGATCCCCTTGAACTTTCCAAACCGGACAAATCCACCACGGTTTTCTGCCGACGTGGCGCAAGTGGATGATCCAGTTGGCCTCTGTGCTAACGAGGCGGACTCTAGGGCCCACATATCAGTGTAAGCTCATCTCTTCCTCCTCATCTTCTTCTTCCTTCCTCTTCTCTCACGCTGCTGGCCACGGCCCCTCTCCAAGCAACTCATGCTCCCACTCCCCTCTCCTACACCTTCCTCTTTCTTCCTCACTCTTTTCCCACTCGCGGCGGAGGTGGATTGGAGAAGGCCAGTGATGGCGACATCCATGGTGGGTTGGTGGAGGACTGCGGGGGCGCACTAAAGAGGGAGAGGAGAGGAAGGGAGGCTAGGGATAGCTTTCACTGAAGGGATGTGCATCTCTTTGCCCGCCTTACTGCTGTCGCGGCAGACAGGCACCGTGTCAGGGGAGGAGCAGAGAGCATCACGTTGACACAATGGTGCATGTTGTCCTTGAGCCACTGCAGTGCCCTGGCGAACTCTGCCTCCCCAAGAGCGTCGACGTTTGGCTCCACCAGAACCACCTCCCCGCCTTCGCCCGCATCACCTTCTCCACCAGCGTCTCAGGGTCGTCATCATCAAAGTCAACGTCGTCAACAGGGGCGGCTACGTCGCCGGGTAAGGGGACGTAGCGGCGGAGCATGACGTCGACGGAGGGGCTGCCGAAGGCTACACACGGCCGACCTTGGAGAAGACGATGAGCACGAATGAAGGATCCGCGTCCATCGGCAGCAGCTGGTGGGCCATCGAGGGAGCTGGTGGAGAGGACGTTCCTGGGTAGGTGCGCACGGCGGCGCAGGTGGACGGCGAGCTCGGAGACCTGATGGTATGTGCGGTGGGCGAGGCCTAGGCAGGTCATGATGGTGGCCGGGTTGGAGTTGACGAGCACCACCTCATAGCCCTCCTCGTCTAGCTTGCGAGCCTTGGTCGGCGCCTCGGGGATGCAACGCGCGGTGATGGTGGAATCTTGGACGGTGGCGCTTGCTCCATCAGGGGAGGAGGAGGCGTGGGCGGAGAGCGTGTGGCGGGAGAGGCCGTGGTAACGGCGTGGGAAGGGTAGGTGGGAGCGGGAGAGGAGGGGGAGGGGCGGAGCTGGGACGGGAAGGAGAGAGAGGTGGCCATGGCGGAGGCGGTGAGGAGGTGTGGGAGAAGGTTGGCGGGAGAGGCGGCGACGAGGTGGGGGATAGAAGGGGAAGGGATATGGACCGGTTGCCATGTCATCCTAAAACGAACTCACGTGTGAAAAATTGTGCTATGTTGGTGCCACGTTGGATGAAACCGGGTGGAATGATTTTATGGGTGTAAAATGAACGATTTTAATAGTTTGAGGGTATCAAATGTCCGATTTTATAGTTCAAAATTGATTTTCAAACTTTCACAAGAGATCACGTGTAAAATATACTTTTTCCTTAATTTTTTTGGGCACTCTTGAGTAGTACAACGGTGGACAGTGCAGGTGCCGCATAGCTTGTACATATTGCAGTGGTTGAGAATTTGAGATCACGAGTTCGAATCCCCTCTGGCGCGCGTGTCCCTTTTATTTATTTCTTTTTTGTTGTTGTTGTAGATTTACAATGTGACAGCATCAATCTACTAGCTATGTCGTGGAGTGATCGATGTGCGTCGTGGCGTCGTGCCTAGCTCTAGCTGGCTGATATCTTTGGGTGGTCTACACACGGCAAGTTCTGACCGAGCTAGGCACGCACGCACGCACAGAATATTCGGCGTAGCCTGCCTGCATGCATGCGCGCTCTGCGGCATCGATCCCTACTGGTTCTGACAACCCTGCGTACTGCCACTACGTTCACTCTCTTTTGGCGTAAGTTCTTACAATCTTACGTGCTGCTGCTGATCTTCAGTCTCGCTCTCCAGCGAGGGGTGCGTTTAGATCTGCAGAGATTAACGTGCGGCCGCGGCTCACAGATGGATCGTCGAAAGTGTTAAAAAGGAGGAGAAAACCGAGAGAGAAGCATGCACCTCATACAGCACAGTACAGTAGTCCACTCCAGCGTGTCAGTCAGCACGGCACGCACGTCCGTCCGTACGTCAGGCGTACATGCATACACGCGCGAAAGCGACTCTACTGCCGGTACTGGCACTGGTACTGCTAGTTGGCTAGAGGAAATTACTAAAGGAGAAGGAGTGGGCGACGGGATAGGATGGGTATGTACGTACGTACGTGCGGCGTCATTAAAGAAAGCGTGGGGTGTAGGGCGCTCCGGCGACACGGCCCCGACCGCCGGATCGCGACACACGCCAGCCACACTGACACTGCCCACTGGGTTACCGCTCCACCATATTTATTTCCACTCCACTCGAGTTTCCCCCACTTTTTTTATTGCCTCTGCCCACGAATACCAGTAGGACTACTACTGCTAGCACCGGCCACTGAGGAATTTTTTTTTCTAATACAACAACTTTTCATAACGTATTTGCAGCACCACGACTATCGCGCACTAATGCCGGAGCTGATGTCACGTACTGTTGGTACATGATAACCGTACGCCAACGCCAACGCTGCTGCCACGCACGTCGTGCCAACACGTCGGCCGTTGGCGCGCGGTCACCATGCTCTAACGAGCTTGGCCTGCTCCTTGTCCTGGGTTAGGTTAGGGTTAGGGTTATGTTGAAATTGGTAAGAATTTTAAAATATAGCAAATGAGTTCAAAAAATTCTGAATTTTTTTATGGAGCCTCTCGACACCGTGTACTTTTTTGTGTAAATTTGTCATAATTTTATTCGTTCAAAATTTTTATCGCTATTTCGTATAAGTTTTTTGTTTGTGTGAGAACAAAAAAAAAATCAACAAAAAATTATGCTATGTGTTGTTTGTCCAAACATCTAAATGAGTTCCTCCCTTCAATTGCCTTTCTTTTCCATCGAAAGCATCAACCACTTGTCATCCTGTCACATCCTTGTCTTATCCATCAAATTTTTATCCCCCCAAAATACATGACTTAATTAGCGCGCGCGGGGTAAGGATTCCCTCCCATAGCGGCTATAAATTAGAGCGAGCGAGCTCGATTTCATTTCGCAGTCGCTCACTCACTCTTCTGCTCGTTCATTTCATTTCATAGTCGCTCGCTCTCTTGCTCTATCGATTATATTTTTGGGGACATTTCAACATTATTAACCGCCGTCGTTCACAGGTAGTTTGGTCGTAATTTTTAATTTACAGTGTTCATTAGTTACGAAATAATTAGTAGGAATTAATTAATAAAGTATTGTACATTAATTTGTAGTGTTAGTTTGGTCGTAAAGCGAAATCAAATAATAAGAAATGCATTCACCGAAGAACAGAGGAGTATAATCTAATTAAGATTCTGAAACTCTTCTATGGTGAGGACCACCGGTGCAAGCTGTGGCTCACCACTGATGCGGGTGGCCCTCCGCCCTTGGCGCTTTAGGTGGGGAGGGACTGCTAGGTGCTGGACGATCGCTACGTCCCGATCCTCTGGGATATGGGTTTGTTGCCTCTTGCGAGGATGGTCTACATCAGACAACAATCCCCCCTAGATGCCAGCCTGCTATCGGCACTTGTCGACAGGTGGAGCCCTGAGACGCATACCTTCCACTTTCGATGGGGTGAGATGACGGTCACCCTACAGGACGTCTCGCTCTTGACCAGTCTCCCGATCCGGGGTGAGCTGCTTGTTCCGGGCCCTCCGGGTGCGGGCTTGGCTGAGGCAGTTCAGTCAGTGCCCGCAAGGTGCACCTCATTCAAACTGGTGTACGGGGATGAAGCCATCCTACCCACTGAGATAAAATTCGAAGCACCCCTCCTGTATCTCGAAGAAGACAGAGAAGAAGATGAGCAAAGGGAGTTGTCCCTGGACCTATCGGAGGAAGAACGAAGGAGAGCCCTAGGACACAACGAAGCCTACCAGGAGTCGCTAAAAAAAGCACAAGCACCAACGTAAGGACCCAAACGGTTAACACCGGTGACCTGGTGATGTGAAGACCTATTAACCCAACGTCTATAGGCAAGCTTGACGACAAGTTGGAAGGACCCTATGTTAGAGTTAATCTTGTTCTTTGTTCGTTCTGTTTCTGTTTTAGTTTTTGGTTTCTGAGTCGGTTTTTGAGTCCGTATCCAACCCAGCTTCGTACGATTGAATCCGAGTATGATTCATGTATATGAGGTATAAAGGTTGGGCCTAGCATGTAACAATTGGTGCAAAGAACAGCAAGAGTTGAGAAGCCAGGGAGGAAGAAAAGCTATGTGAGCTGAGTCAAAACAATAAGAAAAGAAAACCACTACTACAGAAATAGTCATCACAGACGGTTCAAAACTGTCATCACAGATGGTTTTCGAACCGTCTGTGATAACAGAGGTTATCACAGACGGTTCTAATATATATGATATCACAGACGGTTCTAGTTACCAACCGTCTGTGATATATATGATACCACATACGGTTCTAGTTACCAACCGTTTGTGATATCATACATATCACAGACGGTTCTAGTTACAAACCGTCTGTGATATCATCATATCAACGACGGTTGGTAACTAGAACCGTCTGTGATATCGTACATATCACAAACGGTTTAACGATCGAACCGTCTGTGATTGTTCTTTAATCCTAACTAATTTTTTTTTGATTTTCGGCTAGTCTCAGGAATTGCTAGCCATGCCCTCTGAAAACAAGTATGTAGAAAATAGATACATATCACAGACGAATCAATCGTTGACAACTCAAAGTGATCATTTACAACTCAAAATCAATTACAAAATAATATGTTCAATTATTGTCGCTAGAGTTACAATTGAATTACAACTACTCAAAGTGAATTACAATTGAATCAATTGTTTGAAGGTGGTTTAGTGTTGTCGACGGAGTGAAACTCTCCGTCGGTGTGAACGATATCCATCATGATGAAGCTGCAGAGTCTCCCTCGAACCTCCAAGAACTCACTCGTAACGAGTGAATCTAATTGTATGTTTAAGCCCTGTAGCTAGCAGGAGTAAAGTAGTAAGCATATATATTTAAATTTATAGTTAGAAAATAATTATTACGAGATTGACAAACACTAGGATCCTTCATCTTAGCACTCATGATTTCGTGCATATGATGGCAAACGTAGAATGCACATTATTCTTGTTTTTGCTGGCGACACTGCAAAAATAGAATTACATATATATGTATAATCAGTTCGAGACGCATTATTACGAAGTATGATATAGTATTATTGTGTTGTAGCGCGTACCGAAAATCGCGTCCTGTGTTGTAGTGTGGCGCTCGATCCCCTGTATGCCCCTCCCTCGGCAACATAGGCAATGAATGACCTACATGTTTCCAAAAAGTTAACTTCTGCCATTTCAAATGAAGGAAGACTACAATAGAGTTATGTATGGAGGAAATGAGTATACCTGTTGAGTATTCCTTGCACAAGGGTGAAGTCATGCGTTTTGCTGAGTAGGGAATCAAGGTATATTACCTTGTTCCTCTTTGGTACAATGACTAAAAAGGATCCAGTGGAAGCTACGATCATGTATGTCTCTATAGTCATTAAACCTAGCTTCGTGCTGCGTATAAAGTACAAATGAAATTTGTATAGCAAGTAGTGAAGCACTTACTTCTGGTTGTAGGGCACCAGTATGTAGTCCTTGTCGTCCTAAGCAAGTAATCCCGCCGTTATGTATTTCACGACGTAGGATGTGTCTTCCTTGATGGTTTGCTCAGAGACCACGTGTGGGTCGAGGAAATCCACCGGTTCTCCGCATCCCTGGGCATTTTTCATCATGTATCTATGTATATAAGCAATGAGTTGTGATATTTTCATCAAGTATCTATACATAAGTAATGCTTTGTACACACTTATAGTATCCAGCATCGTAGAAGCGAGGCGTCGAGGGCTTGGAGGTTGAATAGGTCGAATAAGTCATTGAAACCCACGACGAAGTGGCCCAGCTCGTGGAGGAAATGCTCCTTCGTGTATCTGACGACTATTCCAGAATCGTACCCTTTATCTTTGGTCTTACGCATGTACCAGGTATGCAAAGACTAACAACCTAGTCCAGTGTAGGCTAATATTGTGTTGCTCACCAACGGACTTCCGAGGGAGTATTTCCTGGGATTAGGAGGCGGAGGCGTCTTAATGTGCTGCGGTTTCGACTTGGACTTAACAACTTGCCTGCTATGCGTCTTCCTGTGAGACGACTCGGGAACCGATACGGTGGCACACTTTTCTTGTTCCTTAAGCGTCTTCTCCACGGGAACCGATGAGGCGGGCTTCTGAAGCGAAGGTTGAGGTGGAGTCATCAAGGGTCCTGTTGGAGAGGCATGGTCGTGTCGAGATGGTTGAGGTGGAGTTATCGAGGGTCCTGTTGGAGAGGCCTTCTGAATCGAAGGTTGAGGCGGCACTACAGGGTCCAGAGTGATATCCTTCTTGGGCCACTGGATAAAAGTGTACAAGGCATCTCTTAGTGTTCTGATTTCTTCGTTCGGGCAAATCTCCAGCGGGACGACCCTTAAATTTTCATGTACCATGTCCACTTGGACCTTGGCGTAACCCTGCGCCACTTGGGCACCGTGCTGCACTGTCCCTTCCTGGCATGGATACGCCATCCCCCGCCCAGCCTCAATATACAACCCAGTCATCCTCACTTGGAGCGTTCAGGGCGTCGCCTCCTACAAAACGATACTCAATTAGCTAAGGCGTCCTATAGGTCTATCTTTGGAGCATTCTAGAGATGTACATTATCTTGATGGCGTCGATAGGTAATTGGACGTCATCATGCTCAGAATTTTGCGTGGACACGACGCTACTCCGATGTTGAGTAGGACTGGCTCCCAAAATAACGAAGGCGCCTTGCGACTGGTTGAGGAGTTGATTGATTCAATCCTCCAATCTTGCTATATGTCCTTCAAATCTTGCAGTAAGCCTCATTTCCATCTGGTGGTCGTACTCGGCCTTGGATCTCTTCCTACTCCTGTACGTATAGTAGTCGTCTGCGAATCCATCCCTCCAAGGTACGTTAACCCCTTTGCCTCGCGTGCGACCCGGGTGCAACTTATTTCCCAGGGCCGTAGATAGTATATCCTTCTCTCTGTCTGATTGGAAGGAGCCTTCGAAACATGCGGAAGTCAATGCTTGCTGCAAGGAGATCATCATGTTATTATAGACACTATGAAGTTATGGACTTATTAACAACTAGGTAGTTCGACATATTTACCACACGTTTGGCCACCTCCTGGTCTACCGGGTTTGTGAAAGAGATTCCACCTGAAGACGTGGCTGATGCCCTCGCTCTTAACCAAGAGATAGCGTGCTCGTATGTGATCTCAGCAAATGACCTTGTTTCGTTCTCATCCTCCGCCGCCCATTGCGCGGTTTTACCCGCGTACCTAGCGGTGCCGAGTTTGTGGGGGTGTGTGAGACCCGGGAGTAACATCCCAGATCTTCTGTGCATAACTGAACTAGTCCCATGATCAGTGGCTAGCTCACACAGTAAACAAATGTGATAACACAACCATAAATGCTAAGATTTATTAATAAACAACAGAGTTGATTACAAGATAGCCTTACAGGGCAACAATAAATAAACACAGCGGAAGACGATGATGAAGTAGTGGAGTCCAGCTGATCTGCCACAGGCAATCGACTGGGGTAGCGGCCTAGTCGTCATGATCCACACCTGAAGCGAGGTCTTTCTCCTCTGAAATTTGTTTGCATAAAGCAAGTATGAGCACAACTACTGTGCTCGCAAGTTACACCCGTCAAATAACAGAATAACATGCATACATGGATGTAACAAAGGATGGCTTATAGGGTTATTTGTGCAAAAACAACATTTGACAAAAAATACCATACTGAGTGCAAAAGCTCAAGTTTTTATAAAATCTAAAATTAATTTTGAATTGATAAAGATAGCGTAGGCACCAACCTAACACCAACATAAACACGGGCACCAACCCGGGGCTTCAATCCATAACTTTTCTCATGGACACCCATCCATGTCAAAACTGTTTTACAAAAACATTTTGAAATTAAAAACCAAAGTCTAACTTTGAGTGGCTTTGCCAGCATGTCCATGACCGTGGACACGGCTATTCGAATAGTTTTACACTCTGTAGAGGTTGTACAACTTTACCCATAAGAGATAATCAACTTTTAATGTCCGTCTGACACACTTCCGAAGGTGTGCGACTAAGTGATCATCACGAGGCTTTTACAATGCGCCATTCCACCACAGTCCTCCCTCGCTAAGGTTTCACCCCCTTTGGACTACCCGTCCGCAGAGTTCAGGCCCCCTCTTGTGCCGGGTGGGACTAACAAAGGTCATGAAAGACTACCCACCGCATCAATAGTAACGACCATGATGGAACTTTGCAAATTATTCAGCCAGATCCTGTCCATACAAGACATGTAGTAGTACGATGTGGCTTAGCAAGATGCGGCTCGAAGACCGGTCCTTAACTGACCTGGGCGACAACCAACAGAACCCTGGGCCTCAACTTACCCAGTTGAGCCTGTGCATAAACCTGCACCCACCAGACAACCAATTCGCCCAAGTCCAAACCATCATTTTATTTTATTTTCTAAAGTCATTTATAAAACTCCCATGACACACCAATGCCAAGGGTACCATTTAAACAATAGTTGATTTCTGGCTGAAATTCCCCAAATGAAACATATTTGGTCTATAAGCATGGCTAAGCACAATATTTTCCAAAATGATCCCAGTTCATACTATCGTATCAACCAGGTTTTGACTAGGGTGACAACATGTTTGATTCAATTATCAAAATTGGCCATACAAAGGATTTTAGGCATAACTATAAATTTAAAATAGGAATTTAAATTACTGAATATAAACAAGCATGTAGTAATAATTTGAAACAGAATTTAAATAATTTTAAATAATGGGTGCAAATATGATCAAGAATGTAACTTGCCTTCGTTGAAGTCCTGGTACTCTAAATCGTCAGAAGGATCTAACTCTCCGGAGTCGTCGAAGTCTATACGCGAAAATACGACAAATTCAATTCAAATTCAAATAAATTCAAAAACTCAGCACAAATTAACTCCAAATTGAAATATTTTGGCTTAGTTAGCCAGATTATGAATTTATATAAATTTTGCAACTTGAATCACCCAATTTGGAGTTCAGATGCAAAAGTTATGAATTTTTGAAGTTTAAATCTATTTAAAACCTAAATTCTGAATTTATTAGATTTTTTGGATTTATTTTTCTAAAGAAAATTCCAGTTATTGCGCAATGATGACATCAGCGCTGAAATATTCAGAATTTTAAAGAATTAAAGAATTTTCGACACGTGGGTCCCACGTGTCATAGACACGGCTCACGGTGGACGGGTTCCACCGAGCCAAGGGAAAGCCGACGCGGTGGACCGGCCACGTGGGTGCTGACCCGGCGGCCACGCGGCCTTTGGGCGCTGAGGTGGCGCTGTGTGGCAGCCACGTGATTGGGCCACGCCACCGCAGGCGGCCGGCGGGCGCGCGCGCTCGCCGACGAACGGTGGCGCGGCGGCGGGAGTGGGTGACGCTAACGGAGAGAGAAGGGCACGGGGGTTAACATGCGCACCAAATGGTCACCTGAGGCGGCGGCGCTGTTCGGGTCGTGGCGGCGAGGTGGTTCGGGCGGCGTTCCGGCGAAGCTGGTGTGCGCACGAGGTAGGCCTAGGGGCGATGATGCCGGTGGTGTCGTCGATGAGGCACGGACGTCGACGATGGCGGTGAAATCGTCGACCAAAGCTTGCGGCGGCCGACGGGGAAAAACCTTGATTGTGGCCGGAGAAGAGGAGGGGAGGGGCTATGAGTCGGGGGAAGAGATGAGTGCAGCAAGGAGCTCTCCGTGCTCCTATTTATAGGGCGAGGGGAGCCCGTTAGGAGGAGATCGTGGGCGCGGTCATGGCGGCAGCGACGGTTTGGGTGCGCGGGCGTTCCGGCGTAGACTGGCGCGAAAAGAGGGGGGTTAAGGGGAAAGTGGGGCGGTTGGGCGCGGCCAGGCGCACGTCCACGGGACTCGCGGTGAACACAGGCGGCGGTTTTGACGGAGCTCCCACGCGGGGAAAATGGCGGCGCAGAAGCGAGTGGGAAGAAAGGGGAGGAGGAAGAAGTGGCGTGGGCGGGTCCACACAGCGCGGAGGAGCCTGGAGAGTGGAGCAGCGGAGAGAGAGAGAGAGAGAGAGAGAGAGAGAGAGAGAGAGAGAGAGAGAGAGAGAGAGAGAGAGAGCGGCTGGAGTGGGCCAAAGGTGGCGGGCGCGTGCGGTGAATAGGGACGGGCCAAGGGGGATTCCGCCCATTAGGTTTTTCCGAATTTAAATGGTTTTGCTATTTTAAATAATCCAAGTAATTCAATTAAGTTTTAGAAACTAGCAAATAAAATCCAAAAATTCTAGAAAAATTCACAGAAATTCCCAGAGTTATTTTGGATTTAATAAAATTATTTCCAACTTAAAGTTGGCTTTTAATTTTGCAAATAAATTATTTTGGCTTTAAAAATACTTTGCAAAAAGCTTTAAAATTCCAGAAAATTCCATAAATTAATTTAATTTTTATTTTTCAATTTAAAACCAATAAAACTTCAAGAACTTCAAATAAATTTTACTTTTGACTTTCAAAATTTCAAAGATTCAATTAAAGCAATAGAACTCTTTCCAAATTTTCAGAAATTCTAATAAAACAGTAACTTTTATTTATTTTATTTTGGTAACAGCACTTTGGGATGTTACAGGGTGAGTGTTCAGTGTCTGGAGAGCCTTGTGCGCCGCACTTTACTCACGAAATTCGGCCATCGTCTTCATTTGCACAAAGGCGTCCCATATATCCCGCGACAAGAATTTGTACGTCGTGAAGGGCGTTCGACCCGTGTTCACGTACTTCGTGACAAGCGTGCTCTTGAAGGTCCTCCACGCCTTTCGCATCGCGAGCAACACCTGCCGTTCCACGCATGCCTTGTCTGTTTCTAGGAAAGTGAACAATTTTAAAATTTCTTTCCACAGCTTGCCTCTTCGATCATCCGACACAGTGTCCCAACTTAGTGTGGTGATGGGGACCCGTTCCCTTCCAAGTATCCCGCAGATGGTCCGGAATCTCGCTGCTGCTTTGGGGGGACTCACAGGGATCCCATTGGCATTGACTTCCGTGACGGTCATTAGGCCCGTAGGAATTTTCGATATTCCTTTGCCATCTTGTGTACGTACCACTTTCCTCGGAGATCCAGACGCATTCGGCGACGTCGATGATGGCGGTGAAGACGGTGCGGATGCCATGTCGCTTACTTGCTATCTATATAAATAACTAAAATTGCGTTGTAAACAAATTAATTATATAAACAAAAATAGAAGTATGATTATGACTTAATAACAAAAATTATGCACGAAGCACGTGACTGAGAGTATTCTGTACAAAAATTATGCATGATAGTTTGTTCTCACAGAAGGAGAGTTGTAAAAGAACAAGTCTTTGCCATCTCAATCCTATTGTCTATACTCTTCATTAAATGAATATGATAATATAAATTCAAACTATGAGCTCTAAACAATACTTTGCTTAACTGTCAAATGATCTCAGCTCATTCATAAAAGCAGTTAAACTTCGAGTCAAATAGACTACTAGAAGAATCACAAACTGGTCGTTAGATTACCAACAAAAACAGAATACTCTCAATAGAACTGAAAGTAACTAATTAACAGTATATCAAATTGACAGTAGCAAGTAATACAATATCAAGTTGAACATGAAATCACAGTTTCAGTCAATTTAAATGCTAGAGATCAAAAAACCAGAAGAATCAGAATAACTAGCATTCAACCAAAAGTAACCAATTAACAATATATCAAATTGACAGTAGCAAGTAATACAATAGAGCTCAAGAATGAACTAACTATCACATTCAATTAATCTCAGTATAAGACAAAGTTCATCACAGAGCGAACCAGAAGAATCAGAATAACTAGCATTCAACCGAAAGTAACCAATTAACAGTATATCAAACTGACAGTAGCAAGTAATACAATAGAGCTCAATAATGAACTAACTATCACATTCAATCTCAGTATAAGACAAAGTTCATCACAGAGCATGTCAACAAAGCCCACTGATCAATTTGCAATATCTTCAATACTAGATTCAGTTCACAGATTATCAAAGACTATCAGAGTCAATATATCCACCGAGACAACAGAAGGCAATCTGTTATGACACATCCTGATAGCACAAGGGTAGGATAGTGAGCCATTCCCAACCCAACCATCAACCGACAAGGTAACACATCCTCACTGCCATCTAGAGGTGTTTCTCACACCAAATATCTCACAATCTATGCATGCACAGAGGGTCTCCAACACTAACCCCATGATGAAACCCTAGCAATATCACCATCCCTCCCATATCCATACCCACAACTTTCACATTCATCAGTACCCATCACAGAGCAAGGGAAGGAGTAGAGAGAGGACTAGAGGGTAGAGTACCGGGGGGAGGAGGCGAAGGAGCGCGCGAGAGCTGAGCGGGCTAACACTGGGGAGCTGAACCTGGTGACAAGTATGATGACAAGTTCATAACACATCTCCAAATAATTTGACTGAAAATCAATTTATCCACTGACAATTTGTTTGACTTAAAAAATTCATATCTAATTCAACTCAACTCCAAATTACAATGAACATCCACATTACCATAAATATATATTAAATACGACAAGTCCATAACACATTAACACATGACAATGCAATAAATTAATTACAATGGAGTAAATTCTTAATTAAAATATAGCCCTTCATGATGATCGACGCGCATATAGCTAGCTTCCTCACTGGGTTCTTCCTCGAGCCTGATGTTGTCTCCGAAAGGAGGCAACTCGTCAATTTGATTATATTCTTCCTCGTCTACTATATTCTCAACTCTGACAATCCTTCTTTTTTTCATGAAGAACTACATAACGCTTCTTATTTGCCGGGTCGGTAACATAGAAGACTTGAACAACCTGGTTAGCCAGTACGAATGGTTCGTCTTTGTATCTTACACGTTCGAGGTCCACGGTAGTGACGCCGTACTTGTTGACCTTCACTTGTGGGAGATGGACCCAACAGCACCGAAATAGGGGGATCTTGAAAAGCATGTAGTCGAGCTCCTATATCTCCTCTATTTGCCCATAGTACGAGTTCCTCAGCCCATCGGTACTGAATGCATCTATGCGGACACCGCTGTTCTGGACTGTGCTCTTCCTATCCTGAGCTGCCGTATAAAATGTGTACCTATTTATGTTGTATCCTTTCTATGTGACAATTGTAAATTATGGCCCTTTTGCCAACCATAGCAGCGTATTATCACTTGATGACCTCCCAGTGATTTGCACCTTTAACCATTCGTTGAACCGACGGTTGTGCTCTCTCGTGATCCAAACCTCCGACCGGTCTGGATTCTGTTGGCGTACAATGTCTTTGTGCTTGTCGATGTACGGTGACACTTGGGTCATGTGTTTCAAGACCGTGAAATGAGCTTGAGCGTATGTATCCAGATCGGGAGTGATTGATTTCCTTCCGATGGTCCCAATACTATTCAGCCTTCCCTCATGACGAGATAGAGGCACACCTATCGGTTCCACCTGAGCCATGTAGTCGACGCAGAACTCAATGAACTCTTCGGTTGCATAACCTTCGATGATGCTGCCCTCCGGTCGAGATCGATTCCGTACGTAGGACTTGAGAATTCCCATGTACCTCTCGAACGGGTACATATGACGTAGGAACACAGGGCCGCATATCTTTATCTCTTTCACAAGATGAACAATGAGATGGACCATGATATTAAAAAATGACGGAGGAAAATACATCTCAAGATGACATAGAGTCGTCATCACCTCGGTCTGTAGAGCATCTAGTCCTTGGGGATCGATGACCTTCTGAGCAATTGAGTTGAAGAAATAACATAGCCTCAAGATTGCCGCTCGGACCTTGTTCGGCAAGATACTCCTAATTGTAACAGGAAGCATTTGTGTCATCAGCACATGACAATCATGAGACTTCATACCAATTAATTTCAAATCTTGCATAAAAACAAGTTTCTTAATGTTAGCGGAGTAACCAGACGTGACTTTGACACCATGCAAGCTTTGTCACAGTTCATTTCTCTCGGCCTTGCACATAGTGTAGCAAGCTGGTGGAAGGTATGTTCGTCCTTTATCGATCTCTTTCGGTGCTAACTCGGTCCTTATGTTCATATCAATCAAGTCACGTCGTGCGTTAACACCATCCTTTGTTTTGCCACTAATATTCAGTAAGAGACCAATCAAGCTATCACATACATTCTTCTCCACGTGCATGACGTCGATGCAGTGACGAACTTCGAAGTGCTCCCAATAAGGCAAGTCCCAAAAAATTGACCGCTTCTTCCAGATGTTCTTCTAACGGGTTTTTAATTTACGTCCTTTCCCAAGCATAACATCGATATCCTTAACCATATCATAGACCTCTTTCCCTCTAAAAGCCCTTAGAGCTGAACTGTCCTCCTTATTTTCATCGAATTGTTTCTTCATCTTGCGGTATGGGTGACTCCTGTAAAGAAACCTACGGTGACATATATACACAGTTTTGCGCGAGTTGTTTAGCCATACACTCTCCGTAGCATCTAAACAGTGCGGACAGGCTTTGACTCCTTTCGTACTAAAGCCCGACAGGTTACCAAAGGCAGGAAAATCATTGATGGTGCAGAACAACATGGCGCGTAAAGAAAAGTTCTCTCGTTTGTACGCATCCTATACTTGTACCCCTTCGTTCCACAGTATCACAAGATAATCCAGTAATGGTACTAGGTACACATCAATATCGTTCCCAGGTTGCTTCGGCCCTTGAATAAGTAGTGACATCAAAATGTATACGCTTCATACGACCAAGGAGGAAGGTTGTACATACATAGATTCACGGGCCGGTGCTATGTGTTTGCTCATGTTCTTGAAAGGATTCATTCCATCCGTACTCAACTCTAACCTTATGTTCCTCGGTTCCGCACCGAACTCTTTGAAGGTCCGATCGAAGTTTCTCCAGGCGAGAATCGCAGGTGTCTTAGCTTTCCATCTTTCTTACGCTCCTCCGAGTGCTAACGCAGCAATCTTGCCTCCTTTCAGTTCGCGAATAAACGCTTCAAACGTGGGATTACAGGCAGATATCACAACATCTTAGCAGGAGGTTCTTGCTTCACTTTAGCAGTATTATTACGCTTTTATCGGGATGCTTTGCACACGGGACATACATGCAAGTCTGCATACCCTTTACGATACAGGATACAATCGTTCGGACATGCATATATTCTTTCTACTTCCATTCCCAATGGACAAAGAACCTTCTTGGCTTGGTAGGTGGTGCTGGGCAACACGTTTCCCTCCGGAAGGATGTCCGCTAGGAGACCTAACAACGCCGTGAAACTCTTGTCAGACCAACCATTGCTTACCTTCAATTTCAGCAGTTCAAGTACGGTTGACAACCTTGTGTATTCCGGCTTGCATCCAGGGAACAAAGGTTTCCCCGAGTCCTCCATTAAACGCTCGAATTTACAAAACTCTCTCTCACTGTAGTTCTCTTCTGCATCGCGTAGTATCTGATTCAGATTGTCATCGTGCAACCTATCCTCATCAAAAGCACAGTCCACATCCAGCATATCGTTGACTTCCTCGGCAAAGTCGTCATTATTAACTTCCTCGGCGATGTCGTCATTATTAACTTCCTGTATAATCTGCTCTTCACTATGACTGGTTCAAGATGTATACCTTTTTTTGAAACCCCTTCGAATCAAGTGCCCTACGATTTGCGCCGGGTTGTTAAACATCTTCAGATTACCGCAATCAATGCATGGACAGTATATAAATTCTATCCTCTTATTCAACATATCCTGCTCGGCTCTCTTTTAAAAGCAAACATGCCATTAATGTACTCTTCGCTCACACGGTTCGCACCGTACATCCAGTTTCGGTCCATCTACGTTACGTATGTAACAAATTAGTAGTGTTAAATTATATTAATAAACTGCAGATACGTTACTTCTCCTATGAACCAAACACACTAAAATTGATTAAAGATTAACCTAGAGCAAATATAAAGAGTTACATATCGTTACCCTCGGAGCTCACGACGAAAATTCCAAATATCATGTGAGATTTCTCACTGGCCTTCTCCTTCAGGCCACAGTGCAATGTGAGAGCTAAGTGGACAGGGCAAGAGAAGAGCCACAGCCGAAATGCACCTCCCCCATAAGCTTCTCCCTCTCACAAAACACCCACTGCCAAAACAAAGCACTCATTCACAACACCCAAACCGAGAGCTACCACGAAAGCCAAGCCTCACAAAGTAAGCATGCAAGCCAAATAGCCATAAGCTGCCAGGGCAACCCACAACCAAGAACAAGGCAAGCAAAACGAGCAAACCTCCTGTAGCCACCACAGAGCAAAGCTTCTCAAGTCCCTCTATTCCAAACAACAGATCAGAGGCGCTAGGGCAGGGGGTCTGTCGGGTCCTAATATTTATAGGGGTGACATATCACAAACGGTTGGTACCTCATCACAAACGGTTCTTATTACCAACCGTCTGTAAAGTATCACAGACGGTTGGTAATAAGATCCGTCTGTGATAAGGTACATATCACAGACGATTCCCTTTGGAACTTTGGTTCTGCATGCATACTGCATGCAACGTTCGTTACTACAAAATAGGCTATACCAGACGCCTCATCACATGGAACCGTCTGTATAAGTTCAACACAGACGGCTCCTTTGGAACCGTCTGTGATGAGACGTTTGGTATAGCTTGTTTTGTAGTAGCGAACGTTGCATGCAATATGCATGCAGAACCAAAGTTTTTTCTCGCTTCTTTGTTCGTGAATTCCAGAGCGTTCTCATGTGCGTGTACTGTTTCCAGCGTGATCACTATGTGCGTGTGCTAGATCGCAAGGATTGTTTTCTGCCAATTACTTCGAGCTGAGCGTGTCTTCGGTTGATCGGCTAAGTGCTTCTTCGATTAGTTCCAACACGGCAACACCCTACATCGTCAAAGATTCAACAAGGCCAGGAGTGGTACCACTGTCAGATCTGGAGAGAAATGAATTAGCCCACAACTAGAATATCTCATCAATCAAGAAATTTTATGTGTAAGGGGCAAAATGAGGAGTTTCTAGCCTATGTGAGAATAACTTAATATGAGAAGCAAACAAGTATTTTTCCCAGATGGAATTGACTGGAAGCACTAGGGGAAAATCACTTTCTCCCAGGAAGCCCTAAGGAGTTTTCGCCTGAAAATGTTGATGTGGCTAAGTAGCGTAACCACTGTGGACGTTCTCCCCACCTAGCGCCAGTAGTGGCTAGCAAGGAATTTTCGCTCAAAAACGTTGATGCGGCTAAGTAGTGTAAGTTACTGTCGTGGACACCCGCCCACCCAGCGCCATTTACAAGGGGCTGGCGAGGAGTTTTTGATAGAAAACGCTGACGCGGCTAAGGGCATGTACAGTGATATAGATAGTGGTTGTCTGTAATACCTTCCATGTTATCTGTAGACAAAACTAAACACAACTCATACAATGAGTTGTCTATAAATGTCCCCCATAAAATGAGGTTACAAAACATGTGAGTTACAGACAGCATAGATACAACAATAAAAGTGATGTCTATAAGGACCTTATAGACCGTCTGTTGCATGTCAGACGGCTTCTACCTCTCTCCTCCTTCTCTCTCATCCATGTCACAAAAAATCTTACGTGGCAAGTATTATAGACGGCTGATGTCACCCTATTATACATGCCCTAAGTAGCGTAACCACCGTGGACGTTCGCCCTGCCCAGCGTCAGTTAAGAGGGGTTGGCGAGGAGTTTTTGCTCGAAAACGCTACTGCAGTTAAGGGCATGTACAATGGTGTATAGACGATTGTTGTCTGTAATATTTTTTATATCATCTATAGACAAAATTAAAGATAACTCATACAATAGGTTATTTTTAAGTTATGTATATATGACCCCACAAACTGTACAGACAGCATGAATACAACAGCGAAAACTTTACAGATAGCATGGTTACAACAGCGGAACAACCGTCTATAAAAGCCTTATAGACTGTCTATTACATGCCAGATAGCTTTATTCTCTCTTCTTGTTCTCTCATCCAAATCATTAGAAATCTTATATAACAAAGATTATAGATTGCTGATGTCACCCCACTGTACATGCCTTGTATATGCCCTAAGAGTATGTACAATGGTATAGACGATTGTTATCTGTAATACTCTACATGTCATCTATAAATAAAATTAAAGACAACTCATACAATGGGTTGTCTTTAAGTTATGTATATATGACCCCACAAACTGTACTGACAACGTGGATACAACAACGAAACAGCCGTCTATAAAGGCCTTATAGACTGTCTGTTGCATGACAGACAGCTTTATTCTCTCTCCTTGTTCTCTCTCATCCATATCATTAAAAATCTTACATGGCAAATATTATAGACTGCTGATGTCATCCCATTGTACATACCCTGAGTATTCCGGTGCAGCTAAGTAGCATAACTGCCATGGACGGGTGGACCCACCTAGCGCCAGATACGAGGGGCTGGCGAGGATTGAGCAGACGCGCAAAGAAAAATTAACAGGCTTTCAGGATTAGGAAAAGGGGTGCAAAACAAAAGAGTCAGCACACAACACAAATAAAGAGTTGTAGTCAACCTGTCTTTTCCACCCCTAACACAATAATAACATGGAACACAAATGTAGTGCCAACCAGTGTTGGACCCAAGATTAATTTGAAGGTATGGCGGAGTTGCAAACACGAACTAAAGAGTATTACCCAAAACAAAAGAACTCATATGTGAACTATATTATAGGACATCGAGAAATACCTCACTAATGAAGCTTAATTAACAACTTGCCACCAAATTATCGAACATAATAATTTGAACAAAAATAATACATAGAGAGGCAACCTGTCAAAAATAAATGGATTAGTAATGTCACAATTAGTTGATCATAAATTATTAAAGATGCAGAAAAAAGAGAAGCCAAAACATATACCGCTAAAGCACTAATTACGATTAGGAGAACAACGCAATTTCATTCTCTGAGATTTCATGCCTTGAAACTTGTCACATCCCAAAATTTGGTTTGTGTTTCAAATGTACAAAAATAAGGAAAATTTAAAGCTTTTGGTGCATCTTGTTGTTGTTTGAATTTTCTGGAAATTCTTGCAAAGGAATTGTAGAACTCTAACGCCTCAAGTTTTTTTTAACCTAAGTCTTGACCCTTTTGAAACTTTTTTGGACAATCTTGGGATCATCCTCTAGAAATATCTTTCCTTGTTTCTAGGGCTTCTGGTGACTCCTCTAAAAAATTTCATAATTTTTAGAAATTATTTGATAATTTTAAGAGGCCAGTCAAACCAGTTTGACTCTTGGTCAAACCCTAGATCAGTACCTTGAGAAATTTTTGAAGAAAAATGCTTTGCATCAAAACCTCTGAAAATTTTATACAAAGTCAATCCTGGAGTTGGGCACCTCTTGTAAAAATCTCGGAATTTTTGGAGTTGTGTAGCTCCATCTAAAAATTTCTCAAAATTTCAGCTTCAATATCTAACCCTAGTCAACTCTACTGTTTGGGTTGAGTCAGACTGAACCCTCACGGTTGAACCCAACCTTGTTTCGCGCCTAGTCCAGTCGATCAAACGCGAATTCATTTGGACCGCTCGATCTCAATTGAACCGTCCCCTTTCGTTGTGCCGTTCGGACCATCCGAGCGCGCATGTCGTTTTGAGCCGTTGGATCTTGATCTAACCGCCTCTGTGCATCAGTCTTGCGCACTCGGTCGGTCCGATCCATTCGACCGTAGCTTCTTGGTTCAACCCAACCACCTAAATGCACTCGGGCCAGTCTGATGGCACTTTCCTTTTGGGCCGTTGGATTCTTTTTCAACCGTCCAGATTTGAGTAAACGTTCAGACCTTCTGAGAGTCCGCTTCAATCTGGACTGTTCTTTCCCTATTGGACCACCAGGATTGCTTTGAATGTTCGGACCATCCGAATGTCTTTTTCAATCTGGGCCATCCATTTCTGATCCAACCGTTGAGGCGTTCCGACCGTTCCTTTTTACCTAGCTTGACCCTCTTATTCTTTTCGACCCGAGCCACTTTGGTGTGTTTCACTGCCTGGTGGGACCGCCTTGGACCTAGTCATCTTCTCCGACCCGACTCGCACGAGCACCGTGGCAGGGGAGAGGCAGTGCCTCGTCAAATCACCGTGCGTCACCTTCAACATCTAGAAATCCTATTTTTCATCGCCTGTCAGTGTTTCGCCCTCAAAGTCGTGTTCTTACCTACTCCCATTTTCTCCATTCGTCCTTGGCAGAGCTTTAGGCCGTGTCCGCCATTAAAGCCCATCCTTGCTCAACCTTTGCTCTCCGGCTTTAAGAAGCCCCAGGCTCCTCCTCTTCCTCGTTTCATCTTCACCGTAGCTTTACCTTGCTTCCTCTCTGCTCAATTGAGCTCCAACCTCAAGAACCACCAAAATCGCCATTGACGGCCGGCAAGCTCATTCTTCGTCACCGGCGCTCCAGTGGTTCCTTCTTTCCTTCCTTTCATGTCACTTTGCACCCCTATCATCTTAATCTTTTTCCCTAACCCAATTTCGGTTGGCCTTCTCAGGAATTATCAATTTTGGGATTTGTTCACCTTCGGCCAAAGTTCACCCCCTTCGTTCCCAACTCCAGCCGCCATCTCCTCGTGGTCTTCCTTAGCGCCGGTATTGGTCTTCGTCGCTAGAGCTCCTCCGTCCATCTCCTAGCCTCTCCAGTGTTCAGGTAGCTTTGCTTGACATCCCTAATGCTCGGGCACTCGCTTACTTGGACGCTACAGAGCTCTTTTGCATTTTGTTCTTTGGCCGTGCTTGTCACCGCCGTTCTAGGTTGGCTTAGCCGTTGAGAGTAACCTTGTAGTGTACGCATTGCTATTTAGGACCCGTTCCTGCCCTTGGTTCACGCCGCCGTGACCGGAGTCGCCGGTGGTGAGCTCGACTTCAAGCTCAGGTTCGTTGTCGTACGCGGGCAAGCACTGTAGCTCACCATTAAGACTTGATCCAATCATTAAGAGAACTAATGATTTCTTAGACACTTAATGGCTGTTCTAAAATGGCTAATGTATCGCTGACATGTGGGCCGCTCTGGATCAATTTGAACTTTCGGAACTTCTGAACGCTCCTATCGCTCTGAGCCGTTCCTTTTCAGATCGACGATCCAGATTGGGTGGAGCATTCGGACAGGCCGAAAGTCTCTTGCTTTTTGGACCGTCCAATTTGATCTAACGCCTGGATCGTTGGGCCTTCGCGCTGGCCAAACGTTCCCTTCGTTTGGGCCATTCAATTCAATCTCTACGGCCTAGAGTTTTCCGCTTTAAGGGTTAATAAGAAATCCAGTTTGTCTTTTATTTGGGAACTATAAAATTGTGTTAAACTTTAAAATGGCTTAAGTAATTCATTTTAAATCCTTTTTGGATGATTCAAATTTTATTATTTTCCAGTTTAACTGAACTTTAATCCAAAAATTGGTTGAACCTTGTTCTGTACCATAAAATCTGTGTTAGTTGTATTACCTTGTTTTAGCATTTTCTTGCACAAAAAAATTGATTTAACTTGAAAAATGCATAAGTAATTTTGTGTAACTCCAATTTGTGTAAACTAAAATTTATTAGATTTCTCTGTTACTATGCTTTAGTGCAGAATAGATTTTAAGTATGTCTTTGCCTCAGAAAATCTTGTTTTACAAATTAATTGTGCACTACTTTCATAACTTAGAAAAATTATAATAAATTCATTTTAAGTCCAAATGAAGTAAACTAATTTTTGTTGTTCTTAGAATGTCATGCTCTGTCTACTATAAAAGTTTCATGTTCACCAACCTTCTGGAAATTTATGCATGAACAGTAAGAGAAAGTTAATTATTTAATTTTCTGTCGATGAAAATGGTTTAGGCTATAACTTTTACATGCGTCATCAAAATCGATTGATTCGTGTTTCTAAGTTCATTTAAATTCATGCTCTTTCTTCTGTGTAAATTTCATAGTTTTTGGTTGACTTTGAGTTGTGAGTCTTTTCGGTGTTATTCGTTCTTATTGGGTCTTATCGTTTCTTTCGATAGGTTCTAACGAATTTATTGAGTACGAGAGTGATCCTCTGCAGCAAGAAAGCTATCTCCAGCAAGGCAAGAAGATGTTTCTTCATTTGATCATATTGATCCTATTATTTTCAAAGTCTAATATATTGTTTGCAAACTGTATGTATGCATGCTTTATTTGTCAAATTAATTTGTCGATTAGAGGTAGCTAATCCTTTTGCATGATTCCCTAAATTATTCGTCCCCTACCACTAGCCTAAGTTACTAATCTCGCTGGTGAATGGGAGCCCGGTGGATGATTTATGGTCTATTTATGTTTATGCGGTGTCATGGTTAGAAATGCTTAGCTTCTGGTAGAATTGGGTGGTTATCGACTTAGTCGATAACCATGATCACACAAATCATATTATGACTTTATGTCCAGCACTTTGTGCTATGTTACTTTGAGAAAACTAAAACTGAAAATAAAATGTTTTGGACTTAGGCACATTGGTATGATGGTGTGCTTTTGGATGTGAAAGGTTGGTGCCCGAGTCAACAAGGACCGAACATCTTGTGTCACACTATCCAGATATTTTTGCGTGTTAACCACATGAGAGGGATATGGGACCTCTCTTGACTTAGTACTTTGACGTGTGTTGGCTCCGAGTCGCAGGAGGAGGGTGTGTGTGTTGTGTGAAAAAACAAATGTGTTGGGTGCACGGGAGTAGAATCCTTTCTAGGTTCTCCACACCGAGGGGTATTGTAGTTGTTCGATTGATTTACCCTATATGGGTAGTTGACTCTCGGCTTTACAATGACTCCGATACAACGTATGTGTTTCTATCCATACGGGCGACTTGTAGTTAATATAAAATATTAGAAAACGTCTCGTAGGACTTAGTCGTGTCGGCACACCAAAGGAAGTGTGCTAAATAGCTTGGCAAAAAGGCGGTCTAACATGTGGGTACATTCGTACACCCCTGCAGGGTTTAATCTATTCGAATAGTCTCGTACTAGGTTATGGACACGCTTGGTTAGGTTTTGCAAGAGTTAGACTATAATCTTTTCTTTAAAACTTGAATTTGGGTGGTACGAATGGGTAATTCGTGCTATGCTGTGGTGGCTATTGGGTTAGTCACCTCTAGGTTGTTATTTATGTTATTATTGTTGTCTCGCTGTTATTTCAACAAATAAAAACAGATTTGTAACTTGCCTTCAATCTATTACAATATTGCAAATAAAAATTGCTTTATGCGTCCAATGAACCATTTAGCCTTCTCCTTTGTTTCAGCTTGCATGTAGCTATGTATAGGCTTGTTACTTGTAAGTCTTGCGAGTATATTTTTTGTACTCATTTGCTTTGCTTAACTATTGCAGAGAAGGTTGACCCCCAAGGGGTTAGCTTTTTATGAGACCGACTTCGTGCAGGCCGACTAGCTTGGCGGTCCAGTTGGTTGCCTTGTGGGGGTAATGGCAAACCGGTTGGCTTTTGTTATCGCCATCTTATGGCTTTTGCTTCCGCTGTTCTTTTAGCTTTTTTACTTGTCATTTTGGCCGATCGGCTCCTGTTGTAATAACTCTATTATGTATGTCTTTTGCTTTAGACTCAGTATTGTAATCTTGTATGGAAATGATGCATAATTTTGTAAAGGTGTATGTGTACTACAATTCTGGGAAGTACATGTCCACCGAGACTCAGGATATTTGATTGGTAATACTAGAATCATTTGTAGGTTAAGTATTATGAGTTAAATACCCCGGGTTCTCACAAAACCGTTTCATAGTTTTATCACGATCAAGTCCTTTGAATATCTCTCGCTCGATGTAGCACACCATGAAGTCATTAAGCCAATAATCGGATATCTTATTGCACAAATCGTTCTTTCTAATATTAGTAGCTGAGAAGACTCTTTCAACCGATGTTGTTGCCACCGGTAGCAGCAATGCTAATTCAATGAGACGTTGTACCAATGAAAATACAATATGCCTTTCAGTTTCAACCATCGTCATGGCCATACTTCTAAGATCATGATAAATAATAAAATAATTAATTCTAGCTCTTCGAAAAATTCTTTGCCTATGGTTTCAAGATGGACTTCTTCCTGCAATGGTATGAAGTCATGTGCCATCCATAATTGGATCAAAGTCTCCGCATCAATCTCACAGTCTTTGGGAAATACAGCACAGAATGTGAAGCACTGCTTCATGTGTGATGGTATTTCATCATAGCTGGCCGTGAGTATGTCGGGACCCGAAAATGCATCTCAGGAACCCTCTGTGTATTCTAAACTAGTCCCAGATCAGTAGCTAGCTCACACAGGCAAACAGTGATGAAATACCATCCATTTATTCAATTTAACTAAAAAGATCTCAGAGTAACAAATAATAATAATAACTGGACCTTATGGTCAACGTTTATTTAACTGCCCACGCAGGCTAAAGAAACAAATGAACTCTTGCAGCGGAACGAAACTCTTCAAAAGGCCAATCAACATGCCCACAGGCAATCGAGTGGAGAAACGCATCCTAATCCGCAAAACCTTCATGATCTTCCTGGTAGAACTCTTTGGCAGCTTGGTATTCTTCCTCTACTGCTGATCAAACAGAGGGCGCAAAGCCATGAGTACTTTGAATGTACTCAGCAAGCCGTGGGGAAATGTATGCAAATAGTATTCATGCAAGGCTTGAACAAAGATTAGCTGTATGGCTCTTTTGCAGGAAATAGCATTTACGATAAATACAATAAATATATTGAAATGCGTAATTGAAAACAATAACAAGTAAATAAACAATTTCTTTGAAACAACTAGTGAACTTCCCATCCACTTCCCAACCAAACCAAAGATAAGTGAATTCCCCATTCACCAATCGACACAAACCACCAAGTGAATGACCTATTCACCAAACGAACATTATATTCATCAAGTGAACTTCCCATCCACACTCCGACACATTTTTAAAGAAACTCTATCTCCCGTGTGAAATCCCCAAGCACGTCCATAACCGCGGACACGGCTATTCGAATAGTTTTACACTCTGCAGAGGTTGTACAGCTTGACCCACAAGAGATAGATCAACTTATAATGTCAGGCATTTCACGCTTCCGTAGGCGTGTGACTAAGTGATCATCACAAGGCTTTTACAAAGCTCCTTCTTAACCCAGTTCTGCCCGCTAAGGATTCAACACTGAATGTCTTTCCGACCAGACAGGGCCCCCCTCTTGCGCCACCGTGAGAATACGTTTCCCCGTAACCACGCTTTACACGACAGAACCGAAATTAAGATATTGCTAATTAATCAGCTAGGTCCGTCCCATACTAGACATGTGGTTGTACGGTTAAGGCACAGTTCAATGGCGCACAAGATTAAGTCCTTGACAAGTTACTCAGGCGAGACTACCACAAACCCACAACATGTTCAATCCACATCCTCCCTATCCACCAACCACTCGCCCAAGCAAAAACTGTTTTGTTTAACCAAGACCAATGACATACCCTGTCATGGTACACAAATTTTAACAAGAGTGGCTCACCACCACGATTCCATATTCCATTAAGTCAAAATTGATTATTAGGACACATGTGATGACAAACCCATCGTAACTAAGCAAGGCTAAGCATATGTACGATACCCATGTTGGCAATACAAATATGTCCAACTAAAATTACCCATGCTAAGGTGACAAAAGATTCATGGCATTCAAATATTCAATGGAGGCATAATGACAACAGGTAATAACTATACCCAAAGCATTTTATATAAAGATAGCATGCAATTATATAAAAGAATATACTTTTGAAATCATGGGTTCAATATGATCAAAGGACCACGACTTGCCTGGGAATAAATCCAGTGATTGATCTTGATCTTGGTATGCTACTCCTTGCTCGAAGCTTCTCGAAGTATCGATGTCTATTCACAAAACAAGCAAATAAACCAAATAAATAAATAACAGAGAGAAAACAACTTCCAAAAATTAAATAAAAATCTCAGATAAATAGATCTCGAATTTAGACAGATTTAGGAATTTGAATGGACTCAATCGGAGTTCGGATGCAAAAGATATGGGCTCTGGAAGATTGAAATCACATAAAATGCTGAAAATCAGAATTTATGGATTTATCAATTATTTTTCTGAAGAAAAAGGTATTTATGACGTCAGCTGACGTCAGCAGGGATATTTCGGCCGAAAAGAATTAAGGAAATTGATTTTGACAGGTGGGCCCCACATGGAAGTGAGATGGTGCATGGTGGACTTGGTTTAAGGAGGTTGGCTCAGGTGGAATCTTGGGGTGTGCCACACGGGCTGCTGACCGGGCGCCAACGAGGATGCCACATGGGCTACGGAGCTGAGGTGGCGCAGAGGTGGAGGGTGAGCTGGCTAGCCACGTCAGCACAGAGAGAAACCGAGAGAGATGGAAGCTCTGGCCGGCGAAGAAGTTGACGGCGTCGACGGCGAACGGTGGCGAGGTAGGTCCAGCAAGGTGCCAAAACGGAACCCTGGGAAGGCGGCGATGCTCGGGGAGGTGGTGGCGCAGCAACTCCGGCGACGAGACGACGGCGGCGGCGACATTGGCGGCGGGGTGCTCCACTGGTGCGGCGGTCTTGGCGATGAGATGGTGCCCGAAGCAAACGGAGAAGAGCACCGGCTTGGCGAGGTCACGAGGAGCACAGAGAGAGGTTCGGGAGGACCGGAGGTGAACCATGTCGGCGGCGGTGCGAAGTTGACCGGAGAGGGGGAAGAACCAAGGCGGCGGCGGCTCGGCGGCGAAAAAGACCAAAGGGAGGTGGGGATTAGATGAGAAAGACATTGCACACAAGATGACGCACTCAAAACGACATGGGGCTCACCGGAGATGTAGATCGGAGGAGAGGGCGGCGGCCGGTTTGTCGGACGGGAACGAAAACGGTGAAGCGATGACTCCCGACCGAAGATGGTGGAAGCACGGTGAAGCTTGCGACGAGGCGATCCCAATGGCGGCGGAATCTCAGGCAAAGGTGCTCCGATGGCGACGAATTCCGGCGGCGAAGGCTTCGGTGGCCGGCTCTGTTCTTCGGTGGATTGCGGCGCCATGAGAACGAGCTCGGGGACAAGATGTTAGGGTTTTGGCAGAGGAGCTTGGGGCGAAAAGATTGACGCGGTGGCGGCCTTTAAATAGGGACCAGAGAGGGGAGTTCGCGAGCAGCACGGTGCGGCGGCGTCTCGGACACGAACGCGCGAGGGTGGAGTCCAGGAGGAGGACGACGCTGAGGTGGCAAAGGCGGCGGCCCCACCTGGCGGCGAGAGGAGCGAAGGGGGCGTGCGTGCGCTGGCGAAGGAAAGGCCAAGCGGGCTGGGCCGAGGTGGAGAGAGAAATGGGCCGGGGTTTTAAGGATTGGGCCCAAGAGATATTCTGAGATTTTTAATAGGTTTTTCTTTTTAGAAAATAGCTGAAAATCCAAATAGCAAATGCACTCGGAAAAATTCTAGAAAATCCTAGAAAATATATCCAAGCACATAGAACCCAAATAAAATAATTTTGATAATAGTTGATGTTGACATTATTCATATTAAATTGTTTTGAACTCTGAAAATTCATATTAAGCTTTTTAATTTACCAGAAAAATCCAAATGGTTATTTTTCTTTTAAAACTTCAAAACAGACCAAATTTTTGGGATGTTACAAACCTACCCCCCTTAAAAGGGAATCTCGTCCCCGAGATTCGGGCTGACTAAAGAATAGGTTCTGACGCAGGTCTAACCTGAAGACTTACCAGGGGCGGCGTTCTGAACTGCTTGTGCTTCTTCTATAGTGACGTGGTTCAGTCTTCCTCTTGAGGCGATTCTTTGAGTCTGGTAGCTTGATTTGGAGTCCGAGGCATTCCCTTCTGCTCTGGCAAAGAAGTCCTGGCTAGTGTAGGTCCCAAATTGAAAGGAATTGGTGTCAGCCCTTGCTTCTGCGGACACTTGTTAGCATAATGACCTGTCTGACGGCAGTTGTAACAAGTAACTCCTGCACCATGATTGGGGTTTCCCTGAGATTGACTATTGTTGCTGTTGTTGACATTGGGTATCCCTGTGTTTCCAGCATGAGACACTGGTACTGGGGTTCTGAATCCGGCAGATGAATTATTGGGACGAAAAGGCTGCTGCGCATTGGTTCTGGCTCTCTGTAGTTGATTTTGATGAACTCCGTGTTGTATCATCTTCCTTTTACGAGATTCGTCTAACTCACGACGAGAATCTTCTATGAGTACGGCTTTATCAACCATATGCTAAAAATCCACATAATCATTTCCAACCACTTGCACTTTCAAACTGGGGTTGAGTCCACGCTTGAATCGCTTCTGACGTGCATTATCTGTAGCAACATCTTCTGGAGCATAGCGAGAAAGTTGAGTGAACTTGTTGAGATATTCACCCAAAGGCATGTTTCCTTGCTGTAGTTCACGAAATTCATTCTTCTTCATTTCCACTATACCATCAGGGACATGAGCTTGACGAAAAGCTGTTGAAAATTCCTCCCAAGTGATAGCGTGAGGGTCACCATGAGCTGCGGTGTAGTTCTCCCACCATTCTGCGGCTGTACCTTCCAATTGATGTGAAGCATAAAGAACTTTCTCACGATCATTGCATTGAGCAATGGCGAGCTTTTTCTCCACTGAACGAAGCCAATCTTCTGCGTCCAAAGGTTCTGCTAAATGAGAAAACGTAGGTGGTCGAGTCCTCATAAACTCTGATAGCTTGGAATGATGATGAACTGGCAGTGGAATAGCTGCTGCTTGATTATTCTGACTATTCTGTCTGTTTTGGTTCAACAAGTTGACTATTGCAGAGGCGGTCTGACTTTGCTGTGTCATCATGGCGTTCATGTTCTGCATCATTGCACTCATGAATTGTGTCTGAGCTGCTAGAAGTTGTGCCATGTTTGGCTCTGCGGCTCTAGGGGCTGGTGACTGGTCACTTGCATTGACATTGGCATTAGCATTGGTGTTGGTATCCTCTGACTGAGTACGGCTCGAAGTATTGCGAGTATCAACTATCTGTGATAATCCTCCACAGGTTTAATAGGTAAGATAGAAAAGCAATGTAGATGAGGGGGAATAGCACAATAGACGAGATAGACAAGATAGAGTAGATGGAAACAACCTAATTAGGGGAAATAGATTATACCCAAAGGCAAAGACAAGAAGACATAGCTGAAACGCTATGAAAGCACAACAAAACTTTTCAAATTAAAGCCTTAGTGTGACTGCAACATAATGCTTGACAGCAAAACTGCAGCTCCCACTTACACACAACCCAAATAAAGACCTATGCAACAACGATCTAAAAGCGCTACTAAACTCTAATAGGATGGCTCCTAATCTGAACTGAACAACGAAGACTTCTTCAAGAGCAACTGGAACGAAGCCACGAAGATACTCTTGACAAAAGCTTTTCTTCTAGACGAAAGAAATTTATGAGGCGAGACGGTCAACTTAAGCTTGTAAAACAACATTCAGCAAAGGCAAGAGACAAGATCTCTGGCACAAGATGAGTAGAATAGAATAGGATAAGAATAGAATAGACTGAGGTGAGAATAGAATAGAAGAGATGAGAAAAGAACAACTACTCAAGTCAAGTTAAGTTGATTTGATTTAGAAAATAAATTTTGAAGCTTTTAGCTAAAACGACCATGCTAACTAAGGTTGCGTTCTACAGTCGATATGGCTTTGATACCACCTCTGTCGGGACCCGAAAATGCATCTCAGGAACCCTCTGTGTGTTACGAACTAGTCCTGCATCGTAGCTAGCTCACACAGCAAAGCGGTGATGAAATACCATCCATTTATTCAATTTAACTAAAAGATCTCGAGTAACAAATAATAATAATAATAACTGGACCTTATGGTCAACGTTTTTAACTTGATACGCAGGCTAAAGAAACAAATGAACTCTTGCAGCGGAACGAAACTCTTCAAAAGGCCAATCAACATGCCCACAGGCAATCGAGTGGAGAAACGCATCCTAATCCGCAAAACCTTCATGATCTTCCTGGTAGAACTCTTTGGCAGCTTGGTATTCTTCCTCTACTACTGATCAAACAGAGGGCGCAAAGCCATGAGTACTTTGAATGTACTCAGCAAGCCGTGGGGAAATGTATGCAAATAGTATTCATGCAAGGCTTGAACAAAGATTAGCTGTATGGCTCTTTTGCAGGAAATAGCATTTACGATAAATACAATAAATATATTGAAATGCGTAATTGAAAACAATAACAAGTAAATAAACAATTTCTTTGAAACAACTAGTGAACTTCCCATCCACTTCCCAACCAAACCAAAGATAAGTGAATTCCCCATTCACCAATCGACACAAACCACCAAGTGAATGACCTATTCACCAAACGAACATTATATTCATCAAGTGAACTTCCCATCCACACTCGACACATTTTTAAAGAAACTCTATCTCCGTGTGAAATCCCTCAGCACGTCCATAACAGCGGACACGGCTATTCGAATAGTTTTACACTCTGCAGAGGTTATGCGGCTTGACCCACAAGAGATAGATCAACTTATAATGTCGGGCATTTCACGCCCGTAGGCGTGTGACTAAGTGATCATCACAAGGCTTTTACAAAGCTCCTTCTTAACCCGCCGCGCGCTAAGGATTCAACATCGAATGTCTTTCCACTGACGGGGCCCCTCTTGCGCCACCGTGAGAATCGTTTCCCGTAACCACGCTTTACACATGTAACCGAAATTAAGATATTGCTAATTAATCGCCTAGGTCCGTCCCATACCGGACATGTGGTTATGCGGTTAAGGCACGATTCAATGGCGCACAAGATTAAGTCCTTGACAAGTTACTCAAGCGAGACTACCACAAACCCACAACATGTTCAATCCACATCCTCCTATCCACCAACCACTCGCCAAGCAAAAGCGTTTTGTTTAACCAAGACCAATGACATACCCTGTCATGGTACACAAATTTTAACAAGAGTGGCTCACCACCACGATTCCATATTCCATTAAGTCAAAATTGATTATTAGGACACATGTGATGACAAACCCATCAGAACTAAGCAAGGCTAAGCATATGTACGATACCCATGTTGGCAATACAAATATGTCCAACTAAAATTACCCATGCTAAGGTGACAAAAGATTCATGGCATTCAAATATTCAATGGAGGCATAATGACAACAGGTAATAACTATACCCAAAGCATTTTATATAAAGATAGCATGCAATTATATAAAAGAATATACTTTTGAAATCATGGGTTCAATATGATCAAAGGACCACGACTTGCACAGGAATAAATCGATGATTGATCTTGATCTTGGTATGCTACTCCTTGCTCGAAGCTTCTCGAAGTATCGATGTCTATTCGCAAAACAAGCAAATAAACCAAATAAATAAATAACAGAGAGAAAACAACTTCCAAAAATTAAATAAAAATCTCAGATAAATAGATCTCGAATTTAGACAGATTTAGGAATTTGAATGGACTCAATCGGAGTTCGGATGCAAAAGATATGGGCTTTGGAAGATTGAAATCACATAAAATGCTGAAAATCAGAATTTATGGATTTACTGAATTATTTTTCTGAAGAAAAAGGTATTTATGACGTCAGCTGACGTCAGCAGGGATATTTCGGCCGAAAAGAATTAAGGAAATTGATTTTGACAGGTGGGCCCCACATGGAAGTGAGATGGTGCATGGTGGACTTGGTTTAAGGAGGTTGGCTCGGGTGGAATCTTGGGGTGTGCCACACGGGCTACTAACCGGGCGCCAACGAGGATGCCACATGGGCTACGGAGCTGAGGTGGCGTAGAGGTGGAGGGTGAGCTGGCTAGCCACGTCAGCACAGAGAGAAATCGAGAGAGATGGAAGCTCGGCCGCGAAGAAGTTGACGCGCCGACGGCGAAGCGGTGGCGAGGTAGGTCCAGCAAGGTGCCAAACGGAACCACAGGAAGGCGGCGATGCTCGGGAGGTGGTGGCGCGGCAACTCCGGCGACGAGGCGGCGCGCGGCGACATTGGCTGCGGGTGCTCCATCAGTGCGGCGGTCTTGGCGATGAGATGGTGCCGAAGCAAGCGGAGGCGAGCACCCGGCTGGCGAGTCACGAGGAGCACGAGAGAGGTTCGGGAGGACCGGAGGTGAACCATGTCGGCGGCGGTGCGAAGTTGACCGGAGAGGGGGAAGAACCAAGGCGGCGGCGGCGGAAAAGACCAAAGGGAGGTGGGGATTAGATGAGAAAGACATTGCGCACAAGATGACGCACTCAAAACGACACGGGGCTCACCGGAGATGTAGATCGGAGGAGAGGGCGGCGGCCGGTTTGTCGGACGGGAACGAAAACGGTGAAGCGATGACTCCCGACCGAAGATGGTGGAAGCACGGTGAAGCTTGCGACGAGGCGATCCCAATGGCGGCGGAATCTCAGGCAAAGTTGCTCCGATGGCGACGAATTCCGGCGGCGAAGGCTTCGGTGGCCGACTCTGTTCTTCGGTGGATTGCGGCGCTAAGAGAACGAGCTCGGGGACAAGATGTTAGGGTTTTGGCAGAGGAGCTTGGGGTGAAAAGATTGACGCGGTGGCGGCCTTTAAATAGGGACCGGAGAGGGGAGTTCGCGGCGAAGACGGTGCGGCGGCGTCTCGGACACGGACGCGCGAGGGTGGAGTCCAGGAGGAGGACGACACTGAGGTGGCAAAGGCGGCCCCACTGGCGAGAGGAGCGAAGAAGCGCGCGGTGGCTGGGCGTGAGGAAAACCAAGCGGTGGGCCGAGGTGGAGAGAGAAATGGGTGGGGTTTTAAGGATTGGGCCCAAGAGATATTCTGAGATTTTTAGTAGGTTTTTCTTTTTAGAAAATAGCTGAAAATCCAAATAGCAAATAGAAAATAGCAAATGCACTCGGAAAAATTCTAGAAAATCCTAGAAAATATATCCAAGCACATAGATCCCAAATAAAATAATTTTGATAATAGTTGATGTTGACATTATTCATATTAAATTGTTTTGAACTCTAAAAATTCATATTAAGCTTTTTAATTTACCAGAAAAATCCAAATGGTTATTTTTCTTTTAAAACTTCAAAACAGACCAAATTTTTGGGATGTTACAGAGTATTAGTGAAATTTCAGTCTTGTCATTGCAAATGTTAGCTCTGGCCAGGTGTGGATGCAGGACAAAAACTAAGCGAGGGTGCCATGTATAGAAGCAAGTTAAGACTAGTAAGAGCACCAACAATAGAAATTAGTCTAATACCATTGCAGACCAAAATTAAGTAGAGACTTAGAGACCCCACTCAATCCTATATGGATCCACACCTGTACATAAGATTGTGCATATGGTTATATTACGAAGTTGTTGCCTTTCCTCGTACACAAATGTGGTTTGCTTCACATCTTGACAGAATGATCCCCAAGCCAGCTCTTTGAAAATTTCTCTGCCTACGGTTTCAAATGAACTTCTTCCTGCAGTGGTATGAAGTCATGTGGCATTCATTATCGGATCAAAATCTCCACATCAATGTCACAATCTTTGGGAAATACGGCACAGAATGTGAAGCACTGCTTCATGTGTGATGATATTTCATCGTAGACTCGTAGTTGAGCCTAAGTATTTATGAAATTTCAGTCTTGTCATTGCAAATGTTAGCCCTGGCCAGGGCCGGACTCAGAACAAAAACTAAGTACGGGCACTATGTGTGAGACCCCGGTTTATTTAGCTTGTAGTACTTAGCCTTCTATTGGCCCTAGCATTATAAACAAAATACACCGTGTCTCGATGGACATGTGCTTCCCAGAATTGCAGCACACATACATTCATACAAAGTCATGCATCAATTCACATACAACATAATATAACAAGTTTGGCAAAATACATAAGGTAAATAGAGTTATTACAAAAGGTGCCGACCG
Source organism: Ampelocalamus luodianensis (assembly GCA_036346255.1). Taxonomy (NCBI): domain Eukaryota; kingdom Viridiplantae; phylum Streptophyta; class Magnoliopsida; order Poales; family Poaceae; genus Ampelocalamus; species Ampelocalamus luodianensis. The sequence continues at coordinate 47,332,673 of CM070626.1, forward strand.
GCCAAAAGATAACAAAAGAGCATAAGACAGCGGAAGCAACAGTGCCATAAGATGGCTATAACCAAAAGTCGACCGGTTAGCCATAACCCACAAAGCAACCGACCGGGCCGCCGAGCTAGTCGTCCCAAACACCACCACAACACTTCCCACGCCCTGGGTCTTCTGGACTACCTTATGGTCAGGTGGGTGATCGCTCTCTTGCCCGCGTCCTCTATTAGGGCGAGGGGCCGCTCTAGTCCTCTGAGGGCAACTGCTAGCATAGTGGCCTTTCTGGTTGCAGGAGAAGCAAGTGACCCCGACAGCCGTATTGCAGGGGCCACCTTGCTGCTGGACCGCAGGTGCACGTGGCTGAAACACGGCCTGCGGGGGACGGGGAACTGGCGCCAACGGCCTCGGTGGTGGCGAAGCCTGAAAACGGGCCCATGGTGCCAACCCAACATGGGGACGAGGGAGACTGGCCCGTGCAGTCTTCTGGGCCTCCCACTTGCGCTTGCGGGACTCACCCAGCGCCTTTGCCTTGTGCTTGGCAATCATGGCCTTGTCAACCAAGGCCTGTAAGTCAGGGAAGTCAACGATAGAGAGCTTGTCCTACAGCTCCTCAGACAAGCCCTCCATGAACTTCTCCTGCTTGGCCTCATCAGTGGCCACCTCACCCGGAGCATAACGAGCCAAAATGATTAAACTCGTATAAGTACTCCGTCACAGACTTGCGCCCCTGTTTGAGCGCGAGAAACTCCTTCTTCTTGAGCTTCATCAGGCCATCGGGGACGTGAGCCCGACGGAAGGCAGACCTGAACTCCTCCCACGAGACCACATGGCCCGCGGGCTGCATGGCGAGAAAGTTCTCCCACCATAAGAGTGCTGCACCCTCCAGCTGATGGGATGCAAAGAGTGCTCGATCCTGCTCCTAGCACTGAGCAATGTTGAGCTTCCGCTCAACCAGACGCAGCCAATCATCTGCGTCAAGGGGGTCCTCATATTGGGAGAAGGTGGGTGGCTGTGTGCAAAGGAACTCCGCGAGTCCCCCACGAGGTTAATGTCCACCACCTCCAGATCCCAAGGCTCCAGAGGGAGTGGAGGTGTTCCTCGCGATGACCTCCAGGATCCGAGTCTGATCCATACGGTTCCGCTCGATCTGAGCAAGAACCTTAGCCATGGTCGAAGGAGGCGAGAGCTCCTCATCATGACCGAAAGGCTGACCACTGCGGGTTCTTCCAGCCATCCTGTTCCACAAAGTAAGTTAGCAATAACTCTGGAAGTTTATTTAGCTTCTAGTACTTAGCCTTCCATTGGCCCTAGCATTACAAACAAAATACACCGTGTCTCGATCGACATGTGCTTCCCAGAATTGCAGCACACATACATTCATACAAAGTCATGCATCAATTCACATACAACATAATATAACAAGTCTAGCAAAAGACATAAGGTAAATAGAGTTATTACAAAAGGTGCCGACCGGCCAAAAGATAACAAAAGAGCATAAGACAGCGGAAGCAACAGTGCCATAAGATGGCTATAACCAAAAGTCGACCGGTTAGCCATAACCCATAAGGCAACCGACCGGGCCGCCGAGCTAGTCGTCCCAAACACCACCACAACACTTCTCACAAAAATGAGGCCCTTGGGGCTCACCTTCTTCCTCTGCAGCAAATAACATTAAGCAAAGCAAATGAGTACACTAATGTACTCGCAAGACTGACGTGTAGGATAACAGACCTATACATATGCTACATGCAGGCTTCTTTAGGTGGAGGTTGTATGTCTCATTTTAGCACAAAGCCAACTTTATTTGCAATAATGTAATACATTTGAAAGAAAGTTTGCAATCTGTTTTTATTGTTGAAATAACAGCGAATAACAATAAATACAAGTAACCACCTAGAGGTGACTAACCCAAAAGCCACCACATCATAGGACGAATCCCCGATTCGTACCACCCATCAAGTTTTAATTAAAAGTGTTGTAGTCTAACTCTTGAAAGACCTTGCCAAGCATGTCCATAATGTAGGACAAGGCTATTCGAATAGATCAAACCCTGCAGGGGTGTACCAATGTACCCACACCTCAGACCGCCTTTTCGCCACATGATTTAGCACACTTCCTTTGGTATGCCGGCACGGCTAAGTCCTACGAGACATTTCCAATGAATGATGCTAATTAAGAGTCGCGACAACCAGAAGAGTAGGTTACATCTGCCCATGGCTCAAGCCGCTGCGGATGCTCCCCCCTTATAAAAACAGTTTTAACCACCTACGACCCGTAATTAACACCTCCCAAAGTACTTAGTCAAGAGAGGTCCCATTCCCTCTAGCGTGGTTAGCACGAAAAAATGCTTGGTTTAGTGTAACAAGATGTTCGGTCCTTGTTGACTTGGGCACCAACCATTTACACCCAAAAGCACACCATCTTACCATTGTGCCCAAGTCCAAATCATTTTGTTTTCATTTTTAATTTTCACACATAAACATAGCACGGAGGCTGAAATCATAAAGTCATAATAAGTTTGTGTGATCAAGGTTATCGACTAAGTCGATAACCGCCCAATTCTACTAGTAACTAAGCATTGCTAAGCATCACACTCGAAAACTACTAAGTGACAAGAGCTCATCCAACGAACCCAAAATCACAGCAAGGTAGTCCTAGGCTCAGTAGTAGAGGATAAACATTTACCTACAGATCATGCATCTAATAGGCCAACTATCGACAATAGTTAAAACAAGATAGCAATGCGTACGTAGAATTTGCAAACAATATATTATGTTTGAAAATACAGGGATTAACATGATCAAACTGCTTGCCTTGCTGGAGTTGCTCTTTGTGTGAGAGGGAACTCGTGTTCAATAAACCCTTCGGAACCTAACGCGAAAATGCGATAAACCCGATAAGAACGAAGAACACTAAACAAAACTCAACAGCAAAAGTTATCCAAATCCTATGAAATTTATAAAGCAACTAGGGTATGATTTTAGACAAATTTAGGAACAAGAATCAGCTTATTTGGACTAAGTATGAAAAAGTTATAATGAAAACATGCTCTCTCAGCCCGACAATTCACTAAATTAATTACTGGTACGGTTCATGGCACAAATTTCCAGAATGATCTAGAGTCTGAAATTTTTATGGTGGGTAGGTAATAGTATCCTACGAACAGCAAAGTTGAGTTTACCCAATTTGGAGTTAAAATGAATTAATTATGATTTTTCTAAGTTGTAAAACTAGCACATATCATTTCTCAGAAATAAAACCATGATAAAAACCTATTTCACATTTAAAGTATGCTAACAGAGGAATTTAACAAGATTGAGTTTGCACATTTTGGAGTTATATAGAAAAAGATATGCATTTTACAAGATTCAATTCAATTTCTGGAATATTCTAAAATGGCTGAAATCAAGTTAATATTGTTTATAAAATTTTATGTTATAGAAACACATCTAAATTCATTTTTAGATTTAACTCTAGTTAAACATGAATTTATCCCAACTGGAATCATCTAAAAAGGTTTTAAAATGAATTAGTTATGAGTTTTCAAAGTTTTAATACAATTTTTAGTTGACAAATAAAGACTTACCGAAATAAAACAGACTCAAATCAATAAGAAAGGACGTGGACAAACGTGGGCCTTTGATTTGGGATCCAACGGCCCACGCGCTGGAGGAATAGCGCACGCGCGCGATCCACAAAGGAGCTCATCGTTGGATCTAGATCCAACGGTCTACGAGGATTGGGCCGTTCGGGCGACGCGGACGCCCCCGATCAACCTCAACCCCAGATCTTGAGATGGACGGCTCAGGGCACGGCGCACTTCGGTGACTCGAACGGCACATCGATCTCAGCCTTTCATCGCGAGATGGACGATCCAGAGCCGTGGGGAGTTCGGGTGGTCCGAACGGCCACACGATCTGAGCCGCAGATCTAGAGATAGACGGCCCACGCGATTTGGATCGTTCGGGGACCCGAGAGTCCCAGAAGATCTGGGTCGTAGATCTTGAAATCGACGGTCCACGATACGCGTTCAAAACATGTGTTGGTTTAAGTACGTGGGGAGTTTTAAAAGCGGGCCCACATGTCAGCGACACGTAGAGCCAGATTAAGACAACCATTAATTACCGAATCCAAAGAGTAGCGATGATTAGCAATTAATGACCCCAGGTTTGTCCTAATGAACCCGTGACTATGGTTTAAAGCCTACGGGCCCACATGACAGTGACTCAAGGATTCATTCGGACATCAATTTAATGCTAACTAATCATTAACAGTGATTAACATCAATAGCCATTAATGATGTACGAATCGGCAACGGCACAGAGAGGAACCCCCGTCCGGCAAAATCGAGCGGCAAAGATGGGCTAGTCACCGGTGGCTCCGGCCACGGCGGCACCCACAAATTACCAAAATGGGTTCGCAATAGTGTTGCGGTCCCGACGGTGATGACCTTGCGCGACAACGGCCCGTAACGCCAATGAGCCTAAAAGAATAGCGGTGACAAAATCGGCCGAAAGCGAAAAATGATCAAAAGCTCTGCAACAGTCCAAAGAAGCGTGTGCCACGGCGTCTAGGGACTAATAAGAAGCTACCTTAAGCAAGATGAGCTTCAAAGATGGCCGGAGGAGCTTGGTCCACGGTGGAGCTTGCCGGAGCCGAAGAAGATGAAGTGGGAAAAGAGACCTGAGCCAAAATGAACACCACTGGTGGTCAAACTAGCTTCATTATAGCTCATAGAAGCTTCATGAGCAAAAAATTGAGAAATGAAGCACTCACCGGAGCTGAGGAAGAAAAGAGGTGATTTCGGCCGAATTTGAACAAACCCCAAATTTGACAAATCCTGTGAATGAAACCCAAAATTGAGTGAGGGGAAATGATTAGGGTATTAAGGAGTTCAAAAGGGTACAAGAAGAATTGAAGATGAACCACTGGAGCACCAAGACCATCAACAGAGCTTCACGAGTCAATAATGGTGGTTTTGCTATGTTTCGGGGTTTTGAGCTCCACAAGCAAAGAAGAGCCAAGGGGTGGTGTAAAGGAGTACCAGGAGGAGTTTTGGGGAGCTTATAAAGCTGGAGGATTAGGGTTTGGCAACAAAACAAGATTTTCGGGTGAGCTAGGTCCATAACACAACCATGGACCGAAAAAGAGAAATGATGGGGTGCAGGGTAGGGCATGCCTACGGCCGAAAGCACCTGCACCCACTAAATGCCGACTAGGGAGACGTTGTCGAGGGAGCAGACGCGACCGAGGCCACGCCGCGCACTGTTCACGCACGACTCGAGGAAGAAGATGACCAGAGAAAAGCCAGGGCGAGTGTGGGCGGTCCGATTTTAATCCAGCGGTTGAGATTTACCCAAGGCCCCAAAGGTTTAAGACAAAGGAGGAGATCGAGTGCGTTGGATCTAAAATGGTTAGTCACGATTGGAGGTGGCAACCGGGTGACCCGAACGACCCAATTTATCTGGACGGTCAGATCTTGATCCAACGGTCCAAATGAGTTGGCGCGATCGCGAGGTCCGAACGTTCTCGCGAATATGGGCCGTGCGATTTAAATCCAACGGTTGAGATTGAATGCGCATTTTAAGTGAGCCCGGGTGCAGTTAGTTGACTGAGCCGAGTCAAGTGGCTCGAGCCCGAGACTGGTCCGCACCCGATTGGCGATCATCGAGAAAGTGGGAGCTGTTGCATACAGATTGGAGTTGCCAGCTTCACTTAAGGGAGTGCATGATGTGTTCCATGTGTCACACTTGAAGAAATGCCTCCGTGTTCCAATTGAGGAAACTCCGTTGGAAAGTCTCGATGTGCAGGAGAATTTGACCTATCGTGAGCATCCTGTTCGTGTTCTCGAAGAATCGAGCGGAGAACAAGGAGCCGTGTCATCAAGTTCCTTAAGGTTGATGGTCAAACCATTAGAAGATGAGGCAACTTGGGAGCGCGAAGATGAATTAATTATGATTTTTCTACCCATCCTTCTTCTCGAGTAAATAAAATCTGATAAAAACCGAGATTTCTTGTAAGGGGGAGGTTTTGTAACAGATTGCTTTGGACATTGTGAGTTAAATATAAAAGATATGCATTTTACAAATTCAAAACTTGAATCTTACATCATGTATTTCATGTATGCTGTTGAACAATTGTTGTAAGTAATGGAAATACAAAGTCACAAGTCTTTTGATCCAAACCTTGTAAACATGAAAATATTCATCTCAAATCTTGTGATCATCTTTGGAAATGATTAGTTATGAGTTTTCAAAGTTTTAATACAATTTTTCTGACAAAAAAGACTTACCAAATGAAACAGACTCAAATATTTTAAGAAAGGACGTGGACAAACGTGGGCCTTTGATTTGGGATCCAACGGCCACGCTACCGGAGGAATAGCGCACGCGCGATCCACAAAGAGCTCATCGCTGGATCTAGATCCAACGGCTCACGAGGATTGGGTCGTCGGGCGACGCGACGCCCCGATCAACCTCAACCCCGTGATCTTGAGATGGACGGCTCAGGCACCGCGCACTTCGGTGACTCGAACGCACATCGATCTCACTTTCATCGCGAGATGGACGATCCAGAGCCGTGGGGAGTTGGGTGGTCCGAACGGCCACACGATCCGAGCCGCAGATCTAGAGATAGACGCCCACGCGATTTGGATCGCTCGGGACCCGAGTCCCGTAAGATCCGGTCGAGATCTTGAAATCGACGGTCCACGATACGCGCTCAAAACATGTGTTGGTTTAAGCTTGCGTGGGAATTTTTTGCCCACATATTCACAGCATAAGAGCCTCTTAAGACAACCATTAATTAAATCCAAAGAGTAGCGATGATTAGCAATTAATGACCCTGTGTTTGTCCTAATGAACCCGTGACTATGGTTTAAAGCCTACGCCCACATTACGCTGACTCAAAGATTCATTCTGACATCAATTTAATGCTAACGAGACCTAGTGATTAACATCAATAGCCATTAATGATCGAATTCGCGAACGCACGACAGAGGAACCCCGTCCGGCAAAAATCGAGCAAGAAGATGGGCTAGTCACCGGTGGTTCGAGCCACGGCGGCACCCACAAATTACCAAAATGGGTTCGCAATAGTGTTGCGGTCGACGGTGATGACCTTGCCGCGCAACGCCCGTAACGCCAATGAGCCTAAAAAGAATGACGGTGACAAAATCGCCAAAGCGAAAATGATCAAAATCGAGCCCGACGCTAGGGGACTAATAAGAAGCTACCTTAAGCAAGATGAGCTTCAAAGATGGCCGAGGAGCTTGGTCCACGGTGGAGCTTGGAGCCAAGAAGATGAAGGGAAAAGAGACTGAGCCAAAATGAACACCATCCGTGGTCAAACTAGCTTCATTATAGCTCATAGAAGCTTCATGAGCAAAAATTGAGAAATGAAGCACTCATGGAATGAGGAAGAAAAGAGGTGATTTCGACCGAATTTGAACAAACCCCAAATTTGACAAATCCTGTGAATGAAACCCAAAATTGAGTGAGGGGAAATGATTAGGGTATTAAGGAGTTCAAAAGGGTACAAGAAGAATTGAAGATGAACCACTGGAGCACCAAGACCATCAACAGAGCTTCACGAGTCAATAATGGTGGTTTTGCTATGTTTCGGGGTTTTGAGCTCCACAAGCAAAGAAGAGCCAAGGGGTGGTGTAAAGGAGTACCAGGAGGAGTTTTGGGGAGCTTATAAAGTCGAGGATTAGGTTTGGCAACAAAACAAGATTTTCTGGTGAGCTAGGTCCATAACACAACCATGGACCGAAAAGAGAAATGATGGGGTGCAGGGTAGGGCATGCCTACGGCCGAAAGCACCTGCACCCACTAAATGCCGACTAGGGAGACGTTGTCGAGGGAGCAGACGCGATCGAGGCCATTCGCGCATTTCTCGAGGAAGAAGATGACCAGAGAAAAGCCAAGGCGAGTGTGGGCGGTCCGATCTATTCCTTTATTTCAAATCTCAGAAACGTGGCGCGTTGTGAGCCGTCCGATTAGAATCTGAGGGTCCAAAATCGCCCGAGTGCATTTCTTGTCTTCCTCTTCCTCTGGTTCGTGCGTGAACAGTACCGAGGGCGTGGGGGTGTCATTTCATGGTCCCTACAGCCGCCCTAGTCGACATTAAGAGTTGAGGGAGAGGTGTTCGGCCGAGCCATACCCTACATCGTCATCTACACCCCTTTTTGCTTTCGGCCATGCCTTGAGCTTTGCACCGTGTCTCCCGAGAAACTCTTGGTCCTAACCCTAATGCTTTCAAAGCTTTTTAAGAACCTTCAATACCTCCTGGTATCCCTTTGCGCTACCCTTTAGCTCCAGTTTCAATTGTGGAGCTTAACTCCCCAAAACCGACAATCCACCATTGTTGACCCGTGGAGCTCCGGTGGTGAATTTAGTGTTCCAGTGGTTCTCCTTCACATTTCTTTACCCCATTCTCATCTCCTTACTATCTTGAACATATCCCCTCACTTAATGTTGGATTTGATTATCAGGAATTGTCCAATTTGGGGTTTGTTCAAATTCGGCCGAATTTGGTCATCTTCTTCCTCAGCTCAGGTGAGTGCTCCATTTTCAAATTACTTGCTCGCGTAGCTTCTGTGGACCATAATGAAGCTCTATTGATGCTTTGGTATCACTCACTTGGCTCAGGGTACCATTTTCAACCTTTCTTCTGCAGGTCCGACGAGCCTCCACCGTGGACAAGCTACTCCGGCCACCTTCGAAGCTTCTCTTCATTAAGGTAGCTTCTTATTAGTCCCTAGAGGCCTTGGCACCCGCTTCTCTGGACTGCTGCGGAGCATTTCGCTATTTTCGTGTTTGGGAGTAAAAGCTCCATTTTTCGTTTTCTGGCTAGCCGGCGATTAGAGCCCTCACCGCCGGCGAGAATGCCACCATTAGGTTCGTAGTGCTATTGCGTTCCCATTTCAGTTCTTAGTTGGCGCCGCCGCGGCCAGGATCGCCGGCGAAAAGCCGTTGAAGTCACTCGGGAGTTTGCCGGCGAGAACTCCCGTTTTCGTCATTTGATTAAGGCACATTAATTGCCCTGTGATTGCAAATCATTAGTTAATTAATGGTGTCTTAAACTTTGTCGTTGAGCCGCTGACAGTGGCCCCAATCCTTAAATCATCTGCTGGCACAACTCCGTGCTGTTCCGACATCATTAAGGATTAATCATTGATTAATTAATGTGTCGGCGGTTAAGTGCTGTCGGAAGTTGACCCTGAGTCGCAGACATATGGGCCGAGGGGTTATAGTCAAAATCCAGAAGTCATTAGTGTCACGTTTAGGTTTATTAATGTCAACCATTAGTAGCATTAAATCTGTCTTAGCCGCCGCTTCTAGTCGCTGACAAGTGGGCCCCGTGCACTGTGCACGTGTGGAAATCAAGCGCGTGGGTGACTCAAGGTCACTGACATGTGGTCCCACCGGCGCACAGAATTTAAACTTGGTCAATAGCCACCGCTCGCTTCGGATCTACGACCCGGATCTAGAGTGCATTCGGACCTTAGGCTCCCAAATCATTTCGGCCGTCGATCTCGCGACTGCGGTTGTGATCTCGTATTCAATCGGACCATCCGAAGGAGGTGCGCTCGAGCCGCCCATCTCGCAGATCTGCGGTTGTGATTGGTCGCGCGATCGCACCGTCCGAATGCATCCTCCGTGAGCCGTTGGATCTTGATCCAACGGTGGGATCCTTTGAGAGTCGCGCGCGTGCGCTGTTCCCGGCGCGCATAGGCCGTAGGATTCTAGATCTAGGGTTCTCAACCTTCCACGTCGCTTATTTCGGTTGAGGTTGATTTCTTTTTCAGAAGCATTTACTTATCAACTAAAAATTGCACTTAAACTTTAAAACTCATAACTAATACTTTTAACGCCTTTTAGATGTTTCCAATCGTAATAAATTCTGTTGTCACTAAAGTTTAATATAAAATGCGATTAAGCACATTTGAAAGATTTAAAATGTTGTAGCTAAAATAACTTGATTCCTGCCATTAGAATATTCCAGAAATAGGATTAAAACTTGAAAAATGCATATCTCCTTCTGTATAATTCCAATTTATGCAAAATCAATTTTTGTTAAATTCCTCTGTTAGTGTACTTTAATATGAAATAGGTTTTGAGTATAGTTATAATTCTGTAAAATGATTTGCATTAGATTTACAACTTAGAAGAATCATAAATAAATCTCTATAACTCCAAAATTGGTAAACTCAACTTTGTTGTCACTAGGATAGCATAATCTAACTGCTATAAAAATTTCAGACCTTAGGTCATTCTACAAATTTTCGCCATGAACAGTACCAGTAATTAATTTAAAGAATTAATAGGCTGAGAAAGAGTATTTTGTCCATATGTTTTGCATCCTGAGTCCAAATCGCATGATTCTTGTTCCTAAAATTGTCTAAAATCATCCCCTAGCTGCTGTATAAATTTAATTAGATTTGGATGTCTTTTGTTGTTGGAGTTTATTTGGTGTTCTTCGTTCTTATTTGCGTATCGCCTTTTCGCGTTTGGTTCCGAAGATAATATTGACACTGAATCTGAGCCACGGCCATCAGATCCTGCACTCCAGCAAGGCAAGCAGATGTAGCATTCATTTGATCATGTTGTTCCTACTATTTTTCAAATTCTAATATGTTGTTTGCAAATTCTATGTATGCATTACTATGTTGTTTTAACTATTGTCGATAGTTCACCTAGTAGATGCATTATCAGTAGGCAAATGTTATCCTCTACTACTGAGCCTAGATTTATCTTGCTGTGATTTTGGGTTCGTTGGATGAATCCTTGTCACTTAATAGTTCACGAGTTGTTGCTTAGCCATGCTTAGTTATCGGTAGAAATGGGCGGTTATCGACTTGTCGATAACCTTGATCACACAAACTTATTATGGTCCATATATTTCAGCCTTGTGCTTAGTCTAAATTGCAAAACTAAAACTGAAAAGCAAAACAATTTGGACTTGAGCACAATGGTAAGATGGTGTGATCTTTTGGGTGCGATTGGAATGGTGCCCGGGTCAACAAGGACCGAACATCTTGTTACACCAAACCAAGCATTCTTGCGTGCTAATCACACTAGAGGGTATGGTACCTCTCTTGACTTAGTACCTTGGCGTGTGTTGGCTACGAGTCGCAGGAGGACGTGTGTGTGTTGTGTGGTGGTAAAATGGGTTGGCTGTGATTAGGAGCATTGTAGTTGTCATAAAAGCTTTACCCCGAGGGGTAGTTGTCTTTTGGCTTTACAATGTAAGCGTATGGGTTTCTATCCATACGAGCGACTCGTAGTTGATTCACAATATTGGAAATGTCTCGTAGGACTTAGCCATGCCGGTATACCTTTGGAAGTGTGCTAAATCATGTGGCTTAAAGGCGGTCTGAAGTGTGGGTACATTGGTACACCCCTGTAGGGTTTAAAACTATTCGAATAGCCTCGTCCTAGGTTATGGACACGCTTGGGGAAGTCTTTCAAGAGTTAGACTACAACATTTTAAATTAAAACTTGATGGGTGGTATGAATCCGGGATTCATGCTATTTGTGTTGGCTATTAGGTTAGTCACTTCTAGGTGGTTACTTGATAATTATTGTTACTCGTTGTTAATTCAATGCTTAAAAACTGATTTGTCAAATTGCCTTCAATCTATTACATTATTGCAAATGAAACTCGCTTTGTGCGTTCAAATAACCATATAACCAACCTTCCTTTGATACAGCTTTCATGTAGCTATGAATAGGCTTGTTACTCGTAAGTCTTGCGAGTACATTATTGTACTCACCTGCATTGCTTATTGTGTGCAGAGGAAGAAGATGAGCCCGAAGGGCCTCACTTTTGTGAGTTGTGCTGTGGTAGTGTGTGGGGTGATTAGCTTGGCGGCCCGGTCGGTTGCCCTGTGGTGTTATGTGGCTAACCGATCGTCTTTTGGTTTAAGTCATCTTATGACATCTTTTGCTTCCGCCGTTACTTGATACTTATGTCATTTGGCCGGTCGGCTGTCCTGTAATAACTTATATTATGTATGTTCTTTGGTAGACTTGTTAGATTATCTTGTATGGAAATGATGTATGCTTTTGTATGATGAATGTGTGCTGCAATTTCTGGGAAGCACATGTCCATCGAGGCGCGATTTATTCTGTTTGTGATACTAGAACCAGTGGAAGGTTAAGTATTAAAAGCTTAATAAACCGGGGTCTCACAGTTTAGAACAAACAGGAAAATACATGATGTAAGAAAAAGTTTTAATTTCTACTCATTTTCTTATATTTAAAATACAAATCCAAAATTGAGATGTTACACAATGTATACAAAAAAGTTAAATCCAGTAAAAAAATCAAGAGTATAAATTAATCCAATACCATTGCGTACTAAAATTGCACAGACCTAGACCCCACTTAACCCAGGGCCGGTCCTGGGGGTGGGCAGGGTGTGCCATCGCCCTAGGCCTAAAATTTACATAGGCCCCACCCCATATAGTACATTAGTACTAGTACTACTATACTTAGTAATGTATGTGGGCTCCTATGGAGTATGGCCCAATCAAGACATCAAGTGCAGCAACGTAGAGAACTAGAGAAGGCTTTTAGCCTTTCACGTAATCACGCTGGTGGTGGTGCCTTCCGCTCGATCCGCTCTAACGTGGAAGTTGGAAAGTCGAACCTAAGAGGAAGCGTTACGCGACGCGCCGAACGCAAGTCGCAAGGCATCACGCAGTCGAGGTCTCAAGGTCAAGGAGATCGATTATTCTCGTGGCCCCGATTGTTCTATTCGAATTGATTCCATCAGCATCCTCCGATCCTCGCCGCGTGCAAAGCGCAGATTTGAAGAACTCATGGTGTTTAAAGACATATTTGGTTTCTTAATGAGCTCAAGCACCTCAAGTCATTAGATAATATTGAACTTGAAGAGTATCGCACTAAATTTGCGAAACTTTATCGTTAATGGATCATCCGATGTTGAGGTACATGATCTTATTTCGAATTGAAGATTATAAAATTCACATTGCCGATGGTGCATTGTCTGCTATGGAGATTTTCGAGCATGTCGAGAGGTGGATTGTTATCCAAATGTTTCCATTGCTTACTGGATCTTATTTATCGTACTCGTGGATCTGCATCACCGAAAGAAGCTTTCAAAGTTGAAATTATTGAAGAACTATTTGAGGTCAACAATGTCTCAAGAAAGGTTAAATGGTTTGGCGACTTTATGCATCGAGAAGAAGTTATTGGATGAGATCGATATCAATAGTATAATCAATGACTTTGCATCTTGAAATGTTAGAAGAAATTGTTTAAAATAATGTCAAGCGCCAAGTAAGTAATTTATTATTACATTTGTCCACTTTATGAACTTTGAGATATTCTATATAAGTTATTTTAGTGCATTGAATATTATCTTCTTAATTGATGTGTATTTATAAGACTATATATACGTATATAGAAATATATATAGATATTTTGAGAGAGTGGATTAGGCCTCCGTATTAGTACTCGACCTAGGCCCAAAAAAACTCAGGAACGGCCCTGACTTAACCCTCTATGGATCTGCCCCTGTGTACAGCCTCCAGACGCAAGCAGCAGCAGCACAGTAACCTTTGGTAGTGCACGAACGACAACTTTTACTGCAAGTCAAGACAACGCGACAGCTCAGTAACTCCCATGTACGGACGAGCCCGACACAAGTAGAGACCATCGAAGTTAAAGGTACCCAGTAGAGAACAAAACAGAGCCGAGGCAGCACACAGCACAGGAACATGATCGGCGCAGAGGATCCCGACGTGTAGGGCGGCACAGCTACGGCACGCGTGAGCTGTACTGATGCCGGCCACGGGCCACTCACTTCACTTCAGAGTTCCATTCTCACCCTAAGCTTGTGCTCACATCAACCGACACGACATCCAGCCTTCTCTCCGTTCAAGTAAGTACCAACGGTAAATATTGCACTATGAACCTTAAACTAGTTAATTTTAAGTAATTAAATCCCTACAGTTCGATTCTATTGAGTTGCGGCACTGTTCTGTTGCATTTTTATGCGATTGATCATCTCTACTGGTCAGAATTGTTCCATTTCACTGTTTCCACTACTGGATTACAACTTGTACTCTTCTTTATATATAAATACATTTATATATAGTAGGATCATCTTACTGTTTTCCTTCAAGAAGTAACGGTGAACACTGAATACTCCTTCCCCTCACAAAAAGAAGTCGCCTTGGACGCCAACACATCCTTCAAAATGCAACTTAGGTTAACACATGTAATTTGGTCCATAATATTTTGCTAAACTTAGATTAAGGTCTGTATCGATCGGATTACCTAACATCCCAAGATAAAATGAAGAGAAAATTGCACTATAGGTCTCTGAACTTGTAAAGTTATGTTACTTAGTGTGAGGACCCCAGTTTATTTGGCTTGTAATGCTTAACCAACCACCTGGTCCTAGCATCACAAATCAAATAAATCGATCTCTAGATATGTATACTTCCTAAAGCAAAGATACACACCTCGGTACAAAATTAGACATCAACTCCATTCCAAACATAGAGTCCAAACACTACACTACCAAACGGAAGATAAACAAATAGAAGAGTTATTACGCATAAAGGTCGATGTGCCAAGCTACACAAATAAACAAGAACGACAATGAAGCAAAAGTGCCATAAGATGGCTATAAACAAAGCCAATCGTGCCTCCAACCCACAAGGCATCCGACCGACCGCCAAGTCTAGTCGCCCACTAAACGGCAACACTGACTCACGTAGTGAGGCCCTTGGGGCTCACCTTCTTCCTCTCCAACAAAAACATTAAGCAAAGCACCGAGTACAAAGATTGTCTTTGTACCGCAAGACGACGTGTGAACTAGCAGACTGCTCATAAGCTACATGCAGCTTATTTGGTGGAGGCCATATGTTTCATTTGCATAAAGCCAATTTTCGCTGCAATAAGGTAATACAGATTTTAAAGGCAAGTTTGCAATTCATTTTAAGATTGAAATAATAAAGAAGGATATTAATAACAAAAGCGAAAGATAAACCACCTAGAAGTGACTATCCCAATAGTCACCACAACAATAGCATCAATCCCATTCGCACCACTCATCAAGTTTTAATTTAAATGTTGTAGTCTAACTCTTGAAAAGCTTACCCAAGCGTGTCCATCACCTAGACGCAGGCTATTCGAATAGTTTTAACCCCGCAGGTGTACCATCGCACCCACACTTGCATCGCTTTAAGCCAAAGCACACTTCCAAGGTATGTCGCACACTAAGTCCTCACGAGACTTGTTCCAATATTGTGTATTAACTACGAGCCGCTCGATGGATAGAAACCCATACGCTACATGGTAAAGCCGAAAAGACAACTACCCACTCGTGATAAAGCTTTTCGACAACTACCATGCTCCCACCTCCATCCTCCCGCGACCTCCTCGCGACCGTGAGCCAATACACGCCAAAGTACTAGGTCAAGAGAGGTCCCATATACTATAGTGTGGTTAGCACGCGAAATGCTGGATAAAAATTCACTCACAAGATGTTCTGGTCCTTAACTGACCGGGCACCTTTCCAATCACACCCAAAAGATCACACCAATCTTACCATTGTGCCCGCGCCCAAATCATTTTTGTTTTCATTTTTAGTTTTGCAATTAAACAAAGCGTAAATGTCAAACATAAAGTTGTAGTAAATTTTGTGTGATCAAGGTTACCGACTAAGTCGATAACCGCCAGATTCTACCGATAGCTAAGCATGTCTAAGCAAGTTGACCCGATCTACTAAGTGATAAGAGATCATCCGGCGACCTCGATCACAAGAAATAACCTAGGTTCAGTAGTAGAGGTCAATATTTTGTCTACAGGATATGCACTATTTAATTTAACTAATCAATTTAACACAAATTAAGCGATGCATACATACAATTGAAACAAAATATTAGACTTTAAAATACCGGGATTATCATGATCAAACCGCTTGTTCGTCTTTGTTGCTCAATTTGTTATGAGGGACGTTTCTCGGGGTTGCCGAAATATCGAATCCTAACGATTGAATAAAACAATGAATAAGAACTAATAACACCGCAAAATCAAATATGCAACAGCAAACAAACATACTAAAACTCACACAAAGAGCTTAAGCATGATATAACAAAATTTTAGAAACAGAGAACAATTCATTTTAAGTGGTTATGAATTTTCTAAGAATTTTTCAAGCTAACAATACACATGAAAACACTAGTTAATTACTTAACAAATTTTCATGAACAAAACAGTATCTAAAACCTAACCTGATAATTAGCACACTAAAAATGAAAATTTACAGAGTTGGTTTTATCGATTTGGACAATTATTGAAAAGATATGAATTTTCTAACTTGGAAAAATACAATCTACAACATTAAATTAATTAACAGATTTTTGCTACAGATACAAAGTTGAAACTCATTTTAGTAAATAGTACACTTAAAATGAAAATTAACAAAGACTGGTTTCATGCAATTTGGATAAAAATTGAATTAGTTATGCATTTTACAAGTTTAATTGAATTATCACTCAACGATAAAACATAAACCGTAAATACTAAATCATTTCCGAAATCTATAATGCACTAATTCCATTTCGCACCACAGCCAGCTAGTTCTCACATCGATAAATGGGCCCAAAGAAAGGTGCCGACTGCAACGTATTGCTCGCTGAAAGTGACGCGAAGGCGTATTCTAAGAATACGTCTTCGCTACCAAAGTGCAAACCTAACATACTCTCTGCAGAAATACGCCTGCATGGAGAGAAAATGTATAACAGAGCTACACACCCTAATCGACAAGATGGACCCACATGGCGTTGACTCGAGAACAAATAACGGGCTGGATTAAAGGATTTCTAAACGCGATTAACAGAGAGGCCCACAAATCGTAGACTCAAAGCAAACAAGATTAGCGCTAAACTAACTCCACCGCGCTCACGGCGCGACGACGGACGGCAGCGGCGGCAGCAAGAATCAACTTGCTAACCGGCGGGTTTCGGGCGAGTGAGTGATACCTTCGGTTCGCAAGATCTCACGAACTCGATGACGGTGACGCGGACCATCGGGATGCCGTGGCCGGTGGCGCGAACTGAGCGGAGAAGAAGATGCGCTCGCGAGAGGACGCGACAAGCTTCTAGAAGACTCGGGAAGCGTGCGCAAGCTTCGCCCCAACACCGAGAGCAAGAAGCACACGATAACGCCGACGGAAGAAAGCTCGAGGTGGCGGAATTTCACGGTGGCGAAACCGAGCTTGAGAAGAATGGGTCGCACGCCGCAACGATGCACAAAAGGCGTAAATAAGCCCACCGTTAGATTCGCATCGGTGCGATCCTAAGGGACTAGTTGGCGGAGCTAGAAACTCACCGTATCACAAACGAGCTTGGGGCCGAGATCGCCGGAGGCGAGACGACGATACCGCTTCGGTGATCCATCGGACGCCAAGGACCCGGTTGGGCAAATGGAGGCGCGCGGCGTGGATCACGGTGGCGTGGTTGCGAGAATCAAGGGCGGCGCTAACATTGCTGGCGCTACCTTCGCCCCTCTTCACGCCGAAACAGAGAAGCGGGAGAAAGTGAGAGCGAAGGAAACGATGAATGAATGAGTGCGTGAGGTTATAAAGCTCGCGATGCTCCACGGACGACACGAGGGCAAATAGGTGGCGCGGCGAGGTACGTGGCACCCATGCGCGAACGCCGCGAGCTCCGTGAGGCGCGAGAAGACGAGGCGATCGGCGGTAGGGTCCACCGCCGCCGACGGACAAGCGGTGCGAACCGGTGGTTTGATTTGATCAAGAACGCACCGACCGTTGGATCCGAAATGGACGGCCGGGATTGGTGTATGCATTCGACAGTCGGTTCGCGCGACGCGACATGGATCGTTCGATCTTCATCGGACGGTCACGATTGATTGGACTCGGGCGGTGCGATTAGTTGACGCGACCGAGTCCATTAGTGCGTCGGACTCGAGCCCAAGTGTGGTTCGGGCCCGACAAACGATGTTTTCAATTCGATTTAAAAGACAAAGAGGTTTTGGGAAATTTTTAGAGATAGCTCAGGGCTCCAAAAATTTCGAAATTTTTATGGAAGCTAACTAGAACAGAGGACCACCTTGTGAAATTTTTCCAGGAGTTTTCATGCACCAGATTTCTCCCAATAAAATTCACAAGCTGCTGAACAAGTTTGACCAGATTTCAAACTAGGTTGACTTGGCCATTTGAAATAGCAAATAAAATCTAAAAATTGTGAGATAATTCAGGAGGTAGATAGGATGATCAAGATGCTAGGAAAAATAACTTCAGAGGATGATCACAAGTTTGAAGGCTAATAATTTGATGACAACAATTCCCAATCACAAGAATCAACTTCTAGAAAATTGGAAATTGCTAGGGAAAAATGTAGAAACTTTCAAATGATTTGAAGAGACAACAAAAGTTTTTATTTCTCCTCAAAATTTTACATTTGAAATACAAACCCTAAGTTAGGGCTGTTACACTTAGCCCCATGAACTTATATTTTACTTTCTTAACCTCTGAACTTGCGAGGTTATGCCATTCAGTTATCTGAACTTGTATTTTATTTTATCACCCATCTGAACTTATAAGGTTGTGCCACTTAGATCCCTGAACTTACGTTAAAGCGAAGTTCGTCGAATATGATGCTGGCGACTTTGTTCGCTCTGAGTCCGGTGGACTTGTTGTCTACCCGTTTCGGCCGTATTCATCATCCCTGTCTCCTCACGCCGATAAAATACGGATTCTTCGCCGGAGCTCCACCGTCCAGCTTGCTGCCACCCTTGTCCTTGCCTACTCTGAGTTGGCCGTGAGAGAGAGAAGTGCATTCCCAATGCCACAATAGAAGCAACTCACCCTGCACGAAATCTATTTTGTCGTTTGCTAACAGAGAAGGCTAAGCTGGTGAATCACCGTGAGAGAGAGAAGTATTGTGCCCCTGTTTTGGCATTAGAAATGTACTTCTCTCTCTCTCACTGCCGACTCAGAGGAGGTGAGGCATCGGCAAGCACTACTACAAAACAGGTCATACTAGACGCCTCATCACAGATGGTTCTTTTGGAACCGTCTGTGTTGTACTTATCACAGACGGTTCCTTTGGAACCGTCCGTGAAACCTAACTATTACAGACGGTTTGTAAATAGAACCGTCTGTGATAAACGAGGACATCACAGACGGTTATTGTTAAGAACCGTCTGTGAATTATCACAGACGGTTCTATTTACAAACCATCTGTGAATTATCATAGACAGTTCTATTTACAAACCATCTGTAATAGTTAGGTATCACGGACGGTTCGTGGTTGGAAGTGTCTGTGATATGTTCAATTTGCTTCGGCTCCCACGCGCTGTGTCTCTTCGTCTCGCACACCAACGTTACATGCATCTCTTCGTCTCACGTGCTGGTTACTCCTAGTTTTATAAGACCAATCATCCTTCACTGAAGATGAAACCTCCCATCGCTCTTCGTCTCAAGGTATTGAATACGTACACGCAGCGATCGCCAAGGTGAGCATGCAGAGCATGACGGCGACGACCAAGGCGAGTAGGTCAGTGATCGCCGTCGCTCTTCCTCACAACTTCATCATCGACATCGTCGGCCGCGTGGCCGCGAGCTCTCCTCAGCCCATGGCGGACTTATGCAACCTTAGAGCCACGTACATACATATTTATACCTACAAAAATACATACGTACTACTATTTATTCTAACATCTTGAATTTTGTATGTACGTATATTGGAGTTGCAAGGCCATGTACAAGGCATGCAAGGAGGGCGCCTTGGGGAGGCGCGTGGTGCTGGAGCAGGAGGAGGAGATGAAGTGGCTGGACAACGGGCGCTACGTCGCCGTCGTCAACCACCTGGCCGGCGCCGGCAACCCGGAGGCCTGCTTCATCGTCGGCCTCCCACTTGTCTTCGCGCACCAGGACATGCAGCGCGGCCTCGTGTTCCTCGAACGGGCGGCCGTCGTCGGGCACAAGGCTGCGACCTACGTGCTTGGCCTCCTGCTCTACATGGCCTACGAGTCGCGCGACGTTGGGAAGTACTAGATTAGCCAGGTCGAGGGCGAGCCGGTCGACGGAGGGTGCGAGACGGCCAAGAGGACCAATCGGGAGTGCAGGCGTACCGGAGGCTCGCTACGGACGCGGTCCAGGACGTGACGTGGAAGATGGATAGGCCGTTGGGCCGGGTGTGGGCATTGTCGGAGGACGGCCACCGGTGCAAGAGCACTGGCTACAGCGTGACTAAAGGGTGGGATGACTACGTCATCTTCTACAACGACGACTGTAGGATTAGGCATAAGTATGACAAAATCTTTGCACAGGTGTTGAACTATTGCCGTAAAATTAGCGATTTTATGTATATGTGAATTTGCATTTATCTATATCAGAATGTGTCAAATGTTTTGAATTTTCAATTTGCATTTATGTATTTATCACAGACTTCCAAACGAAAGAACTTCTCTTTACACGCCATGTTGTTCTGCACCATCAATGATTTATCACAAGATTAAACCTTAACCTAAAGCAACTCCCCAAAAGAAAACATAAATAAAAACTTATGATCATCATCTGGAACCAATTTATTCAAATACTAGAATAATTATCATGAATTAATATAATTGTTACCAAAATTTTGGAACTATATTTCACCTACAGAAAATTTAAACTTAATACAATGTCCTATTCTAGGTTTGAATATAAACTATACAAATTAAAACATGAAAAGTAAGATTTAAGAATTTTTATGAACACTAGACCTTCCTAGGAAGCCCTATGAATTATTTCAAGATTTTAGGAAATTTATTTCTATTTATAGGACCTAGGTCAAAGTGGCAGTTTAGTTTTAAATCTTAGTCAACCCTAATTAGACTTAAATCAACTAGAGCCATTCAGGACTGTCGATATAGATCACACGATCCACATGGGCCGCGCATTCGGCAGTCCGAACGTACTCACGTGCCCAGTCGTTCGATTTTAAATCAACCGTCCAGATCAAGCGGAAACGTTCGGACCATCTGAATGTGCAACGATTATGGACCGTTAGATCTCGATCGGGCCACCCAAACACAAGGTCCGAATGTCACTCTCACAGACGGTTCCATTAAAGAACCGTCTGTGATATGGTGCATATCTCAGACAGTTCATTTATAGAACCGTCTGTGATATTTATTTCAAGATTTTAGGAAATTTATTTTTATTTATAAAACCTAGGTCAAAGTGGCAGTTTAGTTTTAAATCTCAGTCAACCCTAATTATACTTAGATCAACTAGAGCCATTCAGGACCGTCCGATATAGATTGCACGATCCACACGGGCCACACGTTCGGCAGTCCGAACGTACTCACGCGTTCGGCCGTCCGATTTTAAATCAACCGTCCAAATCAAGCGGAAACGTTCGGACCATCCGAACGCGCAACGATTATGGACCGTTAGATCTTGATCGGGCCGCCAAACACAAGGTCCGAACGTCTCTATCACCGACGGTTCCATTAAAGAACCGTCTGTGATATGGTTTATATCTCAAACGGTTCATTTATAGAACCGTCTGTGATCTTTATTTCAAGATTTTAGGAAATTTATTTCTATTTATAAGACCTAGGTCAAAGTGGCAGTTTAGTTTTAAATCTCAGTCAACCCTAATTAGACTTAGATCAACTAGAGCCATTTAGGACCGTCTGATATAGATCGCACGATCCACACGGGCCGCACGTTCGGCAGTCCGAACGTACTCACACGTCCAAACATAAGGTCCGAATGTCGCTATCACAGACGGTTGCATTAAAGAACCGTTTGTGATATTGTGCATATCATGACGGTTCCATAAAATAGTCGTCTATAATATGGAACATATCACAAACGGCTATTTTATGGAACCGTCTGTGATATTCTGGCACTATAAATATCGGGCCCAATGGACCCCCTACCCCATAGCGCCTCCACCCTCTAATCCAATTTCGTTTTGAGCCGCCACCCCCATTGCGCCACCTTACAGAGGTGAAGGAAATGAGGAAGCTAAAGAGATGAGGAAGGGAGGAGAAGGAGAAGGTGATCATCAAGAATCTCGTGGGATATTTGGAATTTTCGTCGTGAGCTCCGAGGGTAACGATCTGTACTAACTCTTTATATTTGCTCTACGTTAATCTTTAATAGGAGGAGTAACGTATTTGCAGTTTATTAATCTAATTTAATACTACTAATTTGTTATACGTGTGTAGTGTAGATGGACTGAATCGATGTACTGCATGTAAGTGTGAGTCAAGAGTACATTAATGGTGTGTTTGCCTTTAAAAGAGCAGTCGAGTAGGATATGTTGAAGAAGGGGATAGAATTTATGTGTTGTCCATGCATTAATTACAGTAATATAAAGATGTTTAACAACTCGGCGCAGATCACAGGGCAATTGGTTCAAAGGGGTTTCAAAAAAGGGTATACATGTTGGACTAGTCACGGTGAAGAGAAGATATACAGGAAGTTAGTAATGACGACATCGTGGAGGAAGTCAACGATATGCCGGATGTGGACTGTGCTTTTGATGAGGATAGGTCGCATGATGACAATCTGGATCAGATGCTACACGATGCAGAAGGGAACTACAGTGTGAGAGAGTTTTGTAAATTCGAGCGCTTAATGTAGGACTCGGGGAAACCTTTGTTCCCTGGCTGCAAGTCGGAATAGACAAGGTTGTCAACCGTGCTTGAACTGCTGAAATTGAAGGCAAGCAATGGTTGGTCCGACAAAAGTTTCATGGCGTTGTTAGGTCTCCTAGTGGATATCCTTCCAGAGGGAAACGTGTTGCCCAGCAACACCTACCAAGTCAAGAAGGTTCTTTGTCCATTGGGAATGGAAGTAGAAAGAATACATGCATGTCTGAACGATTGTATCATGTACCGTAAAGAGTATGCAGACATACATGTATGTCCCGTGTGCAAAGCATCCTGATACAAGTGTAAGAATACTACTAAGGTGAAGTAAGGACCTCCTACTAAGATGTTGTGGTATCTGCCTGTGATATCATGTTTTAAGCATTTATTTGCCAACCGAAAGGAGGCAAGATTGCTGCGTTAGCACTCAGAGGAGTGTGAGAAAGATGGAAAGCTAAGGCACCCTGCTGATTCTGCCTAGTGGAGAAACTTCGATTGGAGCTTCAAAGAGTTTGGTGCAGAACCGAGGAACATAAGGTTAGGTTGAGTACTAATAGAATGAATCTTTTCGATAACATGAGCAGCCGACATAGTACCTGGCTCGTGAATCTATGTATGTATAACTATCCTCCTTGGCTGTGTATGAAGCGGAAGTATATTTTGATGTCACTACTTGTCCAAAGGCCGAAGCAACTTGGGAACAATATTGATGTGTACCTAACACCATTACTAGAAGATCTTGTGATACTGTGGCACGAAGGGGTAAAAGTATGGAATGCGTACAAATGAGAGAACTTCTCTTTACACACCATGTTGTTCTGCACCATCAATGATTTTTCTGCCCTTGGTAACCTGTTGGGGTTCAGTAAGAAAGGAGCCAAAACCTGTCCGCACTGCTTAGATGGTACGGAGAGTGTATGGCTCAATAACTCGCATAAAACTGTGTATATGCGCCACCGTAGGTTCCTCTCCAGGATTCACCCATACCGCAAGATGAAGAAACAATTCGACGGAAATAAAGTGGACGGTTCAGCTCCAAGAGCTTTTAGAGGGAAAAAGGTCTATGATATGGTTAAGGATACCGATGTTATGCTTGAGAAGGGACGTAAATTAAGGACCCGTCAGAACAACATCTAGAAGAAGCAGTTAATTTTGTGGGACTTGCCTTATTGAGAGCACTTAGAAGTTCATCACTGCATCGAGGTCATGCACGTAAAAAAGAATGTATGTGATAGCTTGATTTGTCTCTTACTGAACATTAGTGGCAAAATAAAGGATGGTGTTAACGCACAGCGTGACTTGGTTGATATGAACATAAAGACCGAGTTAGCACCGAAAGAGACCGATAAAGGATGAACGTACCTTCCCCCAGCTTGCTACACTCTGTCCAAGGCCGAGAGAAATGAACTGTGCCAGAGCTTGCATGGTGTGAAAGTTCCGTCCGGTTATCCTTCCAGTATTAAGAAACTTGTTTCTATGGAAGATTTGAAATTAATTGGCATGAAATCTCATGATTGTCATGTGCTGATGACACAAATGCTTCTTGTTGCAATTAGGAATATCTTTTCGAACAAGGTCCGAGTGGCAATCTTGAGGTTGTGTTATTTCTTTAACTCAATTGCTCAGAAGGTCATCGATCCCGAAGGACTAGATGCTTTGCAAGCCGAAGTGGTGACGACTCTATGTCATTTTGAGATGTATTTCCCTCCATCATTTTTCGATATCATGGTTCATCTCATTGTCACCTTGTGAAAGAGATAAAGATATGCCCTGTGTTTCTACATCATATGTACCCGTTCGAGAGGTACATGGAAATTCTCAAGTCCTACGTACGGAATCGATCTCGACCGGAGGGCAACATCATTGAAAGTTATGCAACCGAAGAGGTCATTGAGTTCTGCGTCAGCTATATGGCTCAGGTGGAACCGATAGGTGTGCCTCTATCTCGTCATGTGGGGAGACTAGAGGGTATCGGGTGTAATACCCCAAAAGTATTCAAAAGATTATTCGAGAGAGAACAACTAAATTGAGAGAGAAGTAAGAGAAATAAGGTAGAAAATTCAGAATTTTAGGAGAGGAATGGGCCGTCAATTCATATTCAAGAGGAGAGGAGCCGGCCATAGTGGCCCAAGGCCCATAAGTGGGCTAGCAGCCCATTAAAAGGCAAGGGAGGGGGGAGAACTAAACCCTAGCCACTTGTGCTACAGTAGACGACGTGCTACAAAGATGTGCGCTGATACAAGACTCCGCCTCGACCGCTCCTCTTCTCCTCTGCCGCCCTCCTTGTCGCCGCCATTGGGAAGAAGAAGGAGGGGAAGGAAGAGAGGAAGAGGAAGAGGTAGAAGAAGAGGAGAAGATCATCTTTGTGGGGAGATATCGCTGGTGGGTGCTCTTTGTGCCCAGTAATCGGTTCGTCAAGGGTAACCCCTGTTTTCCCCCGATTAGATGCACCTTTAATCGTTGTAGCAACGCTTGAATCAGCCCGCCGTGACATTCGTGTTAGATCGATATTTTTTTGTAGATACGGACATATTCAGTTCTGGACGTCTCCTAGATAATTGTAGAGGACGTCGCTAGCTTTCGATGAATTACAAGATCACGTTATTCAGACCTCTATAGCATAAGCTATGAATTTATTAGTGTGACTGTTCTACAAATCCGTCGGTATTCTGACAGGTTTTAGTAATCGGACTTGAGCGATCAGTTAAACGGAACTTTAGAGGAGCTCAGTATAACGAAAGTTGTAGATAATTGTCGTAGCGTTCAGGGAAACTCAAGAATGCAAAATTTGGATAAACGGATTGAAAGTTATGGTAGTTTTAGTATACTGTCCAGAGAATCTGACGTGAAATCGATATTCTGTTAATTAGCTTGGTAGGTGTATTATATGGCCGAATCAGGAAGGCCCACCAACTAGGTTTAGTTGAAGAAATTGATAAACTTTCAAGGAAGTCTAAGAACACCTCATTTGGACTCCTATACTAAAAGATATGAATTTTAGAACGTGATTGTCCACAGAGGGGACAGAACAACATTTAGGAATTGGAGTTGAGTTCACGTTAAAAGAACTATTGCAAGTTCGTGTTTGCTTTTATAGTTTGTTTGATCTATTATTGTTGTCTTAGTACGCTTTTAATGAATTTAGGTGGGGGACTGGTCCCGGAGGCAGCACCCTCTTCACATCCTCTGTTCTCACGCGGTTAAGGTAAGTACTCTGTTTGGTAGAGTAATTATGGATGGTTTGACAGTGAATGCTACTATTTGATATTTATTAGCTGTGTTTGATTGATAGTGTGATATACTAGATAAAGATGATAAATGCTTATGATACATGCTAGTATTTGATATATATTAGCTGTGTTTGATTGATAGTGTGATATGCTGGATAAAGATGATGAATGCTTATGATACATGCTAGTATTTGATATATATTAGCTGTGTTTGATTGATAGTGTGATATGCTGGTTAAAGATGATGAATGCTTATAATACGAATGATTGTTATTCATGTATGTTGTTGAAGTTGTTCATGATTATTGCAAAACTGTAATTGTTCATGTGCACTGTGAGAGCATACATAAGACCTAGTCATGTGGTGATCATGAATGCATATTTGAGGTCCCCGTCATGTAGATAGCGGGCTTGAGGTCCCCACATTCGTGGAATGTAGGCATTGAGAAGAGGCTCCCATCAAGAAAACGATGGGCTTATGATCCCCACACTTGTGGAGTGTGGGCTTGAGGTCCCATTTACTTGCGGAGTATTGGGTAATTGGTCCCTGCGCTTGCGAGCACAGACATGGGTACGCAGCGACTGTTGCATACCCCACATTACTGGTGTAATGTGCAAAAGAGTGAAAATGAGAAAAGATGCATTGCACATCTGCATTCATACATCACGAGATATGTTTTCGAGCAAAGTTCTAGAATTGAGTGTTGATGCTGTGATTGTGAAGTTAATGTTTCGTTTTTTGGTACTTGTTGAGTCTTTGAGCTCACTCTTGCTTTTGTTGTGTTTTAGGTACCTTTGCAAGAACGATATGCATGGGAGGGAGTAGACCTGAGTTGGATTCACACACTACCACGCATCATCAAAAGTTGATTAAATTTTTAGAATGTCCATTAATAAATAAGCAAACTACTTAAGTATTGATTATAGTTATGCTTCATGCAACGAGTTTTTGTAATAATGATGAGTAACATATTTTGGACAAACTTGATCATGTTCTAGCTGATTAGCGTTTTTTTTATTGCTTAGTGATGATACTGGATGTTGAAAGATTTAGTTTTGATAATCTTACTTCTGTTGGAACCTCTGTATAGTTAACTATACAAGGAGGTTCTGCCGAAATTTAGTAAATTGTCCTAGATTAGCTTTGTTAAAGTTTCATCGGTAGCATTCCAGGCTCATGTTGGGCTGGGGTGTTACAGTTGGTATCAGAGCGGGCTTTAGGTCCGTCGTGAATAGATTAAAAACTTAGGTAACTTAGTTTGTTAAAATTTGTTAATGGTTAATTAACTTAAAACTTGACACATTGATGCACAGTAGGATGGGATGAGTCAAGCATTGTATTTACGCTTCTGTTATGTTGTATTGATGATTTCTGTTATAGGATGATCTTATATATCTATAATATGATTCTATGATTTTTATGAGTAATGGTAGAGTTTGTCGAGGGGTCGAGGTCGTGGTTGTGGCCCTGGGTTTTGCTAGGTTACACCACCGTTCGTAGTTTGAGATTAGCGAAGTGATTGCCCCGAATACCATAGCTACAGGTACTGTGGGTGAATTCCTTTAGAAAAGTTATTCTCTTCTTGAGCTTGATTTAGATCAATTCTGGGTATAGATGCGGATGGTAAAATTTATTGGGATTTCACTTGGTCTCTATTGGTATCTTGGGAGTTCTACCCTTCTTATTGGAGAATCTGATTCTTTTATTCCCTTGGTATTCAGGATACTGAAAGTTTTCTGTTGCAAGTTCTTTATCATGTGAAAGCTTTGGCTTTGTTTATTTCTTTTGGATTATTTCGAGTTTTGAAGTTAATACCTCTTTTTTCGAATGGCGTTAAAGTCCTTTTGTGAGGTCTTGATATGTTTAAGCGAGAGGTGTTAAACATAGAAGTTCATTGATAAGGTTTGAGTTATCAAGTCGGATCTGCAGCGTCGTGCCTGATTGGTCTTAACCCATATCTTTGGAATTGAAGTTGATTAATGAGATGTTGTTGTAACACCCTGGCTATTCGGAAGCCAAGATGCCACCTAAATACTCTAACAATCTACACAATGCGGAAGAATATGAAACAAGTATATCAACTAAAGACAGCATTAAGATAAACAGGACATGGTGAAGGTATCCTTCCTTCATCGTCTAAGTTATTTAATACTGATCATCAATAAAGAAGGTTCATATGCAGTAATGAATCAACATCAATGTGGAGAAGGTATCCTTCCTTCACCAATTATAATTTAATTATTACAGTTCATCATTAACGAATGAAAGATAGATCTAAAATTTATTCTTGAACATGAATTTGATGATGTGAACAAGTAGTGCGTGTCTACTCCCTCCCATGTGAGCCAACATCAGGGGTTACCTAAAATAAACAAACAACGCAAGAGTGAGTCCACGACTCAAGTAAGTAGATAAAGGGACATAACACACATATGAACAAGTCAACATCATAAAAGAATATGAACATACATCGAATGAAAACTTAGGAATGCATGACATGAATGAATATATTCAAGGATGGACTGCACACATGCTTATACCGGTATAGCGAGTGACACACCTGTCGGTGTTCACTTAAGCCCGCACCTTA
This sequence comes from Ampelocalamus luodianensis, assembly GCA_036346255.1. NCBI lineage: Eukaryota > Viridiplantae > Streptophyta > Magnoliopsida > Poales > Poaceae > Ampelocalamus > Ampelocalamus luodianensis. The sequence goes on from CM070626.1 coordinate 47,361,143, forward strand.
ACAAAAGTGGGATCCAAGTCCTATATGAAGAACGTTTCATATAGGTGTCCAAAGCTGCCCATTATGGGTCTTACGGAATTGATGGGTCTTTCAATCCACTCCGTGGACGGGACATGACAATGTCCAAATCGCCCACATTGGAATGGTGGGACTTACAATCCACTCCCGTGGACATAACATGAATAAAAGGATACATGATATGAACATGAACAGTGATAATACCATCTCTCAGTATATAATCCACATAATGAAAGAACATACCAAGTTCAGCATCCCGGGTAACACAATATGTCACATTATATTCATGTAAACATTCACAATCACAAAGACTTAAAATCAACAAAGTACTTGCCTTCGCGTTACGGCGGCGTTAGCATGCAACGATGACGCTCCCAAACCCGTAGCCTCGCGCCTAAACAATTAAATAACCAAATAAGAACAACATAGAGCCCAACATGAATTAATATTCTACAATACCCTCTTGCACACCCAAAACATAGTCATAACCCAAATCTGAAATTCCAAAGAAGAACATGGAATCCCATCCGGACAGCAGCACGGTAAAGACCAAAACTAATGATCTGGGACTCCAAAAGAGATGAGCCCAGATCCTACACGAGCTCAACAAATATATCTACAACTTTGTAGTTAACGAGATAACCCAATTCGGCCAAACTAAATTGCTAATCACAAACGAAACAGCAGAATGTAATCTGATCGAGCAAATAGAACAGCAGAACTAAAACGTCCATAACTTTTAAACTACAACTCTGAATTGAGTGTTCTTTAACAATCTGAAAAGGTTATGAAATTATCTACATTAACCTAGTTGGGATGAAACCCTAATTCGTCCATTAACATACCCCTATTTTAAAAAGACAACTTAAAAGGTAATTCTCGTCAGAATTCTGGACAGCAGATATTAAATCTATCATAACTATTGACTCGTTCATCGTATTTTAGTGTTCTTGGCAGCCACCGAAAGCTAAGAACAAGACCTACAATACTCCAGGAGATGAACATCTCTAATTCGGCCTCTAAAACCACGAAACAGACCTCGCAACATACTGGACAGATTTAACTTTCTACTCGCAGCAAGTCGATCTAATCAAATACGATTCCAAATCACTTCTACCAACAACCAACCAATGAGGCTCCGCATCGTTACCCTTGCTGCAACCAGGGAGTAGGTGGAAGAACCTTGGTGACGATGATCTTCCTCCTTTTCCCCTCCTTTGGCCGAATCAAACCGCGCCCACCTTGAATCTTGCGAACGCGGCAATGGAAACTCCGTGAGATCGGTTGGGGCAACACCACAGCAGGAGGAGCAGCCACAAGGGGAGGTGGGGTGGCTCCAAAGGCAGGGCGCAAAGGAGGAGAGGAGGGGAGGAGATGGCGGCCAAGAGGGAAAAAGGGGAGGGGATTTCGGCCAGGGGAAAATAAAAGGGGGAGGGAGCCGGCTAGGGTTAGCACCAAGGGGGGGGGCGCATGGGCATAGGCCCATGGCCGGCCAAGAGGCCTGGAAAGGCTAACCGAAGGCCCAAAACCCTGAATCACTCCAAAAACCGAAAGTTTAACGCTAGCCGAAATTCCCCGATTAAGTAAACTCTACCGATTAAATTGATTTAACCCGATTTTTTGAGTTCTCACACTTCCAAAGTATTACAATTGTCATAGAGTAATTACTTGATGAGAAGGTTGATCATTAAAAAATTGTTTAGGTTGCTACACCGGTTGGATCACTTGATCTTAATGGATAAATTTAATTGTGTAGGAAGAGGGAGATAAGGATGCATTTGACTGTTGTCCTAGTGGATAATAATCTGGAAATTTCCTTTAACTGGTTACTTGATGGACATACATAATGGCTATATTGAAACATGTATGTCGGATTAGATGAATGTTGAGGTAGCAACTTGTGAAACCATATTTTACAAGAGATGATATTATTGAATGTTTAACTATATTTTGCGCTAAACCCTAAGCATAAAGTGGAATGTTGACTTTGTGTTTATAGATGGTTAGGTGACTGCAAATAGAAGTAGGACCCTATTTGCATACGTGATAAATACATTTGTCAATTGCTAATGATAGCTGGAGTGGGTGTTGAGCAGCACTAATGGTCGAGTGGATGAGTGAATAAGTAGTCTCTGATAGCATGATCTTGTTAAAAGAGGTTTGTTTCAACCTCGTAGTTTGTGTTTCTCTTGGAGAGGTTTACGATGGGGTTTTAATCGGAGACCCGTGTTTGCATGATGGTAAAGTTGTCGGATTATAGTATGCCCTTGATGAAAGGGTCTTGATATAACCTTTAAAGTTGGGTAGTAGATTCCCTCTAAAAAAAATAAAGTGGTTGTTGTAGTGAGGTTGAAGATTTTGGTATACTCTCAATTGAGGATGAGATGATAAAGTGGTGTGTAACAATTTGGTGAGCCTTTGGGGGCTTTATAATGGAAGAGTAGACGATAGCGATTCGTGTTAAGAATGTATTATTCTTGTTGTTAATAAGATTGTCTGCAAGGGATTGTGACTTGTGGGAATGATGATGATTCTTTCAGAAAGAAAGTAATTTGACCGCCTCCCGTAATATCGGTTAAATGAAAAGTTTGGAGTTTTGCATTTGTGAGCCTTTGGTAGTTCATGCTTAATATGGTAGCTGAAATTGTTGAGAAAGGCTATACGTGAGATTGTTCTAATGGGTTCTTAAGTGATTAATGTGAATTGTTTTAAAAAGTATTTCTTTCTTGGATTGGCAAGTGGTGATGTAATCAAAGGAAATTGTTTTATCTGATAAAGAAAAAAAATATACCATAAGTATTTGAGGTTGGAGTTCAGGATTGCAACCTGTGACTTTTCTATCGTTGCCGCTTAAGTGTTTCTTGAGTTTCAAAAGCAATATTTTATTGTGATTTATTGATGTTTGAAACTCCATTTTGGTGGAACATATGCCCTCCATTGTGGTCTCGTCTTTTGTTTTTCAAGATCAATGCTATATGACTATTTCTCTTGGTCTTGTGCTCACTGTGAGGAGTAGTGTTTCCTTGTGTGTTAAAACTTGGATTTGTTTTCTCTTTCCCATTTAGAAAAGATTAACTGACTTGGGTTGCAAGGTCTTATAGAGTGTAATGTGGCGATTGATTGGTGGTGATCAAGTAAATGATCGCAGTGAGAATTATGGGGGCCAAGCTATTTGAAGATCAGTCGAAAGTGAAATGGTTTTGTCCTATAACTCTTGGAAAGAACTAGATTTAAATGAAACGATTGTCGTTGAAATAAAACAGATTAGTGCTACAAATAGGGAAAATCATAGCGAACTATAATCCAAGAACCTTCATTCATGTTGGAATGTTGGAATTATCGAAAGTCTGAAAGCTTGATCAATGTGTTAAGAGTACCGCGATTGGATGATGAATGAATCTGAGGATTTCTCGATTTTTTATACGAGAAGTTTGTTGTAGGAGTCTTGGAGGTTGAATTTGGGCTTTGCATTTTTTTTTATGTTAGAACCATGGTTGCCAATGATTATGCGTGAAAGTGGTAGAATAAGAGTGGATTCCGAGTAGTGGGATGATCATTGATAGTATCCTTTGGGGCTAGTAAATGAGAGTGTGTGATGTGAAATTTCAAATTATTTATCCTTAACGGATTGAGGGATGTGATGGTGGGTGAAATCTATATTGAGTTGTGTTGGGAATTATTTTGTCAAAGTAATTCATTCGGTAGAGAAGTTGGCTAGAGTACGATATTATGGATTGGAAGAGTCTCACTGCATAAGTGTGGATTTTGTGTTCGGTAGAACATAGCTTTGAGGTTGCCAATTTAAGAGAAATGAGTTAATGTGTTGTGCGATGATTTGGATCCTATAGTTTAAGGGAAAGTTAAATTCTTAAAAGAAAGATTGTGAAAAAGGGTGTGATCTTGGATAGTAAGATATTCCCTTAGTTCTTACTTGAATTATGTGGTTATGACGGATGTCAATTACAAATTGATTTGGTTCTTGTCGGTATGTGTGATTCCTTCCAGCTAAGAAAAAAAAAGAAAATGGTTAATCTGGTTTTTCCGAGTGATTTCGCTTTTGGCTTGTGTGGCATTTATTTATAAACTGCCTATTTGAAAAGTGGAAAAGATTTCATAGTAAATCCATTGATTTTGGATTGGGCTCTTGTAACAGCCCCAGATTTAAGAAACAGTAATAATCTGCTTTATGAACAGTAATGGAATATTGTTCATAATATTACTGTTCATAATTGAAATTTGGATGTGTTGTTACAAATTAAAAACCTTCTTTTTCTAGCCAAAATCCAAAAACTATTTGAAGTTTCAAAGGAAATACAAGTCAGTGCTTGTATTATGACAGAGAAGTATTTTTATCAAAGCCTAGATAAATGATCTTGCCCAAAAATAATTTTTGTTGAATTTTTAGAAATTATTTTGTCTTGGAGAAAAATATTTGACTTTAAATAAACCTATTCGGGTTAAGGTAATTGTTTATGTATTTTACAAAGTGAAACATTGGTTTTCAAAATTTATTTCGGAAATATATCATCCCAGTAGCATCCTTGCAAAATTTCATGATTTTACAAATTTATCTACTATTTTAAAACCCCAGTCAAACGTTTGGAACTTTGAAATGAGTTAGTCAACTCTCTCGGTCTATGTCATTGTAGCGACCGAGCCTGAGTTGTTTGGGTTCAAATCGTTTCACTGGGTCGCACCCAACACGTCCTCACGTTTGCCCAAAACTCTAGAGCTCGTGCGCCTTTGATTTCTGAGTGGACGGATGCGATTGCGGGGCCATGCGTGTTATCCACGCATGCGGCGCAATTTCCACCGTTGGATATTTATCCAATGGCATCCGATCTTGATTCAAGGTCCTAATCGTATCTCCATATGTGAGCCGTTGATCTCCTAGTGAACGGCCGCGATTCGCAAAGCCGCATGTGTTATCCACGTGTTCCGTGCGATTTCCACCGTTGGATCTTCATCCAACGGCATCCAGCTTTAGATCAAAATCTTATCGCACCTCCAACTCGTGACCGTTGATTACCAATCAAACGGTCCAGATTCATTGAGTCGTTCGGGTTATCTCGTAGAGCCCATCCCTCTTGGACCGTTAGATCTAGATCCTGCGGTACGCCATTTTTGGGCAATACCATTTTTAAATGGTAAAAACCGAAATGAGCGAGAGCCATTGGATCCTCATTCAACGGACTAGATCTAGTGGGCCGTTCGGGTTGCCCAAACGCACCACTTAACCTCCACCGTTGGATCTAAATCGGACGAACCACACCCATTGGGCCGTTCGGGACACCTGACTCCTCTTCAATCTCCGCCGTTGATCTTAGATCCAACCGCGCCTTTCTTTTGATTTGAACTCAACGGCGCGCAGTCAATGCTAACCGTTGGATTTAAGATGTGCGGTATCTTTTCAAATCACGTGCGCATAGAGCCCAGATCCTTGTGAACGTTGGATTTAAATCCTACGATGCCTCTTCTTTTAACTTAAGAATGTGTTGGATCTCTCTGTGGTCGTCGGATTAAGATCGCGCGACCCATATTGATTGATACCGGTAGAATGCATTTTGTCCATCTTATCGTCGCCGATCATTTTTAATCGAACGGCTGATATTCTTTTGATCTTGCGGGTGTGGGTGAGGCTGCGGCCGACGGTGGAGCCCACCCGTCACCACACGCTCTCTTCCTCCTCGTCTATTCACCACCGCCGCCGTGGTCGGAGTGGAGGCGTTACCCAGTGATTGTGCAACTATTTTTTGGATATTTAGCATCAATTGGACACCTCATCAGCTCTAGACACTTCTCCTTTGCTCCTGTAGCTCAACCTCTATATATATACCCTAGCTTTTTGCTACTGCCATTGTTTACCAAAGAAGCTCTTCATCTTCCTTTTCGTTCCAGTGGAGTTTCTTGCTCTCACACCTTGCTTATCTATCCTAGTTGCTTAATTCACCTTGCAATATGAGTATAGCACCTTTTGTAGGTTAAAAACCAGAGTTTATTTCTCTGTTGATCAGAGCCGGTTAAGGAGCTCTTGGGTGTTTTTCCTATTCTGGTAAGTTTAGACCTTAATCCTTGTCATCCTTAGCACCTTAAGGACCTCAGTGGCTCACATGAACCATTCATTTGTGCATGTGATGCTCAATCCTTGTTTTTACCGAAATGTTACTTTTGTGACTTTTCGGTCTTTCATGTCGTTTTCAAGCTATAGGGTTTCTATTGTCATCTCTTCAGCTTAACTAGGTCTTAACCTATCCCTAGTAGCATAAGCTAAAGTTATCCTTGATCACTTTGCTGCTAAATCGAAAAAGATCCTAAACACTTTTTCTTCTGTTTTGTCGGGTGAACCGACAAAAGTGGTAACTTACCATTTTTCTGTAATCTTGTTAATTAGGGTTAGCAAGATGATGATTTAGGATGTTAACTTTCTTACAGATTAGGTTTAGCTCCAGCAAAAACCTTAGGTTTAAGTGTATTAGTGTTTAGGCAAAGATCCTTAAATCTCTGTTTTGCTTGCTGCTGTCAGCTGAATCTGTTCAGTGCACAGCAAGACCTTCAAATCTTAATTTTGTCAATTAGTGAGTAAGTGATAAGATAGTTCACTGTATTGATTATGAGTACTCTTAGTCCAAACCAAATAAATTACTTGATCCATATTTAGATCACCAAAACACTCTGCTGTAATCTGCCCTGTTTTCAGTTTTTCTAAAATCTGAAACTATAATTTGAACTCCAACCCTAATTTTGATAATTAGTGGTTGTAAAGTTTAATACGGGTTATTATCTTTATTGGGGTAGATATAGCTTAAGCATGTTGTTAATCATGCATTACAATCTTGATCATGCATTCTTGTCCATACTTTGCCTTATGAATTTCTTATGGTTGTTCTTGGATTTTTATATTTCTAGATTCTGAATCTTGTGAAGTGGTTGTTTCTTTTTCTGAACCATCAGTACCTGAACCAGAAGTTTATTATTACCAAGGCAAGCATCCTCTTTGCACCATGTTGATCCCAATTCTTGAATTGTAGATTTATAAACCACAGTGATACTGTTGCATGCTATTTCTTTAAAAATTATTGATGATCTGTCCATAGCTAGTTATAACCTGACACTTATGGCTTACCTTAAATCAGATCATACACTTAAAACTTAAGGTATTGTTTTATATTGAAATACTTAGCTTCAAACTTTGCTTAGCCATGCAGTCCATATAACGTTAGTGTTTGGCAAGACTATCTTGTCAAACATAGGAGCAACAAATAAATTTCAGTCATTTTAACTCTTTGTCCAGTTTCTTTAAATCAGAACTGAATTTTAAATTTCAATTGATATGGACAAGAGGATGCTAGTGGTGGTGCCTTCGTGCACGAGATTGGGCATGTGGTGGACTTGTCTGAACCAATCAAGGACTGAACTCTGACTATTCAATTCAAGCCCCAACGTACTTCCACGCGCGGTGTATGGGCGCTGTTTGGTTAAGTAAAGGGTTAATGCTATTGAGTTGGAAACAGGGGAGTAAGGACATGTATATTGATCTTGTATGGCATAGATGCTTAGGTCTTCGGGCTGTGTCTTATGTCATATGAGTTTTATATCAGTATCAGATGTTCTTAGGACGGTGAGGGCGTATATGTGTTCTATCGCATGTACGTACCTTAAAGGTGCCGATTGCAATCTAGTATGTGTAGCGAACACAACCTGTATTTCTTTTGATTGGGTCGGCATTCCCGGCGCAACATGTGTGCCCTGGTTAAGCAGATGCTATCAGTCGTTGTTTAAGCGAGATCAGTTCACACATGGGTTATTCAACTTTATAGAGTCAACTTGTTGAAAAATACCAAATCTTAGTTTACCCGGTCGGCATACCAAAGGTTGTGTGCTATTATTCCGGAGGCTTACGGGCTAACTATGTCGTGTGGGTAAAGATGTACACCCCTGCAGGGTATCAAAACTATTCGAATAGCCGTGTCCACGGTCATGGACGATAACTTGAGTTGATGTCATCTGTATAGAATTTTGATTTCAACTACTGTTTGGGTTATGGTTCAGCATGAGAGAATTCATGCAATGTACTGTTTATATTTACTTTCACTTACTTACTGTTTTAGTTCAATTTAATTTATTAAATTGTTTTATCCAAACCTAGCAAGTGTAGGTTAAGATGTATTGCTTTATGCAAAATTGAGCCATTCAATCTTCCTGTTGACAACCTTATGCATGTACAAGTTCTAATCCTTTGATTAGGTTCTATTAAACACTTTCTTTTAGTAGTTTGTATAAGTCTTGCGAGTACCTTCCGTACTCAGGTGCTTTCACCAATTGTTGCAGGTGAGGATGGTTACTTGTATGAGGTACCCGTTAGCGCCTAATGTATGACGCTAACGAATGAAGCTATTTCTTTCCTCCACGCAATAGCCTGCGGGTGATGGGGCCATTGGTGGTTTTTGTTATTTATTTTGCTTCCACTGTTACTCCTTTGTAGTGACCAAGTCACTTAAATTGTAGTCCTAAACCGAATTGTAAACTTATGTTTAATTATGTAAATGTATGACTTGTATGTGTATGATGCAATGTTGTTTAAGGATATATGTGCAGTGGTCACTGATCCTGGGAACCATTGTAAGACATATATCCGGGAATCCTGAATATTGGATTTGTTACTTGTTAAATTTATACTTCTAGCATGATCTTTAATAAAGGAGCAGAACTGTTCCTTAATTAAGAATTGTGCTACAGTATGATTTTAATTAAGCACATTTCCAATATTCTGGGGTCCTCACAGCTCTTCTAAGAGGAGATGGTTTTGAGTTGGATGCATTTTGACCTCTTTGTTTTCAGCTGAGTTCTTTGGATAAGTGAGTTGGTAGGCGAGTTCTTTGTGTGTCCCTTGGTAAAGGAGGTGCTGCATGCATAGGTAAAGTGATCGACTAAGAGTTGGAATAAGAGTTCCGTGTGTTTTGTGCAGACGGTGTACTTCGGTACCAAAAGAAAGTTTAACCAAAGGTGTGTTGGATAGATTCCTTAGTCACGGGAATTTGTAGATTGGCGTATCGCTAGGACCGTACTGAGTCTATGCGCGGAGTACGCATCGTCTTGTTTGTTCCAGTGCTGAGTGAGCACCATAGAGGTCCAAAGTTTGAAGTTTCGTGGAAGCCGCCGACCTTTGAGTAGCATCTTGTGCGTTGTTAGAGAGGTCAGAGCGAGTGCTGAGGCACAAGTCGTTGGTTTGTGACAAGGTGCCTTTGTCCCATTAGTCCGAGAGAGAGGCGACTTGGGAATTGGGGTCTCACATGCGCGAGAATTATCCGGATTGTTCACAACAGGTACGTGGTAATATTAGTAAGTTCTTAGCTGTGGTTATTCTTTAGCGTTAAGGGTGAGTAGAATTCGGTGTCGAATTCTGTTTAAGGGGGGTAGAATGCAATACCCCAAAAGTATTCAAAATAGTATTCGAGAGAGAACAACTAAATTGAGAGAGAATTAAGAGAAATAAGGTAGAAAATTCAAAATCTTAGGAGAGGAATGGGTCACCAATTCATATTCGAGAGGAGAGGAGCCGACCATAGTGGCCCCATGGTAGTTAGGATCGCGATCCTACTCTTAGAGTCTTACGATTTTACGAACCCACGATAGCCTGTCGATCCGAGTCTCACTGTCGATCCGATCCTACTCAAGGTAGTTAGGATCGCGATCCTACTCTTAGAGTCTTACGGTTCTACGAACCCACGACAGCTTATCGATCCTACTCGTAGAGACTTAGGGCAATTTTTTTTAGAGGTCATGCTTTGTTGATATTTTGTTTTAGAGCAAAATTTGTTGATATTAATTTCTGAGAATGGAAACTATAAATAAACAAGGAGCATACAAAATATTATATCAGTGTGGTAATGTTGTTCTCCTGTAGTTCAGAACTATATCACCCATCATGTCAGAACCATTATGCTTTTCCGTTGTGTGATAAGAAGTGTATTGCCCCTTTTTTGGTAATAAGTAAGCGGTAAACCTTATAAGAATCATACAAACTTATAGTATAGATGGTAAATATGTGTATTTTTATAAATCCGTAGAATCGTCGATTCTACGATTCGATACTACGATTCGATCCTACCGGAGGCAAATCGATCCGACTCGAGATCTTGACTCTGACTACCTTGAGTGGCCCAGAGCCCATAAATGGGCTAGCAGCCCATTAGAAGGCAATGGAGGGGGAGAACTAAAGCCTAGTCACCTGTGCTACAGTAGCCAACGTGCTACAGTAGCCACGCTACAGTACCTCTGCCTCCGACTGCTCCTCTTCTCCTCGACGCCGTCCTCCTTGCTGCCGGCCATTGGGAAGAAGAAGGAGGGGAAGGAAGAGGTACAAGAAGAGGAGAAGATCATCTTCGTGGGAGAGATCGCTGGTGGGTTCTCTTTGTGCCCAGCAATCGGTTCGTCAAGGGTAACCCCTGTTTTCCCCCGATTAGATGCACCTTTAATCGTTGTAGCAATGTCGGTAATCAGGCCTGCTCAGGATAGTTCGTGTTAGATCAATATTTTGTTGTAGATATGGGCGGATTCAGTTCTGGACGTCTCCTAGAGAATTGTAGAGAACGTTGCTAGCTTTCGATGAAGTACAAGATTGAGTTATTCAGACCTCTGAAGCAGAAGATATGAATTTATTAGTGTGACTGTTTTGCAAATCCGTCGGTATTTTGACAGGTTTTACTAATCTGACTTGAGCGATCAGTTAAACAGAACATTAGAGGAGCTCATTATAACTAAAGTTGTAGATAATTGTCGTAGCTTTCAGGGAAGCTCAAGAACACGAAATTTGGACAAACGTACTGAAAGTTATGGTAGTTTTAGTGTACGGTCCATAGAACCTGACGTGAAATCGATATTCTGTTAATTAGCTTGGTAGGTGTATTATATGGCCGAATCAGGAAGGCCCACCAACTAGGTTTAGTTGGAAAAATTGATAGCCGTTCAAGGAAGTCCAAGAACACCTCATTTGGACTCCTGTACTAAAAGATATGAATTTTAGAACGTGACTGTCCACAGAGGGGATAGAACAACATTTAGGAATTGGAGTTGAGTTCGCGTTAAAAGAACTATTACAAGTACGTGTTTGCTTTTATAGTATGTTTGATCCATTACTGTTGTCTTAGTACGCTTTTAATGAATTTAGGTGGGGGACTGGTCCCGGAGGAAGCACCCTCTTCACATCTTCCGTTCTCTCGCGGTTAAGGAAAATACTCTGTTTGGTAGAGTAATTATGGATGGTTTGACAGTGAATGCTAGTATTTGATATTTATTAGCTGTGTTTGATTGATAGTGTGATATGCTGGATAAAGATGATGAATGCTTATGATACATGCTAGTATTTGATATATATTAGCTGTGTTTGATTGATAGTCTGATATGTTGGATAAAGATGATGAATGCTTATGATACATGCTAGTATTTGATATATATTAGTTGTGTTTGATTGATAGTGTGATATGCTGGTTAACGATGATGAATGCTTATGATACGAATAATTGTTATTCATGTATGTTATTGAAGTTGTTCATGATTATTGTAAAACTATAATTGTTCATGTGCACTGTGAGAGCATACATATGACCTGGCCATGTGGTGATTAGGAATGCATATTTGAGGTCTCCGTCATGTAGATGACAGGCTTGAGGTCCCTATATTTGTGGAATGTGAGCATTGAGAAGAGGTCCCTATCAAGAAAACAATGGGCTTATGCTCCCCACACTTGTGGAGTGTGGGCTTGAGGTCCCATTTACTTACAGAGTATTGGGCAAATGGTCCCTGCGCTTGCGAGCACAGACATGGGTACGCAGCGATGGTTGCATACCCCGCATTACTGGTGTAATGTGCAAAAGAGTGAAAAGGAGAAAATATGCATTGCACATCTGCATTCATACATCATGAGATATGTTTCCGAGCAAAGTTCTAGAATTGAATGTTGATGTTGTGATTGTGAAGTTAATTTTTTTTTGGTACTCGCTGAGTCTTTGAGCTCACTCTTGCTTTTGTTGTGTTTTAGGTACCTTTGCAAGAACGACATGCATAGGAGGGAGTAGACCTGAGTTGGATTCACACACTGCCACGCATCATTAAAAGTTGATTAAATTCTTGGAATGTCCAATAATAAATAAGCAAACTGCTTAAGTATTGATTATGGTTATGCTTCATGAGTCGAGTTTTTGTAATAATGATGAGTAACATATTTTGGACAACCTTGATCATGTTCTAGCTGATTAGCATTTTTTAATGCTTAGTGATGATACTGGATGTTGAAAGATTTGGTTTTGATAATCTTACTTCTGTTGGAATCTTTGTATAGTTAACTATACAAGGAGGTTCTGGCAAAATTTAGTAAATTGTCCTAGATTAGCTTTGTTAATGTTTCATCGGTAGCATTCCAAGCTCATGTTGGGTTGGGGTGTTGCATCAGGACCATCGGAAGGAAATCAATCAGTCCCGATCTGGATACATATGCTCAAACCCATTTCACGGTCTTACAACACATGACCTAAGTGTCCCCGTACATCGACGAGCACAAAGACATGGTACGCCAACAGAATCCAGACCGGTCAGAGGTTTGGATCACGAGAGAGCACAACTGTCGGTTCAATGAATGGTTAAAGGTGCGATACACTGGGAGGTCCTCAAGTGATGATACGCTGCTGTGGTTGGCAAAAGGGCTATATTTATTCCAGGCTCGAGGTAGAACCCAGTGAGAAAGCTAGCTATATACGCGTCAATCATCATGAATGACTATATTTTAAATAAGAATTTATTCCATAACATGAGGCATGTCAATGTGGAATTGCCATGTGTTAATGTGTTATATATGGATTTGTCATCTCTGATTTTGCTGTCAATGTGGACTTCATTTTAATGTGGAATTAATGGTAATATTATGCACATGTACAACCTATTTGTCTCATGTCCTAATATGCCAAATTATGGATTTGTCATCTTTGATTTTGCTGTCAATGTGGACTTCATTGTAATGTGTAATGGTAATATTATACACATGTACAACCAATTTGTCTTATGTCCTAATATGCCAAATTATGGATTTCTCTGAATGTGCTCTTGTATGACCATATCACAGATGGTTCCATTATAAAACCGTCTGTGATATGGTGCACATCACAGACGATTCCATTATGGAACCGTCTGTGATATGCCTTTATTAGGCAAGAACCGCTAGGTTTTGTGCCCTTACGCTCGCCTGTTAACCTCCCACCCGAGTGCCCCACGTCGACGCCGCCCAAGGTACGCCTCCTCCGGTCCTCGCACCGCCGGCTCCAATACCTCTGGTCCTCCCTCGCATCGCCGACTCCAGCGCCTCCTCCGGTCCCTCGCGCCGCCAGCTCCAACGCCTCCTCGGTCCTCCCTCGCGCTGCTGACTTTTTCGAGGTTTTAATGTACAGGAACAACAGTGCTCCCAAGATAGTATCACCGCATCCTAGAAAGACCGGTGTGAAAAGAGAGAACAGAAATGCTGCTGCATGTTTCTGGAATTTTTTTTTAAAAAATAATATTAATTTAATAGATACTTACAAAAAACAGTCGATTTTAATTTTTTTTAACAAAAATAGGCCACTATCGCCATTTGAAACGGCAAATTTGTCCTGTCACCATTCCAATTGGCGACGGTATCTCTGTCGCCATTTGAAACAGCGAATTTGTCCTGTCGCCATTCCAATTGGCGACATGGATACTTTTGCCATTTGGAACAGTGCTGAGAGGGTTCCGTCGCCAATTAAATTGGCGACAGGACAATTTCGCCAATTCAAATGGCGATAGGAACATGTCGCCATTTGAAATGGTGAAATTGCCCTATATTTAAATTTTTTTAATTTATGTGTATAGAATTCACCCTAAAGATTTAGTATATTTTACGAAGTTTTTTTGTAATACTTTGAAGTGTCCATGTAGTTGGGAATCCAAAATTGGAGAAGATAACGAAATGTGAAGCAGAAAATGCGAGATCGGCGGTGCAATTTGGAACGCGAGTTCGGCGGCACAATAACACAAATAGCTCTGTTTGGAGCAAAATGGAAAAAAAATTAGGTTTAGGGTTTCCATGCACACTGTTGTCCCTATTGTATTGTTTGTGGAACTGATTTCTTCGTGAAAAGATTACCTAATATTTAATAGTTGAAATATCTAGGAAAATATATTTAAGTTTGAAAGAGTTCATAATTTAATTGTGAATTACATGGTGCGCTGGGTTTGCTTGTGTACATTAGAAACGCCAACATGCACGAATCAACAAACCTAAATAAACCTACGATACATGTGCACCTTTTTGGAATAAAAAAAAGGTTGATTGGAACGAAATTGATTAGTCCTATCAGCCCATCGATCTCTTCCCCTTGTCTTTGGACTGCCATGTTTTGCTAGATGGGCTGGATGATTGAATGATGTTAGGATAGCACAACGTAGGGTTAAATTAATAATCAGGATGCAAATTGAACATAACTTACCTCTTCGATCCGAACTGCGCCCAGGTGAGAAGGAGCGCTACGATGGCCGCCGGTCTCACTAGCAGGAGCTTTCCCCTTGTCCACCGCACACTTGGCCCAGTTGTACTCAGTTTCCTATTCAGGGATCCTCCACCACCACCCTTTCTGGACTCCTCCGGTGCCTTTTCAATAGGGTCGGGTACGTAAGGTTTCCAGCGTTCGAAAGTCTCAGCTCGCATCGCATAGTTCAATATGTACTTCTGCTCAATGAACACCCTATCGTAGATGTCTAGGTCATTGATCCATTGAAAGAAGTTACATTGTATCTCCAGCTGCCATTATGCGCAGATATTGTTAGGGATATGAGGATTGGAACGTAAGATGTGAAAAATATATGTGTGCGTGCAAGTATGAGGATGTTCCCGCACATGTAGTACGCCTGGGTGACGGTCGCCGGGTGTGTTGATTGGATGATCTTAGCCGATTCTTTGCACACACATTTGCGGGCGTGGAAAATTCGGTGGTACCAGCGCATCCGTCATAGAACAATCCGGGTAGGGTTTAGCCCTCTCAGCAAGTCACTTGCACTTCCACAGGATCTTCGCGTAGAAGTTCGCCGACGAGTTCAACATCTCCTTCCTCTCTATTGTGTGAACCAAGCTTTGGTGAAGTGTTGAGTGTGGTGGTGTAGTGTTCTCCTCCATTTATAAGGGGTCTTTTCGGTCTGAAAATGTGATGTGGCAGAGTGTGGTGTTTTCGTTCTAAAAAGGTAGCGTTGCAGTGTGTTGTCATCTCAATTTGCAAAAGTGGCAGCGTGTGGTGTGACAAGGTGTGATCTTTTCGGTCTAAAAAGGTGTCATAGCGAAGTGTGGTCTTTTCGGTCTAAATAGGTGGCGTCGCGGTATGTTGTCATTTCGGTTTGCAAAAGTAGTAGAGTGTGGTGTGACAGAGTGTGATCTTTTCAGTCTAAAAAGGAGGCATGGCGGAGTGTGGTCTTTTCAGTTTGAAAAGGTAGCGTCGCAGCGTGTTGTCATCTCGGTCTGCAAAAGTGGCAGTGTGTGGTGTGACCGAGTGTGATCAGAAAAGGTGGTGTGTCAAAGTGCGGTCTTTTTTATATGAAACGGTAGCGTCGGAGTTTGCGGTCATCTTTCTCTGCAAAAGTGGGGTGTAAAGGCCAGGGTGGTGTATGGTGTCGCGATACTGGCTACCTCACATTGTTACCTGTACACACAAGAACAAATAGTATTAAAACATGAGATTAGCATAATGTAAGTTGTACATAAATTAATATTTACATGACATAACTGATATTTACAAGAACAAATATCTACTCGTGGGCCCTCTCGGGGTGTAGCCCACGTGTGGCCCTAGCCTCGTCCAAGGTGGCTACGGGCGCTGGTGCGAGTATGTCAAAGGCTCAGGTAGCTGAGGTACCCAACCGACGCGAGTAGCCAGAGGGCATGTTGCGAGAGGGTGCTACGCTGGCTGGCTCAGTTCATCTAACACCCCAGCACAACATGAGCCTGAAGTGCTACTAAAAAGAAAAGTTTTCTTTAAATTTCAACAGAGTCTACCTTGAGACATTAACCATTAAAAGATTCCAAGCATCGAACAGGTATACAAGCAAGATAATCAAGTATCAAACTTTAAAACATAATCAAAATAATTACCATGAAAACACCGACCAACTATGATGAAAGTGAACAAATACACCTCGAAGGGTGCTCACGATCATAAAGAAAAAATTTACGTTCTTCAGGAGATTCCTTCAATTAATCTTAATGTTCTGAATTAACAAGTATGGTATTTAACGTGGTAGAGTGCATCAAGTTTTTCTAGTCCCTCCCCATGCATGTCGCCTTCACAAGAGGTACCTAAAAAAACATAACAACAAGTGTGAGTCCACGACTCAGCAAAGTACAACCACTATAACAAATCAAACATCATAAGTAGACTTTGATTATAAAAGTAAAATTTCTCGCATACAGTCATTCACAATAACCTCATAACCGTTCAACTTTTGCTTCCATGCCATGCAAATGCTACAAATGCACATCTCTTTTCTCTTTGCAATTACCGATAATGCGGAGTATGCATCCGTCGATGCATACCCATGCCTGTGCCTTCTAGCACAGGCACCTCAAGCCCACACTCCACGAGTGTGGGGACCTCATGCCCGTCTAAAATATTACGGGGACCTCAAATTTCTCATTACTTGGCTACAACGTAGACCATGCCTCAAGGATCAAAGAATGGTGCAAATGATAGTAATTATTCATAAACCTTCATCTCTTTAATTAAACAACATAAATACTTAATCTACTCATCAACAAGAATATGAACAAACATTCATATATGTAAAACATAAATACTTTATAAATATTCTCCACCTATGTTACCAACTACTTGTACTTGCCTCAACCGTGTGCCGAATGATGTCGAGTAGAGGGCACTGCCCCCTGATTCACGCCACCACCTAAGCATCATAAACATACTAAGAAACCAATCCAAAAGCATTTCCATATTACCAAAAGAAATAATCAACATCGCTATCAATCGCAACCCCAATGTGAGACCCCGGTTTATTAAGCTTGTAATACTTAACCCTCCACTGGTTCTAGTATCACAAACAGAATAACCCGTGCCTCGATGAACATGTGCTTCCCAGAGAATGCAGCACACATACATCATACCAAAGCATGCATAAATTCCATACACAGATTATAACAAGTCTACCAAAAGACATACATAATATAAGTTATTACTGAGCAATAGCCAGGCCAAATGACATAAGTATCAAATAACAATGAAGCAAAAGTTGCCATAAATGGCTTAAACCAAAAGACGACACAGTTAGCCACATAACACACAGGGCAACCGGCCAGGGCCGCCAAGCTAATCGCCCCAAACACTGCCACAGCACAACTCACAAAAGTGAGGCCCTTCGGGCTCACCTTCTTCCTCTGCACACAATAAGCAATGCAGGTGAGTACAATAATGTACTCGCAAGACTTACGAGTAACAAGCTACATAGCTACATGAAAGCTGTATCAAAGGAATTTGGTTATATGGTTCTTTGGACGCACAAAGCAAGTTTCATTTGCAATAATGTAATAGATTGAAGGCAATTTGACAAATCAGGCTTTAAGCATTGAAATATCAACGAGTAACAATAATTATCAAGTAACCACCTAGAAGTGACTAACTGTAACACCCTGGCTATTCGGAAGCTAAGATGTCACCTAAAACATCAAACATACAACCATAATGCGGAAGAATTTGAAACAAGTATATCAACTAAAGACAGCATTAAGTTAAACAGGATATGATGAAGGTATCCTTCCTTCACCTTTTAAGTTATTTAATTCGATCATCAATAAAGAAGGTTCTGCGCAGTAATAAATCAACATCCATGTGGAGAAGGTATCCTTCCTTCACCAATTATAATTTAATTATTACAGTTCATCATTAACGAATGTAAGATAGAACTAAATTTAATCTTGAACATGAATAGGATGATGTGAGCAGTAGTGCGTGTCTACTCCTCCCAAGTGAGCCAACATCGGGGTTACCTAAAATAAACAAACAACGCAAGAGTGAGTCCATGACTCGGCAAATGCTGATGAAAGAGAAAGAACACATATACAAACAGGACATCACCATTTAAGAATGCGAACCTTGCATCGAGTGAACACTTATGAAAACATGAAATGAATGAATGTAATCAAGGATGGACTGCACACATGCATATCGGTATAGTGGTGACACACCCGTCGGTGTTCACTTGAGCCCGCACCTTAACAAAGTGCGGGGATCAAGTCCTATATGAAGAACGTTTCATATAGGTGTCCAAAGCTGCCCATCTTTGGAATTGATGGGTCTTACGTTGCCCATCTTGGAATTGATGGGTCTTTCAATCCACTTAGTGGGCGGGACATGACAATGTCCAAATTTGCCCACATTGGAATGGTGGGACTTACAATCCACTCCGTGGACATAACATGAATAAAAGGATGCATGATATGAACATGAGCAGTGATAATACCATCTCTCGTATATACTCCACATAATGAAAGAACATAACCAATTCAGCATCTCGGGTAACACAATATGTCACACTATATTCATGAAAATATTCACAATCACAACACTCAAAAGCAACAAAGTACTTGCCTTCGCGTTGCATGCGTTAGCGAGCAACGATGGCGCTCCCAAACCCGTAGCCTCGTGGCCTAAACAATTAAATAACCGAAATAAGAACAACATAGAATCCAACCCGAATTAAAAGTCTACAATACCCCCTTGAACTCCCAAGGAATCGCCATAAAACCTAATCTGAAAAACAGGTGCAACCCAAAAGCGTGTCGGGACAGCAGCACGAAAATGACAGTAGTTAACGACATGGGACTCGAAATGAGATGAGTCCAGATCCTACCTCATCTTAACGAACATATCTATAACATTCAAGTTGATGAGATTTCCCAATTCGGCCAATAAACTTCTCTAATAAAGAAAACAAAACAGCAGCACAACTTCTGTCTGAACAAACAGGACAGCAATACTAAAACAACCATAACTTTTAATATACAACTCCGAATTGAGCGTTCTTTAACAATATGAAAAGGTTATGAAATTACCTACAATAAACTAGTTGGTACGACATTCAAATTTTGCCTTTAACAAAAAGTGGCACACGGGTCAAAACTAAAGATAGAAACTGACATACAATCTGGACAGACTGATCTACAATCTGGACAGTCACAATAAAAAGTGCATAACTTTTGATCTATAACTCCAAATGAAGTGTTCTTTATCAATCCTGAAAGCTAGTGATATCACCTTCAAAATTTGTTATGGGCAAGACCTCTGAATCACCCTCTAACTAGGCCATAAATCAACCTATACAGAGACTGCTAATTCTCGTCAGGATTCTGGACAGCAGATAGTAAATTTATCATAACTTTTGACTCGAAAGTCGGAATGAGGTGATCTTGGCGGCCACCGAAAGCTAAGAACAATACCTACATATCTCTAGGAGATGGGAAACTCAGATTCGGCCTCTAACACCACGAAACAGACCTCGCAACATACTGGACAGATTTATCCTCTAATCGCAGCGAATCGATCTAACAAAAGAATGAACCAAAACACCTCTACCACTAATCAATCCATGGGGATCAGCACTCATTACCCTAGGAGAAACGTGAGACACCAAACCTTGCACGAAACACCAATGGTTGACGGCCTCGGGCTCTCCCTTGATTGCCAGCGCGTAAGGGAGGAAGAGGAGGTTGCTGCCACCAATGGAGGAAGAAGGGCCGCTGCCACCAATGGAGGAGGAGGTCGCTTGGGGCTGCAGGAAGGTGCGGCCAAGGGAGGTGGGAGGAAGAAGGTGGCGGCCAAGGGGAGGGAGAGGGGAAAGGGGTGGCGGCTAGGGTTAGGGGTGTGGGGCGCATGGGCTTTAGGCCCATGATGCCTCCCCCTCAAGAGGTGGGTGCCACCCACAGCCACACCCAAGCCCAAAAGCCAAGAAAAACCAGTAATCCCCTTCTCTAAACAAGATTTGACGAAAAAACAAGCCCCCGAATAAAATTAAGCGCTACCGATTAAATTGATTTAACTCGATTTTTAACTTCTCACACTTCCGGAGTATTACACTAACCCAATAGCCACCACAAATAGCATGAATCCCGGATTCATACCACCCATCAAATTTTAATTTAAAATGTTGTAGTCTAACTCTTGAAAAGCTTATCCAAGCGTGTCCATAACCTAGGACGAGGCTATTCGAATAGTTTGCAATCCTGCAGGTCGTACCAATGTACCCACACTTGGACCGCCTTTTGCCAAGCTATTAAGCACACTTCCTTTGGTATACGCAAGCACGGCTAAGTCCTACGAACCCTTTCCAATGGAATATGCTAATCAAGAGACGCACGTATGGGGTTAATCCTTAGTGATCTCGCCGACGAAATATGGATCACAAGGACCCATACGTGGAGCAGACACACCGGCCTCGGCGGTGCTCCTCTCCCCACAAACATGTCCATGTTGCATATAATTAAATATGCAACCCACCACGCGACTCATTAATTAACACAACCCAAAGTACTCGGCTAAGAGAGGTCCCATATCCCTCTAGTGTGGTTAGCACGCACGCAGAATGCTCGGATAATGGTACTCACAAGTAGTTCGGTCCTTAATTGACCGGGCACCATTCCAATCACACCCAAAAGATCACATCATCTTACCATTGTGCCCAAGTCTAAATTATTTTCATTTTCAGTTTTAGTTTTGCAATTTAGACATAGCACAAGGCTGAAATATACAGATTATAACAGTTTGTGTGATCAAGGTTATCGACAAGTCGATAACCGCCCATTTCTACCGATAGCTAAGCATGGCTAAGCATAATGACACGTAAGCTACTAAGTGACAAGGGTTTATCCAGCGAACCCAAAATCACAGCAAGTAATCCTAGGCTCAGTAATAGAGGAAATAAACATTTCTTACTGATAATGCAGCTATTGGGCCAACTATCGATAATAGTTTAAATCAACATAGCAATGCATACATAGAATTTGCAAACAACATATTAGAATTTGAAATTAGTAGGAACAATATGATCAAATGATGCTACATCTGCTTGCCTTGCTGGAGTGTAGGATCTGATGGCTGTGGCTCAGAATCCATATTAATACTGTCTTCGGAACCTAACGCGGAAAGGCGATAAACCAATCAGAACGAAGAACACCAAATAAACTCCAATAGCAAAAGACACTCAAATCTAATGAAATTTATACAGTAGATAGGGGATGATTTTATACAATTTTAGGAACAAGAATCATGCAATTTGGACTTAGCATGCAAAAGATATAGGCAAAATACTCTTTCTTAGCTTTAAAATCAACCTAATTAATTACTGGTACTGTTCAAGGTGAAATTTTCTAGAATGACCTAGGGTCTGGAATTTTTATAGAAGGTAGATTATGACATCCTAATAACAGCAAAGTTAAGTTTACTAAATTTGGAGTTATACACATTTACTTATGATATTTCTAAGTTGTAAATCTATTGCAAGACACTTTACAGAATTATAAACATGCTCAAAACTTATTCCATATGAAAGTATGCTAACAGATGAGTTTAACAAAATTAATTTTGCACAAATTGGAATTATACAGAAAAAGATATGAATTTTTCAAGTTTTAAACCGATTTTTGGAATATTCAAAATCGGCAGAAATCAAGTTATTCTAGTTACACGATTTTCGGATACTGAAATATACCTAATTCCATTTTTATATTAATCCTTAGTGACAACAGAATTTATTACAGTTGGAATTACCTAAACAGAAGTTAACAAGAATTAGTTATGAGTTTTTAAAGTTTAAATGCAATTTTTAGTTGATAAATAAAAGCTTACCGAAAAATATTCGAACTTAATCAAAAAATAAGCGATGTGGCCGCTTGATAACCCTTGATCTAAAATCCTACGGCCCATGCGCACCGGGAACAGCGCACGCGCGCGATACCTAAAAGGAGCCCACCGTTGGATTAAGATCCAACGGCTCACGCGGGGGAATGCATTCGGACGGTGCGGTTGCTTGGGCCAATCACAGCCGCAGATCTGCAGATGGACGGCCTAGAGCACACCTTCCTCCGGATGGTCCGATTGCATACGGGATCTCAGCCGTTGATCATAAGATCGACGGTCAAGATGGATTAGGGAACCGGAAAGTCCGAATGCACACAAGATCTGGGCCGCAGATCTGGAAACAAACGGTGGCTATTGACCGAAGTTCAAATTTACGCGCTGCCAGGTGGGACCGCATGTCAGTGACCTTGAGTCACCCACGCGCTTGATTTCCACACGTGCACAGTGCACGGGGCCCACTTGTCAGCGACTAGAAGCGGCGGCTAAGACAGATTTAATGCTATTAATGGTTGGCATTAATAAACCTAAACGTGACACTAATGACTTCTGGATTTTGATTATAACCCCACGGCCCACATGTCAGTGACCCAGGGTCAACTTCCGACAGCTCTTAACCGCCGACACATTAATTAATCAATGATTAATCCTTAATGATGTCGGAACAGCACGGAGTTGTGCCAGCGGATGATTTAAGGATGTTGGGCCCACTACCAGCGGCTCAACGACATAGTTTAAGACACAATTAATTAACTAATGAGTAGCAATCACAGGGCAATTAATGTGTCTTAAACAAATGACGAAAACAGGAGTTCTCGCCGGCAAACTCCCGAGTGACTTCAACGGCTTGTCGCCGGCGACTCTGGCCGCGGCGACGCCAACTAAGAACTAAAATGGAATCGCAATAGCACCAGGAACCTAATGGTGGCAACCTCGCCGGCGGTGAGACACCGGAACGCCGACTAGCCGGAAAACGAAAATGGAGCTTTTACTGCTAAGCACGAAAGTAGCTAAAAGCTCCGCTGCAGTCCAAAGAAGCGTGTGCCAGAGCCTCTAGGGACTAATAAGAAGCTACCTTAATGAAGAGAGGCTTCAAAGACGGTCGGAGAAGCTTGTCCACGGTTGAAAATGGTACCCTGAGCCAGGTGGGTGATACCAAAGCATCAATATAGCTTCATTATGGTCCACATAAGCTACATGAGCAAGTAATTTGAAAATGGAGCACTCACCTGAGCTGAGTAAGAAGATGACTAATTTCGGCCGAATTTGAACAAACCCCAAATTGGACAATTCCTGATAATCAAATCCAACATTAAGTGAGGGGATATGTTCAAGATAGTAAGGAGATAAGAATGGGGTAAAGAAATGTGAAGGAGAACCACTGGAACACCAAATTCACCACTAGAGCTTCACGGGTCAACAATGGCGGATTGGGGGTCTTGAGGAGTTAAGCTCCAAAACTGTAAATAGAGCTTGAGGGTGGCCTAAAGAAATTCCAGGAAGCATTGAGGACGCTTATAAGGCTTTGAAAGGCTAGGGTTTGGCAAAAGTGCCTTTTGGGAGACAAAGGCACAAAGCACCAGACACGGCCGAAAGCAAAAAGGGTGAAGCTGACAATATAGGGTATGGCTCGGCCGAACACCTCTCCCACAACTCTTAATGTCGACTAGGGCGGCCGTAGGGAGCAGGAAATGACACCCCCACACCCTCGGTACTGTTCACGCACGAACCAGAGGAGGAAGAAGACACGAAATGCACTTGGGCGATTTTGGACCCTCGGATTCTAATCGGGCGGCTGACAACGCGCCATGTTTCTGAGATTTGAAAATAGAGGGATAGATCGGGAGCCCTTGGATTAGAAACGCACGGCTAAGATTCAAACAATACAACCGGAAGGTCCGAATGTCGCGGTGAATCTGGGCGGTTGGATGGGGATCCAACGGTTTAAAAGGGATAAAGCATCCGCACGGTCCGAATGTTCACACGAACATGGGCCGCGCGATTAAGATCGACGGTGGAGATTCAACGCGCACGTTTTAAAGAGGCTCGGTGCAGATAGTCGACTGGACCGAGACACATGGCTCGAGCCACGGTCTGACTCGAACCCAAGGAACAGTGAAATTAGGTTTTGAATTTTAAATAGAACTGGGACTTTGAAGATTTATTTGAGATAGCAAAACGACTCCAAAAATCATGAAATTTTTACTGGAGCTTGCTAACTCGGGTATAAACCTTGTGTAAAATTTTCAGAGGTTTTTATGCTGCGCATTATTCTCCAAAATTTCAACAAGGCCCTGATTCAAGGTTTGACTGAGAGTCAAACAGGTTTGACTACCCTCTAAAAATATTCAAACAATTTCTAAAAATTGTGAAATTTTTCAGAGAGGCCACATACCATCACAGGAACTTAGGAAAATTATTTCCAAAGGATGATCACAAGATTTGAGATGAATGCTTTTGGGAGACAAGGCTAGGGATCAAAAAGACTTGTGACTTTGTATTTCCATAACTTCTTACAACAATTGTTCAAAGCATACAGGAAATACAAGGTGTAAGAAAAAGTTTTAATTTCTCCTCATTTTCTTACATTTGAAACACGAGTCTAAAATTGGGATGTTACACCCAAAGCGCCTCTTTTTCTCCCTGAACCTGTTCTGTCCAAAACAGAATAGCCACCTTACAAAAATCATAACTTATGATCTACAACTCCATAAATCATGAACTTATACTTTCTGGAATCCTCAAGACAGTATCTAACTTTATCATGGAGATCAAAATTTCTAAAATAGCTCATCTGGTATTTTTAATCTATGGGTTTAGCACGCTGCTTGAAACTGACAGTTGATCGGACAAATAGATTATGAAAAGAATCATATCTCGCAGTATACCCAACCAAAATTCGTGTTCTTAGATCCCCTTAATTTAAACAATTATCTACACCTTTCATGGAGATCAAGAACTCTAATTAATCAGTTTAGTAATTTTAATCTGCATTTTACCGAACTGCTGCCAAAAGATGACGCCTCTCTCGACAGCAACCTTACAAAAACCAAAACTTCCATTATGTTTATTCAAAAATTGTATTCTTAGTCTCTCTGGAAACCTTAAGTGATTATATACAATAGTCATATTTGTCAAATTCCCTAATTTGATCGTTAACTATTTTTAATCAACCGATTACTACAACTACCCGAACCTAATAGAAACTTTGGACGGTGTGATTGCAATGGCCATAACTTTCTAACGGTTTATCCAAATTTTGTGATCGAGCACTCTACGAAAATATAAAATTGAGATCTACAATTCTCTAGGATATGACAAACCCAAATTTCTCAATTACATAATCCAAAATTACAGCACAATACGATCAACAGAAAAACCAATCTGCTACCCGATATCGCCCGAATAGCAAAAGTATTAAACAAAACAAAGGAGATCTCAATGTCACCCTTGAAGACCACGATGACGACCACTGAAATACCCGCGTGAACCCCTTTCTTTCTTCCCTCTTCCCTTCTCCCCTTCTTCTTTCTTCCTCTTCTCCTTTCTTCCCTTTCCCTTCTTTGCTTCTGGCCAACAGCACACAAAGCAGCAGGAGGGATGGAGGCTAGGGCTGCCATGGGGAGGAGACACCAGGGGGTGGTTCTACAGTGCCAAGGTCATGCTACAGTAACATGGCTAGGGTTTTCTCCCTCTCCCTCTTTTGTTGGTGGCCGGCCCACCTCTTGGGTATGGGCTGAAGGCTCATAACTATTCTTCCACTAAATTCATATTACTAATCG
This sequence comes from Ampelocalamus luodianensis, assembly GCA_036346255.1. Taxonomy (NCBI): domain Eukaryota; kingdom Viridiplantae; phylum Streptophyta; class Magnoliopsida; order Poales; family Poaceae; genus Ampelocalamus; species Ampelocalamus luodianensis. The sequence goes on from CM070626.1 coordinate 47,386,851, forward strand.
TTTTCTAATTCATTAAATAATTAGTTAATAAAATGGGATATTACATTCTACCCCCCTTAAAAAATAATTCAACCCTGAATTGTACTCACTGCTCTACGCGAAAGAACAACCACAACTGAATTTAACAACATATAACACGGACCCGATGTGAACAATTCTAGATATTGCTTGTGCAAGCGAGATTCCAACTCCCAAGTCGCTTCTCGCTCAGACTAATGTGACCATAAATCACTAACATACTACAATGCTTTATGCATCAGCACCCTCTCCGAATCCCTAGGTACATGTACCAATCGGGACTCGAAGATGAGGTCTTACTCGATGGCCAATGATTCTAACAAAACCTCATGCTCCTGGTCTCCCGAGTACTCTCTCAACAATGAAACACAATGGATGCATGAACTAGAGACAGTTCTAGTGACCCGCCAACTTCCAGAACCCCACAATTAACAGTAATGATCCAGCATAACCTCGGCTAAACCTCCTTTTGGTACCAAACCACACTGATAGCACAAATCACATGGAACTTCGATTCCCTCTCTCAATTGATCTCTTCACCTTAACCAGGATCACCCCCCTTTAACCAGGGACACACAACAGATCTCACTTTAAATAATCTCTTTTACAAACAGAGCCCAACTGACAATAAAGGTCTCTCATCGCAACCATGCCTTACTAACTTCCCACCAAAAGAGTCAAATCCAGAATCGAAGATTCATCATGAAAACCTTTCCACTTTCCAATTAGATAGTTTGCAAATAAACACCATATAAGCTAAAAGAGAAATCACTCGAATGCCCCCAAATCAATCCTTTCCTTTATTCATTCTGAACCGCAAAGATCTACACATGCCAACATAAAATCAAGCTCAAATGGCAAATGACCTCTATCATAAACACACAGCTCAAACAAGAATCAAGAAAGTATTTCACCACCCGAGAAAATATTCTTTTCTCAATCCTTCTTTTTAAGAATTTAACTTCCCTTAAATCGTTGGATTCCAAATCATCGCATAACACACTGACTCATCTCTCTTAAATTGTCAACCTCAACGCTATGCTCAAACCGAATACATTATCTACACCTTTGTAGAGAGACTCTACTGACCCCACAACAACATACTCTAGCTAACTCCTTTACCGACAGACTTATTTGATAGAAAATTTCCAATGCATCTCAACATGGATTTCACCCACAAACACTTCACCCAAATCCTTTAAGGATAATCAACTTGAAATTCCCAGCACATACACTCATTTGCTACACCTAAAGAATTCTATCAATAATCATCATACTATTTGAAATCTACTTTGTTCCACTATTTCTACACAACATCATTGGGCCTCCAAGGTTCTAGCATAGAACACCAAACCTAATTTCAATCTATAAGGCCCATATAAATGTAGTTCGATGTAACTGATGGGGAAACTCTCAAATTCGATGACTAAAACTCCCACAATCCTAACATACTCAATCATTAATATCAACATGTAAACATATTCTCGACCAAATTATCTTTAGAAAGATTCTAAGTCCCAGAGGGTTACTCACTGGAACCAAGTTATACCTGACAATAATTCAACAATTCCTATCATCCCATTAATTATCATAACAATTAGATTACTTTGCTAATCCCACTCTCATTAAACTACATCGTCATAATTCACCTACACCACCCTGAAAATTACCCAATCACGATACTCTAATAAATTCATCAAGATTTTCATACTTTCGATAATTCTACTGTTCCACCCAAAAATAAACAAAAGATCTTGGACCACAAATCACTATAAGTTCTACTAGTTGCAACAATGCAATCAGTTTAGCTCCATAGACAGACATTTTATTTAGGATAAAGTCTACTTTTCAACCCTAAACTTTTTGAAAAGTCCAAAAATCAACCTCCAATTCCAAAACCGGACACGAGCCAACCTCCAACTCTCAAAACCGTTTAATTTACCCCCCTCAACCCAAATAGGGGTGGTTTTGGGTGACATGGCGCTGACGTGTCAATGGTTTTGACACATATTATTATTTTTGATGACATGGCAGGCACTTAGCAAATAAAACAAAAATATATATTTACGGGCCCACATGTCATCCTCTCATTTCTTTCTTCTTCCTCTCATTCTCACTCATCTCTCTCCACTGCCTCCAGCCTACAGCGTCGCGTCGCCACCGAGAGCGCCCACTGCGTCGTGCCACGCAGCCGTCGAGCACGGGATGGTTGCACCAAGCCGCACACGCGTGACGCGTCGCGCCGCCTCCCCGTGTTGTTGCCTCCACAATCGCGCGAGCCCGATGCGTTGATGTGCCGCTGCCGGATGCGCAACTGTTGGATGCGTTGTCCGATGCGTCATGCCACCATCGCCGGTTTCTACGCCAAATGCGCTACCACCTCTATTGCTCAGCGAGCCGCCTCCCCGTGCTGGTCGACCTGACGCCGTCCGCACGCTGCCCTCGCATGATGTACCGCCGCTGGCCTGCTCTCTCGTGTTGCTGCGATGCGCCTCTGCGAGACCGGTCGAGCCCCCGGTCGCACCCACAGCCGTCGATGGCCGAGCCGCCATCGTGCGCACCCGTAGCTGCTCCCCCGCGAGACGGCCGAGCCCCCCCGGCCCACTGTTGATGATGGCGAGCCGTGCCACCCCAGTCCTCCCCTCCTCGACCTTGACGAGCAGCGAGCTCGTGGGCAGTGGAGGCACAACAAGCGTGGCGGGCTGGGGTGGCTCGCGGCGGCCGGCCATGGAGGTGATGCGGTGCGGCGGCGCTGGAGTAGGAGGGGGAGGTAAATAGCGCGCGCCTGAGCACCGGGAGAGCAAGGGGAGACCGTCGGGATGGTCATTGGCGGCGGAGGGGTGCTGAGCGGGTCTAGCGGCGAGGGCTGACGTTGGCGTGATGGGAGCACCGTGGGGGCGGCACCACGGTGAGGGAGAGCCGGAGCGAGTTGTGGGGGAGAGGAGGTGGCGGCAGCGCGAGGTTGGGGGAAGGCCGCGCTGAAGAGGGAGGACGAGGCCGGAGGGGAGGCAGCGGCGAGCCGGTGAGAGTGGAGGTTCGAGCTCGAGTGCGATGGCCACCGAGTGGACTGGGGGTGGGGGTGGGGGCTTGGGGGGCATGGAGAGGGGGGCGGAGGAGGCAGTGGGGGCATGGCGAGGGGGCGGAGGAGACGGCTCGGGGGAGGCATGGAGAGGGAGGGAGGAGGAGGCGGGGGAGGCATGGAGAGGGAGGGAGGGGGCGGCGCTGTGGAGTGTGGAGGCACGGAGAGGGGAGAGAAAGAGAGAGAGGAAGAAAGCAAAATTAGGACTAACATGTGGGCCCCACCTCCACGTCAGCGAAACCATAGTGGTTTAGGGCGGAAGGGGGTAAAGTGAATGGTTTTGAGAGTTGGAGGTTGGCTCGTGTCCGGTTTTGTAGTTTAGGGTTGAAATCCAGACTTTTCGAATAGTTCAAGATTGTAAAGTAGACTTTTCCCTTTTATTTAAATCAAATCATCTCCAAGGAGTAGTCCAGGAAATCAGTTTATCACCCAATGCATCTCAAATAACTTGACACCTAAAGTCTCACAAAATCATTTAATATACACTTTAAAAGACCCTTGTGAAACAAATCAGTTAATCCTTTCTCAAAAGAAGAAGCAAATGAAAACAATTTTCAATACATAGAAAAATGTTTAGCACTCGTAGTAAACACAAGACCAAGGAAAAATAGTCAAATAGCAATGATCTCGGAAAAACAAGGACGAGACCACAAATGAGGGCACACTTCGAATAAACTGCGAGTTACAAAACTTAACTCCAACCTCGATTACTTTTACTACACTCTTTCATTTAACAAAGAAAACAATTTTCTTTATTTACAACCTCACTTTGCTAACTCAAACAAAAATGTCTTTAAGATCAAATCACTTAAATATCTTAAGAACCAATAGAACTTTACAACACATCATCGCTCTACTCAACAAATTTCAATTACCATATAAATCACGAACTCCAAAAGATCACGAACGCAAAACTTAAATATTTTCATTTAAGTGACATCACGAAAGGTGGTTAAATTACATTCTCTATAAGTGAATCAACATCACTCTCACATTACTAACAATTTTTTTAACATCAAAATCATACAGTCTTACCATGAATCGTCAAACATTATTACCCCATCCTAAAACTTTCCAAAAGAAACACAATATGTTATTTCATAATTTTTCTATTATCTCAATAAAACTTCATCAACTACTTAATCTGGGGACAACCTAGTACACAAGCCACAAGATTGAAACAAATCTCTTTTAACAAGATCATCCTATCAAATAACAATTTCACAATGCATGCTATCAAAGACCACTTATTAAATTCATCCACTCAACTATTACTATTGCTCCACACCAACTTCAGCTATCATTAACAATTAACGGTTGTATTAATCACGTATGCAAACAGGGTCCTACTTCTACTTGCAGTCACATAACCATTTATAAACACAGATTCAACATTCCACTTTATGCTCAGAGTTTAGGGCAAAATAAATTAAAGATTTAATAAAATAATCTCTTGTAAAATAGGGTTTCACAAAGTACTACCTCAACGTTCATCTAATCTGATATACATGTTTCAAAAAATTTAGTATGTCGGGAATTAGGTAAATCTAGCAATTAGGTAAGACCATCAAATAGCCAATTTACGATAATTTCCAAATTAATATCCTCCAACGCAACGTTCGAACACATTCTTAACTTAACAATCACTAACGGTTAGATTAATCCATTGAGACCCATTAATCTAACTTATCTAAGAAGTTTACCTAATTCCACAATCTTAATAATCTGACCAATTCATCCATATCTCACACTTCTTAATAAATCTCAGATTCCTGTTAGGTATATGCATACCTTTAATCAAGCTCATCATGTAGTTATTCTACGACAACATCAAATTAATCATCTTTACTTCCAAGGATCTTGGTTAAATATCGATTACGCACCACGCTACAGACCCAACTTGATAACTTATACCTTATTAATGAACTTCTATATTTACCACCTCTCGCTTAGTCATAATGTAACACCCTGGCTATTCGGAAGCCAAAATGTTACCTAAAAGCCTAACCTACAACAATACTGTGGAAGAATTTCAACAAAAACTTATCAACTAATATAAAAAGACCAACATCTTTTAGAACCTAAGCAGGAATCAAAACTATATCCAACAACAATTCACAATTTCCAATTATTTAAGTCTATTGAATCCACTAAGATAATCATATGAAACCAATGATCATGGAACATAAGCAGTTATTTAAACAACCAAAACATGAAGGATGATATCATCCACAGCTAAATTTATCTATTACAGTCAAACGCTTAACCAAAGAAAACAGTATCCATTCTTTTATTGAAACTAGTGTCAAGTGAAGTATTTGAGTAGTGCGTGTCTACTCCCTCCCAAGAGAACTTCATCAACGATCACCTAAAATAAATAAACAAAGCAAGAGTGAGTCCAAGACTCAGCAAGTACAATGAATATAAGAACAGACAATCAACATGAACAAGACAACCTCTTCAAAGGTTCTGAACAAACAGCAACTGAATATTTATGAATGAATGAGATGAATGTTTATAATCAAATGAATGGACTGCACACGTGCTTATACCGGTATAGCTAGTGACACACCCGTCGGTGTTCACTTAAGCCCGTATTTATCGAAATACGGGGATCCCAAATACCGTATGAAGAACGTTTCATACGGGTGTCCAAAACTGCCCACATTGGAATGGTGGGACTCACATGCCCATCTTTGGAATTGATGGGACTTTAGACTCCACTCCGTGGGACGGAACAAGAACATGGATGCATGAATGAACTTTTGTAATACGGCTAACAACATCTCCACGCATTTGGAGGAACATACACAAGGAACATATTCATCAAACCTCTTGAATACTTTAATCTCACTCCGTGGATGGAACATGAACATTGAAACTTCTCTCATATCAAACAAAACTCAATACTAATCATTGCATCCGAATTTTACAAATCACACGAAGTCAATGTACTTGCCTTCCACGATGCGCGCGTTAGCGTGCAACGATGATGCTCCCAAACCCATAGCCTCGCTGCCTAAATAATTAAGTAATTGAAATAAGAACACATTGCACACGACACTTCTCGACACCGTTCTACAAAGCTTCCCCGGTGACTCAAGATTCAACTAGAAACTCTAATCTGAAAATTGGCTACTCGGGCATAAGCGAAACTGGACAGCAGCACAAGAAAATCATATCTATTGATCTGGAACTCGGAATGAGGTGAGACCAGTTTCTATGGATTCTTAACTGACATATATACAATACTCTAGTTGACAAGGTAACCCAATTAGGCCAATTTAATTTACTAACAGTTAGATGAAGCAACAGGACAGAAACTGCCTAAACAATTAAGACAGCAGTAATAAAACGATCATAACTTTTAATCTACAACTCCGAATTGAGCGTTCTTTAACAATCTGAAAAGGTTATGAAACTACCTATAATAACCTATTTGTCATGACATTCATATTTTGCGTTTAACAAAAAGTGGCACAAGGGTCAAAACTAATGATAAAAACTGACATACAATCTGGACAGTCACATTGAAATGTACATAACTTTTGTTATACAAATCCAAATGAGGTGTTCTTTACCAATCCTGAAAGCTAGTGAGATCATCTTCAAAAGTTGTTATGGGCAAGACTTCTGAATCATCTTCTAACTAGGTCATATTTTATCAATTACAGAGACTGCTATTTCTCATCAGAGTTCTGGACAGTAGAAACTAAAACGATCATAACTTTTGATCCGTACGTCGGAATCAGGTGTTCTTGGCGGCCACCGAAAGATAAGAACATTATCTAAATAAATCTAGGAGATCAAAACTTCTGATTCGGCCTCTAAGATGTCAAAACAGCCCGCGCAACATACTGGACAGATTCGAATCTACTGCAGACTGACTTTGATCCAAACAATTCTAATCGGTTTCGCATCTAAACAACATCAAAACAGCGGGGAAACGAATTGATACCCTTGGAGACGTGTGAAACGCTGAACAAAAACCCACAAAGAGGATCTTCTTCTTCTCCTCCTTTCTTCTTCTCCCTTCTTCTCCTTCCACCATGGCCGGCGGCACCTCGGAACTTCTTCCTCATCTTGGTAGAGTAGCACGGAGGGGGGGCTGCTACAATACCGTGTGCTACAGTGTGGCCTGGTACTGTAGCAGAGGGTAGGGTTTTGGGGAAGGAGACCCCCCTTCTTGACTCCACTACAAGGTCGGCCCACTTGGCTAGGATGCCTTGGGCTAAAAGCCCAAGGTCCAATCCTCCCTCAAATCCTGAATTTTCTTTTAATTTTCCTCTAAACTTTAGTGCATTCAAATTTGAATAAATTTCTCTTCCGAATAATATGTTCTCTCTATTTGATATTCGAGGTATTACATTCTACCCCCCTTAACAGAATTCGACCTCGAATTCTAACCGTCGAAATAAACGAAAGAACAATTGCCACAGAAAAGAAACATCTATTAACATATGCCCGGAGCAAACATGTCTGGATAATACTCGCGCATGCGAGACTCCAGGTCCCAAATGACCTATCTCTCAAACTGACAAGACCACAAGACATTGACGTAAACTACATCTGACCTAACACTCAATCCGACATTGCCAAGTACACTCATCAGAAGAGATTCAAAGGTAAGATCCTACTCGATGGTCAATGAAGTTAACGAAACTCAACTCCAGATCTCCTAGGAGATCAATCGGTGTCAAAACAAACCAAAAGTTGCATACCCGTGTGTGACCCGAGTCGGTCAAAGCGAAACACCAACTTTCTAATCCCTGCATCTATCGAAAACGAACCAGTGTACCTAGACCAACTTCCCTTTTGGTACAAAAGCACACAACATGCTCAACACACACGATACCCTTCTTCCTTTCTAATTCGAACTCTTCATCTACAAAGAGCACCTCCTTTAATAAAAAAAAGCACAACAGAACTCGCTTTTTAACAACTGTATTATAAAGAGAATCCAACTGAAAATAAAGAATTCTCATCGCATCCACGCAATGCTAACTCCCCACCCAAAAGGGTCAAATCTAAAATTGACAATTCATCACGAAAACTTTCCACCTTCAAATTAGGAAATTTGCAAAAAAAAACACCACGTCCACCAAAAAGGAAGTCACTCAAATGCACAAGTCATAAATTTCTTTCATTCTTTCCGAACTGATAAGAACCACACATGCCAACATAAATACCGAGCTCAACTTGCGAAGGACATCCGTCTTAAACACATAGCTCAAACAAGAATCAAGAAAACGTGTCACTACTCAAGGAAGCATCAACTTTCTCAGTTTCTCTTTTAGGAATAAAATTTCTCTCAAACTTTGGAATCCAATTAATCGCATAACACACTAACTCATCTCTCTCATCTTGGCATTCTCAACGCTATGCTCAAGCCGAAGTACATCATTCACACCTTTGTAGAGAAGCTCTATTGACTCCACCAAACATACCCTAGTCAACTTTTCTACCGATGGAAATACTTTGATAGATGACTTCCAATACATCTCGAAATAGCTCTCACATGCAACCACATCACCTAAATCTTTTAAGAATAAACAACTCGGAATCCTCAGCACACACATTCATATACTCCATCAAAAGGGTTCTATCAATGATCATCCCACTGTTACCAACTGTAACACCCTTATTCTACTTCTTCTACACATAATCATTGGGCGACTCAAAGTCCTAGCATACAATGTGAAACCCAAATTTAAACTCCAAGACTCCTACAATGAACTTCTCATATAGAGGGTAGGGGAAACCTCAGATTAAATCTCTAAAATTCTCACAATCCAAACATACTCGCGCATTAACATCAACACGAAATCATTTCCTCGATCCAATTATCTTTATAAAGATTCTAACTCTTAGAGAGTTACTTACTAAGTCCAAATCATTTCTGTCAATAATCCAACAATCTCGGCTATCTCAAAATCGCTTCAACGATTAGATCACTTCGCTAATCTTACTCTCATTACAACACCATCAAAGTTTAACTGCACAACCGTACAAGGTACTCAATCGCGACACTCTAAAACATTGATCAAGATTCCCATCCTTTTCGAAAATTCTAATGTTCCACCCGAATTGAACAAAGGATCTTGGATCACAAATCCCCATAGGTTCTAATGGTTGCAATAATGCAATCAGTTTAGCCTCAAAGGCAAACATTCGGTATAAATAAAATTTTCTCCAAGAATTATAATACGAAATCAATTCATCCTCCAATGTTCCTCAACTAAGCTGTAACCCAAGGTCTCACATCAAATAAATTGTGGGTTACAAAATTTGATTCCACCCTCAAAACTTCTACTACACTCTTCCACTTAGGAAAGAAACAACTTTCTTTGAATACAACCTTACCTGCCAACTCAAACAAACAGGTCTTTAAGATCAAATCACTTGAATAAATTCAGAACCAATAGGACTCTACAATACGTCACTTTACTCAACAAATTTCAACTGCCACAAAACACTTGAACTCCAAAAGGTTACGAATTCAAAACTTGAATTATCTTCATTTAAGAGACATCCCAAAAAGGCGGTCACCTTTCTTTCTCTATAAAAGGATCAACATCGCCCTTACGTTTCAGACCATTTTATTAATATCAATATACTACATTCTTGGCTAAATTATACATTCGTTATTATCCCACCAATAAATTTTCCAAAAGAACACAACAATCGTGACATAAAATTTCCATCATCACAATAGGATTGCAATAATCACTTGATCTAGAAAAACGAACCTAGTGCTCAAGCCACAATGCTAAATCAAAACTCTGTTAATAAGATCATACTAGAACATGACAATCTCATAAGAGTACACCCATATGAATTTCTTATTAGATTTCATACATTTAACTCTTACTAAACCACAAGCTCTCTAGCCACACATGGGCACATTCATGATCCTACCTCTATTTGCAAACTCAACCATAGTTATGAGGATAGATTCGACATTCTACATTACGTTCAGCAATTAGAATGAAATGTATTTAACTTCAATAATATAGGATACATAAGACAAGGTTCCACAAGGCGATACATCAACGTTCATCTACTCCTTTAAACATGTTTCAATAATTTTTAGCATGCAAAAAAAAAATTAGGTAAAGCTATCATTTCAATAAGATCATCAAGACCCAAATAGAAGACAGATTCAAGATTAGTATATATATCAAGACAACACTTGAACACATCCTTAACTTAACCATCACTAGCGGTTAGAATAACCGCAAGATGGCCTAGATTCCAATTCATCTAACAAATTTATCCTAATACTCGATCGTAAGGATCAATCCGCTACATCCACATTTCCCACACATCTTAACAACAATAGGTTCTTGAACAGATTATGGATGACTACTATCTAAAATTCATCATGTACCAAATATAACGACATTTCACATTAAGAAATTCACCTCCATGGATACTAGTTAAGAATAAACTGCTTGCACAAAGCTAATAACCCAAATCTGATAACTCATACTATGACGATTAATTCATTTAATTAACACCTCTTACTTAAGCATGACAAGACATCACTTAAGGATTGTAACACAATCTTTCAGGAAAAGAGGTATTAAATTTCAACACTCGAAATAATCCAAAAGAAATACATAAAGCCAAACTTTCACATGATAAAGAACTAGCAATAGAAAACTTTCAGTATCTACAATACCAAGAGAGTAAATGAATCACATTTCCAATAAGAAGAGCAGAACTCCCAAGAAAGGATAAATCTTGCCGAAACCAACGTTCCCGAGAAACAACATTAGACTAGCAGTCAGGAGAATAAGTAGTCGATTTATGGAACCTAGAAAGTCCAATTAAAACTCATTAGAAGGAATGTAAAACACTAACTCAAGAAAATGTCATCAACCGCAACTAATACCAGAATTGGCCAAATTCAAGATCAGGGAGGAGAATAACTTTTCTAAAGAAACTCGCCCTCAACACCTATAACTATGGTATTTTGGGTAAATACTACTCTATTCTTTTACCACAAACGGTGGTGCAACCTGGCAAAGCCCAGGGCCACGACCTCAACCTCTCAACATCACCCATAGCCAAAAATCAACTATGGATATAGAATATCATCTCATAACAATCACTGAATAATTTCATAGGTATGGAAGATTATATCATATCATAGAGTAACATAACGGCAACGGAAACGCATTGCTTGAACCATCCCATCCTACTGTGCACCAGTGTGTCAAGTTTTAGGTTAATCAACCATTAACAAATTTTAGCAAATTCAGCTACCTAAGTTGCTAACTTATTCACCACGGACCTAAAGCTCGCTCTGATACAAACTGTAACACCCTGGCTATTCGGAAGCCAAAATGTTACCTAAAAGCCTAACCTACAACAATACTGCGGAAGAATTTCAACAAAAACTTATCAACTAATATAAAAAGACCAACATCTTTTAGAACCTAAGCAGGAATCAAAACTATATCCAACAACAATTCACAATTTCCAATTATTTAAGTCTATTGAATCCACTAAGATAATCATATGAAACCAATGATCATGGAACATAAGCAGTTATTTAAACAACCTAAACATGAAGGATGATATCATCCACAGCTAAATTTATCTATTACAGTCAAACGCTTAACCAAAGAAAACAGTATCCATTCTTTTATTGAAACTAGTGTCAAGTGAAGTATTTGAGTAGTGCGTGTCTACTCCCTCCCAAGAGAACTTCATCAACGATCACCTAAAATAAATAAACAAAGCAAGAGTGAGTCCAAGACTCAGCAAGTACAATGAATATAAGAACAGACAATCAACATGAACAAGACAACCTCTTCAAAGGTTCTGAACAAACAACAACTGAATATTTATGAATGAATGAATGAGATGAATGTTTATAATCAAATGAATGGACTGCACACGTGCTTATACCGGTATAGCTAGTGACACACCCGTCGGTGTTCACTTAAGCCCGTATTTATCGAAATACGGGGATCCCAAATACCGTATGAAGAACGTTTCATACGGTTGTCCAAAACTGCCCACATTGGAATGGTGGGACTCACATGCCCATACTGGAATTGATGGGACTTTAGACTCCACTCCCGTGGACGGAACAAGAACATGGATGCATGAATGAACTTTTGGTAATACGGCTAACAACATCTCCACGCATTTGGAGGAACATACACAAGGAACATATTCATCAAACCTCTTGAATACTTTAATCTCCACTCCCGTGGATGGAACATGAACATTGAAACTTCTCTCATATCAAACAAAACTCAATACTAATCATTGCATCCAGAATTTTACAAATCACACAGAAGTCAATGTACTTGCCTTCCGCGATGCGACGCGTTAGCAGGCAACGATGATGCTCCCAAACCCATAGCCTCGCTGCCTAAATAATTAAGTAATTGAAATAAGAACACATTGCACACGACACTTCTCGACACCGTTCTACAACGCTTCCCCGGTGACTCAAGATTCAACTAGAAACTCTAATCTGAAAATTGGCTACTCAGGCATAAGCCGAAACTGGACAGCAGCACAGTAAAAATCATATCTATTGATCTGGAACTCGGAATGAGGTGAGACCAGTTTCTATGGATTCTTAACTGACATATATACAATACTCTAGTTGACAAGGTAACCCAATTAGGCCAATTTAATTTACTAACAGTTAGATGAAGCAACAGGACAGAAACTGCCTAAACAATTAAGACAGCAGTAATAAAACGATCATAACTTTTAATCTACAACTACGAATTGAGCGTTCTTTAACAATCTGAAAAGGTTATGAAACTACCTACAATAACCTATTTGTCATGACATTCATATTTTGCGTTTAACAAAAAGTGGCACAAGGGTCAAAACTAATGATAGAAACTGACATACAATCTGGACAGTCACATTGAAATGTACATAACTTTTGTTATACAAATCCAAATGAGGTGTTCTTTACCAATCCTGAAAGCTAGTGAGATCATCTTCAAAAGTTGTTATGGGCAAGACTTCTGAATCATCTTCTAACTAGGTCATATTTTATCAATTACAGAGACTGCTATTTCTCATCAGAGTTCTGGACAACAGAAACTAAAACGATCATAACTTTTGATCCGTACGTCGGAATCAGATGTTCTTGGCGGCCACCGAAAGCTAAGAACATTATCTAAATAAATCTAGGAGATCAAAACTTCTGATTCGGCCTCTAAGATGTCAAAACAGCCCGCGCAACATACTGGACAGATTCGAATCTACTGCAGACTGACTTTGATCCAAACAATTCTAATCGGTTTCGCATCTAAACAACATCAAAACAGCGGGGAAACGAATTGATACCCTTGGAGACGCATGAAACGCTGAACAAAAACCCACAAAGAGGATCTTCTTCTTCTCCTCCTTTCTTCTTCTCCCTTCTTCTCCTTCCACCATGGCCGGCGGCACCTCGGAACTTCTTCCTCATCTTGGTAGAGTAGCACGGAGGGGGGGCTGCTACAATACCGCGTGCTACAGTGCGGCGCGGTACTGTAGCAGAGGGTAGGGTTTTGGGGAAGGAGACCCCCCTTCTTGACTTCACTACAAGGCCGGCCCACTTGGCTAGGATGCCTTGGGCTAAAAGCCCAAGGTCCAATCCTCCCTCAAATCCTGAATTTTCTTTTAATTTTCCTCTAAACTTTAGTGTAACACCCTGGCTGTTCGGAAGCCAAGATGTCACCTAAATCATCTAACATACATCCATAATGCGGAAGAATTTGAATAAAATCAACTAATGATATAAAGAAATCACTACTTAATAGAACCATGGCGTGACAATAGTCTGAATTCAAGCAAGTGTAACGAAGGATGATCGAAGATCACAAGCAATACGTAATCAATCATAACATGGAGAAGGTATCCTTCCTTCACCATTTAAATTTATTTATTACAGTTCATCCCTTAACGAATGAAAGATAGAAACTAAATCATATTGTTGAACTTGAATATGGTGAATTGCAAGATTAGTGCGTGTCTACTCCCTCCCGATAGAACCAGCATCAATGATCACCTAAAATAAACAAACAAAGCAAGAATGAGTCCAGGACTCAGCAAGTACAATGATTACAAGAACATACTTCATGTAGTTACATAGCACAAGAAATATTCGGTGTTCACTTAAGCCCGTATTTATCGAAATACGGGGATCCAAAATACCGTATGAAGAACGTTTCATACGGGTGTCCAAAACTGCCCACATTGGAATGGTGGGACTTCACTTGCCCATACTGGAATTGATGGGACTTTAGACTCCACTCCCGTGGACGGAACATGAACATGATCACATGAATAATTTTATGAACAATGGTTAATAACATCTCCACACCTATGAAAGAGCGTACACAAAGAACATGATCATCATATCATTCTTGTCTACCATAATCTCCACTCCCGTGGGTATTCCACTCCCGTGGATGGCATATGAACATTTAAGCTTATCACACATCAACATAACACCATACCAATCAACGAGCATCCGGGGTTTACAAATCACACATAATTCATTGTACTTGCCTTTAGCGTTGGGAGGCAACAAAGAAGCCGCTAACCTTGGCGCCTCACCCCCTACACCAAAGTTACTCAATAAGAACCAAGTCATCAAGACACAACTCGCATCGCCCTAACTCATAACCCCAATTTCACCATCTAATTTATACCCAAAACTTGCATTAAACCTCCTTCTAGCAGAAAGTCTATAAGGACAGCAGCGGTATAAATAGCATAACTTTTGATCTAAAACTCAAAAAGGGGTGTTCTCAGGTTTGATTGAAAGGTAATGAAATTATCTACAACAACCTAGTTGGTGGAAACCTCGAATTCTATATGTATCAATCTCCACAAGACCAACAAATACTGTCTGTCAGATCTTCCAGGAAATCTGGACAGCAGCACGGAAAATGTCATAACTTTTAATTGGCTACACCAAACTTTGCGTTCTTTATCAATATCAAAAGCTAAGATCAAGGCCTACAATAACCTAGTTGGGTGAAAGCCCTGAATTTTCCATTATCACATTCGAAAATTAAAAGACAACTTGACAGTTTATTCTCGTCAGGATTCTGGACAGCAGAGACGAAAACTAACATAACTTTTTACCCGTACGTCGGAATTCAGTGTTCTTGGCGGCCACCGAAAGCTAAGAACAAAACCTACATAACTCTAGGAGATCAACACTTCTGATTCGTCCTCTAAGAACCCGAAATCGTCCATGCAACAAACTGGACAGATTGAAAAATACTGCAGACCGATTCTGATCTAAACAACTCGAAACGATTTCTCCTCTACGACTAATCCAACAACGACAACCGAGAATCATTACCTTGGAGCACCCCGGGACGACGATGATTGACCCGCAAAGATGTTTCCCACCTTCTTGATCAGCGACCTTGCAAAGATCCCATCCGTTCCTCGCGAGATGCCGGCAAAGGGAAGATCGGCACCACGGGGCAGCTCCAGGAGATGGGGACGTACCACCATGACTTTGGGCAGCAGCAAGGGAGGTGGAGGAGGGGCGGCTCCCTGCTGGAAAGTGGCGCAAGATGGAGGGGGAGGGGAGTGGCGGCTGCAGGGAGGGGAAAGGTGGAAGTGTGGGGGAGGCTAGGGTTTTGGCCGCCCCCCCTAAAGCCCCCCTTTGGCCGGCCACTAGATGGGCTTGGGCCCATTGCTGGCCCCTCTTTGGGCTCTAAGGCAGCCCCTCTAGGCCCACAAGGTGTAGTCTTGGACCTGTTGCCCAAAGGCCCAGGTCCAAAACTAGAAGAACCGACGAATCGTCGAATTTTCTCTTTTAAGAATTTCAAATTCGAACAAAGGTCTTTCTAAACGAAAACAGGGTATTACATTTAGTGCATTCAAATTTGAATAAATTTCTCTTCCGAATAATATGTTCTCTCTATTTGATATTCGAGGTATTACACATAACAAGACATCAAAAAAGGTTTTTGACGCTTTCTTTCATAAAAGAGAAACATTAAACTTCAACACTCCAACTACTCCAAAAGAAATACGTAGAATCAAAGCCTCCACACGCTAAAGAACTCGCAAATGATAATTCACATTATTCAAAGTACCAAGCGAATAAGCGAGTCATATTTTTCAATAAGAAAGATAGAACTCTCGTGAAAGGATCAATCTTGCAAATTAACAACAATTACAAGAAACTACAACAGATCAAAGACGGGAGAACAAATAATCGCTGTATGAAACCAATAAAAAACAATGGAAACCCATCAGGTGCAATTTAAACACTAACCAAAAAAAAATCATCAACAACAACTATAACGAGAATAACCAAATTCAAACTCAAAGAAGACAACTACTTCCCCAAAGAACTCATCCTCAACTCATATAACTAAGCTATCTGAGGTAACACTTCCCTATTCCCATACCACGAACGGTGATACAACCTGGACATACCCAAGGCCACAACCCCGATCTCTACCTCTCGAAATTGTCTATCATCACACATAACAATCATGTAATCAAATCATAAGCATTCATAACAAATTCATATCAGCAATCATCAACGCGACATAACGGAAACGTAAATGGAATGCTTTGCCCATTCCCATCCTACTGTGCACCAGTATGTCAAAATTTTAAGTTGTTTAACCATTAGAAAATTTGAGTTAATTTTACTAATCCTAAAGTAAATTTTAACAAATTAAGTTTACCTAAGTTATCAATCTATTTACCACGAACCTAAAGCCCGCTCTGATACCAACTGTAACACCCCAGCCCAACATGAGCCTGAAGTGCTACTAAAAAGAAAGCTTTTCTTTAAATTTTGACAGATTCTACCTTGAAACATTAGCCATTAAAGGGATTCCAAGCATCGAACAGGTATACGAGCAAGATAATCAAGTATCAAACTTTAAAACATAATCAAAATAATTACCATGAAAACACCGACCAACTCTGATGAAAGTAAACAAATACACCTCGAAGGGTGCTCACGATCATAAAGAAAAAATTACGTTCTTTAGGAGATTCCTTCAATTAATCTTAAGGTTTTGAATTAACAAGCATGGTATTTAACGTGGTAGAGTGTATCAAGTTTTCCTAGTCCCTTCCCATGCATGCCGCCTTCACCAGAGGTACCTAAAAAAATATAACAACAAGTGTGAGTCCACGACTCAGCAAAGTACAACCACTATAACAAATCAAACATCATAAGTAGACTTTGATTATAAAAGTGAAATTTCTCACATACAGTCATTCACAATAACCTCATAACCGTTCAACTTTTGCTCCCATGCAATGCAAATCCTACAAATGCACATCTCTTTTCTCTTTGCAATTACCGGTAATACGGAGTATGCATCCGTTGATGCATACCCATACCTATGCCTTCTAGCACAGGGACCTCAATCCCACACTCTAAAATATTACGAGGACCTCAAATTTCTCATTACTTTGCTACAACGTGACCATGCCTTAAGGATCAAAGAATGATGCAAATGATGGTAATTATTCATGAACCTTCATCTCTTTAATTAAACAACATAAATACTTAATCTACTCATCAGCAAAAACATGAACAAACATTCATATACGTAGAACATAAATACTTCATGAATATTCTCCGCCTTTGTTACCAACTACTTGTACTTACCTCAACCATGTGCCGAACGATGTCGAGTAGAGGGCACTGCCCTCTGATTCACACCACCACCTAAGCATTCATAAATATCCTAAGAAAACAATTCAAAAGCATTTCCATATTACCAAAAAAAATAATCAACATCGCTCTTAATCGCAACCCCAAAACAGCCCCATTTTCCTCCCTGAACCCGTTCTGTCCAAAATAGAACTGTCACCTTACGAAAATCATAACTTATGATCTACAACTCCATAAATCATGAACTTATACTTTCAGGAATCCTTAAGACAGTATCTATCTTTTTCATGGAGATCGAAATTTCCAAAATAGCTCATCTACTATTTTTAATCTATGGGTTTAGCATGTTGCCCGAAACTGATAGTCGATCAGACAAATAGATTACGAAAAGAATCATATCTCCTAGTATAACTGACCAAAATTCATGTTCTTGGATCCTTTTAATTCCTTACAAAATTATCTACACCTTTCGTGGAGATCAAGAACCCTAATTAATCCATTTAGTAATTTTAATATGCATTTTACCGAACTGTTGCCAAAACATGATGCCTCTCTGGATAGCAACCTTACAAAAACATAACTTCCTTTTTGTTTATCCAAAAATTGCATTCTTGGTCTCTCTGGAAACCTTAAGGGGTTATCTACAATAGTTATGTTGGTCAAATTCTCTAATTAGATCGTTAACTATTTTAAATCAACTGATTACTACACTTGCCCGAACCTGACAGAAACTCTCCATAGCAGGATTGCAATGGCAATAACTTTCTAACGGTTTATCCAAATTTTGTGATCAAGCACTCTACGGAAATATCAAATAGAGATCTACAATTCTCTAGAGATGACAAACCCAAATTTCACAATTACAGAATCCCAAATTACAACGCAATACAATCAGCAGAAAAACCAATCTGCTACCCGATATCGCCTGAATAGCAAAAGTATTAAACAAAACAAAGGAGATCTGAATGTCAACCTTGAAGACCACGATGATGACCACTGAAATACCCACGAGAACCCCTTTCTTTCTTCCCTCTTCCCTTCTCCCCCTTCTTCTTTCTTCCTCTTCTCCTTCCCTTTCCCTTCTTTGCTTCTGGCCGACAGCACACAAAGCAGCAGGAGGGATGGAGGCTAGGGCTACCATGGAGAGGAGACACCAGGGGGTGGTGCTACAGCGCCAGGGGCATGCTACAACAATATGGCTAGGGTTTCCCCCCTCTCCCTCTTTTGTTGGTGGTCGGCCCACCTCTTGGGTATGGGCCAAAGGCCCATAACTATTTTCCCACTAAATTCATATTACTAATCCTTTTATAATTCATTAAATAATCATTTAATAAAATGAGATATTACTGTTCGGGCGCATCGTGCAGCTGTGAAGCCTCAACATAGACCTCGCTACTCTCGCCGTGCGAAGGCCCACCACCTTGGTGTTGTAGTGTCACCGTGGGACCCTAGGAACATCATCCACCCAAACAGCCACATCAAGTAGGCCTCGAAGTGCCTCCTCACCATGTAGTCGGGTGCATCCTCTTCCATATGCTTTGGCTGCAGGAAGACAGAGACACATTTAAGTTGCACAAAATAATTGAAGCGGAAAGACAATAGTTATAAAAACTTATGTCGAACCGGCAGATCCACTTCAGCGATAGCTTGAGAGTACTGTTGAACTCCGTGTTGCCGGTGTTGGGCGGAGCACCCCCTAGAACCTCACGAGGATCTCCGTGAGCCACATGGTCGGGATGTCGTGCGCTGCCAGGGGCAAGCCCGCGCAAGGGAACCCGGTCAAGAAGGTCATGTTCTGAAGCGTCGGTGCCATCACCCCGCACGAAAGGTGGAACGTGTGCATCTCCGGCCTCCACCGGTCAACCAGTGCCGTTAGAAGGCACCGATCGTATGGAAACCACCTTAACGTATGAACAACGTATGCACGATCCTGGTCATCCTCCCACGTCACCTCCACCATCCTGGCTAGCGGAAGGAATCCTTCCGCTCTCAACCAGCGTCGAAAGGATTAAGAACATACGTGAGTCCACCCAAAATAGTCGGACTGCAGTTGAGTACACGAGGGTCACAACTACACGTACCTCAGAACCAAACGTGGGTCCACCCTTCATGCTCTCATAGACGTGTGCAGCCGCAACGCATCAAGCTCAATTGCCGCATCGCCCTCCTAGGGGAAGATGGTACTAAGGCGGTTACAGTGACTTGCGTCAATGGCTAGATCAAGCAACTCGTACGGACACTGCGCGGCGTCTTCTGGGGCTGCCATACCTAAAAATTCATTGCATATATTGTAAATACTATGAAATAGATACAAAAAGTAATAATAAGCGACATATCTAATTAATTCAATTATTGCATGATTAGCGACACATACGAAATTGATCTACACACAACTGTATTGACGTACAAATTTTTAGAGGTATCTTGTCGTGTACAGATGGAAAGTAAAATTAAGTTCACAATATTTTAATTAACGTCTACATACCCTATTTAGCTACTCTGGATTTTTTATAGAATTTTTAGAGATATCTTGTTGTTTTTCTAGTTTGAAATGTATTTTCGGTATTAACAGAATATATACCGTGTACAAATGGAAACCAAAATTAAGTTGATAATATTTTAATTATAGTCTACATACCCTATTTAGCTACTCTGGAATTTTCATAGAATTTGTATAGGTACCTGTAAGACCAGGAGGTGTTTGGTCATGTTATTTGATGATGAACACATTGACAATAAGGAATACTTAGTTCTGATGTTTAAATGTTGACTACATTGTCTCTGGAACATGCTTGTGATCTTAGTTGCTGACTTGTTTTTGAGTTCTGTTGAGTTCTGTCGAAAATCAGCATTTGGCAAGTTTTGCGGTAGTACGACTCTGTGTCCGCGGAACTACCGCTGAGAGGAACAACCGCACAATTGTTGGCAGTAGTACCGGCTCTTGTGTTTTAGTTTTTAATTTCTTGAGAACGGTAGTTCCTGCTTTATATCTGCGGAACTACCGGACGCTTGTGAAAGCGGAAGTACCGCGTTGTCCGGTAGTACCGTTGGTTTGTCGGTGATAGTACCTCGCTTGGTTTTTGTTTCTGACAAGCACTGTTAAGTGAAAAACGGTAGTACCGTAGATGAGGAACGATACGACCGCAGGAAGGTAATACCACAGTTTGAACGACGGTAGTACCGCACAAAGGTATGACCGCAAGGTTGCGGTATGGATTTTCCAGAGAGTATGTTTTCGGAAGTTTTTGAGATTTCCTGAGGAACAGTAGTTCCGCAGTGTTTTAAGCGGTAGTACCGCTTGTGCGGTAGTACTGGGGTTAATGGCGGTAGTTCCGATTATACTCTGTAAAGTTGTCGTTTTGAGGATTTGACTGAGGATAAGTTAAATTCATAAGTTTTGGTTGTTGCATGATGCATGATAGTGTTTATGGGTGTGTGTGTGAGCTAATGGATGGTCAAGTTGGAGAACTTGTGCCAAGATTTGGTTTATTTGGTCTTTGCATGTGCAGGTTGAGCGTGAGGACGAATCATAGTCGGTGATGAGGTGGACTCGGACTAGAATGGGGAGATCTGAGGTCTTGGAGGTTGTGGATGTCACGAGGTGGTTTGGATCGCGCTGGAGCACGTGGAGATCAAAGGTGGATCACGTTGGAGCTACGGGAGGTGGTTTCCTGGAGGCTTACGGCGTGGATGTTATAGAAGGTTTTAGAGATATGGAAGGAGGTCTATATATGGACGTGTTTAGAGATAGAATCCATGTGTATGTCGTGTGAAACATGGATTGAATCCTGCCTATAAGAGGAGGCAGAGGGGTGCAGCTTGCGTACGAGCTTTTAAGGGGATTTTGGTAGTTTCTTGACCGTAGCTTTCTTGCTGTTTTGCTGCGGTTTAGAGGTCCTTCAATTGGAGGCTCAGAGGGGTGCTTGCTGAGCCCTTTGTAGACCCAAATCAAGTTTGATATATAAAGTTCAGATTCGTTCAACCTAGGTTCTTGATTTGGTGTTCTTGCTGTGCGCCTGAGGAAGCTTTTGCTGTGAAGTTCTTCCAGAAGTCAACCGAGAGGTTCTGGAGTTCTTGCACACAAGAAGAAGTTGGAATTCGAGGGTCAATTGCTGCATTCATTCAACCCCCCCTTCTGATTGTCATTACGATCCTACAGCACCTTGCTATTTTCCTTGTTTACAAACTACTTACCATGTACAAATGAAAACCAAAATTAAGTTAGCGTTATTTTTATTAAGCTCTACATACCCTATTTAGCTACTCTGTAATTTTTATAGATTTTTTATAGGTATCTTACTACTTTCCTTATTTGAAAAGTGTCTCCAACATTTACAAAATATTTATCGTGTACAAATGGAAACAAAAATTAAGTTTGCAATATTTTAGTTCAGCTCTACATATTCTATGTAGCAACTAAGGGTTTTTTTTAATAATTTTTAGAGGTGTCTTACTATTTTTCTAGTTTAAAAAGTATTTTTGGCATTAATAGAATATTTACCGTGCACAAATGGAAACCAAAATTAAGTTGGGATTATTTCGGTTAAGCTCTACATACTCTATTTAGCTATTGTGCAATTTTTATAGATTTTTATATGTATCTTTCTATTTTTCTTGTTTAAAAAGTGTTTCCAGCATTTATAAAGTATGTATCGTGTACAAATGGAAATAAAAATTAAGTTAATAATATTTTAATTCAGCTCTAAGTACCCTATGTAGCTACTCTGAATTTTTTTATAGAATTTTTAGAGGTATCTTGCTATTTTTTTTAGTTTAGAAAGTATTTTCTGCATTAACAAAATATTTACCGTGTAGAAATGAAAAATTTTCTTAGTATTTTTGTGAATTTATTATAAATCATTCGAGTACTACACCATAAATAATATCTATACGATAAACTAAACTATACATAGCTAAAATGATGTACTACATAGCTAAAATGAATTCTATGTCGCTATTTTTATTTGCTAACCTACTAGATTTCAAACTTATGTACAAAGTTGCAAGAACATTTACCTGTAAAATGGACGACCAGATCTGCTTCTCCCTCCCTCTCTCTCCTCCGCTAGGAACCGGCAGGGCTTCGCTACGTCACTTCTCCCCTCTCCTCCCCCCCCCCCTCTCTCCTCTCTCCTCTCTCTTCTCTTTCTTCCGGAATTAAAATGACTTTTCATCCGATTTTTGGATTTATATAGCCGAACCCTATCGTCAGTTGAATGGTCAACAGGAACCTACGGGTTCCTGTCGCCATTTGAAATGGCGATTTGCACACTCTTCAAAGCAAATCACCAGTTCAAATGGCGATAGACAGTTGAACCGACGACTGGGAGTAAATGGCATCTATCGCCGTCTTAAATGGCGACATTAGCCTAATTTGGTAAAAAAAATCGACTATTTTTTGTAATTATCTTTTAAATTAATTTAATATTTTTTAAAAAATTCCATGTTCCGCCAGATGAACCAAAGCATGCTTGGCTTCTACAACTTCTGAAGCAATGCCATTGCCATGAAGTGATGAATCTTACCAAAAAAAAAAAGGTGCCAATATCTGTTTGTGCCGGATAATTAACTTATCAGGACTCGTCCTGTACACACGTGCAGAACAAGGCGAAGCCAGTACTAGGAGCAACTGCGATCGATGTATGTGTGCCCCAACATTCTTAGCCACTGTCTGTTTCGATGCGATGTCCAGCAAAAAGGAAAATGTAGAACAACATGATGGTGCTTGCCCCACGCACTGCTGCGTGCATCTTTGGCCGGCCAACCACGGGAGAGAGCTTTAGTTAATATTTACATATCACACTTGCCAATGAACAAGCAATTAGTCTCTCACACTCGCACGCAGCTTTAGTTTAAACAAAACAACATATATCATGTATATGTGCCCCCAACATTCTCTTAGCCTATAAAATGTTAAGTAGGCATTTTTAAAATATTGTAATTTTCTACATTTCTAGTCTATATTGTTACTTTTTGCGAAGGGGAGTTATTATTTCGTAATGGAATATGTAAACAAAATTCAGGATATGTTCATCATGCTGTCTTGGTAAATATATTTGTTAAGTGTTCAATTGAGTTTTAGGGTAGTGCAGAAACACTACTCATTCTTAAAATCGTTCAGTTATATATATGCACGTAATATTTTTATGAGTAAAATTCGCAAAACTACACTACCATTGTCAAAACTATCACAAAACCACTACTTTAAGTATCTATTTCAAAGAACCACACTCACTTGTACATAATGCTTCACAAAACCACATTTTTGTCACAAGGAATGGGCCTGACATGTGGGGCGCACCGGTCAGCCACACATGTCTCACTTCTTTGTTACTCGTTGTAGTCTGGGCATATACATGTTACGATGGTGGGTTGATGGACGGCGGCGCTGGACTTGCAGAGGAAGGCGAAGGACCTAATCCATTGCACTTGGCTTTTCTCCCTTTGGTTTGAGTTGAGGAGGAGAGGAGAGGAGAGGAGAGGAGGGAGGAGTGTGCAGCTGATTAGTGGACCCATCCTGTCAACAAACAGAACCATTTGGAGCTTGTAACTCTGACGGGTGGGTCTGGCCTGTTTGGCCCGTTCTATATATGTGACAACAGTGTGGTTCTGTGGAACGATATACGTAAATAAGTGTGGTTCTTTGAAATAGATGTTTAAAAATGTGATTTTGTGATAGTTTTAATAATAGTAGCGTAGATACATGCAATTTACTCTATTTTTATTCGGAATTTCATATAGTATTTTCATCAATATTTTTAATCTACACAGAGATAGAGAGAGCTGAGACGTCATTCAAGCCTTAACAGAAGTAGTAGAATATTGTTTATTAACAGTGTGCACACGAAGCTAGGCTAATAGCTGCAACTTAACTTTTCAGTTTGTGGCGTGTGACATACTGTGATGGCATTGACAGGTGGGCTTAGTGATACAGGGTGTCTGATATTCTCGACGTATAATCGAAGATAATTTGCACGTTTGATTTGACTAATCGTAGTTGCTCATCCGATGCCAATGCATGAACTTGCAAATCTTTAATTCGCCCAATCTCACGTGTACTCCACCTGACCATCAAATGGAGTTTTATCGACCCCTCTATTCCCGCGAAAAGACAGAATGGTTTTTGAAAGAAAACACTCTATTCCCCTTCAAGTCGTCGCCCTTCACCAAACTTCTCGGAAGAATCAAGCGTTGAATGCTATTGTTGCAAAAGCAAACAAATATATTAATCATGGTCTCAGATTTACCATGGGGCTCTACCCCTGAATATATAGGGTTGCTCTCCATCCCTATGGCTGGCCAAGAGACCATAATTCTAGTCTAATTTGAATTAGATCTCCCACTTCAATTCAGACACAAACTAAAACAAAAGGGAAACACCAAAATTACAATAGTCACATTGTTTCGTACATAGCATCTAACATAGGTCGAATATGAGGTTGGAAGAGGATCTATTGCGTCGGTCTTGAAGTTATCTTTCCAACAATCGTAAGAACACCTTTGTCTGCTGAATTGAAGTTCTTTGCTTCCTCCTTTGTCTGCTTTAATCTTGGCCGGAAGGATGGCTTCTTCTTCTAGGGTTTGGCTGATGAGCTTGATTTCTTCGGTGCCTTCCAAACGCATCTTAACGCTAGGCTTGTATAAATTAAATATGGGCCTACATATAAATAAATAAAATAGTAGCTCTATTTCTTTATGTAGAATAAGACTATGCTCAATGATATTAGAGTTCACCTGATAATATTTAGTGTCACTTAATAATTCTTTCCAGTCAAATAATATATTTAACCGAAAAGTGTTAAGTGTGTCGGCATCTGCATCGCTTAGTTTACTTCAAGGAAGATTCAACTTTTTTACCCCCATTTTCTCCCAAAATATTTATTTTGAATGGTCGAAGTGTGTTCCAGCAAATAACCATAATTTCATAATGTTCCCGAGCCAAATCATGATTATACGGTGTGTATCAGCAAATGCCATCAGGCGAGTGTGTACGAACCAATTTTGCCTTTCTAATGACACACTAATTCCAACTGTTAAAACACTAGAACGGAAAGGCTGTGCACGGACACGAATCTTTATTACGAAATATAAACCATTTAGCCAGCTGACATAGGCATAGACACGCATCGATACTGCCAAGCATAACAAGTTGGCAAAACTTCAGCGGTAGATCTCATAGTCCTATTGCCCCCTTTCACGGTCTGGCGTATGACAAGCTTGCCGAATGTTATGAGGCCAAATGTAATCTCATAGACACACATAGCCACGCATAAAATAGACACACAAAGCTACAAAAACCGACGAAAACCACCAAATAGGTCATGTCCTGTTTTTGGTACCCTGGTTTTGGTTCACCCTCCTAGAAGTCTCTTTTAAATCCATCTTATATACCAATAGGCTTATAATTAATTGTGTCTACTTTATAACCCAAAACTCAAATATGAAAAAAAAAAAAAGGCCGATTTTGACCGGTTTTGACCAAGAAACTGGAACCGGCCTTCCTTCCGTTTTGGGCCAATTCCCCTTTTCCAAACCCTGGTCAAGGGAAGAAATGGCACCAATGCCATTCAAACGTAATGGTACAGGATCTGAATCCATTGACATCAAAGTCTATATGAACGAAATTTACAAAACAAATGATAAGAAACTTTTATTCGCTTGCATAGCAACGCTGAGAGTGAATAGTAGCTAGATTTAGCCTTTGTGCTCTATTTGCATTGAAAAGACATGCCCTTGCATAGCAGCATGGTCCTCTTCAGCAGCAAATGTCGGTGAGAACATCTAACAATATAGATTCCCTTTCAGTTCAGTGTGAACTCACAAAAACCACATGTTTCAGCAAGGGTTAGTTCAAACGCCAACTCAGAGCTGGTAAAAAGTCTTGAGTTCCTTCAAAACTTTAAAGCCCATTTGAGCAGAGAATATCGGGCTATATTTTCATGGAATCATGACCTATGAAACTTATAGAGAAAGTTTAGCCCATCAGAACGTAACCAGAAGTGGTTAAATGCAAACTATTCTGGCAGTGCAAGTGACTCAATAGTGATATTCCAATCACAAATACAGGGAGAAAATTATTGTGATGGGACTCAAAAATTTATAGACCATCATCTCAACTAGGAGATAAGCTGGCTAGTGTTTTACAGGTAGTGGGGCAGTTTCTGGTGGTGGTAGGAAAGCACTGAACAAAAAGAAGTAACTGAACAACAGATCACACATTGAAAAAGGAAAAGGGAGAGAGAAGAGAGAGAAGATTTGATTTTACATGTACTTTGATTGACAAGCAACTAATTTTGCACCGCAACGCTGTGCCCCCACCCTAGGTTCCAACAAGCTCGGGTCGCCCCCGTTAAAATATGGGCAAGTGTCGAGGCATCTGTTATAACCCTAGACCAGCATCTAGGATTGAATTATTTGATGGAGTGTGAGGAGAGCGACTAAAAATTTGAGACTTTTAGTTGATTCAAAAGATTTGGGATTTTCAGTTAATGATAGGATGCCAAATTAGCAGCATTTCCTAGCCCCAAGTCCAACCATAATTATCACATGAGATTCTCTTTTTTTACATAACTTTTCCACTACCCTATGCTTCTACCTTACATATGCATCTTTGGCTAGTTAGGTTTGTACATGTAGATGATCTTTTCTAAGGGAATATTTTCACTACAGGGAACCTTAATCTGGACTCGTAAACGACTGCCCATACGGCACAAAGCATGCTCATGGAATCATGAGACGGTTATATCATCTGCATCGCGCCTCAGTGACGTTCGCTGGCCCGCAAATTACTCACAACAAGTGCATGCACTCATGTAAGGGGCTGCACTGAAAACGATCCTACCAGACGGCACTGATCTGCAGACACAAACTGACAGCGAGGTCACGAACCCAAGGACCCTACGAGGAAAAACTGCTTGCTTTCGAGCCTTGCGACTGCAGAGAGATTTGGTAACCCAACACAAAGGTGGCCAAATTGGCATCGTGGTCTTCTTCATCACCACCCCTCTATCAGTAGCACGGCATATTTTCACAACGCTTCACTCGAGCCTTGCTCATTCAAGGATTGACAGGGAATCATTCAGGCTTGGTTGGCTCATACAGGGAAAGGCGTCATCTCTGGCTCGTCATACCAGATGCAGATCATGCAATGCACCATCTCCTAGTAGCCACGGTTGACACAATTCAGGCAAGTGAGCTCAGGCAGCGACATCGCATGTGTCTTACCATCGGTCTGTAAATCCTCAGTGGTGGTCCAAAGTTTCAGGTAAAAGTAGGCTTCACATCGTACATCACTTTGCTAGTGCATACAGCACCTGGGGTAATTGACAGGGGGAAGAAAATGCAGTGTGACGGGGCCTCACCGTGTGGCCCTGCCCCATCACCGTCCATCACCTCCTCCCTCCCCTAATCCAAGGGTTCGGGGCGCGGTGCTTCACGGAGGCCCCGCCCATAGGATTTCCTTCCTTGACAGGGAGCCAGTGAAAGGGCATCTAGCTGATGCAGCTAAATTCAGGACCTAAGGCATAGCCGAGGCAAAGCAAAAGATGCAAAGAATTTACCTGAGTTGGACAGATTTACAGACTAGTGCGCGTAAAAGGGTCATTTCTATTTCTTAGACCATGGAATACCGTCGAATGTTGACCCGACTATTGACTGCAGAACGAGCCCATGGTGAAAGCGAAGTAGGGGTTTGTGGCAGGCTACATCCGTGCTCTCCACAAGCCAAGCGCACACCATTGATGAGAAGTTTGCAGTGCAGAAGCAAAAGAATCCAGCACCTGAAGGAAAACGAAGCAAAGAAAAGCAGAGGCCCAAAAGATGGACATGACCCCTCCTGCTGCATGAGCTGAGGATTCAACTTCCGTCTCCTGCCCGCAACTGCCTCGGCCAGAAAAGCCTCCCCTTTTTGCTCCTTTGCCTTTGCCGATCATGGCAGACATCTCACATCCGCCTTCTGCCATCATGTGCCGGGGCTCTCCGGTGAGAGCCCGCACGCCCCTCGCGTGTCTCCCCTTCATTGGAAGAGCCGCGTCGATGCGAGCTTACCACCACGACCACACAGAGGATCCGGATCCTCTGCATTGCTATAGAGACCCTATGTGGGCAGTGTTCTGCAGGAACCCTATGTGGACAGTGTTCTGCAGGAAGGTAAACAGTGTTCTACATTTCACTACAGGAAATGGTTTACTGTAGTGAAACACTGTAGCAACTGATCTGATTCTTCATTTTCAATCAAACGATGGAGATCACTCCTTGCATTGATAGCTTCAATGCATGCAGAGGATCTCATTCCCCACCCAGAAAACCAACGCTTGGGTTGTATTTTGGAAAATCTGAAATCCCTACTTACAACTTCAGGCATTGGTTGCTATCAAAAGGCAGTGTGAACGAGGGGCCTGGGACGAACAAGGTTTAACAGAAATCCTGAGATAGACTCAAGGACAAGAAAAGGCATAAAGATCTAGAGCTAGGCAACCAATAATGTTCAGCGGTACAGCTTCTCGGTATTATCAAAAAGAACACCTGGTAAGGGCTTGAACACTGAAAACCTTCAGAAAGTAGCTGACTCCTCGCTCACTAGCTACCATCACATACACTGATATCGAAGCCATGAGTCACGACCTAGCAAAAGATGATTCATGATTGGTTCTTTAGTGTAGTTGCCACAGTACCTTCCCAGCTAGGAACTCCTACCACAAAATGGAGCGTAGCACAAACCACAATTGCGAGGATCTTCTAGGCCAGCCCATTCACAGGCGTTACAGAACTAATGACAAGACCAAATGAGGGCAATGCGATATCTAGTTACAATCATTGAACATGATAAGATTCAACAAGTTACAAGAGAAACAGCACACTTCTATCAACAAGTAACATCTGCTGAAAAGTACGGCCACGGTGGTACATTTTACAACTTGTAAGCAATTCATGCGCACCATTTGTGCTCTGCCAAGTTCTTTAATGTCGTGTCCAGCATTTCTAATTGCACAAGTGGCTTTCCTATAAGACTTATGCAGTGTGTCGCCCCAGTAAATAGGTTCTGCTATCAAATGGTTACATAAATAAAGGCCTAGTCAAAAGTGAAACGAAGCCTAGCACTAGAAATAAAGAGGAAGAAAAGGATGCTGACTAGGGCCCAAAATTTCATCCGCATCAGAATGTTGAGGCCTCACTTACCTCCACTTGTCTCTCAGCTCCTTTTTCTCAGACCAAATCCAAGTAAAGATAATGGCAGCAACCAAGGCAGCAATTGTGAGTAGAAGAAGTGCATAGCTGAATTCGTCAGTCAGTGAATCATAAGTTCTTGACGGAGCAAGCTGGGTGTAGAAAAGATCCACACCATACGTGAAAACAAGAGTAGTGGACTCCAACTTTGCAGGAATAGCAACAATTCCACGCAGGGCTTCCACTTGAAGAGAGTGAGTCACATAGGACTGCATGGAAAAAATGACACAAGCAGAATGAATAATTATCCATTAGCGCAACGTAGTATGTCAAATTAAGCATAAATATAAATGGAAGTAAAAGAACATACATTTAAGCATAAATATAAAGTTAAGCACAATTATGTCATCTTTCATGAATGAAACTGATATCAACAAACCCCTTCACTTTTACACACTTTAACAAGGAAGATGTTCCTTGTTCAGTTTCAGTAAAAAATAAAAACAAGAGCAGTATAGCCAAACATTAATGGGCAAACTAATTTAATAGATACACCGGCCAAGTAATAAACTAGTTGTGCTGTGTACAAGCTAGTAATGATTTGGCAACAGCTAAATTCACAGATAAAAAAACTTGACGAGTTCTGAATGTATCATCAATGTATTCTTGTAGTTGAAAAAAGCACCATAAGTTAACTATACAACCAAGGCGTCCATGTTCCCAGTGTGTTGAAAACATATTGTGTTAGTTTGATTATACTCATAATAATGAAATAAATCCCGTTAGCACCACGATAGACACAAGGGCATCATTCTATTGAAGTTCTCTTTCTTGAACCACTAGTTTGGGTTGGCCTATTCTACATCAAAAAGATAACAAGACCATTTTTTTTTTAAAAAAAAAAAAAGGGACATCTGGGCCATAGTGGGTACTGGCCCTCATCAACATGGCCTAGCCCAGCCCATGACTGCCATTCTCTTGAAAGCAAGGCCATACATATCATTTATTTTACCAAATCCAAACAGAAATAAACCAATGTCCTAAACCTGTAACAAAAGCACAATATTGTATTCTATGCAATCACTCTAATGTGAACATTAGTATCTTCATGCCAGCACCAACTGGTGATACTAGATCACAACTTCGTCATGATAGGATAGTAACACCAACTAGTGATTTTGTTTTAATAATATAACATCAATGCGATTATTATAAACATGCTCATAATACAATGTGAACACAAAACTATCTTTTGATCATCAAGAAAAAAATTACCTGCGGAATAATAGGCAAAGAATCTGTTAATGGTATAATGCCCTCTTCTTTCTCTTGCTGTGTGGGATTCACTGAACGACGTGGGTCAAGAAAGCGCTTGTCAAGTGCCAAAACCTGCCGCCATATGTTTCATAAAAATATCATTCAAACTAAAAACATAGATATCTGTTTATTTCAAAATATTGTTGAATCAAGCATATGGATGCCACCAGTCTTTACGAGCTTGAGTTGTGATGCATTGGTTCGTAACCTATGGTTGATTCCAAGGATCAAAATCTTGGAACCGGAGGAAAAACCGCCCGGTGGCCGGTAACGGTAACCGGCCAGTTACCGGAAAAACCGGGAAAAAAGCGGTCAAAATTTGAAAACTGAAATTTGAATTGGCGAAGTTTTTCTCTCCCGGTAACCGCCGGTTTTTTTTCCTTAGTCGGTTCAAGTGGTGAACTGAAAATTAAGCTTGGCCCAAGAACTGGGGTTACGTTGGGATAACTTCTTATTGCTTAAGTCATGCGCTACTTCAATGAGCTCCGTAAGGGAATAAACTGATACATGAGAACTAGTGACTACTTGGTGCATAATCATAAAAAACAGATGGACTCAACAAAATCAACTCCAATGCACTAATGCACCAGTGACAGCATTCTGACAACAGAGTAGATGCTGATGGAATCACTGCAGATGCAGATTTGAACAAAACAACACCATGTTGCTAATAGAACATGTAAAGCCATGCATATGAGATTTTAAGAAGCGAAACCATGCTTTAGCAAGAACTATCCCAATTTGAAATTGAATCAATTGATAACTGCATGTTTTGGTTTGTATTGATATAAGAGATATCCAATTAGATGCAGATTCACATCCACTTTTTCAAAATGACTACATTCGGAATATACATGATGCTAGAAGGAACTAATAGGAGGTGCATCAATTTCCCCATACATGGTAGGAGGCAAGGATCAAAATCTCGGAACCGGAGGAAAAACCGCTCGGCGGCCAAAAACGGTAACCGGACGGTAACCAAAAAAACCGGCCGAAATTCGAAAACTGAAATTTGAATTTGCTTAAAAACTGGCCTAAATTCGAAAACTGATATTTGAATTTGCTAAACCGAAAAAAAAAGGGCCGATTTTTTAAATCCCGGTCCCCACCGGGTTTTCCGGTAACCGGCGGTTACCGGCCGATAACCGCTGGGATTTTGAACCTTGGTAGGAGGTGCATTAAAACCATGTCTGCATCCAACAAGGGTAACAAATGTACAATGACTTGTAATATCCATGCATAGGAGCCAAGTACCAAATGACAGAGTAGTGACAGACTAATTTGTGCATTTTGCAACTCTACAACTAAGCGTACACTACTCTAAACAAAAAAAAAAAGAACCTAAATAGAGTCTAATACTTTTTATTTAATTAAAAAATATTGGGATCATTTTTCTAAAAAAAAGAAAGTTCAGATGTGATCATAATTAAATACTCCTGGTTTTTCTTCTTTTACAAATTGCAAACAGCAAATAAAGGACAACCAATGATTAAAAGTAAATCAGTAAAAAACAATAGAAATGGTAATTGTGTTGAATTGTTTCTTATATAGGTAAACAAAAAAAATGGTGGCACCACATTCTAGTTCATAATAAAGGAGAAAAATAAGAAATACAAAAGCAAGACAGCAGACCTGGTCACCAATCGTGCCAATAAGAAGCTGCTTGGAAGTTATCCCCTTAGCTGTTTGTGTAACTGCCATTGCTTTCACTGAATGGGTAAAGAAGTATGACTGAGATTTCACCATCACCTCTGGGCGGGCATAAGAAGTAATTGGTGCTGACAAATTATGCTTCCCAAGTATGAGCTTCATAACATCTTTATTGTCCTGTATGTAAACTAGTGCAGTTATACTACCGTCTCCATCATAAAAACCATTAAATCAACTTATATAATTAAAACAATGTGCATAAGTCATACCGCTCTAGATTGATCATATATCTCAATCACTGCCATTTCAAATCTGTGAGCTCGGAGATTGAAATAATGATAGACAACCCAGTTCTCGCTTACAACCTTGAAGTACAAAAGCAATAAGCATGTTAATACTTAATAAGAAGAGAACTTAAAGAAAAAGATTTGAATATGTAAGCAAGACATTCCAGGATTTATAGCTTTGTTGTGATAAAATTCTGCATGAAGAGATAAAAACAGTGTGTAATTGTGTCATTGTGAAGAGATGAAAACATGCCAAATATATTGTGAAGAGATGAAAACAGTATGTAATTTTCCGTCATACACTCGTACACAAATGGGGACTGAAAGAAACAAAGGCAAAATAATAAAAGGTACAGTTATACTTACTGCATGTACAGGGCCTTGTGCACCATGATGAGTCACACGGTGCAGTATGCGTCCGGTGACAGCATCAATAAGATATGCCACAAGCCAAGCTTCTTCAGGTGCTGTAGATCCAATTTCACCAGCAGCTTTAGGAGACACAGTAGCAACAAAAACTAGATTCTTCGATAAATACTTATACATCACATCTTGATCAGCTATTATCTTCGCTTGAGTATGAACAACCTTCAGAACAAGAAACAAGCAAAGGTTATGTTATAACTTATTTTAAACAGAAATGTTGTACTACTTTCAATGAATAAAGCAAACAGAGGAAATGAACAGACCTCATTCATCTTTCGTGTTTCTGAGATAGCAATCCTTTCTGCATCAGACGGGAAAATGATAGACCATAACTCCTTTGTACTAAAGCAGTACTCATCATCCAAATTGGGGACACATGAGTTCTGTAATGAATACCCTCTGATAACATTTTTCTCAACATCTATGGAGTAGAAATACAAATTTGACATTTCATGAAGAAATACATTAAGGGCATCCAGAGATTTTGGATATAGATGAGCATGGGAGTTGGAATCAACAATAAGATGAAGTCGCTGCTCAGATGAATCCTTCAGTGTCAATGGAATAATTTGGACAACCGAATGGTCAAACCTCAGAGAGTTAAGTTCCTCTCCGGAATACGAATCAAGAATAGAGAGGACACCCGAAGCAACAGAATCTGCTCCAGATCTGCCAACAACAAGTACAGATGGGTTTTCATGCATCACACGGTGATGGGGAACCTGCCATTGGTATATCCTCAAGGCAGAAGGCGTTTCGCCAGATTTGGAGGCACGAAAGGACGGCAGCAAGTTTGACCAGACAACACGCCCATCTCCAGTATGCAGAGCTATCACTTTGCCAGCCTTTGTCAGTACAATAAGAAGTTTTCTAAATCCATTATGGTCTCTTGTCATCTTATTTTTCTCAGAGCTTTTGAGTCTCAATGCTTGGATTGCAGCAAGTTCATCAGAACTTGCAAGCATTAGAGTTCCTTTGAGTTTCAGCATGTGTCCCTGTATAAAAATCAAGAATCAACAAGTGCCATAAGCAAATTCTGATTTCTGAGAAGTACATCCAATAAAATGCCACACCACCGCACACACAAAAACATGCATGTGTGGCACTGTATCACGCTCGTGCGCACAATGGAAAAACAAAACTTGCGAATGAACACACACTATAACTTGACACAGTGCTAACATTAACTAAAGAGATTTGTACAGCAAAAACACAAACATGTCAATAAATCCTACAGAATTAACAAAAGATCGTAAATCTTGAATAAAGTTGGATCCCACTCTGCTTCACTAGCAGACTTTCTCAAAAGAACCTTTTTCTGAAGCTTTTTTTTAAAAAAAAATAACAGTTACTCAGTATTACCTTAAGCCATTCAAAGAGATTGTGTTCCACATCTGCAACTGAGACACCATCCTTCTCAACTGGCAATTCAGAAGTCGTTACATCAACAATTGAAGCAAGTCCATCCTCTCTGCTCCAAACAACCTCACCTTGCTGAACTAACAAGAGGGAATGATCTTCCATTACAACCAAAGCCCGAAAACCATGAGATTTATCAGTTCGGACATAATTATTCAAGAAGACCTTCGCAACACTGCCCCTTTGTTCATCTATATTAATTTTTTCTCTGATAACTTCATTTCTTACATCACTTGTAAATTTGACAATAAATTCAATTTGGGAATCCACATGTTGCACAATCGCAACAGCTTCATCTTTTTCTGTGATTGTTAGAGCATCACTCACAGCAGCCGGTTGGTCAAAGCTCTGAATTACTTCCAACCCATCAATACCTTTAAGTTTCAGGAGGGAAACAGAAGAAGATGCTTGCAAAGCTACGATACCATTGGACATCAAAGGTAGAAGTTTGACCATTCCAGATAGGTCATGAACATAATCTGAAATATGCACCTTCTTGTAGCTGATACTCTCACCCTTGAAGTCAATAAGAAACAGGGCTGACCTGGTCTCATCCAATGCTACCAGCACATTATGAGAACCAAGTGCTGTATCACCACAAAATCCACCAGGGAATGACTCTTGGATATCCTTTACAATCTCTCCAGTTTTAGCATTCAAATGATACAAAGCTATCTTTGAGGAACCAGCAATTCCGACAGCATATACAATATCATTCTCAGGTGACGGAACAACCTGCTTGATCTCTAAGCTGCACAGACATTGATGTACAAGTTAGTACTGTATTCCTGATGCTCTGAACAAGTAACAAGGCAGCAGAATTATGCATACCCATCAAGTGCAAACTCCTTTCCCCAAGAAATTACTCCATCGATGCTTGATATAGCATAAATCCATCGTCCAGCCGAAACTAAAACCAAATTATCCTTTGCCACTTTATTGTTTGACTGCAAAACACGAAGACCCATCACTCTAAAAAAGTACTATAAAAACAAATTTATTGTACTATCCATGTATGATAATTATTATATAATGGAAAATACACTGCCTATACAGACCAAAACATGCAGCAGCGGTTTTGATGGTGTGGAAGTTTGAATATTAGTTTCCCAGATCATCTGTCCATCAGGAAGATTCCATGCCCTCAATATACTACCTCCCGAAGAAAGAGTTATAACATCTGAAGAGGACATGTTAAAAATCAGATTGCAATAAACACTTTGCTTAGCACAGTAAAGATGAACTAATGCACTGAATATGTAGAAAATTTGGAAAGAAAAACAACAAACAGGTGGCACTATATCACATAAAGATATTTTATACAGTAACTACTTTCATAATTCTCATAGTTAGTCACAGAATCAAGTACACGTTGATGACATAAGCATTGTTCATACCACCAGGTGGGCAAAACTTTGTGACCTTTCAGAAAAATATATGAAATTTTCTGTGCTCAGGTTCGCTAATGGCAT
This sequence comes from Ampelocalamus luodianensis, assembly GCA_036346255.1. Classification (NCBI taxonomy): domain Eukaryota; kingdom Viridiplantae; phylum Streptophyta; class Magnoliopsida; order Poales; family Poaceae; genus Ampelocalamus; species Ampelocalamus luodianensis. Next base: position 47,423,328 of record CM070626.1, read on the forward strand.
CTCTTGGCTATACAATTCAATAGTCATGAACTCGTGATCCAGTGCCCAGCGGGTTTGATACTTTGATGACAAGCTTTGTTTTAATGTTCATTGCTCAATGTTAAGTACTAAGTCTCTTAAGTATTTGTACAATAAAAAGATGTTGCTTTTCCACTAATATCTTCTCGAGGCCAAAACAAAATGTATTGACCTTGAACCTCACCCCTTTGTTAAGACACTATTACTTACTAATAATCATGGCTACCTGAGTGATATTCTGTACAGAGTAAGTGGACCTCCACGAATCTCTATATGCATCTCCTATTGCCTAACTGGTACCTGGGACATATTTGCTGCTTCATGTTCTTATCTGGTATGTAAGTGTATGTATTATTGTGATTATGTGGTACTATCTCAGCTGATGCTGTAAGTAACACAAAAGTTATACGACTTGAATAGGCATCCAAAACAGAAATTGATGCTAGAGGAAAGCTAATCAGCTCTGTAGGATATTGATTCCATATGCAACATAGGAATGTTTACCAAGGTGTAATAATTTATAATCTATTTTAAACCTAAAAGTTAATAAGATTTTATCAGAAAATACATCATATACGTCAAAAGATTAATTATTGTATCCCAAGAATACGTTTATAGGCTGAATAAACATTAGTTGTAGCCCCAGCAATCTTGAGATTTGAGTTTTGCAAGCACATAAGCATGCTGCATGCGCTTTGGTTGTCCACACTCCACAGACTTGTTACCTAGAAAATTAGCACTTAGAAGCTTATCCGATGTCATTGATTTCTTTACGAAATGTCTAGTAGCTTCAATGGTACTAGTGCTACCAGAATTGAGGATACTCCCAACAGCCAGAGGTGACATGGAGATGATTAAAGATAACATTTGTATTGGAAAGCAGCAATCTTTCAGTTGAAAACATATTTATCAAACTGGCTAGTACATTGATCCAAGCAGGATCAATAACCACATCCAATAAAATAATAACCTATTTAAATCCATTCCGGAAGTAAAAAAACCGGTCTCCACTATTTTCAGTGGGCATACTTGTAGACAAGGGTATGGGTAATAAAAACATTGTTTGGAAAACATAAATCAAGCTTTTTGGAGAATATGGTTAGCAACACTAAATGCAAAGCAAATATGGAATCCCATCAAGAATGGAAGAAAACAAACAGCAACAACAGGGTCATTCTTCTCAAGAAAATGCTTCCAAATGGAAACAAAAATTTAGACTCACACTTTCCAAGTGATATACTAAGCTGATCCACAGGGTCATTCTTCTCAATGACATGTCGCCAAACTGCATCACACAAAATTGAAAACATTAAGGAAAGGACAGAAACATCTGTACACAATGTTTAGCACAACTGCAGCATCCTTGAGAAAATATGCAATTTTGGTTTGTTAACCGGGGACTCACATATATCTCCTGAACGAAGATCAAGAGAAGCGATCACATTTTCCTCTGTCAAGACAACAACACGCCTCTTTCCACTCTTCTGGCTGTGGTAAACTGCCTGCTTTACTTTGCCGATGTACTTCTGATGCCTGCAAAGAACATCAACATCTTAAATGGTGATATCGGGATCAGTCCCTGATATTGCATATTGCTAGTTAGAAATCTAAGTAGTGTTAAGTGATGCATCGGCCAATAAATCAATGATTGGATATCAACATAGTGAAATCTACAGCGGCTTACAAGGAGTAAATTTTAAAAATAGAACCAACACACCATCACAGTAGATACGATGAAATATCTGTTTCCATTAAAAACCTCAGCTACTGGGATTAATATACTGCATGACCTTCAAAAGCTGTATATGTATAATATGCATGAAAGGGGACAGATCACTAATACATTTGGAGAGTACTATATCAGCATCCTTACAAACGATTGCAAAATTGATTATTATGCCATGTTAGTAATTGTTCTAGAGAGCTACAAATCAAAGAACCTATAAACCCGATGCCAACGCAGGAGCACCCATGCGAACTAAAGCAATTGAGCAAAGCAAAGACCAGCTAAGTTACCCTGATGATGACATTCTAAGTTGCATATTCATCAATCATCTGCATTGAATACATATGCCCAAAGGGAAAACTGTGTTGTCACACTCGCAGTAGAGCAATCAGAAACTACAATTGGAAACAACTCACAGCTAATATAGGAGAAACAATCCACCGTTATCCACACAAGTCATAAACAACAACAAAAAACAAGGATCTGAGACAAAATACACGCTCTAGGAAAGCACTCAAACCCTAACATTCACATTCCTCAGACCAAACCTATAATTAAGCAATAGGTGCAAAACCAACAACAGAACCTCGGACCTAATAGTTGCATAACACAATTCTCCACTTAAAATTCAACACACAGAATAATCTGATCTGATCTGCAAAAAGCGCAAACCAACTCCAAGGCTGGAGCAACCGGTCCTCTCGTCACATGCAACCCTATCATCTACCCAAACACGTACTTCCAACGGCAAAAAGAATAGTATGAACTAGGATACAGCCATATTACTCACTTATAGCTAAAAACACTTCTTTCCTAGTCTAAAAATCATAAATCTAACCATTAAACTCCATTGCTACAGAAAAATTCACTGGAAAGCTAACAACCACTTTATCGGTCGCCTAAAAGCCTCCAAAAACCCTACACTGACACGGCGTATGACCCCCCACACCACATTCGAATCGCGATCTGAACTAGAAACTTGAAGCCCCGCTGCATCGCATCGGCCAAATCAGATCTAGGCGAGGGAGGGGCGGATCGGATCTAGGCTAGGGGAGGCGCGACGAGGTACCGTACCAGTCCGCGAGGCCGACTTGGTCCTCGTAGACGGCGGCGGCGAGAGTGGCGAGGAGCCCGAAGAGGACGAGGAGGAGACCGCGCGGCGGCGGCGCCATCTCGGAGGAGATTCGGATCCGATCTCACGGCGGCGTCGGCGTGGTGTCGTTTACTGCTCGGGGTGGGGGATGGGAGTCATCGAGGAGTTGGGAGTTGTTTCGGTGTTTAAGGGTGTGGTGTCAGAATGGCAGGCCCAATTGCTGGATGGCTCGGCCGGCTCGTTTCGGAGATCGCCGGGCACAAGCCGCACACGGCACAAGTGGCACAAATATCGGATTTTACCCTCTCACAGAAGAGAAATAGGACGATTTGTCTGCAGTTAAGTTCGTTTCAATAAAAAGCCATTGAACACATGGTATCAGTGTTATATTTTGGGAGAGAAGTGTGAATCTGTTCCCTGAATTCTTGATTGTATTGCAAGAGCCTAAAATTTTTGATTGTATTGCAAGAGCCTAAGGAGCAATATATAGTGTACAAGTGAAACTCTAGACTAAAAACCCTAGCTAGACTACAATTACATAACTACCCCTAACCCATATATGACTATTACATTACTACTTTTAACACCCCCATGCAAACTCAATACGTATGCAATAGCATTGAGTTTGAAAAGGACAACATTAAAAAAAGATAAATCCGAAGTCTGAGCTTGAAGATGTCGTTGAAGCATGCAACTCTTGAACAAAAATTGTCCTTTGGCTCTTCACACGAATGTCTTGATTTTGAGATGTTGAAACGGACAGGAATAGAGAGATATGTCAAATCAAGCCGATGAAGAGAGAGATAGAGATAAAGATGCGAACCAGATCCGCCCACCCAAGAAGTGAGGTGGCGGTGTCGAATCTGGCGCTCGACGAAGGTAAAGACGAAGAGACAGTTGATGATAACGACAATAAGGCCATTGGTCAAGAGTCGCAGTCGTAATGATGCGAAGATGTGTAGCAAAATGGCTACAAGAGAGGACCAAGAGGGCAAAGTCGTATCAACAACGATGATAGGGGTGACCGCACTCGATCCAATAGACGGACCGTGGTAACCCGAAAAGAAAGAAGCAATCGGCTGATCGACAAAGGATTTGATGAACTGGCACAACTTTGACGAACTCAAAAAGAGATGTGGTGGACTTGGATAGACTCGATGGAAATTAAAGGAAATAGACTAAAGACACTAGCAGCAACAACAGACATTAGCATCATGATACTTGTAGCAGCACCGAACAAACACAGTAGCAAACCACTTACTCATCACATAACAGTCGGAGGGCAAGCACAGCTTCCCAATCGGGCCCATATAGTGCACGTTGGCCCATTAAGAAAAGGAACACAGGGGAGGGTTGGGCATTCCCTTCCCTGTTTTCCACCATTGGCGGCGCAGCCTCCATGGACATTGTCTAGCGAGAGGAATGGGCGGCCGATTGAAGCTTCAAGTAGGCGAGGCCGCGAAGGCGCTTGACAGAGAGCTCCTCCTGAAGCGCATAACCCAACAGGCAGCTAGCGTGGCAACAGAGGCGACGCCGACGGCGCATCCGCATTGCGGTCGTTCACTCAGCTTCCTCCCCCAAGGATCCCGAGGCAGAGAAGATCCCTCGTGAGATGAGACGGTGTCGGCCAATGCTGGATCCACAATCCCCGTGGGCTTGGCGATGCTTCGTTGGTGGCAGAAGCAGATGATCGATGAGATGCTTCTAGCTCACGCAAGTGAAGATGGAACTGCTCAGGCAGCCAGCGATGATTCCCACCGGATCTGGTCGAGCAAAGGCAACGAACGTGATGGAGCGACTCAGGCACGTCGCCCCGAGCGAAAAGGTGCTGCTAGCAGCAGACGGCGACGGTGGGTGACGACCGGAGGCGAGCTCGAGGGGACGACCGGAGGCGAAGAGGCCGACCTCCAGGGGAACGAGGTGCGAATACAGGCCAAGGCAGTGTGGATCCAGACGAGCACGACCTCCAGAGCAGGTGCACGACCTCTAGGCGAAGAGATCTGGGAGCATGGGTCCCGAGGCGACCCAAGGCGGAGGTGACGCGAAGCAGAGGATCCAGTCGGAGTCGGAGCGGAGGAGGATCCGATCGTCTCCAGCGGCGGCGATGCGGATCCAGCCGAATCCAACTAGCTGTGATGCCCCAGGCGACGATGGCGACGGTGGAGACCAACCGATTTGGTCGGTGAGGGCGGGGCAGCTCCTGGTCGGGTAAAGCGACGACGGAGGAGCTCCGGATCCCACCAGATCAGCGAGGACAAGCTCCAGATCGACGAAGGAGCTCTAGATGGGTGAGGTCTGGATCCCGTCGGGCAAGAAGGTTTGGTGAGGTGGAGGGCAAGAAGATTAATGCTGCTGGAAGAAGAAGATGCTGCTAGAAGAAGATGAAGAATTGAAGACTGAGACTGCTGCTATTTACACAAAGAAACTAAACTACTAATATGCTAAACAACGAGATTGATGCTGCCCCTGGGAGTGGAGATTTCTCCACCGGGGGCTGCAGCGATGGAAGATGATGGAAGCTAGACTATGAATCTATGCTCTGATACCATGTTAGATTTTGAAAGAGGAGTGAAATGGGGGCTGAATTCTTGATTGTATTGCAAGAGCCTAAGGGGCAATATATAGTGTACAAGTGAAACCTTAGACTAGAAACCCTAGCTAGACTACAATTACATAACTACCCCTAACCCATACATGACTATTACATGGCTACTCTTAACAATCAGATCTTAAACCACAAAGTTGTGCGCCAATTAGTCATTTGCCCATTTGTATTTTAAATCAATGTCTAATTCCTTATGTTGCTACAACATCATTTGGTGTTTACTGCTCAAGTAGTTGGGAGTTGTTTGGTGTTAAGGGGGTGTTTGACATGGCTCCAACTCCTAATTTTCAGCCCCAACTCTTATATTCTCATTCAATCCACTCCTACGAGAATCTAAAGCTGTCAGAGAAAGTATTTTGCTACGAGGTTGGCTCCAGATCCAAGAATGAGAGTATTGTATGCAAAATATCTATATCACCCATGATTTTGGCACTCGTATATTGTTTTGTATATATTACTAGCTTATTTAACTGGCTTTTGTATGTTGTATACATATGATCTGCTTCCTTATTTGATACCTATAAGATCATCTAAAATGCATTGATATTTCTCAAACTTAGCCAATAGTGCTTCAACTTTGATTTTGTTGTAACTTCAACTTTTCCATGGGCTTCCTTTGACTAGAGATGAGTTAAACAAGCCTAGTGTGCATCACAACTAGCTACTCAACCTAACCAAGCTCAAGCTACTAGCCTAGATCCCTTTAATAGTACGGCCAAAGCGAAAACAAAGAGTCTATTACTACAATGATCCATCCCCGACTCCTTGGATCATTTCTAAACACACAAAGTCCTTAATCTTCAACTAATTCCATGCTTTGCCTTTAATGTCCATTTAGGGTCAACACTTAGCCCATATATTCAAACCATCATCGAGACCTAACTTGAACTAATTCTTCACAAAATAGTTAGTCCCGATGATTAAGTAGTCATTAATCACCAAAACACGAATTAGGGGCCTATATGCTTACAATCTCTCCGTTTTTAGTGATTGATGACAACCAAACCAACACAAAAGATATAAAAGAATTTCAGGTATATGTCATGAGCAAAAGCAAAGCATATACTTGACAAGATAAGCACACAAAAGCATTGATCCAATATATAAGGAAAGTAAAGAACATGATCAAGCATGTAACTGAAGTAAGCATGGGACAGAGCATATGTGAGCATGATACATGATAAACAACATGGCACACAAGCTCAAGCATGATATAAGATAGCTCCACATAATATAAAATATCTCCCCCTAAGTCTATGCATATCAAGAGGTCTTACATAATAGAATTTTGGTTACTTTGTAAAACTTATTTTTTTAAGAGGTTGGCCAATATAAAGAATTTGGAGAATGCACTCGACTAACCTTTTTTCAAGATAATTTTTCAAATCATAATTTTGGACATAAGTTTTTTTAATGCAAATAAATTTTGGTCTCTTTTTTATGATGGAAATTTTTGAAAAAACATTTAGAAACCATTCGATACAATATAGTACATTTGCATGAGAAAAGCATTTTCCAAATCATTTTTGCTAGAAAAAATAGGTCATTTTTCAAAATGCCATCTAGCAAAGTATTGATTTGTTCACATTTAGGGTTGCAAGAATACATGAGAGGTATAATACTCCTCCTTAATGTGATATTCCCATTTGAGCTCACAAAAGCCACAACAACTAAGACACAAAACTACAAACCACTAAGCAAGCAAGGCATATATTACATATGTACATGGCAATATATTGCAAGAAAGGTAAATGTGCTCATGCAATGTTAGAGGAATCTATGATATTTAACTCATGCCTCAACTAGCAAAAGCAGGCCTCATCTAAGGGTTTGGTGAAAATATCTACAAGTTGATCCTTGGTTCGGACATGGCTTAGCACAATGTTACCTTTTGCAACATGATCCATAAGGAAATGATACCGAATATCAATGTGCTTTGTACGTGAGTGTTGAATAGGGTTATTTGCTATTTTTACGCACTCTCATTGTCACACAATAGAGGCACACTTTTGAAGGTGATCCCATAGTCTAGAAGGGTTTGCTTGATGTACAATATTTATGCACAACAACTACCCGCGGCAATGCACTCCGCTTCGACAGGAGAAAGTTCAACCAAGTTTTGCTTCTTTGAAGCCCATGAGACAAGGGATCTACATAGCATATGATATCTCCCCAAAGTGCTTTTACAATCAATTTTACACCTGACATAATCCGAATCTGAATAGCCAAGCAACTCAAATTTTACACCTTTAGGATACCACAAGCCAATGCTAGAAGAGTGTTTTAAATATTTAAGAATTCTCTTAACGGCAACTAGAAGCAATTATTTAGGGGAAGCTTGAAATCTAGCACACATACAAACACTAAATATAATATCGGACCTAGATGCAATAAGGTAAAACAAGCTACCAATCATAGATCTATAGAGTTTTTGGTCAACCGGGGTACCTCCCACATATAAGTTAAGATGTGTGTTTGTAACCATAGGAATATTGATGAGTTTTGCATCTTCCATTCCAAAGTGCTTGAGGAGGTTCTTAATGTACTTTTCTTGATAGATAATGTGCCCCTTCAATTGCTTGACTTGAAATCCAAGGAAGAAGCTCCACTCCCCTATGATGGACATTTCAAACTCCCTAAATATTGTCTCTAGATTCCTTGCAAAATTCCTGATTAGTCGATCCAAAAATAATATCATCAACATATATTTGATGTATGAAGAAATGATCATCAAAATGCTTAGTGAACAAAGTAGAATCAACTCTCCTGATTTTGAAACCCTTAGAAAGTAGAAAGCCTCTAAGACGCTCATATCAAGCTCTTGGCGCTTGCTTTAGCCCATATGGTGCCTTAGATAACTATACATGGTTTGGGTGTTTAGGGTCTTCAAACTCGGGAGGTTGTTCTACAAAGACTAGTTTCGAAATAACACCATTCAAGAAGACAGATTTAACATCCATTTGATATAGCTTGATATTAAAACATGATGCAAAAGCTAGAAGGATACGAATGGCTTCAAGTCTTGCAACCAGAGTGAATGTCTCTCCAAAGTCAAGTCCTTCAACTTGGGAGAACCCTTGAGCAACTAATCTTGCTTTATTACGTACCACTACTCCATGTCCATCTTCTTTGTCACGGAAGACCCACTTTGTGCCAATGACGTTGTAATCGTGGGGACGTTACACCAATGTCCACACTTCATTGCGGGTGAAGTTGTTCAACTCTTCATGCATTGCATTCACCCAATTCACATCACCAAGTTCTTGATCTACATTTGTGGGTTTCAAATAAGACACAAAGAGTAATGTTCACAAAAAAGATGCTAGACGATAATGAGTTTGAAGTCCCTTACTAACATCCTCCAAGATTTGATCAATGGGATGGTCTTTGGCAATGATATCATGACTTTGACTTGAGATGAAGGAGAAGGTACTATATCGTCATCATCTTCCTTGGCTTCATCTTCATCAACTTGAGGCGCCGTGGATGATGAGGGTTGAGCTTCAACTTGTACCTCTTGATCATTCTCCTTTGGCTTGATATCACCAAGAGACATATTCTTCATTGCACTTCTTATACCTTCATGACCTACATCATTGAAATTCTCATGCTCTCCTTGAGAGCCATTAGATTCATCGAACTCAACATCATAAGTCTCCTCAACAAGCCCGATGGTATTGTTGAAGATAAGGTAAGATTTTGAGTTTGAAGAGTAACCCAAAAGGAATCCAATGTCGCATCGCCTTTGGAACTTTCCAAGATGGGTGCGTTTTTGGTAGATATAGCATTTGCATCCAAACAGTAGGAGATATTGGGTTTTCTCTCTACTAAGAGCTCATATGATATCTTCTTTAAGAGCCGGTTGATAGCATGACAAACGGTGTTGATGGCCTCCGCTCAAAATCGATTCGGAGTACCATACTCATCAAGCATCGTCCTTGCCATCTCGATCAACATCCTATTCTTTTGCTCAACAACTACATTTTGTTGATGTGTGTATGTAGCGAAAAGCCCACGCTTAATACCTATCTCATCACAATATTCTTCAATGTTAATATTTTAAAACTCGATTACATTGCTACTATGGATTTTCTTGATTGGGGTTTCAAATTCATTTTGGGCCCTTTTTACAAACCTTTTGATATCACCGAAGGCTTCGGACTTGTCTTGTAGAAAGAAAACCAAAGTAAACCTTGAGTAATCATCAACGATGACTAAACAAAAAAGAATTGTCCCCGATGCTCGTATAGGACGTTGGATCAAACAAATCCACATATAAGAGTTCTAGCGGTCTAGATGTGGACAAGAAATTCTTTGTGGGATGAGAGTTTGCCACTTTGATGCAAACATCTTTAGCTATGTTGTTCCATATAGTGTTTTCAATTCATCAAGTACCTCAGAACAACATGAGCTTACTAAAAGAGTTGAAGAGCAAGAGAAGCTTGTGGGTGAAGCTTGTGCAAAGAAGCTTAACCAACAAGTGAATCTGTTCCCTGAATTTGCTTTTAATTTAGTTGAGAATATTATACTACCTAATAGAGGGTCATCGCTTGTTGTTAGGTTTGGAGGAGAATGTTTATGGGAAGATCAAAAACATGGTACTTCTTGGGGTGTTTTGATGCTCACAAACATAGCATACGGCCCGTGGGAGGCATGGGAGGTAGGGGCGCATGAGACAAACAATAGATGGTGTCGTACTGATCTTGAAGTTCACGACGATCTTTGTAGCAACTCGGAAGGATCTAGCATGCACAATATATATAGTTGGAAAACCTATCAAGTCTACTTTCCAACAGATCAAACGACATATGATTTAGAGCTTTCTACAAAAAGTCATGGCTATTGGAGTGCATGTTGCACATGCAGACAGAGCGACATGCGAGAGTTGACAAAGTTGACGAGTACGTGGCTTATACGACATGTTGGGATGGTATACAGCTATGCCACAATGTTGCAATGGTTTACAATAATTCCCTTCTCAAGTTTCACACGGATTCAAGTCGTTTCAATTAATGAAAGTGAAGATCAAAAGGTTTGTATTCAATTCGGATTCAGAATCAACGTCAAATTCGAATTCAGAATCTAAATTCAAAGTTTTAAAGAAAGAACATGTCTTACTCTAAAATAATTATGATGTTCTAAAAGATGAACATGAAAAGCTCCTCCTAAATGAATATACTAGCTCCAATGTGGATATAGGCGTAACATGTAATTTAATAGATGATTTGCCATGCATAGCTCCTATTTCTTGCAATTCATCTAAAGTCAATATATCCACTTCATGTGATAATTTAATTGATATGCCTTGTTGTTCTAGTGAAAATATTTCTATTTCCTCTATGTCTTGTGAGACTAACCTTGTAAAGGAAAACAAAAAACTCAAGACCCAAGTCTCAAAATTGAAAAATGACTTGGATAAAAGCTACAAAGGAAAAGCCACTCTTGATGAAATATTAAGCAAGCAACAAAATGTGAACGACAAGAGTGGAATTGGGTTCACTCCCATGAAGAAAAGGGAGAATAGCAAGACAAGGCACAATGCAAGACACACGAAAAATGTTAAGTGCTTTGATTGTCATCAAAAGGGTCACCTCTCCTCCATATGCCATAACAAGGAAGATTACAAGAGAGGACTTGGCTTCATTGCCAAGAAAAAGGTGAAGAGCATCCCAAAGCAAAAAGAAAAGGAATACACGAATATCAAATGCTTTGGATGTTATGAGAATGGTCATATTGCCTCGGTGTGCCCAAATCAAATGGATGACATGTCAATATCATCAAGGAAGAAGCAAACCGGCAAGGAGCAAGAGAAGAATTCAAAGGATGGAAGAAAACATCCAACTTGCTACAATTGCCGAGAGAAAGGATATTTTAGTAAGGAATGTCCTAAAGGTATCACTCCTAAGCCAATTATCTATAATGATCATTATATACTTAGGAAGGATAGAAATGACAATGTGTTTGCTAAGAATGTTAGTTTACATAAAACAAATGCTAAGGTCATTTGGGTGCCCAAATCCATTGTGACTAACATTCATGGACCCAACCAAGTATTAGGTACCAAATGCGCTTAAATGCTTAATAGGTACTTGGAGATGCATTGGAGGTTTGGCTCACACATGAAGAGGTGGAATTCACCATATGCAAAATTGGAGCCAAGCTTAAGGATGATCAAGTTATATCATAAGCCAATGCTATTTCGGTAATAAGTACTTACATTAAAGTATCTAGACCCTTTATGCCTTTTGTAGGTTGTATTCATGAAAATCTTATAAAAGGGGTGTTCTTGCTCTTGTGCTAAAATTTCCTTATTAAAATCTTGAGCAACATGGTTGTGGCACATTAAGGGGGAGTGCTAAGTCATTTACATGTATATCACATCCCTAAGTGTGCTCAAATTAATTAAGTGCTAATAATGTTTTTCAAAATGAGCCTTTTAGCCAAAAGTCAAAAATTTCATAACTATAAGTAATCCTTTGAAAAACTAGTTGCAAAATGTATACAAATGCATTTCAAAGGTTTACCAAAGGCTTTGGTTCAAGAAAAACCTATTTAAAGTGAAAATGAATTTCAAGCCAAAAATATAGATCATAATATCTTGTTTTTGATTTAAACTAGATTTTTGTGTAAAATCTATTCTAAAAGGAATTTGAAAATCTTTTCAAAAGGAAAATCCTAGAGTTGGCTATTCTAAACCTTTTCGGTATTCAAATGATTTCCAAAAGACTAACTCATCAAAAGTTATTCGATTTTGAAACTCGTCCAAAATACTAGTTTGACCTAAGTGGTCACTTTCTAACACTTAAGCGAATTTTGCCATATGAGCCAAAAATTATTCACATGAATTTGTCCATAATGGTATTTATGACTCATACATAAAAATGGATGTTTTAAAAAATGTTTAAAATCTATTCTTTTGTTCACTTTGGCTCCATTCCAAGCTCTATCCCTGATTCTCCAGAAAAATCAGAACTACTGGCATTCTATCTACGGTACTACCGACTTGCGGTACTACCGGTCCTTGAACTGCGGTATTACCGATTATCCTGACAAAACAACCAATCTCAAATTCTTTCAATTCTAAATCTATTGTGGTTGTTTCCCAAAGTTAAGATTGATTCTTGTTATCTTTGCAAGCTACCCTCAAATGCTTATCTTGATCACCTTGTGATATTCTTATTATTACAAGTGATATTTCTTATTCAAGTGGTAGCTCCTTTGATCATCATAACCATGGAATGAAATTCACCCTTGTTTGACAAGTGATATTCTTTCAAATGATATCAACTTATTCCTTATTGTGGTATCTTTTTAAGTGGTATCTAATTTCATTCCATTCAAACTTGAACCAACTTTGGCTACTCCTTTTAGTCAAGATGTATATTGATTCCTTGCAAGCTACTCACTACTATTTCTCCTTGATTGCAAATTGCAATTATTCAAGTGGTATTCTTTCTAATAGTAGCTTCTCAAAATCATCTTGACATCGGCATGACTCATTCCTTACAAATGATATCATCTTATTCCTTCAAGTGATAATTTTTTTAAAAAAATAGTATCAAACTTCATTCCTTGCCGATCATGCCTCTCTTGACCAAGCTCGTGTACTCTCTATAGTATACAAGTGGATTCTCTCTTATCTTTGGATGTCTTCTTTGAAGAATCTTTGCGAGAGAAGTTTCAAGCACCTTGCAAATTTCAAGTCTTGTTGATATGTAGTATTTACATGTGGTATCTAAAAGTGTTTCACGACTTTCTTTCAAGTGTGATCCACAAATAAGACATCTTCTAGTGCTTAACGCCAATAAGGGAGATTGATTTGACTAAGAGAGCCTTTGTGTGTCAAAGAAGTAAAACCTTTGTGTAAGGAGGACTTATTTATGAAAAACTTATTAAAATTTTTGTTCTTACTTAATAGGGGGTAAAGTATTAATATTGAGAAAACTATTTTACCTATTTGCCCAAAATGATTTATGGATCTTGTGAATACATTTTTTTTTATTCTCATTTGCTTCATTTGATATTCTTGGAGTGAGATTGTTAATGATATGCAAGTTTAGCCTTTTCAAAGAATTTTCTTGGTCAAAAGTCAAATATCTTATTTTAAAATGTCAAAATTTATGAAAAACGAGATAAAAATACTTAAATATGTATTTCAAATGTTTTTCAATGCTTTTTAAGTAAAAAAATTCCTATTTTAGAAACAAAATAGCAAATTTGGTCTCAAAAGGATCTTGTTCGTTCTTGTTTTTGAATTAAATGACATATTTTCATAAATCAAAATCCATTGAGTTTTTGAAAAAGTTGTCAATACCAAACTCAAAGGGTTGGCCATTTCAAACATTTATCTAGTTCAAAGTTTTTACAAAATACCAATCGTTGAAAAGTTGTATCCATTTGAAGTTCGCCGAATAACAAGCTTTTACCCAAAATGATATATTCTTGCATATAGTGAGTTTAGCTTTTTGAGCCGTATTTCTTTGAGTATCTTGGTTTGAAATAGTATTTCTAACTCATACAAAGCCAAGAAAGCGAAAAACTCCATGAAATTCAATTTGGTTTGCATTTTGAACCTTTAATGCAAAATCATTCTCTTTTCTTGCCTACAAAGCGCTTTTTGCCATATCTTTTGAAAGAAAAATCATTTTTCAAAAATTCTTCTTGGAAAACACTTGAAATAGTCCAAAGTTTAATTTTGGAAATCTTCAAAATATTTGGACTTCTTTTTAAAAGGTTTTGCCTTTTTCCTCTCTTTGTACAAAAATTTGGCCTACAAAGCGCATTTTGGCATATCTTTTGAATGGAGACTCCTTTTTTGAAAATTCTTGTTGGAAAAGATTCTTAGGAGTCCAAAGTTTGTTTCTGCAAAATTTGAATGTATTTCGACTTGATGTGAAAAAGTTTTGACTTTTTCTCACTTTGATCAACTCGTTGAAAATTTAGATTTGTGCATGTTTTGAGCTGATTTGTGATTTTTGTATCTCCAAATGGGTTCATAATTGAGGAATATATGATGATTATATTTTATCCTCTATAGTTTATCTTATATGCCAAATTTTCTCAGATTTATTGGAGCTCATTTAACCAGTTTTTTAGCCATCTTTTGAAGCTTAAATGGAATTGTCAAAATCTGAAAAACCTGAAACTTTGTGATGTTCATATCTTCAAAATGGTTGATTTTTGGTTGAGACTCACAAAATGAAAATTGTGTGTATTTGTAAGGACTAGCTCCATAATTTATTTTAGATTTTTTGGAGCTTGTTTCCACACTTTTCCCAATGCACATATCTCTTTGGAAATTGAGAAAATGAGCATGGTATCTTCATAAAAAATGTTTCTTGAGAAGATTTCAAGAGTGAGCTTATTTGAATATGTTCCAAATATCATTTCTTTTATAAAACTCAAAATATGGCCTTATTTCAAGTTGTTTGGCTCTTTTCGGTCATAAAGGGGGAGTTTGTGATTTATCATGGTTTTCTTCAAACTTCTTGAAACCAAACCCCCAAATTGGTCATTTGTATCTATTTCATACTCTTTATGACCAAAATAAAATGAATTCTATTTTTAAGCTCATGGTTTTGCAAAGACTCTCTTTTGGCTTAGATTTGTTTTGGATTTTTGGTGATTAATGCCAAAAGGGGGAGAATTTGTGTGAGCTACATTTGGATGTTCTTATGATTATTTTATTTGATATTCTCTCTTGTGATGCCAAAAAGGGGGAGAATTCTCTAAGTTTTATGCATGCATAAAGTCAAATAAGCTTTCTTTTTTATCATATGTTGACCTATATCTAAATATTGCTATTAATGATGGATTTGTCATCAATCACCAAAAAGGGGGAGATTGAAGGATCTAAACCCGTCATTATGTGTTAATGAAGTATTTTGGTGATTGATGACAAATACACTTGTGAGACTAACACTCTTATTGTTATATCATGTTTAGTCTCAGCTTGGATATAAAAGCAAAAATCCAAACAGGTATGTATTCATTAATGACAAATGCACTTATGAGACTTACACTCTTATTGTTATATCATGTTTAGTCTCAGCTTGGATATAAAAGTAAAAATCCAAACAGGTATGTATTCATTAATGACAAATCTATTTGTGAGACTAACAATTCTATTGATTATCTATTGCTTAGTTTTGTTTGGATATAAAGATGAAAATACAAGAGGTATATATTTTACTTCTTATAATATCTTGTTGCATTCCTCGGATCCAAAATATAGGTTAAACTCCACCAAAAAGGTTAACTTGGATATGTGCATATGTTTCCATTACACATTTGTGTATGCACACATTTAGGGGGAGTTCATTCTATATTTTGTGGTTTCATTAGTATTGATCCATATTTTCTTTCCACATATATTAAGGATCTTTACTTTGAAATATATCTTTGAATATATTTAACTTGTGTAGTTAATATATTCATATGAGTATATACAACTTGTGTAGTTCGTATACACTCATATTTAGTATATACAACTTGTAGTTCGTATATACTCATGGTATATATAACTTGTGTAGTTCATATATATTCATGTTACTTTATATTCAATTATTTGCAATTGTGTTGTGGGACTAATGTGTGTGCTAAGATGTTTTCAAGGCCTAGTCCCGGAGTTTGAATGATGACATGAAAAGAAAATGCAAAGGTGATAAAAGATTGACATGGCTCAAGACAAAGGAGTCATGCATTGCATTTCGAAAAGCTTCTGGAAGAAGTTTAGTGGGAATCGGTATGATCGCATTTGGTAAGCGGTACTACCGATGTGCGGTAGTACCGGAGTTCATGTGGCGGAACTACCGCGTAGCGGTATGACCGCAAATATGTTGGCGGAACTACCGCAACCCAGTTGTTCCGTTTGTTGTTTGGCGGTATGTAAATTCCAAAGAAAGTGTTTTTCTGTATTTTTTGAGCCTCTGAAAATCGGTAGTACCGCATCTGAGAAATGGTACTACCGGAGAGCGGTATTACCAGCTGCTAGTTGGCGGTAATACCGCACCTGTCAGTAATGGCTTGTTCATAAGCATTTAATGCAAGTATATCTTGATAATTAATGTTAATCATTGTTGGACTAACATTTTCCATGAGTTGGATAAATAGGTTATGTTCCAGGGTAATGGAAACTTCGGATGGCATCATGAGTTGATCGTAATCAAGTCAAGGTTCAAGAAGAGAATGCATCATGTGTTGATGCATATCAAGATCTCGAAGAAGAGATGATCATGAGTTGATCATCAAGTCAAGAGAAGACTCATCATGTGTTGATTGAGGTCAGTAAAGGATGCATCATGGGTTGATGCATGTCAAGATGATGACCCGGACTTGAAGTGAAGATGTGCGTCATCAAGCTTCAACAAGATGCTCAAGGCAAAGGTATGACTAGCTAGGGCTAAGGATGTGTTCCTAGTCTTTTACCGGTCTTGGTGTTTGGTTGGAAGACCGGATTGCTAGTATAGGTTGTCGTACTATTAAGAGGGGTCTTGTCTAGTAGCTTGAGTCTCATCATGTGTTGATAGCTCAATCTTGCTTGCTCTAGCTCATCGTGGCATGATGGTATTATTTGCGAATGTGTTTTGCAAATAGTCGAGGCTCATGCATTTAATCCTTGTAACATGTGACTATACTTTGCAAATGTGTTTTGCAAATGATTGAAGTCCATGTACCTACTCCTTGTGGCATGATCTAAGTTTGTAAATATGTTTTGCAAATAGTTAAGATTCATGTGTATACCCTTGACATGGTCTAAGATTGCTTGTTGCTATTTCTTTGGACTTAGACCATGGTAGTGGCTCTTTTGAGTTGTGCTTTTTGATTTGATCAAATGTGTTTGAGATCAATCAAATAGGTGGGTTGTGTAGCCCTCTGAATAAGCTTTCAATAGAGTCCAAGATCACTCAATTCCGACATCAGAGTCAAAAGTTATGACCTTTTTACCGAGTGTCATTTGTGCTGAAAATTAGGCTGCGGTAGTACCACCCTTATAACAGTGGTAATACCGCAGAACGGTTGTACCGCCCGTATAACTGCAGTAGTACCGTACCAAAGTTTTAACGGCTTGTTTTTATCCGTTAATGCACCCTTTCCGACCGTTGAGTCAAAAACGGTAGTACCGGCCCTTGTGAGTGCGGTATGACCGCATTTCGGCTGAGTTTGCTGATTTCATCTCCCAACTGTTAGTTTTTATATGTGGGCTATAAATACCCACCTTGACCGGTTGAGAGACAACTTTTGGCATCCCATTTCACTTACTTGAGCTAGTGTGGGCTTCTCCACTCAATTGTGCATGTGTTGCACCTTGTGAGCAAAGGGAGAGGGTCTAGTTGCATGTGTTGCAACTAGAATTGGATTGAGCATCCAATTGTGCATGTGTTGCACTCGGTGAGAGTCAAGCAAGGGGCTTGGTTTATTACTCTTGGTGTTTGCCGACACCTAGATGGCGTGGAGGCGTCGTGGTCTGGTGATCTTCTCAAGTGAAGCTTGTGAGAAGACCCGGTGTTTGTGAGTGGCTTGGTGCTCGCCATCTCCGGAGTAGAGTAAGAGCAACCCTAGTGAAGCGAGGTGTTGATACCTCGGAGGAAGGCTTAATTCGTGAATCCGGCCCAATTGGTTTGGGTTTCCCTCAACGTGGATTAGGGGAGACCGGCAAGTCTCCGAACACCACGATAAAACATCGACGTGTCTTCGTGGTGTGGTCTCTAGTGCCTTACTATTGCATTTACATTCATTGTGTATGAATGCTTGCTTTACATTGTGCAATTTATATACCTTGTATTAAATTGCTTATTTATTGTATATGATTGCAATAGTATCATTTACATTGCTTAAATTGAATTGCTTACAAGTCCATGCTTGATTGATTATTATCAATAGACTTGTTTTGTTGGTGCACTTAGTTGAACCTAGTTGATTTAGGCTTTAATTGTGCAAAACCGTATTGTTATAAGTTTCCGCATTAGAAATCGGTTTTAGCGCATAGAAGTTTTTAAAATGCCTATTCACCCCCTCTAGTCGGCCTCCTCGATCTTACAGTTGGTGGGATGGGATGGTACAGGTAGGATGGGATCGTCTTGGATGAGATGATTCAAGTATGGTGTTTGGTTGGTGGGATACGATGATATATGATTTTGTTTGGTTGGTGGGATAGGATGGTCCTGGATGGTTCAAGATGGTGTTTGGTTGATGGGATAGGATGATACGTGAATAATTTTTTTGCAGTAAAATATGCCAAGAGTGGTCTTGTTTTGTTGATTAAATGACAAGGAACACAACGGTTTAATCAGATCGCAAATCGGATACTCGGTTTAGAAAATATGGTCATTTGAAGCTCATAAATCAAGCCTTTTTTCCGTGCGCGCCTTGGAATTCGAGTGAACGGTGTGGTTCGAGATTTTTTCCCGAACGGGATGATACAACATAAACATGGAATATTCCCATTTCTTGAATCATTTCATCCTGAACGGTTTAGTTCCATTCAACCAACCAAACACCTGAACGAGCTCATTTCCCGTACCGGACGGTTCAGGACCAAATGATTCAATGAACCAAATGCACCCTTAATAGGTGACATGTCTTCCAAAAGCCAACATGCCCCCCTAATTGTTGACATATCTCTCGAAATCCAACATGCCCCCTTGATAATTGACATGTCTCCCAAAATCCAACATGTGATTTGTTCTTGCTTTTCCTAGGGTTTGGCCGAAGTGCCTTGATGTGCATTCTCCTTTCTTGTACTGATCTTCATGCTCTCTTGAATTGCACCAATCTTCCTCTTCGTCAAACCTAAGTATACAAAGATGCAATGCTTTAAGTAGTAACCAATTCTCACGATAATCAAAGGGAAATTCATTAAGGAGTAGATTCACCTATTGAGTAAGAAGCTTAGCTTTGGCCCGAGTAATAGGGTCAGTTCGTGCAATGGTGCTAGGGGAGGGTTAGAAGTTGCCATGGTGGTAGGGATGTCCTCATTAGCTCCATTGTAAAACTCATACCACGATTAAAGATTTTGATTGATTTTGCATCAATATCGTTCAACGCTTGATTCTTCTAGGAAGTTTGGTGAAGACCGATAACTTGAAGGGGAATATGGTGTTTTCTTCCAAAGACCGTTCTGTTATTTTTGAAAAGCTTTTTTGATGTAGACATCCATACATGTCTAAGACGGTAGTGCCAAATCCAACCAAGTAAAGCTTTATCAAATAAGCACGTCGAGATGCATGAAGCATCAGACGAGAAATCTACAGGGTAAAGATTTTGAAAACGAAAGCCTTTGAAGATCAAACTTTGGTCATTTTTGTTTAAAACTAAGACACCATCTTCCAAAAAGAGACAATGGAACCCTAAATCACAAAGTTGAGCGACAGAAGTAAATTAAAGTTGATGGATTCAACCAATAGAATGTTGGAGATTAAATGGTTGTTGGATATTGCCGCCTTTCCTTGTCCAATTGCTTTACTCTTGCTATTGTCACCAAATTACTACAAAAAATCTGGGCTTGTATGACAAACTGAAACTGTCATGTAAAGTACACAAACTATCATAAAAAGTATCTTATGACGAAAAGGCAGCGTCACGTCGGTCGTCATATAACGACCGTCACATAATGTACCGCGTGACGAAACTATAGAATACCGTCACAAAATGTGACGACCTTTTGTGACGGTTTTTTTTTGTCATATAATGTGTTATTTAATGACGGCTATAACTGTCACATATTAGTTGGTCAACGCGTCACGTAATACATGATCCGTCACAAATTGTACGTTGGGTGCCCTGATTGAACCTACTTATTGTGACGACACTGTAACGCCATATATAATTTTGTGACATTTCGCTTGTGTCTTGTTTTGTATGGTCGTTTTAGACATCTTGAGACGATCAGACATCGTCACAAATTTTCTTTCCATTCAATGACGAACGTGGTAGCCATGTTCAATGATTTAATGTCACACGATCTCGATCTGTCATCTCATCTCATACAAACATAGAAATATATATCGAAGCCATCATCCACAAATATATATCGTAAGGCATCATCCACAACATTCTCATCACAGCTCATAAGTCATACACAATTGAGCCAAAGCCATCGAGACATCACATACATTCCAAATTGATAACACGTTGCTTGCAAGTTCAAACATTACACAAAGTTCCGTGTTCCATCGACTAGTTCAAACTGCTCCACCACACAAAGTTCAAACATACCACATAGTTCGACAACATAGTGCACAAAGTTCCAACACGTAAAGTTTGGTGTTCTAACAACGCAGCAGGCTAAGGCATAGGCATTATGAACATAGAGTGCATCTGCACCTACCTCAATCTTTCAAGTTTCAAGACTGCCGCAAAGAAATAAGATTAGTCTCTTCAAACTTGCTATGCATCCCCTTCACTTCTTCTTGGGTCTAGCGCAACAAGTTTTGGTTTTCTTCAAGTGAGGCTCACTGAGCTCGGTCGTGCTTGCAACTCTTCCCGCTTCCTAGCAGCCTTCCTCTCTTCTCGCTTGGAGTGTTGCCTCCAATTGAGCTTGCATGCGTGCTTGCTGCGCTGTCGTGGACCGGCACCTTCGACGCCTAGTGACACCAATGTTTGGAAGGAAGGTTGATGAATGGTGATCTGGCCGAGACTTTCATCAACAATCTTGGATGGAGACTTTTGTGCTTGTCCTTCTTCGGTTCTCTTCCTTCTCGCAACCATATGTTCCTACATAGAATGAATCCACTTCATAAGAAGGTCATACAACATGTTGTTCAACCAGCTTGAATTTGAGTACAATACATGTATGCAATAATTATGTCACTTACATATATCTCATCTGCAAGAGGAGTACGACCATTTTATGGACTATTCATACATTCACCAAAGAAATCAATAGGATCTGGATCCATGTTGTTGTACTTAGGCCTCTGCAGCATGTAAAAATGATTTACAATGATATCGTGAAGGTAAAGAGAGGGTGGACAAACATTGGATTATTTGTAAATGTGAATAGCAACATCCCAAAATATGTATGCAATCAGATCACCACAAATCCATACATGAAAGACTACTATCAGAACACATGCATGGTGCAAGCAAAGATGCTCAAACTCGATTGTCTGAACATAATTTGTCCATGCAAGCAGCAAGGAGCAGCAGGCTCATCTTAAAAATGCAAGCAGGCTCATCTTACAAAAGCAGCAGGCTCATCTTACAGATGCAAGCAGCAAGCAGCAGCAGACTCATCTAAACATGGGAGCTCATCTTACAAATCATAGGGCCAAACTCAGATTGGGCTTAAAAATGAGTGGTCATCCCAGAAATAATTGGAGCATGTGCTAACTTGACAGTTCAAAAGCACATGGTAATTAATATGCTACAAATGTCTCATCTTTCAAGTTAATTATACAAAAGACTTCGTATCCGTACCAGGCTGTATCGATGGGCAATATAGGACCTAGCTCCAGTCCTTTGGTGAAGCTGCACTTGGCCACGGTTCACTTTATTCTTAGAACATTTTTCCTGCACCACAAATGCAATACAAACTTTTCATTCACATCCACAGGTTGCATTGCCTAATAACAAAAAGAGATAATCTGCATGGACTGATTCTTTGGGTCACACCAAGATTCTACCACTGGACCCACTCCTCTTTCTTCATCTTAGGTGGAGGTTGTTTGGCCAACAAATGTTCTCTTGTCGTGACGCGTCAAGTACTTCCTTTTAAGGTGATACCTCACGCCTTACTCCTTCTTAATGATATCGGTGCATGCAGCTTTGCTTGGCCCTCGTTCTTAATATCCACATCCAACCTTGACTGCAGTCACAGAAATGATTTATTAGACACAATTTTTTACATGGGAGTAGAGTAATGCAAGAAAGTATTTGGAGTGAAATAGCTGTCTCACCGCCACTTTCTCAAGCACTTTTGTTACTTCTGCCTGCCCCGCCTCTTTTTCATAAAGCTTCCAAGATGTGTAGATAGGCAGGTTGTCTCTAAGGGCAACACTGGGTTCGATGCACCACGCTCAAGTGGGACATCAGCCTTTTCTTCCCTTCACCACTTGGATAGCCAGCTTCTTTCCTCTATTTATCATCTTCTCTAAGCCATGACCCATGGTTTTCTTGCGGACTTCCTTTCGGCGCGCTGCATTGGCAAATAATAAGCAAAATGTGTTATTATAGCAGTAACCAATGTAGATATTGAATGGAGAAAATAATGCTTCGAAACACGTATTGTTTACCTAGAACTAAGTCACCAACTGGTTCCTCTTCATTTGTATGACCCTTTGAATTTGCAAGATCAAATTGGTCACCGACTCATTGATGTCATTGCTTTGCCTAGAGCTCGCTCCACCGCGAGGTGTCCGAAGAACCGCTTGGTTAACACTAGTTGTGGGAGTAGGTTGTCGAGACCGAGACATGGTACGCAGTGGGTCTAGGAGTAGGAGTAGTATGCTCGGTGTTAGCACCAAAGTAAGACATGGCTAAACCGGTCCCGTGAATCTAGGAGGACTAGGCATTGGGTTTGCACCAGAATAGACATGGCTGCACTTTTCCTAGTGTATCTATGAGGACTAGGCATCGTGTTTGGAACCGCGCAGACATGGTCGGACTGCTCGTGGTCTTAGTTGAAGTACTAGGCACCGTGTTCGTAGTTTCGTGGTCCGCCGGTGTTTGTAGTGAGGTGGCCTTGCAGCTTGGTCGGTACTAGAAATGGCATTAGGTTTAGGTTGGCTTTGAAAGTGTTCTTAGGAGGCAAGGGATGTCTTATCCTAGGTGGTGGACGGCCTCGTGCGAAGGCATGGCCGCACTTTGCCTAGTCAATCTTGTTGGCGCCCGCGTGGTCGCTGGTTGGCGGCCGCCATTGTTGTCGCTTTGCTTCTTCTCACGAGGGCGAGTTCTGGAACCATCGCTCCTACCGCTAAGAGAAACATGCATCTTATTAATTAAGAAAGAAGTGTCAAGTAGAATAATTAAGTACAATGAAGTATATGTTTGAAATAGATAGACCAGAAACTTATTAATTGGCCTAGTAATGCATCTCACCTCAAGATTGACCTCATTATTGAAGTCATCATCATAGTCATCATCACCGCGATTGGTTATCAATGTCAGAGGAGGGGTCATAATCATTGTCATATTCTGGATTGTCAGACACTAGTCTCTTCCCTTTGCCCTTTTCCTTTTTTGAAAAAACATCTATAACAGACTGAGCTAAGAGTGGAATACCCATAGACTTAAAAACTCCCTGAACATGCTTTACATTCTCGTCCCTCTCCTGCTCATACTTGGTTTTTGTCATCTCTTCTATTACTTAGTACGATCAAACGTAGAAAGAGCAGAAACTGGATTCAGTTTCTGTAAAAGGAGTTGAAGAAATAACTAACACATCAGTATTCTGTTAAATAGTAGAAAGAAGGCAAACTAACAACTACATTCAAGAACCAATACATGCTTATGCTACTAAATGGTAGAAGAAAGAACTAACAGATGACAACATTGTTTCAACATGTATCACTATCACTATAAATGGAAGGAAAAAAGATGATGCCCAAATACTGAATCAAATAATTCAATCCACCTTTCATTTCATTCCAACTCGCAAATTTTTGCGTAACGTAACCAAGACCAACAAGCATTCACTAAATCATGAAAAGAACAATACAATTCGGATAGAAAGAATAGAAGTAGAAGCTACGATTCAAGCCGCCGCCATACCGCAAAGTTGGGGTCGGAGAAGAGGCTCGAGGTCGGGGCCGCGTCGGCGGCTATTCGCGGCAGCGGCGAGGCGGCCGGTGAGGTAGCTTCGTGGCGCTCGCGCGGATCCGCGGAGGTCGCAGCGCGCCAGGCGTAGGCGGATCCGTGGAGAGTCGCGACGTGGAGGATTCCGGATGCCGGCGGCGTGAGCTACGCTCCGGCCCGCGTCGGGAAGTGGATGTCGCCGGGCGCGCGAGGAGTCCGGTATGCCGCGCGTGGTGGAGACGAGTGGCGCGCGCCGCTAGGTTGCGGGAGGGTGGAGGAGGGCATGCTCGTGCGCGGTGCGGCGGCGTGGGCGCGAATGGCGGGCGGCCTAGGTTTAGGAAGGGAGGAGGAGGCCATGCTCTACGAGCGGTGCGGCGGTGGCGTGGGCGCGAGTGGCGCCGGCGTGGTGGGCGCGAGTGGTGGCGGGGCGGCGCTAGGTTTAGGGGAGAGAGGGGGCGCGGCCAAGAGGATAAGGCAGGAGGGGAATTTTGCGCTTCTTGGGCGGGAGGTGTGTTGGGGCCCACGTGTCGGTGGCAGAGTCTGCGCGGGAGAGCGGGAAGTGTATGTGCCAATTTTAGTCTGCCGCGGTGGGTCCGCTGTGTCGGTGGCAGAAGCCAACGCTGGGCATCTATGGTCCTGGCGCGATGGGCCCCCAATGTCAGTGATACAAATAGTAATATTGCGAATTCAAACACATTTTTGGGGTAATAAATGAATTCAAATGGAAAAAAGTAAGAAACAAAGTTGTTCAACGCATCGAGATCTACCAT
Organism: Ampelocalamus luodianensis; assembly: GCA_036346255.1. Classification (NCBI taxonomy): domain Eukaryota; kingdom Viridiplantae; phylum Streptophyta; class Magnoliopsida; order Poales; family Poaceae; genus Ampelocalamus; species Ampelocalamus luodianensis. The sequence goes on from CM070626.1 coordinate 47,448,275, forward strand.
TTTTATTTTTGTCGATTTTTCAATTGAGTTTGTTTCGAGAGTTTGAAATTTTTTAAACTTGGAACAAAAATTTGGGGTACTAAGTAATTTCAAATGAAAAAGTCATGAATACAAAGTTTTTCAAAACCAGAGAATGAAAATTTTCAAACAAAATAAAAGTTTGTCAAGATTCTAGAACTTAGTTGAGTGGGGTTAAACCCTATGGTGAAAGTCTTTTGATTATGGAGAATAGCAATTAACCTTGGGAATCCTACCCTCCTTTTTCCAATTCAAACTTGAAAACATACGTTCTCAAGTTCATAACTACAAACTAAATTTCTATTTTGAAAACACCTTGGAACTCAAATATGAGAATAATTTGATTGGATTTCATCCGCTCTGTTATGGTTGTTTGAACGAGTTTAGGAGAATATTGGTTTTTCATTTGATTTGCTTGTTTGAATTTAAAATACAAACAAAACTTGTGAGCAGTGCTGGAAGTATTTTTCCTAGGTTCTGAACCCTTATAAACTCACCTTCAAAAGTTCACAAATTCTAGAAATAATTTACTATTTTAAAACAGTTAGTCAAAGTAGAAATTTGAAAGTCAAACATCAAGATCATGCACTTAAAATAATTTTGGGAAGAATTTATTTCAATCAAAACTCTGGAAATAATTTATTTAAATCTTATAATAATTTTCATGAATAAATATAATTTTTCCTAAATTTTTGGAGCTAAATTCAATCCACAGAAAATTCAAACTTGCTTCTATAACCTTTTAAAAATTTGAATTCAAAATAAGCAATTAAATCGTGAACAATGAATTTTAAAATTTTATTTGGTCACTTGGTAACCCTAGGAACCTCCCTGAAAAATTTCAGATTTTTATGAATTTAATTTCTATAGTTTGAAGCTTGGTCAAAGTAGGAGCTTTGAGTTTAAAACCACCAAACCTCCTCGCACTATTCCTTGGGCTCGACCCAACCCCGACCGACCGACCTGGTCCGACCGAGCCAACGTGACTCGGTCGAACCACCTAACCCGCGCCGAGCCACTCAACTCCCGCCGCATCCTAACCGCCGATCTTAATCGGACGCCCACGTCGCGAGGAACATCCGGACCATCCGAGCGCAACCCTTCATCTGAGCCGTCCGTTTTGGAATGAACGGCTGTGATCTTATGGGCCGATCGGGTTGCCCGATTGCCCCATCGTCGTCAACCGTCCGATTGGATTCCAACGGCCTGGATTGATTGGCCGCTCCGCTCGCTTGAAACCCGACCTCCTTGTGTCGCTCTCTTCTTGTGTCGCTGTTCGCTTCTCCGCGGTGGGTCCCACAACCGCTTGTCTTCTTCTTCGCGCGGACGTCGCCACGCCACGCCATGCCGCCGCGCCGATCCCTCGACAATGCCGCTTCACCACCGAGAAGAGAGGAAGCGAGTTCTCGCGAGGAATTCCGAGTTTCTCGCCCCCATTTGAGCCTAGCAGTGGGTGCATCATCTTCCTCACCCTCCATTTCCCCTCTTCCCAGAGCCCAATCGAGCGACACTCCGAATGCCGCTCTCGGACCCGCCGTGCCGCCTCCAAGCCCTCCAGCTCCTCCAGTGATCTTCGGCTTTCTCCTGCTGCGTCACGGTGCGCCCCACACCTCCAGGAGACGAAGCCCTCAAACAATTTGGGTTTTGGTTCCCCGAGGAGTAGCGCATGAGCCTTCTTCCCCGGCTCCGGCCAATGCCGCCTCCACCGCCGCCACTACTCCTCCGGCGACCCTTCCTCCAATTCCTTCCCACTGGAGTAAGCTTAGGCCTTCCTCTAACATCCTCTAGCACTCACTCTTGCACTCCTCCTCCCCAGGAGCCTCGCCGCGGTGACGCCGCCATGCCGCCCGACGCTCACGCCGCCGGCTCACCTCGGTGCCTCCCCATCTTCGCCGACCACTCCGACACGCCTGTGTACCGCATCGGTGCCCATGCGCGCCTATTTTCCGCCCCTCTCTCTCTCGCGCGCCGCGCCATTTCTCCTCCATGACCGCCGCGATCCCCTAGACACGCCGCCACCGTGCCGGCCGAGTCCCAAAACCGCCACCCCTAGTCTCCTTGTACTCCAGGCGATCCATTTTGCTAGCCTCTTTCACCTCCCCACCACTCAACCGCCGGCGACATGTGCCGCCCCAAACCACGGCAGAGCCGCCCTGTTTTGTCCTGTAGTTTCTTTAATTCATAATCCTCCTTCACATAATCCCCTCTCACCAAATCACTTTTCTAATATTTCTCTCTCCTACCCTATCAGCCGAATGACCTCCTGGCCACACATTCCTTGCCTTGCTTTCCTTTCCTTCTCTCATCTCATTCCTCATCCATTTAATTGGTTCGACCGACACACATACACAGCAAAGCTCCTGGTTCCATTCTTCTTGTTTCTTCTCTAACCCCTACTCACTCTCCCCCATGGTGCTACTGCCTCTTGCCTCCACCCCAAGCTGGTGCATCGCCGGCCACCAAGCTGGCAGCTGCAGCCTCGCCGCCCACCCCAGCTGGTAGCTACTGGCTCGGCAGCCATTGTTCAAGGTCAGATGAGTTAACCATATATGAAGCATAAACATAATTTATCCAGATCGATTTTTAAATTTTTGGCACCTAAATTTACCCAGGTCGAGATGGATAGAAGTTGGGTTTATAACAGTGCACCATTTAGTCCCGCCTATATGTTTGGTGTTCAACAATTCGTGGCACATGTCAAAACGAGATTTAGTCCAGATGAGAAAATCAAGTGCCCATGCCGCAAATGCCTGAACCAAAGAGAGAAAAATCAAGCTGAGGTACAGGAGGATATAGAAATCAATGGTATTTCTAAAATGTACACAAGGTGGATTCACCATGGAGAGGGAGATAATGATGTTGAACAAGATGATGATGGAGACCTCGCTGTTGTACCTGAAGATATGTCATGGGATGGAAATGGCCAGGCAACACTTGATGAGGAAGGACAAGATGAAGATGTCATAGAAGATAGTGCACGGGGAGTTCAGGGGTTGATTCAAGATTTGCACACCGCAGCAAGCCATGGCTTCGGTGGTAACTTATATAAACAAATCATGGAAGAGGCAAAGTGTGAACTTTATCCAGGTTGCACCGAGGAGTCTAGGCTAACTTTCATTATTAAACCGCTGCATATAAAAGTGTACAATCGATAACAACATCTGGTTCAATGCATTCCTTGAATTGCTTTCGACATCTTTGAAGAATGTGACCGCCTCCTAAGTCCTATAACGAAATGAAAGCTCGCTCTAAGCTTGGTTTTGGTTATGTTTGTATTCATGTGTGCAAGTATGATTGTGCCTTATTTTGGAAGGACCATGAAGACGATGATCATTGTCCAGCTTTGTGGCTTCACAAGATGGAAAGTGAACAAGGAGGGTAGAAACAAAGTTCCTCACAAGGTCCTCCGTTACTTTCCAATAATTCCACGCCTTCAAAGGCTTTTTATCTCGGCAATGAGCACGCTTGCAAGATGGCACAAGGAAAAGAGGGTACCATTGAGAATGAAATGAGACATCCTCGCGATGGAGAAGCTTGGAAAGAATTTGATGAGACTTTCAAGTCTTTTGCAGATGATCCCCGCAGCTTGAGGTTAGCCATTGCTACCGATGGATTTAACCCATTTGGTCGATGACCAATTCATATAGCATCCGCCGTGATAGTGGTTCCATACAATTTTCCACCATGGATGTGTTTGGACCAATCCAATTATATGCTTGCTTTACTAATTCCTGCAAAAATCACCGCAAAGATTTCCATGTGTTCATGCACCTTTGATACAAGACATGCTTACTCTTTGGAACGGTGTCTCTACTTATGATGCATATGAAGGCAAAGAATTTAGTCTGCGTGCATCGATTCTGTGGGGAATCAATGACTACCCTGCATTAGGCACCATGTCAGGCAGAACCACTCATGGTTACTTCGCATGTGTGCACTGTGATGAGAATCCATGCACCAATGTCCGAGAAACAAAATTGGTTTCATAGGCCATAGACGTTTCCTCCCAAGCGACCATCCCCGAGGAAAACAGATCTTCGATGGCCACCATGAAAATAGAGAGCAGCCAAGCAAATTTAGTGCAGATGAGGTTATGGCAAGGTTGGATGAAGTTTGCTATGTTCCAGGCAAGAATCCAAATAAGCAGAAATCAAGAAAACGACGTCGTAATGGAGAACCAGTATGGCATCTGAAGGTTAGCTTCTACGATTTGCCATACTGGGCAAAATTGAAGCTACAGTACAACCTTGATGTTATGCACATAGAGAAAAACATATGTGAAAACATTTTGTCAACTCTACTTAATATTCCGAACAAGACAAAGGACACCATCGCTGCTAGGCTAGATTTGGAAGACAGAGGTATAAGAAAAGAGCTTCATTTGTTAGATGACACTGGTAATTCGTCCTCAAAGCCAAAAGCTTGTTACGTTCTAACACCAGAAGCAAAGAAGAAGTTTTTGCAGTTTGTGAGCAATGTTAAATTTCCAGATGGCTATGCCTCCAATATATCAAGATGTGTCAATATGGAGGGAGGAGGATCAATGCATGGGCTGAAAACACATGATCACATATATCTTCGCAGCAGATTTTACCACTGCCTTCGTGGTTTGGTGCGCAAAGACGATATGAAGTAATTGCTGAATTGTGTAGGTTTTTTAGACAACTTTGCTCAAAAACTCTAAAGGTTGATGCACTACACCAGATGAAGAAAGATATTGTACTTATCCTTTGCAAGCTGGAGAAAATTTATCCTCCTGCATTCTTCGATGTTATGGTTCACCTAGCAGTACACTTACCTGATGAGGCACTCCTTAGGGGACCGTGCAAGATGGATGGATGTATCCCATTGAGAGAAGATTGGGCACCTTTAAGCGTTTCATCCGCAATAAAGCAAAACTGAAGGATCCGTTGCAGAGGCATACACTGTCTATGAGTGTATGACCCAGTGCTCAACATATTTCAATGACATTATTACTAGGTTCACTAGGCCTGAAAGAAACTTAGATGGAGAACATAACATCTCACCCAATGGTTGCTCTATTTTTGGTCATGGTATTAACCTGTTGGGTGCTTCAAAACTTCATTACGAAGATAAAGACTATGACTCCATGGTTTGGTTTGTTCTAAATAACTGCGAAGAGGTTGATGAATACAAAGAGTGAGTAATTGATGTCATTTCATTTCGGCCAACTGTATTCAATACTAGTGTCACAATAAACTAATTAACTTCTTCCTTTGCAGCATGTATAGGGAAGAATTAGAACAACAAGAGGTCAACGATGTTGAAAAAATGATGTCAACACAATTCGCTGCATGGTTCGAGAAACATGTGTGTGCAACTTCTACAACATGACTTATTGATTTATGATACAATACATTTTAAAACTCACTAATTCTGTATGTTTTCAACCTGCAGATTACCAGAATGAAATACGAAGGCACAACAGATGTTGATGAAGACCTGTACTCACTCGCATGTCGGCCGGATAAGCGTGTGCGTTCATACACAACTTGTATAATCAATGGGGTACGGTACCACACTATAGCTCGTGACGAACACAGGAAGACACAGAACTCCACCATCAAAACTGCAGGTACTCACAGTGATGACACTATTGACTTCTATGGGACAATCACAGACATTATTGAGTTGAGTTACAACAAGAACAGCAAAGGACGTAGAACTGTTATCTTATTACGGTGTGAATGGTACAATCTTGAGGGAAGAACATACCAGATGAAAGATGATGGTTACTTCAAGAGCAATAACATCCAAGGCCGATGGTATAAGAATGATCCTTTCATTCTAGCAACAGAAGCTTCACAAGTATTTTTCTTGGAAGATACAAAGTTAGGTCCATGTTGGCGAGTGGTACAAGAATTTGGCCACCGACATATATTTGATGTTGAAGAGTCTGACACAAACCAACCAATCCATGAACAAGTACAGATGAGATGTCAGGAGGCATACCAAGAGGAGAATACTTTGACCAGAGATGGTACAGTGGGAGATATTTATCCTGATATGGATTTGATGCACATAGATAATGAACCAGGCAGCCCTATTAGTACAGACCTTGTCGAGAGCATTCGTCGACATCAACATACAGCTCAAGGTGATGAAATAGACGGCGAAGACAAAGATGAAGATGAAACCTTCCTTGAGTACCATAGTCCAGATGAAGGCAACATATCAGAAGAAGACAGTGATGATGACTAACCTTTGCATTTCTGGAGCTATTTGTGAACCATGAACTTCTATTAGTGATTCTGTTGTATTTGAATTATGCTTTGAAATTTGTAAGACCTTATATGCAATGGTTCTGCTTTGATGGATACTTGATTTATGATGCAAGTTACATTCAGCAATGCTGCCTGTAATTCATGGACATGATATATATACACTTCTGGGTTACATACATGCTGCAGGTTTTTATGACCACATGATAATGTCATGGAATGCCCAAAATCTGTCATAATATATATTTCTGGGTTTTTATGACCACAAGACAATGTCATGGAAAGTACAGAATCTGTCATAATATATATATGCTGGAAGTTACATACATGTTGCCAAGATTTCATCCCAAACAAAGTTACACATCAAAGCAAAAGGGATATTTATTTCCAACATACATCAGAAATGCACAGGTTACATATCCATGCACACAAGAGATGTCCAAGAGCACAAAGGCCCATATTTCATACCAAATGCAAATACATGCATCCAGCACAACAGGTTCAATACAACATGTTCTTCAACACTACAGCTTCAACACAAAGGCTCATACTTCATCAGCATTGCTTACTTGAACACTACAGCTACAACCAAGAAGATGGCCAACATCAGGAATATTGTTACATTCACACATCCACACACAAGACAAATGCAGCTTCCCATGCCTTCCCTGTTCTTGCCAACCATTTCCTTCACCTTGTTTAGATTTTGCTCTAAGCTATCAATTTTTCCCACGAGCTCAGAACTTCGTTGTCGGTTGCTTTGAATGGTCGAGGAAGCTGACGGTAGATATCCATTATCATGAAGGAACACCACATATTCTTCCTCGAACCAATACCTAGTACATGTCCCCTGCATCCAAATTTACAACCACAGGCAATGAAATTTTGGCAAACAAGAATGAAATTTGGGCAATGCAAATTCAACCACTTCACTGACATTTCTATAGTTCTTCCTGGGACACTTGAAATATCTCCTTCCAATGTTATACTCAGAGCACGTGGTAGTGGCAACAAACACCCTCACGTCCCTGCAATCCGGGCACATTATCAACGGCAACCCGGTCACATCATCGATCAGCGCCTCCAGATCGACACTAGTGGGCAAATTGCCTGCAGCAACAACAGCAAGGGGTCTGGGTTGCAGGGCATCCCTAGCTGCGCTTGACCGCCGAGTGCGAGCAGTAGATGACGAGGCCTGCGACATGAGCCCTGATTGATGCACATGGGATTGATTAGGAATTGCCATGCCAATAGAAAGAGGAACGGGGAGGGGGATGAGGGCGCCACTGCCGACCAAATGGAGGGGGATGGGGAGGGGATTGACGGCGCCACTGCCCGCCATGAGCAACTGGGAAGTAGGAGCACGCCGCCTACCAACCTGATGCGGTCGTGGCGGTCACCGGAGATCCGCGCTCCGCCGGCCGGCCTGGCAGCGGATCTCACGCTGCCTCCGCCCAGAGTGCCGCGCCGTCAGTTCGGGAGAGGGGGAGCCGACTCCGCCCAGAGCCCGCCCGACGGCAGTCGTGCTCCGGCCAGACGCCACCACCCGCCCGACGCCGCCTGAGGCCGCCACCGCCGCCGCCCGCACCGCTAAAGGCCGCCTCCGCCGCCGTCTTCGATTGGGTCGGGAGATGGGGAAATGAAAGTGGTCAACAGAAAGGGGTAGGGTCCACATGCACGGGGTATATTGACGTTGGAGCCGGTCATTTTTTGAAATAACATAAAGTGACGCCGCGAAACCGTCACATAAAGACAGCTCGTAGCGTCATAAAAACAAAACCGTCAACCGGCTCATGGCGACTGACAATTTGTGACGAAATTTGGTACCTTTATGTGACACAACAAACGATGTCGTCATAAATTCTTATGGGGCTTATCACTTTATGACGACACATTATTTGTCGTCATATTATGTTACATTATATGACGAAAACAGGCCCCGTCATGAGGGATTTTGTCATAAAAAGAAGGATTTCTTGTAGTGAAAGGTCATCTTGTTGCTTGAGTCCACACTTTCTTCTAGGGAAGTGGGCATCCGCGAGTTGCTGATCATGTATTGAGTACATCCACTATCAATCACCCAATGCTGACCTCTAGTCTTGTAGTTCACCTACAAAAATAAAGACCACATCTTTGCTTTTGGTACCCAAATCTTTTTGGGTCCATGTGGATTAATGCATAGAGACTTAGGCACCTAAATAACCTTGCTTTTTTCATTAAACATTGGAACACCTATGAACTTACCAACAAGTGTACCATCTTTGCCCTTTCAGACCAAGTAGTGAGTCATAGGTGATACTATTGGTCGAAAAATTCTTGGATGAAGTGGCCAATGGACATGCAATGGGCTTGTGGCCTTCACTATGGCACTTGTAGCAAAAGTTGCCCTCCATCACGAACTTCGCCTTGGGTCTTATCCAACCACCTCCCTTGGGTGCAACCTTTGGGATGTATCACAATCCTTCCTTACCCAAGGTGAATCTTTGCTCCCAAGAATCCGACCGAGAGTGACACTTCCTTGATAGCACTTTGCTAGACCCTTATTAAGCATGTCCACTTTTGTTTTAAGCTCCAAGTTCTCCTTCACAAGGTTAGTGGCACACAAAGTAACACCACAAGAAGAAATATTGCAAGTAGGACTAGCATTTACTCTAGAAGAGCATGGCATAGAAAATAAATCATTACAAGAAGTAGAGCTATCAACCTTGATAGGAGCCTTGCTTCCTTGAGTAGAAATTTATTGAGGATCGAGATCACAAGTAATACCCCTATCATCCTTAGGTATGGCAAAATCCTTGTTAAGAAGAGAATCATGCTCGGGCTCTAGCTCTTCATGCTTGGCACTAAGTTTCTCAAACTCGGTGCTAAGTGAAGTGTGCATTTTCTTGAGCACTTTGAATTTTTGCTTCTCTTTACCAAGAGCCGTATTGAGCTCCTCAATTATTTCAACAAGCTCATCAAATGAGGGAATTAAGTCATATACCTTCTCATCATGCTTTGCCATGAAGCAAAATGGTGAGGTAGGAGGCGATGGAGTGGACTAATGAGAGTAAGTCCAGCAAGGCCTTTTAGTGGTGTTGGACCTTCATCTTTCTCACTTGAGTCGACCTTCGAGCTCTCTTCATCGGTGATACACTCTCCAATGTAAGCTTCCTTCTTTTCATTCTAATTGAGCTTCTTGAATCTTATCTTTTTACCATCTTGCTTCTTCTTGCCCTTAAATGTGTCCTTGTTCTTCTTCTTGTTGTTCTCACATCTTAAAGCAATATAGTACTTCTCATTGCACTCATAGCATATGGTCTTGGCAAAAGAGTTCTTTTGGTTTGACAAATAGCTCAACGAAGATCTTCTTCTCCTGTCAAAGTCCACCCCCTTGTCATTCATCTTCTTGAGAAGGCGCCTTGTCTTCTTGATGAGTAAGGCTATATCATCGGAGTCCTCACACTTATCATCTCCAACATGATCACTATCATCTTTCTTGTGATCTCCTTTGACCTTGAGAGCAATGTTCTTTTTGCTTGTAGGATACTCTTCATACTCCTTCAAGAAAAGCTTATGTGCGGTGAGCCTTCCCAAAAAAAAAACGGTTGGCATCAATGAGTTCAAATCTCCATGGGTGAGAAGCACCACAAGCGTCTTGTACTTCTTGGGCAAAACCCTAGGCATTTCTTCTATAATGCTATTCACGCGAGAGAATATTTCGTTCGCCATCTCATGAGGTTGAGCCACAAAATAGTCAAATTGCTCTTTAAGAACATACATTTTAGCCTCTCGCACATTAGATGTGCCCTCGTGAATCTCACGAAGAGTAATCTAAATCTCATGAGATGTGCTAAGATTGCTAACTCGATTGAGAGCCAAAAAGTGCATTATTTGTTTAGGCAATGAATTGAAGGTTTTCACTTCCACATATGTGGGTGCAAGTGGATTGCATGGAACCACAAAACCAAATTCAACTATGTGACAAACGTTCAAGCTCAAAGCCTTAAGGTAACACCCCATGAGGACCTTCCAATAAGAATAATTTATGCCATTAAAGAGAGGAGCCCTACCAATGTTCACACCCTCACCCGACATCCTTACTCAAGGCGGTAAAACCCTAATTGAGCAACCTTGCTCTGATACCAATTGAAGTGAATTGGGCTTTTTTTTTTGCTAACGACCAATTTAAAAATCTAATCTTTTTCTAAGCCAACCAATGTGTCTATGGTTTTAGTATGGCCAAACAACTCCTACACAAGTCTAGTGAAGTTTTAAGCCTAGGTTCCAATCCTACACAAGTCTAGTATCTAAGAATTTGAAAGGACAAGAAAGTAAACGCAGAAACATAAAATAGACAAGAGCCACAACCAATTTTTTTTACCGAGGTCTCGGAGATTCGGCGATCCCCCTACTCCTCATTGGAGCACTCTCGCATGAGTATTTCTCCAACTTGAAACCGTGCAAGGAATCAAGCCTTCCACTCGTGGTAGTCCTTCTCCGCTCCGGATAGGACTGCGAACCTTCACAACCTTTTCGGTGCCTTCTACAAGATCCTCCTTGGAAGGTGATCGAGAACCACGCTTCCAAGCTATCTAAGAGATGCTGATCTCCAAATGTAACAAGCCTAGACCATCACTTGAATCTAGAAAGGTCAAGCAACAAGAGTGATGCACACTAAAGGTCTATGCTACCTCTCAAATCTCTCAAGGATGCTTGATCACCAGGACAACAGGTAGGTTGTCCGGTGAAATTGAGTTAAGTGCATCGGGTTCGCGCATAGGTGTGATAGCATATTGTTTGATGATTGTGTACTGTTGTGGCATGTTTTGAGATGTATTATTGATGTTTGTTCAAGGAGTGTTGCTTCAAGTTCGATGTCGCCTTTGTATCGTCCGGACTTTCGTGGCTAAAAGACAAGTACATGGTAGAGCGGTAGACACCGGTTTGTTGGCCCTTGTCTTTACAATCAAATTGATATGAAAATTATTTATGCTTTATCATGCTTACTTTAAATGCTATGATAATGATAATATGACATGATGATGACACGACCATGGGGATGACATGGTAATAATGATAATGGATAACATTGATGATTAATGAACATTGTTGCATTATTTGCATTGCATCGAGCCAGGGCAGTGAGTACTGCTATGTATATAGCTAGTCCAACGTGCTCTTGATAAAATCCTACAGAATTAGGGACTCCACGGGCTGGAGGGTAGACCCCACGGGATGGGGCAAGAGTGTCATCAACGGGTGAACATTCCACTATATCAGTATCAGCTGATAAAGTTGCATTGAGCATTTGCATAAATGAAAAGATAATGATGAGAATGACATTTGGATATGCTTATGATATTGTTAATGATTCAATTGAGAGATGATCTGCTTGTTTATTATTCTATTTTGTACTTGCTGAGTCGTGGATTCACCCTTGCTTTATTGTTGTTTTTAGGTAATCATTGATGGCGACATGCATGAGATGGAGTAGCACATCTGCATCACATGCAATTATCACACATACATTATCTATTTAAAGTGCTTTCATTAAATCTAGCGACATTGATTATTCCCGTAGAATTTATTCATGGATTTGGTTATTATCTAGTTTAAATGCTTGAGACGTTGAATGATTTATTATTAGTTCATTTATTATTAACTGTTGCTATCCTATTTACTAAGAGCATGTTCCCAGCGTTCCTTGGGTGCGGGTATCCCAAGCGTTTCTCGAGTGCATGTATATCAAACGTTCTTGGCGCGTGTGACCAAGTTGTGAACTTTATCCATATGCATTTATTCTATTTTATTTGGTTCTCTTGTGACCCGTGGATGGGTTTTGTTCCATACATTCGTGCTGGAATTATTGTTTATTTAAGATTTAAATTGGTAACTAGAATAGTTGAGGTGATATTCTAGGCTCAGTGTTGGACCGATGTGTTACAGTAATCAGACTAGCCAAACAACAAACCAAATGAATTGGATGTAATTTTCAGTCTCAAATCTGACATAGAGAACTCTATGTATCCTAGTGCATCATAATTAATAAAAAAAATCTCCTCTTTGGACTACAGCTTGCTATCACAAGTATTGAGTTTTATGCACCAATCAGTTCACCCAAAAGCTTAAGCTGATGAGGAAAGATGGACAATTCACATATACTTCAACACTCCCCCTCACATTTAGGCTCTCTCAGGCCTAAGACATGGAATTGAAGTGGGCTACAATTATTATTTTTAATTACGCACATACCTGACCACTCCTTTGCCATTCGAAATTAAGCACACTTCTTAAGGTATACTGGCGGAGCTAGATCGTACAAGACGTTTCCAGTGAAATGCATTAGCTAGGAGCTGCCCTATGAGCACGAAGACCTCCGTGAACCACTCTTGTGTGTGCAGACAGGGCTCCACACGGAGGACCCATATGTTGTGACGGAGTCACAGGTAAAGCCCCAGTCAACTATCAATGCTCCTCAGGCGAGGGAACATACCCGGAGCCTAGCCCACACATTTCCATTAATAACAGAACATTTTTCTCCGTAACAACTACCACCCGCAGCTCAGAGTTAATACACAACAAAGTAATAAGTCAAGAGGGGTTCCCAATACCCTCATGTGGATGCACACAATAATGCTTGGATTAGTGACACAAGATGTTCGATCCTTGTTGACTTGGGTACACACCACACACCCGATAAACACACCATTCAACCATCTGTCCAAGTCCAAATCCTTTTATTTTCAATTTTAATTTTCTAAATACAATACTTATATGAGTACCCTAACCCAAGTAACTAAATTGATAATATAATGACCATCGCTGAATGATGATCCCCATTCTACCGAACTAAGCATTACTAAGCGACACCGACTCGTATACGGTATAAATGACCATAACTCATCCACCGAGCTCTAATTCATCAGCGGAACTATTAACCTAGGATCAGTGGTAAGGCATGAACACTTACCTATAGCTCATGCAACTACTAGGATTAACTACCTCTAACAAAAAATTAATTATCAAATAGAGCATACATACATACAATTGCAAAACAAGATAATAGTGTTGAACATAGTAGGATCAATATGATCAAATGAAGGGGGTTGCTTGCCTTGCTGGGGATAGTCCAAGTGCTGTTGAGGATCACTTTTGTACACACTTGAATCTCCAAAATCTACCGAGCGAACGAGAAGAACGAATAACGCCGAAATTAACCAAAAATTCAAATTCATCCAAAATGCATGAAAATTACACAGTAAGTATATTATGATTTTTTATGAATTTAGAGACAAAAATTATTCAATTTGGAGTTTTTATGCAAATGTTATTATTGTTTTGAATTGGTTCGGTTTGAAAATCTAGGAAAAAGAAAAGGGAGAGAGAAATTCTCTCATTGATAGGTGGGACCCGCATCCCTTTCTTTTTCTTTTTAATTTATTTTCCTAACCAAAATGTTTAGTGTATGACAGGTGGTCCCTATGGAATTTCTTTTATTTTTATTTATTTTTCTAAAGGAAATACTTGCTGACAAGTGGGTCCTACGTGTCATAGAGTAGGTTCATGCGAACAGTGCATGGACCAAAGTCCACGTGCTCAGTCCATCGGTCCATGGTTCGGTGCATTATGCACTTAATGAGCTCGGGCCTGTGTGTCAGTGACTCACGGTGGAAATCATGGTTTTAAATGACTTCATTAATTCGCTCGGGCCTACACGTCATTGACTCGACAGCAATTAGATCAGCAGCAAATCGATGCTTAGCCTTAACTCAATCCTAATCCAACTAAGATTTCATCTAATGATGAGCTACAGTGTTTGTCTGGATTCAGACAAACAGAGGAGCTCTCGGGTGATCTTTGCCCTGCCGTCGTCGGTGAGGCGACGCGCGGCGGTGGCCAGGGAAGGCCAAAATGGAACCCCCACGTCCTGGCGCACCTGCCGATGGCGAGGCTCACGGCAGCGTGCCGAAGAGAAACGAAGGTGGCGTTCGAGCAAATGCCCAATCGACAAGGCAATGGTGCCCTTGGCCAAATCTCGCGTGCATTAGCAACTAGGAGGTAAAGTGAACCTACAGGAACGAAGAGGGGAGCTAGAGGTGGTCGATGGAGGCCTAGCGGCGATGACCAGCGGCGACGATAGGAAGCTCCTCGTGGAGGTGATGACTGAGCAACGAGAGACACAATGAACCTTCGGGGAAGCTGGAGGGACTGAAGGAGATGCTATGAGAGGAGTGAATCGGAAAGGCTCTCAACGGAGAGGTTGCATCGGTGAAGTTGGCTCTTACGGCCGAAGATGAGGAAGAAGCACAACTTTTGGTGGTTCGTGTAGACAAAAGGCGAAATCAACATGGGGGGAAACACTCATAGAATCCCGAAACATGTGATGACGTAAGAGGCGGGGAGAGGGGTTCACTAGAGCAGCTGGAATAGCGAGGAGGCGTGTCGACTGAAAGGGAGCTTGAGTCTCTCAGTGGTTCTCACTCGGTGAGAATGGGGAAAGGAGGGGAGGAGTGGTGAAGAGAGAAGGCATAGGGCGTTGGGTGGCTACTTATAGCCAGGAGGACGAAGAGCGCGAGATAGGGCCACACATTGATGCACTCAGTGTGTTGACAGCATGGGCGACGCTGAGCTGGTGAGGGACTTGACCGGGCAGTTAAGGGCAAGCCAGGGCATGGGCATGCGTGGGCAATGCAGAGGAAAACCGTGGGCGAGCAGTTGGCTGGCGCGTTGGCATGGGCGGAGCGGCCATGGTACTGCGCTGGCGTAGGCACACCGTGCGCGTGGAAGGAGAAGCCTGCGGGTGGGGCCCGCAGGGCAGTGAGAGGAGAGAGAGATTTAGGTTTTTCTGAAAACCTAAAAAGGTTTAGGGTTTTGGGAATTTTGAGACATAGCAATTTAACTCCAATTTTTTTAAAATGTTAGGGGAGGTTCCTGACACTGTGTAGATCATTGTATAATTTTCCATGGTTTTTCTTGTAATACATTTTTCTCTAAAATTATTTTAGGCTTTTGTTTTTATTATTCGTCTTGAGGATAGTTTCAAAGTATACTTTAAATATTTTCTCATTTTATATTCAGCACAAATATGGTAAGTTTGGATTTTTAATTATCATCTTTAATTTCAATTTGTTTTTAATTATCCATTAGGTTTATGTTTTCAAAATTGATGCTTTAGGTTTTAAAATCAAGAAACCTTAAATACAAATCCAAAAAAGTCAAATGACAAGGAATGCATAAAAAACTTTTAAAAAGTACATAATTTTATACATTTGAAACATAAGCCCATATTTGGGATGTTACAATGACAAGCACACAATTAATTATATCAAAATAAATCGCAACAATGTAAAAAAGAACAAGGAGAAAACCAAACACGAGATGACACGACGATGTTTTCCCTTGGTGATTGGAGACTTGTCGGTCTCCCCTACTCCACGTTGAGGTAAGCCCAAATGAATTGGACCAGATCCACGAATTAAGCCAACACCTCGATTCTACTAGGGTTGCTCTTCCTTCACTCGGGAGATGGTGAGTAACAAACCACTCACAACCCCTAGGTCTTCTCACAACCTTTTTTGAGAAAATCACCGGCTCAACTCCTCTAAATCATCTATGTGTCAGCAAACACCAAGAGTAACAAGTAGGAGATGATCACTTGAACAAATCAAGCGCCAAAGCTCGATGGATACTTAATCCACTACCTAATGCAACACATGCACTTGGTTTTGCCTCTACAAGATCACATGGTGCAACACATGCACAAAGAGGATTAGAGGGCTAGCCGTTGGGGGGAAAGTCTGCTAAAAACAAGGGATCCTTGTCTGACCGCTAACACATGGCCGATCAGACTGGCTTTGGTGCAACGACTATAAAAACTAGTCGTCACAGGCTCAACCGGTCTGACCATCCACACAAGGGCCGGTCAGACTGCACTAGCCGGTCAGACCTCTCCACACTTGGACCCAAAGCCAACTCCAGAGAAAACCTCTCTAGAAAACGTTGACCGAGGCGATCTGCCCAAATGTCGCTCGGACCGCTCAACACAGGGCAGTGCAACCGGTATCCAACTGGCCAGACCTCTCAACCATGGTGGTCAGACTGCTAGAGGGTTAGACCGGCACTAAGTACGGTCAAACCTTCAGTGACCGATTAGACTGGCCAACACATGGCGATCAGATCGGCCAACACATAGCTGTTAGACCGGCCACTAAACAAAACAGAAGACAATTTTGCATACACTTCGACACAATTGCAAAACTCATTCGCCAATTGTTGTGCCATGCAAAAACAGAATGAAAGCAAGATTCTTAACAAGTTGCAAAATACATTTGCCGACTTTTAGAATCATGTCACAAGGATTAGGTACATGGACTCAAACCGTTTACAAAACACATTCGCAAATTAAAGTCACATGCTATACGGATTATGCATGGGCCTCAACTATTTGCAAAACACATTCGCAAATATCGGCAACATGTCACGGAGAGCTAGAGCAAGCAAAAGGAGCTATCAACACATGACATACTCAAGCTACTAGTCAAGATCCCTCTTAATAGTACGTCAGCCTACACTAACAATCCGGTCTCCAAACCAAATACCAAGACTGATAAAATGACTAAGAAACATATCCTTAGCCTATGCTAGATACACATTTGCCTTGCGCATGCGCTTAGAGCTTTTGGACGATGACCCACATATTCTCTCCAAGACTTGAGCATCATCACATGACATCACTCACTTGATTTGATGACCTTCAACACATTTAGCCATCAATTATCTTCATCATCATGCGATTTAACCTATTTCACCAAATCATAGAAAATATTAGTCCACGTGACATCACTCACTGTGGACTCCACTTGTGTTCTATGAGTTCATTGCTTAATTGGTTTTCCCCTTGGTCCCGTGTTCAGTGCGAGTGGTAGATGAGTTTTCTAGTTGGTGAAAAAAAAATCGTTTTCATTTGTCTCTTCTTTTGAGAAAGAATCAACTCAATCTTTTCACGTGGGTCTTTCGAAGTGTTTTCTAATTGTTGTTGTGAGAATTGAAGTTAATATCGTTTAGATGAGAATATTTCAAGTTTAGCTTTCGCGATATTTTGGAGCTCATGAATCATCTGGTAGCTGAAATTATTTTAAATAAATTAAGGTATTGGAATGTCCTGTTGCTTCTTAAGAGATTTGTGTGATTTAATTTTAAAGGCTCTTTGGTTTGAGTTGGCAACGTGAGGTTGCAATCAAAGAAGTTATGTTGGTTACTTTAAGAGGAGAATAATCTACTTGCTTTTTGCGAAATTCTGTAATTGGAAATGTTTCGAGTTTGGTGGCTGAGATTATTTGGATCTCATGTTTCTTGTATAGTTGAACTGTTCTGAACAAATATGACGTATTGAAGAATTTTTATTGCTTCTTAATTAGTCCTTGTGGTTTGGACTAAAGACTCTATCTTGTTCGTCGTGGCAAAGTGATGTTAGTCAAAGAATTAATTTCAGTGTTAAAGGAAAGAGTGCAGTAGGAATATTAGAGAATTTGAGTCAAGTTTTGTAACTTGTGGTTATTTGAATTGTTCATAAACTTTTTGCACTTTTCACTCAAGAGTTGTCGAGTTTCAATCGCAATGTCATTCTTCTTATTGGTGGTTATTTGCTATTCCCTTTTCAAGGGATGCGTGTCCTCCGCTGTGAACTCAACTTTCGTTTTCTCAGATCTTCATTACCAGATTATTTCTTTTGGTTTCGTGCTCACTGTGAGCAGTAACATTTTCCTGTGTGGTGAAATTTGTCCTTCTTCGCCTCTTTCTTTTGAGAAAGGATCAACAGTTTTGTGTTGCAAAGTTTTACAAAGCGTAAGTTGTCAATTGTTTGGTGGTGGTTAAGTGATTGTAGGGGTGAGATTTTGCTACCAAGCTATTGGAGGAGTAATAGAAGATGAGTTGGTTTTGATCTAAACCTCTTGGAGGGAAGTTGATTCAGATGGAATGTATGGCTTTGAAGAAAAAAAAACTGTATAGTGTTCAGCTAAGTAGAACCTATGGTATAGTGTAGTTCCAGAACTTTGGTTCATATTGAAATGTTGGGGATTATCAAATGCATGGAAAACTTAATCAATTTTATAGAGTAAAACAATGGGAAAGTATTGTGATGTAGTGTGAGCGATTCCTGATGATGCCAAGGAGTGAGTATGTCGGAATTGTGGGGATGTTAGAGATTTAATCCGATGGTTTCACCATGTGTTATAAGAGGAATTCGTTGTAGGGGTCTTGGAGGTTAAATTTGGGCTTTCCATTTTCATGCTAGACTTTTGGTCACCCAAAGATTTGTGTGTAGAGGAGATAGAAAACTGGAGTATTCTGAGTAGTGGAATGATTGTCGATAGAACCCTTCTGATGTAGTTCATGAGCGGGTGTATTGAGGATTCTGATGTGATATTCTTGAAAGTTGGAGGTGATGAGATTGCATGGGTTTTTGAGGTGCTTTGGTGCCTTCTATCAAATTAATGTCATCGGTTGAAGTAGTTGTCCGAGTGTTGATGGAATCAATAGAGTCTCTCCACAAAGGTGTGGATGATGTGTTTCGGTTTAAGCCTAAATTTGAGGATGTTAAATTAAGAGGTTTGAGACCGTGTGGTATGCGATGAATTCGAATTCCAAGGTTTGAGAGATATTTTATTCTAAAAAAGTGAAACTAAGGAAAAAAATCTTCTTGATTAGTGAAGCGTTTTCTTTATTCTCGCATGAGCTTTGTGCTGTTGACCAATGTCTTTCGTAAGTCGAGTTTGACTCGATTTTGGTATGTGTGGTTCTTATCGGTTCAGGAAGAATAAAGGAAGTTTTGATTTGGGCATTTAAAATGATTCCTCCTTTAGTTTTCGTGACGTTTATTCGCAATTTGCCACTTGGAATGTGGAAAGGTTTTCTTAATGAAATTGATTTACGGATTTTACTCTTGAAGACTCGATTGGTAACGATAGTTGTGATGTGAATCTTTCTTATTCAGATGTGTTTTGCGGAAAAAGAGTTTGCTTAAAAGAATTCGATTGTATGTTTAGGTTAAAGGAGGTGATCCTTGTTTTCGTGAAGAGTTCAATTGAGAGTCGGAATAAGAGTTCCGTGTTCTTTGTGCTTGTCGTGTGGTTCGGTATCATTGGAAAGGTTAACCCAAGATACATTGGGTTGTTTTCGCTAGTTGGCGTATCGCTAGGACTGTCTCGAGTCCGTGCGCGGAGTACCTAACGTCTTGTATGTTCTCGTGTTGAGTGAGTACCTGGAAGTACCGGGTTGAGTGTTAGTTCAGACGTCGTGTTACATCGTTGTGTTGTGGTATTTTCAGTCCGAGGGAGAGGCTACTTGGGAAGTTGGAGTTTCGCGTGCGTGAGCTTTAGCCGGTGTTGTTCACAACGGGTACGTGGTTACCGTTGTTCGTTCTCAGTCGTGGTTGTTCTTTTGGTTAAGTGTGTTTAGATTCGAGGTCGAATCCTGTTAAGGGGGGTAGAATGTAATATCCCGAAAGTGTGAGGATCAACTATCGGAATAAAATAATTTAATTGGTAGCGATTAAATTTATTCGGGGGAATTTTTCTTCGTCAGATCTTGTAAAGAGAGGGGGGTTACTGGTTTTTCACGGCAACCTGGACCTGGGCCGTGGCCCAGGTGGGCTGGCTGGTCCTTCTCAAGAGGGAGGAGGCATCATGGGCCTAAAGCCCATGCGCCCCCACACCCCCCTAACCCTAGCCACCCTCCCTTTTCCCTTGGCGAAATTTTCCCCTCACCCCTTCCTTGGCAGCCGCCACCTCCTGCCCTCTCCTCCCTTGGTGCCTCCACCTCCCCTCTCAAGATGATCCTCCATTGCTGCCACCTCCCGGAGGATTTCCTGCTTTTGGCCTGCCGCAAGGAGGAAGAAGAAGAGGGGAAAAGAGGGGAGAAAAGAGGAGATGAGGAGGGATCTTCTTCGGGGTGTTTGATCAGCGTCTTCCTAGGGTTCTACAAGGGTAATGGTTCTTTCTCTTCGCTGATTGGATCTTAGTAGGAGCGTTTGATGCCATGTTCGTTGGATTGAAGTCCTGCTGCGATTATTTAAGTTTCTGTCCAGATTGTTGCGTGGCCTGTTTCGACTAGTTAGAGTCCGAATCCGAAGAGTTGATCTCCTAGAGTTAGTTAGGTATTGTTCTTAGCTTTCGGTGGCCGCCAAGAACACTGAATTCGATGTACGGATAAAAGTTATGTTAGTTTTCGTCTCTGCTGTCCAGAATCCTGACGAGAATAAACTGTCAAGTTGTCTTTTAAAATATGAGTGTGTTAATGAAAATTCAGTGCTTTCACCCAACTATGTTATTGTAGGCCTTGGTCTTAGCTTTTGATATTGTTAAAGAACGCTCAATTCGGAGTTGTAGATTAAAAGTTATGATCGTTTTAATACTGCTGTCATAATTGTGTAGACAGTTTCTGTTCTGCTGTTTCAGCTAACTGTTAGTAAATTAAATTGGTCGAATTGGGTTACCCTGTCAACTAGAGTATTGTA
Source organism: Ampelocalamus luodianensis (assembly GCA_036346255.1). NCBI lineage: Eukaryota > Viridiplantae > Streptophyta > Magnoliopsida > Poales > Poaceae > Ampelocalamus > Ampelocalamus luodianensis. The sequence goes on from CM070626.1 coordinate 47,469,032, forward strand.
GATATGTCAGTTAAGAATCCATAGAAATTGGTCTCACCTCATTCCGAGTTCCAGACCAATAGATATGATTTGTACCGTTCTGCTGTCCCGTTTCGGGTTGTGCCTGAGTAGTCTGTTTTCATATTAGAGCTAACTAGTTAATTGTGGATTGTCGGGAAGGCGTTGTAGAACGTTAATGGAAGCGCTCTGTTATATGTTGTATTTATTTCGAGTACTTACTTGTGTAGGCAGAGAGGCTTCGAGTTTAGAGACATCTTCTTTGCCTACTACCGCAGCGCTTCGCTGAAGGCAAGTACATTGACTTTTGTGTGATTTGTAAATACTGGATGCTCAATGATTAGTATTGTGTTTTGTTTGATATGAGAGAAGCTTCAATATTCATGTTCCGTCCACGGGAGTGGAGATTAAGGAATACAAGAGGTTCCAAGGATTATGTTCCTTGCGTATGTTCTTTCATATGTGTGCAGATGATGTCAGTCATAATACTTATGTTCATTAATGCATCCATATTCATGTTCCGTCCACGGGAGTGGAGCTCCACGGGAGTGGGGTCTAAAGTCCCATCAATTCCAGTATGGGCATGTGAAGTCCCAACATTCCAATGTGGGCAGATTTGGACACCCGTATGAAACGTTCTTCATACGGTATTTTGGATCCCCGTATTTCGATAAATACGGGCTTAAATGAACACCGACGGGTGTGTCACTAGCTATACCGATATAAGCATGTGTGCAGTCCATTCTTTTCATTAAATCCATTCATTCTATTCATCCATACACTCATTCGGGGTATGTTCGCATTCTTTAATGATGATGTCTTGTTCGTAATTGTGGTATGTTCATTTATTCACTGTACTTGCTGAGTCACGGACTCATTCTTGCTTTGTTTGTTTATTTTAGGTGATCATTGATGCTGGCTCTATCGGGAGGGAGTAGACACGCACTAATCTTGCAATTCACCATAATCAAGTTCAACAATATGATTTAGTTTCTATCTTTCATTCGTTAAGTGATGAACTGTATTAAATAAATTTAAATGGTGAAGGAAGGATACCTTCTCCATGTTATGATTGATTATGTATTGCTTGTGATCTTCGATCATCCATCGTTACACTTGCTTGAATTCAGACTAGTGTCATGCCATGGTTCTATTAAATAGTATTTTCTTTATATCATTAGTTGATAGTATTCAAATTCTTCCGCATTATGGATGTATGATAGATGATGTAGGTGACATCTTGGCTTCCGAATAGCCAGGGTGTTACAGTTGGTATCAGAGCGGGCTTTAGGTCCGTGGTAATTAAGTTATTAAAATGACACACTGTGCACAGTAGGTGGGGTTTGGGTAATCCATCGTATTCGTATTTCTAGTGGTGTGTTTCATCATGTTGAACTGTTCTTGAATTGCTTCTGTATTATCGTTCTTGTTGTTAATATGAACTAATACTATGATTGTCATGAGATGATCCTGTATATTCATAATTGAGTATTTTGGTGAAGCTTGTTGTTAATGGATGACAAGAAGTGGAGGTCGTGGTTGTTACTCTGGGATTCACCAGGTTACACCACTGTTCGCTAGTACGTGGTTAGAGGAGTAGTTACCCGAGTACCAAAGTTTCAGGTGTTAAGCGTGAGTTGCTTTAGTAAGTTGTTCTATTTCTTGATTTCTGAATTTGGCAATTCTTGTCCTGTGGTGGTTGATGAATTTCTCCTGGGTTTGTGATTCATGATAGTTTATGGTTTTCAATAGATCCCTCTTGGTTCTCTGAAACAATTATTGCTTTTCGATTGTTGAGTTGCTTTTACTACTTGTGATCGTTGTCAATTGGCAAGATTGATGTTTTCATGGTTGCTCCTTCTTTCTCATTGAAAAAGAATGACTCATTTACTCGTTTGATAGCTTGGTTAGTGAGAGTTTCCCGTTGTAAGTTCGTTTGCATGGGAAAGCTTTAGTTTTATGTGTTTCTTTTGGATAACTTCAAGCGTTGAGGTTTGAAGTCTCTCTTTTGCTAAAGTAAAGTGTTAGAATCCTTTTGTGATGTCTTGCCATGCTTAAAATGAGAAGTTATAACTAAACGAATAAATTGTTACGATATGAGTTACCAAGTTGGGTTATTAGCATGGTGCAAATAAATTATTCTTAACTACCATCCATGAAAGTGAAATTGATTAATTTGAAATGTCCTTGTATTTAATACATGGTGTATGTTAAATAAAGATTGTTCATATCCGTTCAAAACCTATAGATCTTACATAAGAGCTAGATTTATCTTTTTTCCTGGTATGCTAAAATTGCTGGAACTTGTATAAAAGACCAGATGGGTGCTGGTGTATCGATTCGTGAAACCTTGTTTATAGAAAATTATGTAGTGAATCTTTAATCATGTTTTGAAATAATTTCTGAACAAAGGTGAAATGTGAATCTATGTTTATATATGGTTATGTGATTGCAAATGGAATTAGTACCGTATGAACACACATGGTTAGTACAATCATCAATTGTTAATGAGCGCTGAAGAAGGTGTTGAGCAACACCAACAGTTGGGTAGACGAATTTCGTAAGTAGTCTTTGATATCGTGCCTTGTGATATTGTCATTGCTTAGCATAATCTTGTTATAATAAATTTGTTTCAACCTTGTGGTTTGTGTTCCCTTTGGGAAGTTTTAGGATGGAGTAATAAAGTTTGATGATTCTTGGTACTAGTGTATGTTGTCGATGTTATTAAATCGTAAAAATGTGAGAATGATGTTAATTCTCGTAGTAATTTGATCACCTATGGTGATATTTCCTAAATGATCAAATTTCAAGTTTTGTATTCATGATCTTTTGGGGGTTCAGGCTTTATATGGTAAATGAAGTTTATCGAGTAACGATATGTTGCAAAGTTGCAATGGTTCTTCAGTGATGCAAGTGCTTCGATTTTGAATACTTATTTGTTCTTATCTGTTAAAGTTCGATATTCTTTTCTTGTGAGGCTTATGCGTTCAACTGTGGACTCCACTTGTGTTCTATGAGTTCATTGCTTAATTGGTTTTCCCCTTGGTCCCGTGTTCAGTGCGAGTGGTAGATGAGTTTTCTAGTTGGTGAAAAAAAAATCGTTTTCATTTGTCTCTTCTTTTGAGAAAGAATCAACTCAATCTTTTCACGTGGGTCTTTCGAAGTGTTTTCTAATTGTTGTTGTGAGAATTGAAGTTAATATCGTTTAGATGAGAATATTTCAAGTTTAGCTTTCGCGATATTTTGGAGCTCATGAATCATCCGTAGCTGAAATTATTTTAAATAAATTAAGGTATTGGAATGTCCTGTTGCTTCTTAAGAGATTTGTGTGATTTAATTTTAAAGGCTCTTTGGTTTGAGTTGGCAACGTGAGGTTGCAATCAAAGAAGTTATGTTGGTTACTTTAAGAGGAGAATAATCTACTTGCTTTTTGCGAAATTCTGTAATTGGAAATGTTTCGAGTTTGGTGGCTGAGATTATTTGGATCTCATGTTTCTTGTGTAGTTGAACTGTTCTGAACAAATATGACGTATTGAAGAATTTTTATTGGTTCTTAATTAGTCCTTGTGGTTTGGACTAAAGACTCTATCTTGTTCGTCGTGGCAAAGCGATGTTAGTCAAAAAATTAATTTCAGTGTTAAAGGAAAGAGTGCAGTAGGAATATTTGAGAATTTGAGTCAAGTTTTGTAACTTGTGGTTATTTGAATTGTTCATAAACTTTTTGCACTTTTCACTCAAGAGTTGTCGAGTTTCAATCGCAATGTCATTCTTCTTATTGGTGGTTATTTGCTATTCCCTTTTCAAGGGATGCGTGCCCTCCGCTGTGAACTCAACTTTCGTTTTCTCGGATCTTCATTGCAGTTATTTCTTTTGGTTTCGTGCTCCTTGTGAGCAGTAACATTTTCTGTGTGGTGAAATTTGTCCTTATTCGCCTCTTTCTTTTGAGAAAGGATCAACGATTTTGTGTTGCAAAGTTTTACAAAGCGTAAGTTGTCAATTGTTTGGTGGTGGTTAAGTGATTGTAGGGGTGAGATTTTGCTACCAAGCTATTGGAGGAATAATAGAAGATGAGTTGGTTTTGATCTAAACCTCTTGGAGGGAAGTTGATTCAGATGGAATGTATGGCTTTGAAGAAAAAAAAACTGTATAGTGTTCAGCTAAGTAGAACCTATGGTATAGTGTAGTTCCAGAACTTTGGTTCATATTGAAATGTTGGGGATTATCAAATGCATGGAAAACTTAATCAATTTTATAGAGTAAAACAATGGGAAAGTATTGTGATGTTGTGTGAGCGATTCCTGATGATGTCAAGGAGTGAGTATGTCGGAATTCTGGGGATGTTAGAGATTTAATCCGATGGTTTCACCATGTGTTATAAGAGGAATTCGTTGTAGGGGTCTTGGAGGTTATATTTGGGCTTTCCATTTTCATGCTAGACTTTTGGTCGCCCAAAGATTTGTGTGTAGAGGAGATAGAAAACTGGAGTATTCTGAGTAATGAATGATTGTTGATAGAACCCTTCTGATGTAGTTCATGAGCGGGTGCATTGAGGATTCTGATGTGATATTCTTGAAAGTTGGAGGTGATGAGATTGCATGGGTTTTTGAGGTGCTTTGGTGCATTCTATCAAATTAATGTCATCAGTTGAAGGAGTTGTCCAGAGTGTTCAGTGGAATCAATAGAGTCTCTCCACAAAGGTGTGGATGATGTGTTTCGATTTAAGCCTAAATTTGAGGATGTTAAATTAAGAGGTTTGAGATGAATTCGAATTCCAAGGTTTGAGAGATATTTTATTCTAAAAAAGTGAAACTAAGGAAAAAAAAATCTTCTTGATTAGTGAAGCGTTTTCTTTATTCTCGCATGAGCTTTGTGCTGTTGACCAATGTCTTTCGTAAGTCGAGTTTGACTCAATTTTGGTATGTGTGGTTCTTATCGGTTCAGGAAGAATAAAGGAAGTTTTGATTTGGGCATTTAAAATAATTCCTCCTTTAGTTTTCGTGACGTTTATTCGCAATTTGCCACTTGGAATGTGGAAAGGTTTTCTTAATGAAATTCTGATTTCTGGATTGTACTCTTCAGTACTCAGTTGGTAACGTATAGTTGTGATGTGAATCTTTCTTATTCAGATGTGTTTTGCCGGAAAAAGAGTTTGCTTAAAAAGAATTCGATTGTATGTTTCCAGTTAAAGGAGGTGATCCTTGTTTTCAGTGAAGAGTTCAATTGAGAGGCGGAATAAGAGTTCCGTGTTCTTTGTGCTTGTCGTGTGGTTCGGTATCATTGGAAAGGTTAACCCAAGATACATTGGGTTGTTTTCGCTAGTTGGCGTATCGCCAGGACTGTCTCGAGTCCGTGCGCGGAGTACGTAACATCTTGTATGTTCTTGTGTTGAGTGAGTACCTGGAAGTACCGGGTTGAGTGTTAGTTCAGACGTCGTGTTACATCGTTGTGTTGTGGTATTTTCAGTCCGAGGGAGAGGCTACTTGGGAAGTTGGAGTTTCGCGTGCGTGAGCTTTAGCCGGTGTTGTTCACAACGGGTACGTGGTTACCGTTGTTCGTTCTCAGTCGTGGTTGTTCTTTTGGTTAAGTGTGTTTAGATTCGAGGTCGAATCCTGTTAAGGGGGGTAGAATGTAATATCCCGAAAGTGTGAGGATCAACTATCGGAATAAAATAATTTAATCGGTAGCGATTAAATTTATTCGGGGGAATTTTTCTTCGTCAGATCTTGTAAAGAGAGGGGGGTTACTGGTTTTTCACGGCAACCTGGGCCTGGGCCGTGGCCCAGGTGGGCTGGCTGGTCCTTCTCAAGAGGGAGGAGGCATCATGGGCCTAAAGCCCATGCGCCCCCACACCCCCCTAACCCTAGCCACCCCTCCCTTTTCCCCTTGGCCGAAATTTTCCCCCTCACCCCCTTCCTTGGCAGCCGCCACCTCCTGCCCTCTCCCTCCCTTGGTGCCTCCACCTCCCCCTCTCAAGATGATCCCTCCATTGCTGCCACCTCCCGGAGGATTTCCTGCTTTTGGCCTGCCGCAAGGAGGAAGAAGAAGAGGGGAAAAGAGGGGAGAAAAGAGGAGATGAGGAGGGATCTTCTTCGGGGTGTTTGATCAGCGTCTTCCTAGGGTTCTACAAGGGTAATGGTTCTTTCTCTTCGCTGATTGGATCTTAGTAGGAGCGTTTGATGCCATGTTCGTTGGATTGAAGTCCTGCTGCGATTATTTAAGTTTCTGTCCAGATTGTTGCGTGGCCTGTTTCGACTAGTTAGAGTCCGAATCCGAAGAGTTGATCTCCTAGAGTTAGTTAGGTATTGTTCTTAGCTTTCGGTGGCCGCCAAGAACACTGAATTCCGATGTACGGATAAAAAGTTATGTTAGTTTTCGTCTCTGCTGTCCAGAATCCTGACGAGAATAAACTGTCAAGTTGTCTTTTAAAATATGAGTGTGTTAATGAAAAATTCAGTGCTTTCACCCAACTATGTTATTGTAGGCCTTGGTCTTAGCTTTTGATATTGTTAAAGAACGCTCAATTCGGAGTTGTAGATTAAAAGTTATGATCGTTTTAATACTGCTGTCATAATTGTGTAGACAGTTTCTGTTCTGCTGTTTCAGCTAACTGTTAGTAAATTAAATTGGTCGAATTGGGTTACCCTGTCAACTAGAGTATTGTAGATATGTCAGTTAAGAATCCATAGAAATTGGTCTCACCTCATTCCGAGTTCCAGACCAATAGATATGATTTGTACCGTTCTGCTGTCCCGTTTCGGGTTGTGCCTGAGTAGTCTGTTTTCATATTAGAGCTAACTAGTTAATTGTGGATTGTCGGGAAGGCGTTGTAGAACGTTAATGGAAGCGCTCTGTTATATGTTGTATTTATTTCAGTACTTACTTGTGTAGGCGAGAGGCTTGAGTTTAGAGACATCTTCTTTGCCTACTACCGCAGCTAGCATTTGAAGGCAAGTACATTGACTTTTGTGTGATTTGTAAATACTGGATGCTCAATGATTAGTATTGTGTTTTGTTTGATATGAGAGAAGCTTCAATATTCATGTTCCGTCCACGGGAGTGGAATATCCACGGGAGTGGAGATTAAGGAATACAAGAGGTTCCAAGGATTATGTTCCTTGCGTATGTTCTTTCATATGTGTGCAGATGATGTCAGTCATAATACTTATGTTCATTAATGCATCCATATTCATGTTCCGTCCACGGGAGTGGAGCTCCACGGGAGTGGGGTCTAAAGTCCCATCAATTCCAGTATGGGCATGTGAAGTCCCAACATTCCAATGTGGGCAGATTTGGACACCCGTATGAAACGTTCTTCATACGGTATTTTGGATCCCCGTATTTCGATAAATACGGGCTTAAATGAACACCGACGGGTGTGTCACTAGCTATACCGATATAAGCATGTGTGCAGTCCATTCTTTTCATTAAATCCATTCATTCTATTCATCCATACACTCATTCGGGGTATGTTCGCATTCTTTAATGATGATGTCTTGTTCGTAATTGTGGTATGTTCATTTATTCATCAGACTTGCTTTGAGTCACGGACTCATTCTTGCTTTGTTTGTTTATTTTAGGTGATCATTGATGCTGGCTCTATCGGAGGGAGTAGACACGCACTAATCTTGCAATTCACCATAATCAAGTTCAACAATATGATTTAGTTTCTATCTTTCATTCGTTAAGTGATGAACTGTATTAAATAAATTTAAATGGTGAAGGAAGGATACCTTCTCCATGTTATGATTGATTATGTATTGCTTGTGATCTTCGATCATCCATCGTTACACTTGCTTGAATTCAGACTAGTGTCATGCCATGGTTCTATTAAATAGTATTTTCTTTATATCATTAGTTGATAGTATTCAAATTCTTCCGCATTATGGATGTATGATAGATGATGTAGGTGACATCTTGGCTTCCGAATAGCCAGGGTGTTACAAGAGGTGAGAGGAGGGAGGAGGTGCGAATGAGGGAGAGACGAGGGGGTGTTGCTCGGTGGCAGAACACGGATAATTACCCCTCAACTCCTAGGGTAGTTTCGTTATCTGGGGGGCAACTCTACGTGGGAAGCAACCTTCCTCTCGCTCTAGAAAAAATGAACTAAGGCCGCTTCAGATTCGATGTTTCCCGGAGCTGAACCATTTGGCATGGCTCCTGCAGTTCCAAACCAGAATCCGGGAGCTGGAGTCACGCCAAACATCCCCCTTAAGGGGGTGGTGTCATAAGGGTGGCCCACTTTTAGGATGGCTCGCCCGGCTCATTCCGAAAGTCACCGAGCACATGTGGCTTACAAATATCAGATTTTACACTTAAAAACCCAATGGGTTTACATAATTACAACTTTTGTATAGCGAGCTATGAATTAGACCCTTAGGTTTGTCTATGACTAACATACATACATGACATGCATCATACGTACATACATACCATTAAAAAAGATTTGCTCCAAAAAAAACATTGGATTCTCATCCACTGGCATGGGCCTATAATAACATAAGCTACCAATACGACCATCCCATCCACCCATCAGATATCAGAGGGTAGCTGGTTGAGAGGCCAACTTCACAGCCACGCGACCGCATCATGATAAAATTCCTTTCTATCAACCTCTCCTGACTCCTATGATTCCAAGTCGTCGTCAAGCTACTTCGCTCCATCTTAGCGTCGCCATTTTTGCCAGCCACCATGGTGATGCTTGCAGGGGATAAGAGGGGGGGGTACTGGGTAGGTAGGGCATGATCCCTAGCGGTGTACTGCGAGACCTACTAAGGGTGCGTTTGGTTGGGTGAACCAGAGTGAATGGGATGGGATGATCCTGGATGAGACGATACAAGTATAGTGTTTGGTTGGTGGGATAGGGTGATACATGATTTTGTTTGGTTGGTGGGATAGAATGGTCCTGAATAGTTCAAGATGGTATTTGGTTTGATGAATGAGGTTGTATTTGGATTACCACAAATTTTCTATCTTAGTAGAACAATTTTGACACATCCCCATTTTAATAAATAGAAATTTTTTGTCACATCCGGATTATTTTCTTTTCTTTCCTAACTCTCTCTCTAATCAATACCAAGAAAAACCTAAAAATTCAAAATGTTCAAAAATGCATGAATTTTCTACAGTAACTAGATGATGATTTTATATGAATTTATGTGAAAGAATTATTCTATTTGGAGTTAGCAATTGAAAGTTATAGTAGTTTGAAAATCATATTCTAAAAAAAATACACTTCAGTTACTATTCATCCCATTTTAAGCAAATAACACTTGAACAGCGAGGTTTCAAATTTTATTTGAGTATTAGCACATCCCAGGAACCTCCTTGAATTATTTCAGGATTTTAGGATTTTTTTTGCTATTTTATAGAGCCCTGGTCTGTTCGGGCCGTCTGATTGGAATCTAACAGTCCCGATCGGAGGAGACGTTCTGGAATCGGACGGTCCCGATCGAAGGAGACGTTCTGGAATCGGACGGTCCCGATCGGAGGAGAAGTTCCCACGGTCCGAACGTCTCCTCCAATCGGGACCGTCTGATTCCGATCGGACGGTCCGTACAGATGTGGGCACTATAAAATAGCAAAAAAATAGCAAAAAAAAAATCCTAAAATCCTGAAATAATTCATTGAGGTTCCTGAGATGTGCTAATACTCAAATAAAATTTGAAATCTCGCTGTTCAAGTGTTTCAAATTTCAAAAAAAGCAATAAATCAAATATTTTTTTTAGAAAATAGCAAATAGAGTTCAAAAATTCTAGAAAAATTCACAAAAATTCCTAGAATTATTTTAAACTTACTAAAAATAATTACAACTTTAAATCCAATAAAATAATAACTTTATTAATTCTTATGACACGTGGGGCTCGCATGATATATATATATATATATTTGCACTAAAATATGCCAACAATGGTCTTGTTTTGTTAATAAAATAACAAAGAACACAACAGTTCAATCGGATCACAAATCGGATACTCGGTTTAAGAAAATATGGTCATTTCAAGCTCGTATAAATCAACCATTTTTTGGAATCTGTGCGCGAAAGGAAACTGAACGGCGTGGTTCGGCCAATTTTTTCGAATGGATTGATACAGCATCTTCAAGGAATATTCTATAAAGTTGAACCATCTCATCTCGGATACACAGTAACCATCCAACCAACCAAACACGTAAACGAGCTTATTTCCCGTACCAGATGGTTCAGGACCATATGATTCAATGAACCAAACACACCCTAAGTTTTGATTATTAGTTTTTCTAAACTACATGCAAATCTAGACGAAAAAGTTGGCCTTACTAAGTACTTTTCAGTCCGCATTGGGAACTCTTGTCAAACTTATCCTCTCTCTGTGAAAAAATATATAACGTTTTGGATATCAATACGGTCTCTAACATGCAATTTTGCCCATTACTTTTTATACAACTTTGACAATTACTTTTTATATAAATATGTTAATATAATAATATAAAAATATTATATCATGAAAAAATTAATTACTAATCTAATGATACAATTTTTACATGACTAATAAAAATAGTTTTTTTTTCATATATTAGTGGTCAAAATTAAGGAAGTTTGACCGCACGTTTTCTAAAATGTCATATATTACTGAATGAAGGGAGTAAGTCACAACTCGTAAGACTCCAATATAAATAGCAATTGGGCCCGATGTAGTGATAAGTGTGCTAAGAGCATGTACAATGTATCGACCCCTCAAGGGATACCGAGGTGGATATATGTCAAGGTCTAGCTTAGCACAAAATACGACAATGTTTAGTACCTGTTTGTGGGACCCACACCTAATAAAAAACCACAGTCGCATCCCCTTCTTCTCTCTCTTCCCTGTTCTCCCACATGCCCGTGCGCTCTCTCAACATTCGGTTCCTATGCGGCAGCACAAAGACAACGACCTCCCACAGCCGGCCTTCGAAGAATCAAAGTGGTGTTGGGTGGGTCTATAGGCTACCAACGTGAATCAAATCAAATTTTCGTAGTACTAATAAAAATTAGTTATCGTCTAGTTTACTATCAATATTTGGTAATACCAATAAATATTTGGTGACGCTAACAAAATCCAATGTCACTCGTAGGCAATCCGAGGGTGAGAAAATCACTTATCAAAATTTAGTTTGATCATAATCCAAACAACGTTCATTTTGCCAAATTTTAGCTTGGTTCATTAGGGTCATGAACTAAACAACACCTATCTTGTGCAACGGCAGCGACCCACTCAGATCCGAACGCTGGGACACCTGTTGGCACCTACTTCATCCAGTCATAAAAGAATATCGTTTTGATGTACGTGTAGTCAAACTTTCTAAAATTTGACTATCGATGTCTTTCTGACCCTCAATGCTCCATATTTTAAGATAAAACATGAAAATGGTATGTGTAGATTTGTCTCGAAAAGGAGGGAGTAATATTTACGTATTTCCAACCCTCAATGCTCCATATTTTAAGATAAAACAATGCCAAAATTTACGTTTTATTTACACTACCCCTGGACAAGAGATGTTTTTGCCGGAGCTTTGCTTTGCAGAAAATAGGTAGAAACTATGCTAAATCACGTGAAAAAGCCGAAGAACAGCAGCACAATGACTGTACCGCCATCGCGAGAAAAACACAATGCTTTTGTTCATTGGTTGGCCTTTGTTCTTGGGGTAAGAAAGACAGTAACTTTTCAGTGTCTGTAAACTTGGTGAGAATAGCGCAGCATCGAGTGTTTATCTTACATGCTCAACGCCTCCAAATCGGAACATAGGGTCTGTTTGGTTCAATATCAACCTGAGTTAAACCAAAATTTTAGTAATGTCTTGAAAATTTGGCTAGTGTTTGGTTCGGTTCTAACATTTAGTGTCGTCTACGAAATTTTGATAATACCAATTTATTTCTTATCATTCCCAGACAAATTTCGACGGCCAAAATGCTCGCCAAAAATTTGGCTTTGCTACTAGCCATTGACTTGCTACGTGGCAGCCAGCCATCAGTTCCAACTGAAGCGTTAAATGTATAATTAGTTTGATTAATCAATTTTAAATGATTATATTTTCTAAACCGAGTATCCGATTTGCGATCCAATTGAACCTTGTGTTCCTTGTCATTTTATCAACAAAATAAGACCACTGTTGGTATATTTTGGTGCAAAAAAGAATATTTGTCATACGAGCCCCACATGTCATGCTCACTTTTTTGGCAAGTTTTGACATGGCTGCAATCAAAACGCATCAATTTCAGTATTACCCGTGAATTGGTATAGCTACAATCCAAATACTTTTTTTTGTTCTGGTTTTGGTACTGCCAAAATTTTGGTATACTTCCTGGGATCACAAACCAAACAGCCCCTATAGGGTCACAAACCGAACTTTTTTTATTAATTAATCCTTTTTTCAAATTTTATTTTAAAGTTAACCCTTGACGCACTTTTTTTCAATTCTAACCCTTTTGGTCACGCCACCACCCATGGCGTGACAAAACAACTCTGTCACGCCATAGGATAAGTCCCCAAAATAGCACTTTTTGTCACGTCACTGGTTGTGGCGTGACAAGAGATTGCCCGGATACAGGCTGGCGTGACAGTGTTGTTTTGTCACGCCACGGATGGTGACGTGATCAAAGGGGTTAGAATTGGAAATAAAATGCGTCGGAGGTTAACTTTAAAATAAAATTTGAAAAAAGATTAATTAATAAAAAAAAATCTCACAAACCAAACAACCCCCTATTTTTCACATAAGCTTTATTATTTTCAAAGCAGTCTCTGCTACAGATTATGCATACAAAAACACAACATCGTTGTCAACAGGTTACAATTGAAGTAACAATCCTCCAAAAGTATAATCGGGAGCAGGAGCCGCAACTTTTCACATAACATCGCAGATTCAGACTCCACCAATCGGTCTAGTTGCACAATAATAAATTTCACATTCAGCAAGGTTTTCTGCTCCAATGCGAGCCCAAGGCGGCGTACTGCTGCTAACTAAGCCTGATAGCGCCCAACGCCCAGCAGTAACCCTCCGATCCCGCAGGCCTAATATTTGTAAGCACACAAGCCAACCCTATCAAAACCCACTAGATTATGTTGCAATTCATCCCCGCCCAGCGTACCAGGTCGGAAAACCCCGTCGTATTCTTGCCTGTTTCAACCATACGCGAGCCGGCCCGAATTTATTGAAGAGCTTAGACGCTTTTTGGTCCTTTGCCACGATCTGGCCCATTGCTTCTGTTAGGGTTGTCTTCTTCTATTCTTTAATCTGAAGCCTTTGTCAGCACCTTTTAGAAACGAACCCCTGCCCCACGATTTGATTTTACCCTAGAAATCCACATGCCGCGATTCTTGATGGCGCCGCACCCGGTCAGCAGTTCGTGGCCTGCGTATGGATCTAGGTACGTGACAATGCCGTGGTCCGAGAAATCGCAGCATGTGATTTTCTGCGATAAAATCATGCAGTAAAAGATATCATTTTGATCATTTCGTTTGCACAGACTAGTTTTGTTATTTCACTTTAAAACGAGTTTAAATGAGCCAAAAACTCAGAGAGACCCAGCAATCCAGCATTGTCTAGTCCTGTTCGAGGCTACAAGAAACGTTTCTCTGCTTCGACGAACTCAGTCGTCGCCGTTGTTCTGCGTCTTGTCTGAGATGGAGCCTCCGCCGCCTCCCTCCCCTGCAACTGATTCTCGTCGTTGCCGCCTGCGTTTGTGTCCCCAGATGCTTGAAACAGCCAGTGGTAGGTTTGCTTGCTGTCCTTCCACAGATGGAGGCGGCGGCGGTAGTCATGTTGCACCTACATGTGACGATGGTGGTTCCATGGCGGCAACGAGAGAGTTGGCAGTGGGGACAGCGGCGAAAATGGTGGGGACACTGGGGAGTAGCTTGGATGGGAGAGAAGAAGATCCAAGGAATTTGGGTCTTGATGAGGTGGTGTGACTTCATAGTTCAATCTGCTAGCCCTCTGATTTCTCATGGGTGGATGTAATGGTAATTAACCTGTGTCGTTATAGCTAGCCCCAGTATCAGAGGATGTGAATCCTAGTACAATATTACCTTTTTGTCTAATTTTAGCCGGAGGCACACAACAAAGGGAATGAGTTATTCGGATGATTGACGTGCCAATCTTCCTGACTTTTAAAAAAGTGACGACGATTATGGTCTAACCACGTTAGCCTAAAATTTAGCTGTTTGGTACAAAACTAGGTTTTGAGGAATTAGAAAGCGGAAACACATAACAAATTTTCTTGTAAACCAGGCAGCTGGCGACAATCTTTGCACGGCATGTGGCGAGAGCGAGACGACCTGAGTGGTACCAGCAGGGCTGGGCGTGATGGTAAGTACAAGTGTGGAATCTAGAGCGTCAAGGCCGGCGATACGTGCAATGCAACCATGGTCTGCGCGACGACGACGAGATCAAGTGCGTCTCCAGGCACGTTGGTGGCAAGCCATATGCTTGCAGGGGATCTCTCTAGGCATGATGATCGCAGCGGGCAACAAAGCTTCATTCATATGTGGCGATGAGCTAGCTGCTTGCTGTACATCCCTCAGTGCTGCAACAATGGCGATGACCGACGCACCTTCAATTCGGGTGTGGCAGCAGCGCGCGGCGGGATCCATGCCCGCGGCCCTCCACTCAACATGCGAAAGTGCCTGGATCTTCATGGCCGGTTATGATGCCGGCCGGCGAGTCTTTGCAGAATGTACTGGGGACACGGTGACTACCGATCGAAACGAGGAAGAAAAGGACCAATAGCTTCGATCGCATGGCCATCTCGTCCGTCTTATTTCCTAATCCAGAAGATGATTTTCGGCTCAGTCCTTGTTTGTTTCGATGGGCCGTCCTTCATGGAAAATTTGAGAATCAATCGACATGTCCTTTGTATATATAGGACACCTTTTTTGTACTTCCACTTCTAATATACCATTTAAACAAATATATTATACTTTTTTTTATCACTTTCAGTATACTTGAATACCAATTATAAGATATTCCAATGTGACTTGATCAGAAAATTTTCATTATTGAAGCCCTTTACTTTTGCTATATACCCCGAAAGGTGTAAATACCACCTTTTCTTATATACATACATAAAAGTACATACTCCTAATTGTGAGTACCATACCATTTTCCTATATATATATATATATACATATATATATATAATATATCAAGGCAGGGACAGATCTAGTGCAGCAATCATTTAGGTGCAATTATGCAAACTACATTGGTTTTCAGCATTAATCCACATGAAAATTTATGAGTTCTCAGATTCAATTTATGTTGGAAGAAAAAAAAAGGAGAGAAATCCCTTACAAAATAAAAGTTAAGGTCCTATTTGAAACACATGAATTTCACAGGAAATTAACAATTCAATTTTCACAGGAATCATGAATTTTTTCATGTGTTCCAAACGGAGCCTAAAGGAAAGTGGAAACCATCAAACTTTTTATGTTTCTCCTAACTTGTTTTGAGTTTAAACTAGAAATTTTAAAGAGTGATGCAATGCAATACTGTATAGACTATCTCCTAATCTTTAATTTGTAGAATTTTTTGTTTTGATTTTGGTCTAAAAATGGATTTCAATGATTGTACCTAAACGACGGCTTGTCCTAGTTATGTCTCCTATCATGTTTTTTATAAGAATAATCTCCTATCATGTACATTGACGTTGAATACCAAGTTCAAAAAAAAGAAGAAAGATTACAGCCATTCTATGTTTTGGTTGATTTTGGAAAACACTCCACCTCTAGATTCTTCCTATCTCCACATTCCACTTCTCGACAACCCCGTTCTCTTCACAGGAAATCATAAAATAGATGAAATATCAAAAATTAAAAGGTGAGATCAAAAGGAAAATAACTCAATTTCCTCATGAGCATCGAAAACAAATTCCCGTGCATATATCTATGTCAATTCTAAAACAGTGATCCCTCGTTATTTTCCGTATTCAAATAAGCAGCTGGGGTTCATCTAAATATATATCAGCCTTTACAATCATGTTTGTATATATAGTGATATCTATTTTGAGACACTGAACATACTGATGTGTGTTGGCAAAACAAGACAAATAATTGAGCAACCGTGCATCCATAATTTCATACATTGATAACTCCTTTCTCAGTTCCAAGCTTGTAAATCCTCATGCGAAAATGCAACCTGTAGACACTGAAGACACAAAATAACCTATAGAAAACCTTATACACATAAGTTGTTTTCTGAAATTTATTGTAAACAACGTTGGTACCAAAATTGATTTGAACGTGAGCACATATTTCATAACGCAAAATAGCCTCTCACAAGTCACAACTTCCAAACTCAAAACTCTGGAGCATGTCTTTCTTATTGAGAAGCTTCTGTCATAAAGTTCAATCAACTTGAGTTCTTTACATCAAATACAGCTCTTGTTGTTTCAAGTACGAGAAAGGAGTAACACACATTTAGTGACAAACAAAAAAACAAACACAAATTAAATAGCAACAATGAAATTAAACAGCAAAGAAACCAAAGTAGGACGCCGAAGGTAGGTATATGTAATGAATGGAAAATCGCGAAAAAAAAATCTGTCCTAAAATGGGCAAGAAGATCAAACTGCACACCATGTACCACAAGAAACATTTTAATAGGCACATATATAAACATAAGAAACATTGACAAGATCAAAAGATCACAAATTAATTAAGCACCATGTATATATCCCATAAACCATATACATGATTGCGTTGTGTGTACGAGTTGCACTACCATATATGCGATCAATGCCTGGGACGACGCCCGAGCCTGAGCTCCAAGTCCAGCTCCTTCTCCGGCTCACCTGCCTGCCGCTCCGACCCTTCCGGCGAGCGCGAGCCGTCGCCGCCGCGCCCCTGGCACCCAAGGCCCAGGTGCAAGTCATGATCACGAGCGTCCGCACCGAACAGGCTCAGCTCTGTCGGGCTAGCGCTGCTAGGGCTCATGTCCACTCCGGCCGCAGCCCCCGTGCTGCGGTAGTACATGGCGAAGCTGCTGCTGGTCATCTGCGTCGTCGTGGCCGGCAGCGCCGCCGGGGAATACGCCAAGTGGTGGTACTGGTTATAGAACTCGACGTTCCGGGACACTGACGTTATGCCGGTGGGCGTGTCGCGGCCGGGCTTCGCGCGGTCGCGGCGGTGGATGTTCATGTGCCCACCGAGCGCCTGCGCCGTGGTGAACCCGCGCTTGCAGAAGACGCACTCATAGTACGGCCGGGTGGTCGCAGCCCGCGCCGGCGGTGACACGGCCGCCGCCGCCGCCGCCGCCGCGTCGTCTTCCCCAGCCCCCGCTGCCACCTCCAGTCCTGGCGAGCTAACGGCCCCTTCGGTTGACGCCGCCTTGGATTCCTTGTTGCTGCCACTCTCCATGTGATACGATGATCTACGAGCCTGTGATGACTTGAAGGGTTTGGGGATCGATTGGGTAAACGAAGGTTTGACGAAGAGATGGCAAAGTGTGTGCACAGGGGGCTGTATAACAGGTTATTAAGAGTAGGGTGACAGGGAATCAGGGACAACTGCCAGAGGGCAGCATTGGTGTTGTCAGCTAGCAGTTTTCTGAATAAAAGATGGTACGCGGTTTCGACAAGCTAGTTTTGGTCCTTTTGGAGGGCGTCTGCTCAGCCGGCCTTGGTGCCTAGCAGATGCATGCCTCGCTATCCCTAACTCTTGCAGTGAAAATGTGCAATACAGGTGCTTCACATTGAAGTATCCAACTGTGGAATATAATATCAGGCTTTCGCGCTCATTAGTACGGGCAGGTTGGTTTTTATGCATAAGATATCCTCAAGGGTGGGTGATTTGATCAGCGATATCCCTGTAATAATATTCAGGTCTGTCTATGCACCATTCGAACTTTTTTTAGCCTAAAATCAGTCGAATTTTTTTTACCACTGGATGGAGATCCAAAGAAGCCATCCCCAAGAACATAGCCCTAATCCACCAGCCGCCGCCCCTAGCCGCACCCAGCCGAGCGCTAGCTAGGCCCACTGTCATGCCCCCCCCCCTCCACTGCCATCGCTTGCCTACATCTCCCCCACCCTAGCCCTTCTTCCTCGTCTCACCACCACCTCCCTCTGCCTCCTAATTGTTCGTCGTTCTCGTTGCCCCCACTGCCCTATTCCGACCTGTGGCCGCCGGCGCTACCGCTGCTTCATCACTCCTCCCTTTCTCTATAGCCGGGTCCTGTTGAACCTAGACCCTAATCCGGTGAACCCTCGCCCTAACTTGCAGCCGCTATTGCTGCAGGAGAAGACGAACCCACTGGCCAGACGCATGAATCGTGATGCAGATCGCAAGATTAGAAATTCAAATGATTGCAAAAAAATAATTATGCGACAAATGTACAGCAATTATGTCATATGTAACTGGAGTTGTTTGGTTTGTTGCCATACTTTTTAGTTCATCAGAATATGCCATGCTATACACAGCTAGCTACCCCAGCTCCAAGCTTCCTTTGAGATTCTGAAAGAAATATGCGCAATATTTATAAGGCGTCTAGTAAACTTTATGCAGTATCATATATGATTATATGTTCATTCGAGAAAACACCAGTTTATAGCTATTACTATTGATTTTTCTTCAAGTATTATATATATAGGGATTGTCTATTCATAAGTAGCCTGAAATTTTCTTAAATTTAAGTCACTTGTTGTGACCATTGGATCAATATCCAATCATATGACATCCATTGGATCAATATCCAATCATATGACACACCAATCTCTACACAAATCTAATGGTCACAACAAGTAACTTAAACTTAAGAAAATTTCAGACAACTTAAAACTAGCAAAACCTATATATATATATATATTCATATTCATGGGTATTTAAAATCTGTTCAGACACAATGAGTCCAGTAGATAGTTAATGGTACATATGAGTATGCCGCACACAGTGTAACGAATCTTGAGGGTTTTATTTTTAAAAAACATAACAAGCGTACTGTTACATGGATATTGCGTCCTTTTTACTGTAAAAGCTTCTGAAAAGCACTCTCCAAATTCTTTTACACTGCGTCAAGGGAACAATATCATTAATAAAATCATAGGTGATACGATGTTTACCTAGTAGGGGAAACCCACAGTTGATGTATTTTCATTCAAGTCCTCTCAGAAGCACACATGGCATCAGTTCCTGTCATCCTCTTTGCACACTAAGTTGGCTGCCTGCAGCTGCTACTTCTGGAGTCGCTGTCATCCACAGACGTACCCTAGACGCGGCCCTGCCTAGGATACAACTAATTTAATTAATTAGTACGATACAAACTAATGCTTTTCTAACGCCTGCTTACTATGCATGTATCGGCAGATGTGATAAAGGTTTCAGAGTTCAGACAGCTGCTCGTGTCTGATGTCCAGCCTGCTGGTTAGACTAGCTGTGACGTTTCTTCTCGTAACAATTTTTTTGTTCCTGGTGTCAATCATTTACTTGGCTTGTTTCGTCGTCCAGGATTTGGACTTTGAGGGAACCGCTTGCAGTTGCCGTTATATTTTATCTATGCGTGACTGGAAATTTGATATTGTGTTCGCTGGTGATGCATGCACCTGTGATCCAGGAACTTTTGGTCCCTGTCGCAGTCAGTGCAGATTGAGATGGAATTGACGAAAGGATAGATTTCTACTTACATTAGACGATCTATCAATCTAATGTAATGTGTGTCATGCATGACTGAAGATATTACCGAGATGCATGACCTGGGATTTAAACACTACACGTACCCTGAATCGAGGATTGAAATCTCGGCCGGTAACGGGGTTCTCGGCTGGGCATGGTTACCCATCGCTACCAGATTCCATATGTTTAGTGGCGGTTTTCAATTTCTCTGTTGGGTCCGTAACTAGCCGTCAGGACTTTAGACATCCTGGCGTGGTTACAACTTGTCAGGAAAAATGCATAATTTTCCTAACAATACTGCAAAAAACTGACAGTAAAACTTATCTCTAGCGGGTATGAACTGAATGAAAAATCGCATTCCAGGCTGTTGGACCCCGGGCGTAGAATACCTGAAAGCCTCGTGTATGTACCGTACTAGTCTCATGATCAGTGGTTAGTACACACATCCATAATATTGGCATACATATCCATACATAATGAGGACATCCCTTACATACATACAACCAACACTCTTCACAATAGATCTGAACCTATGCCCTTGTAAGGTTCAATCACAAGATCTCGTGCACGTCAATTGAACTATCAGGTAACTTCGTTTCTAGGAGTACATTTTATTTCTAATAAGAATAATGTTGCTACCCAACGCATGTAATGTTCTTTTAATCAGGAACATAGGAGTTGATTAAGCACAAGAAGGAGTACAACATGAAGGAAAGCATGTGCAATTCAATTCGGCCTCCGGAGATAGCATCAACTTTAAATATACATAACTTTCACATACAGACTCTGTTTGAGGTGCACGAATACTTGATTGAAAGCTTATCTCGCCCTTTTTCAAACGGATTTGGCCTTACCCCCAAATTCCTTTTGTGTGTGCCGCAATCGCCAAAATAATCTAGCACTGATTCTAAATCTGAGACGAAAAGTGATGCGTCACCTCCACTTGGGCCCATGGGCCTTGTACCACCTAGGGGCGTGTGTCCACCCCCTTGGCCACTATCCCCTGCCCTCTCCCTCATATATACTCATGTGTGCGACACTTTAGGGTTTTGGATTTTGTTTGCTTAGTTTCTCCATTGTGAAAACTCTTATTCTTCGCTTGTGTCAACTAGACCAACCGTAAAGAACCTCTGCAGAATCCCACCTTTTGTACTCAAACTTATATTTGCAATTCAGATTGCTTTCATCTCGTTCTTGTTTGATCTTCGATTGCTTGTAAGAATTGATCTTCGTGATCAAGTCGATCGGGTCTTTGGCACGGTAGATAATGACTTGGTGTTTAGTTCAGCGATTACTTGGTTCGTACGTGCTGCATTCGTAGCCTGGATCATGAGAGTTGATCATCATCCAATTGAAATTTATCCTTCTAATCAAAAGAACAGGCCAATAGAGTTCATCAAGTGGTATCAAAGCTTTCGTTGTTCGATGAGAAATCAGTACCCACAGCTTTAGATTCATTCTTGCATCCTAGAGTCCAGAAAAATGCCAAACAATCCCCCCCCCCCCGCCGAACCATCTTTGTGCCTTGCATCATTCTTTTCAGTTTTTGCATCCTTGAATCGTAGATTGCATCACCGTGTCTAAGTTGCTGGTCTTCGTCTAGATTGGTTCTGGTGTGAGTAGCCATCTTTCTTTTGCATAGCTTATTCTTTGCATCGACAAGTCCTTTAGCCACCACTACTGTTTTCTCCCACCATACTTTGCCACTAATCCATCCTCTACTGCGGCATCCCTCTAGACTGCCGCCACCATACCTTGCCACCAATCCATCCTCTGTCGTGGCATACTTCTAGACTGCCATCGCTTGTTAGTTTCGGAGAGGAGAAAGAACCCAAGGGAAAACTTAATCAGATTGGTTTTGGGGAAAAAAGGAAAAAAGCTTTCGGGTTACAGAGAAGAAAAAAGGGACAAAAAAAGAGGAAAAAAGGTGTCCACCTTCCCGAAAATTGAAAAGCACGTCAAACTTTCATGAAAATAAGTGAAAATTGGTGGATTCTTTTTCATATAGCCACAAGCTTCCACAAAAAATTTGAGCAAGTTTGGCCCGTGGGTTTGAAAGATATAGCAGTTTCAATTTGAACAAGAGTCGGTTTCGAGTCCGAATAGGATTCCGTTTCCGAGACACCTTCAGTTAAAATAGGTATAACTTTTGCATACGGTGTCCGTTTTTGACGTTCTTATGTTTGTTTGAAAGCTAACGACGAGGCACATCCAATAAAATTAATTGGATTGGGCTATCACCCTCCAGTGCCTGCAAAATCAGCCATCTTTGGCCCTAAATTTGCATCACAAGTTTTTGGTTTCTATTTTGCCGTGTCTTTTGGTCTTCCCTTTGGGATTTGGGATTTTCCTCAACTGTAAAGTTGTAGATCTCATCAAAACCTTTCAAAAGAGCATATTTAAGCCATATAAAACTTTGTTTTTTCATCTCTTTGGACTAGCTATTGTTTACTGCTTAAACTAGAGGTTGTTTACATTGCACGTTATACTATTTTTGTGCTCTACGTCATGTAAACAATCTTGTGCCCCTAGGAAGAAGTTTGAGTAATTGGCTAGCGTCTCTCCTAGCACTTGGTGTGAGAATATTCCTTTGCTTACATCAAGTCACATTGATCTTTGCGTGTGCGTCCCTATACTTCGCTTAAACCTTTTGGATCAGCACCTTTGGCTTGCTTTAGCTAGTGCCAAGTTCTAGTCTAGGACCAGCAAATTGTGACTAGTACTTTGAACTATCTTTCAATTTTGCAATTTCTGGATTTGAATTGTGCTTTTCCTTTGCTACATATATTACACCTGTCCAAGCTCTACTAACCAAACGGGTATTGTACCCTTGCAATCGCTTTGCTCATCACTTGTGTCACGTTTTTCATGAACCAGTCACCAGTTGCACCACCTGTTTGCTTTGGTAAGAATTTGCAAGAGTTTGGTAAGAGTTTGAGCGTGTGTGACTAGCAACCTCTAGAACCTAGTAGTTTATAGGAAATTTTATACACTTGTGTACTTTTCTTATTGGTACTAACAATGGCAGGTTCAGGGTCACAAGGGGAGAATAGTAGGGCCAACGTTGAGGAGGATGCACCTCTCACACGTCGCACGAAGGGAATCGTGCAGCACTTTTCACGCTTGCTCAATAACCAATCGGAGCATTTTGAGGGGGCTCTAGATCGCACCAATAATGATCTTGTTGTGGTTGCTACAAGTGTGGAGTAGCTCAAGAGAGCTCCACCCCTGTTGCTGCCACCGCTGCTACCGGCGTTGCACAACTGCACCATAACCCATCTGTTGCTCGCTCATGGGCCGATGAGGTAGAAGATGAAGAAAGTCCATACGTTGCTGATACAGAGTCCGAGGGTGGTTTCAATCCCAACAATGATCGTGATCATCGACAACGACGCTTCAATCCACAAGGTATGAGAAGAGACGTACTACATGAGGTACGTGATCGTAATGATGCACTTGGTAAAATTAAATTCACTATGTCTCTTTTTGCTTGTAAATATGATCCTGATGCTTATCTCATATGAGAGTTACCTATAGACCAAAAATTCACATGCCATGAATTTTCTAAAAATAAAAGGGTTAAAGTTGCTACTAGTGAGTTAACTGATTTTGCATTTATTTGGTGGAATGAATTGTGCCATAATGAACAAAACATACCTGGAACTTGGGATGCTATGAAGAGAGCTATGAGAGCTAGATTTGTGCCTTCATATTACTCTCGTGATTTGCTGAATAAACTACAACGTTTAAGACAAGGTAGTAACACCATAGAAGATTACTATCAAAAATTGTAAACTGGTTTGTTATGTTGTGGTTTAGAAGAAACTGAAGATGCTAAAATGGCTAGATTTTTAGGAGGGTTTAACCGGGACATTCAGGACATTTTAGATTATAAGGAGTATAATTATATCACCCGTTTATTTCATCTTGCTTGCAACGCTGAACGTGAAGTGTGAGGAAGACAGTCTCGCTCCCGAGGCTCTTTTGGAGTTTCTTTTGTAGGTAGGCGGAATCAGGCGTAGTCCTCGGGTAGGGTGTCACCCCTGCTATCCTTGCCACTCCTAGTTGTCCCCCACCCCCTTCTGGCCGTGGGCGACCAGCAAGCACCACTCCAGCTCCCCAAGCCTCCGACGCAAACAATTCAACTTCGGTTCAGCAAGCTAAGAGTTCTACTTCGGTTGCTTCCATAGGAGAATGTGAGACATACAATGCCATCGTTGCAAAGGCTTCAGACATATGATGAAAGATTGCCCAAATCAACGAGCGCTTCTTGTTAGAGAAGATGGTGACTATACTTCAGCTAGTGATATTGATAAAGAATATACATTGCTTTTAATTGACCCCGTATGTGAGCAATATGAATCTGAACATGACGAATGATGTTTTGGAGCTGAAGTAGGTGACAAGTTTATGAGCATAATTGTGAAGCGTGTTCTTAGTGCTCAAATTGGAGTGTGCTGAATAGAATCAATGCCACAATCTATTTCAAACAAAATTTATGATTAATGAGCGTTCTTGTCGTGTGATTATCGATGGAGGAAGTTGCAACAATTTGGCTAGCATTAATATGGTTGAGAAGCTTGCCTTGACCACACAACACCACCCTCGTCCTTACTACATTCAATGGTTTAATTCATGTGATAAGCTGAAGGTAACTCACATTGTGAGAGTTCACTTTTCTATTGGTTTATATCATGATTATGTTGATATCGATGTCGTACCTATGCAAGCATATTCCTTACTGTTAGGTAGACCATGACAATATGATAAGGATATTGTGCACATGGTAGGACTAATCAATATACTCTCATGTCTAAAGGCAAGAAAATCACTTTGCTGCCCATATCTCCAGAAGCCATTTTAAAATATGAATTAGAAAGAGCTAATAGAGAAAAGAAGAGTAGCCAAAGTGAAAATCAGATTGTAGCTACATAAATTGTACCACATAAGAAGAAGGAACCTAGTGCTAACAAAGGTGAAATTAAATTGAGAGGTTCTGCTTTGTTAGCTACCAAGTCTTATATGAGTGAGGTGGAAGTTGGTAATTTTATTTGCTATGCTTTAGTGTACAAAGCAGCATTATTTTCATTTGAGGATATACCTCCTTCTTTGCCTGTTGTTGTTGCTAACTTTTTACAGGAGTATGATGATGTATTTCCAAGTGAGGTACCAGCAGGGCTGCCTCCAATTAGGAGTATTGAACATCAGATTGACTTGATCCCAAGAGCTTCCCTATCCAACTGCGCGTCATACCAAACCAACCCGAAGGAGACTAAGGAGATTGAGCGTCAAGTGTAAGACTTGCTTGATAAAGGGTATGTACGCGAGAGCTTTAGTCCATGTGTTGTTCCTATACTTTTGGTTTCAAAGAAAGATGGATCATAGCGTATGTATATTGATTGTAGAGCTATCAATAATATTATCATTAGATATTGTTATCCTATTCCTAGGTTAGACGACATGTTTGGTTCTAAAGTTGACTTGCGTAGTGGATATCACCAAATTCACATGAAATTAGAAGATGAATGGAAAACAACGTTCAAAACTAAGTTCAGTTTATATGAGTGGTTAGTGATGCCTTTCGGTTTAACTAATGCACCTAGTACTTTCATACGATTGATGAATGAAGTTTTGTGTACTTTCATTGAAAAATTTGTGGTGGTATATTTTGATGATATATTGATATTGTGGAGATAATGTGGATATGATCCTAATCTTAGTGTGTTGAACAATTGGCAATAGCGTCGAGGTGTTGGGAGAAACCCTCGTTTTCGGTGAAGTTCCTGTGCTGTCAGGTCTGAGGCGGTCTGACCGGCCATGGTGGCGGTCAGACCGGTCCTGTCGGGTTGTTTTGCTTGTGAGAGGCTGGCGGTTCGACCGGCTAGGGTGGCGGTCTGACCGGCCACCGCTGAGCGGTCAGACCGGCCATGAAAGTGGCTTTGGATTTTTGAGCTGGGCCAAAAATAGATGGTGTAGGCAAGAGAGGAGGTTCTACTGCTCTTGGTCCCATAATTTTTGGAGCCTCCAAGCAAAAGTTCTATTCGTTTGAAATTTCCAGAGAGCTTGCGGATTTCCAAATTGGAATTTTGGCTAAGTCATGGACTGGCGGTCAGACCGGCCTTTGGCGGGCGATCCGGCCGTGAGGGAGCGATCGACCGGCCTTGGTGGCGGTCTGACCGGTTTTGGCTTGGTTTGTCGTCCTGCGTGGCGGCGATGTGTGTTTGTTAGGTCAAGTTCATGTTCATTAGTGCATATGTGTTGCATGATGCATGTTTTGGCTAACGTGGGTCAAGTTGTGAAGAAGTTGTTCCCAGTTTCGTGTTTGCTTGTCTATTGCTGTGCAGGTGGCTTGCAGGTCTATGACGGTCAACGGCGAGGTGGATCGGGACTAAGCTGGGAGACCTGAGGTCCAGAACGATCAAGGATGCCGGGTGAGGTCAGAGGACTCAAGCGGGGCGCAGAATGGACAAAGGTGACCGAACGGGCAGTTCGGTGCGACTGGTTGGATCAAGCGGCGCAGGAGTCGTTGCAAGTGCTCAGTGGTGCCAGTGGGATCCGGACGGGAGAGACTTGACGACAAGGAGCCGTTGATCAACCTACACGTGGCGAAGTAGGTGATTGCTTCACCAGGATTGGACTTGGTCTTTTGGAGAAAGATTGAGACAGAGGTATTTTGGTAATTTCACCAAATACTGCCTTGGTGACTTTTGGCTAAACCGCGGCGCGGGTCGGCGCATGGTGAAGCGGTTTAGGTCAATCGATGATGAAGACGGCGCTTTAAAATGCGTGCGTGTGTTAACCCATTGTGTGTTAGGGTTTAATGGGTGCTCTAATAGAATATTCCCTAGAATCTAGCCTCCACTATAAATTGAGGAGGGTGCTGGCTAGCACCTCTTCAACCCACTCATTTGATAGCCCTATTTTGTGTTTTAGGGTTTTGGGAAGAAAGGTGGAGAGTTAGGGTTCTAGGGATGGAATGAGTGTGTGCTCTTGGATAGAGTTTTGTCCTCCATGTGGGAGTGGCTGTAAACATCAATCATCCATCTATCCAATCAATCTAAGGAAAGATTTCACAAATTGTATCTCTTTGTGTTCATCCTCCCTATTTGATGATTTTGGGGCTTTATCTGGGAGTTTTTACTTGGTTTTTCTTCTTGATCTTGCTTACTGGGATATGTGAGAACCTATCTAAGGTTATCTAGATCATCATCCACCCACGAGCAAGTTGTTGGATCAAGTTTTCATTTTTGCTCGGTTTTGAATCCTCCTTCGGTTAAATGGAAAAAGGTCAAAATTTTGATGTGGATCTACTCAATCGTTGCTTGGAATAGGTTCCTAATATCCTTAGAAAGGTGTGTTCCAAATTTGATCGAGTTTGGCCGAGTAGATCAAAAGTTAGATCGATTTTAGTTTCGGTTTTCGGGCTGATTTTCCTGTTCATCGTGCTAGAGGTCAGACCGCCCATCTGAGAGGTCAGACCGCTAGGCAAATCGGTCAGACCTCCCCTGTGAGAGGTCTGACCGCTAGGCAAAATATTCAACCCGATTTCTGAGAGGTCAGACCGCCCGAGACTCTGTGATTTGAGTTTTTGTTGATTTTCCTTCGGGGTTTTGATTGGATTCATTACAAGTCTTCTACTGTGCTTGTTGATTGATCTTCATAGCTTTCATAGCTATTGGAGTAAACATCGTGTTGAATCCGATCGTTTGTGAAAAAGTTGAGCGTGCTCCTATTCATCCCCCCTCTAGTCGCCTTTCCGGTCCAACAAGGCCTGCCTCCAATTAGGAGTATTGAACATCAGATTGACTTGATCCCAAGAGCTTCCCTATCCAACTGCGTGTCATAGCAAACCAACCCGAAGGAGACTAAAGAGATTGAGCGTCAAGTGTAAGACTTGCTTGATAAAGGGTATGTACGCGAGAGCTTTAGTCTATGTGTTGTTCCTGTACTTTTGGTTTCAAAGAAAAATGGATCATAGCGTATGTATATTGATTGTAGAGCTATCAATAATATTATCATTAGATATCGTCATCCTATTCCTAGGTTAGACGACATGTTTGGTTCTAAAGTTGACTTGCGTAGTGGATATCACCAAATTCGCATGAAATTAGAAGATG
This sequence comes from Ampelocalamus luodianensis, assembly GCA_036346255.1. NCBI lineage: Eukaryota > Viridiplantae > Streptophyta > Magnoliopsida > Poales > Poaceae > Ampelocalamus > Ampelocalamus luodianensis. Next base: position 47,496,759 of record CM070626.1, read on the forward strand.
AATGGAAAACAACGTTCAAAACTAAGTTCAGTTTATATGAGTGGTTAGTGATGCCTTTCGGTTTAACTAATGCACCTAGTACTTTCATACGATTGATGAATGAAGTTTTGCGTACTTTCATTAGAAAATTTGTGGTGGTATATTTTGATGATATATTGATATATAACAAGTCACTTGAGGGATATCTTGATCATTTACGTGTTGTTTTTAATGCTTTATGAGATGCACGTTTATTTGGTAACCTTGAGAAGTGCCCCTTTTGCACCGATGGACTATCGTTTCTTGGCTATGTTGTTACTGAAGGGATACGGGTAGGCTACGATAGTGACAATTCAAAAAAATTTACCACGTAAATCAGAATGCCAAGCAAGTAGATGATCACAGATCGTTACCACCAAACGCGCAGTGCAGCGGAAGGAGAGTCGAAGCAGCCTGGTGCAACGAAGAGCACATTGATGTAGTGGTCGTAGTCGATCGTCCAGCGCCCCCACAAGTCGATCATCTCCTGCAGCAACCTTTGAAGTTCCTTGTGATGATTGTGGATCGTCCTCAAGCACAACAGCAACCACAGCAACGCCTCTACGGTATTCACACGTCCAGGGAAGGAACAACCAGATGCCGATATGCTAGCACCAAGTTGTACGGTGGGGCACTCTCGGGAAGATGGCGGCAAGGGTTTCAGTGGAGTAACTCACGTCGTTCGCATGACCCCAATAGCCTCAAGCATCTCCTTATATAGTGCCTGATGAGGATATCAACACTCCAGATATGACCGCTACTCCACGTCATGAAACAAGGAAGGTTTTTACGTCACTTTATGTCCAAGCCAAGCAAGAGTTCAAGTTGGACACGTTTGGAATCCAGTTCGGCCTCCAGAGACAGCCCTAACTTCAAATGTATATAACTTTCACATACAAACACCGTTTGAGGTCCACGAGTACTTGATTGATAGCTTATCTCGTCCTCTTTCAAACGGATCTGACCTCACCTCCAAATTCCTTTTGTGCGCTCCGCAATCATCGAAAGAAGGTGCTACATCACCTATTTGGGCCGCGGGCCTTATAATTCGGAGAGAAACCCTAGGGCACATACTGTTCACGTTGTTACTGTTCATGTGTGAACAGTACCATCACCCCTCCCTCTTCCTCCTATACATAGTGGTCTCCATCCCCTTTAGTTCTTTGGGTTTTGTTGATTGAAGTTTAGCTTTGCTACTTTATACTTTGTCCTCTTGTTCGGCGAGATCAACAACGACATTGTTCTTCGGAACCCCACTTGTCAATACATTCAATTCCTATTCGTAATTTCAGATTGCTTATTTATTTTGTTCTTGCGTGCTTCTTTGGTGTATGTAGGAATCGATCTTCGTGATCAGGTCAACCGGGTATTCGTGCATGGTTGATAACGACTTATCGAGCAGTTTAGTGATTACGTGATTTAGAGCCTTGCGAGTTAGTAGCCAAGATCGTGAGAGTTGAGCGACTACTACCGAACTTACCTTCTCATCGAAAGATCAGACCAAAACAGGACCTTCATGGTTCATCAGTGTCCATGACAGATCCTATCCGAACACGTTTTGTTCTAACCCGTTAAGTGTGTGACCTGTTAGGTTCAGGACATAACGATTTTTGAATACACATAAATTATATCGGACGAACCTTAATGCAATATGATCTACGACCAGGTCCTCATCACTTACGACCAGCTCGTATCTCGTCGCGACTAGTCCGTATTTAAGTACGACCAGACCGTAACTCCTTACGACCAGCTAGTACTTAAGTACGACCAGTCTGAAACTGTGTACGACAAGTTCATATTTAGTCTCGACCAGTTCGTAACTCCTTACGACCAGGTTTCGACCACTCTGTGATTATATTCGACCAATCTACGACCAGTCTGTAACTGATCGAACTAAGCGACCTACTCGTGTATTCTCCCTTTACCTCACGATATTTGGTTTGAATTCCAGGTGAGATATATATCATTCATGGACTGTTCAATACTTTCTTGATTGAGTATCGGATAACCTTATGTGGTCGAACTCTTCGACCACGAGTGGCATGGCCATGCACTTTCTTTATCCGACCATTTCAAGGGGCCCAAAGATATCTCTCCCGTTATGTTAGGAGGGGCAAATCCCATATCCAACCGATCACATCTCTCCACATGTTTCATAGCATACCCGAAAGCTACCTTTATAACTACCAAGTTATGAGTAGCGTTTGGCAACCCCTAAGAGTGCTATTACACATGTAGGGAACCATACTAATCTCAGGTCTAAGGATTATACACCATTATTGCTTGAGACTAACTAATGACACATAGGATCATAACATACTTGTTAATCTTTATAACCAATGATTCATTCAAGGAACATAATAACATTTATTTAATAACTCATAAACATAGATGTGATACAATCATCTCTATGATTGCCTCTAGGGCATATCACCAACAGTTACTTCATAGGGCATTGAAGTTGATTAAGCCAAGATTGAGGCTATACAGAGTTGGCCGACTCCTAACACAGTCACACAAGTGTGAAGTTTTCATGAACTTATTGGATTTTATCGATGCTTCATCAAGGATTTCAACACCATTGCCGTACCATTGAATGAGCTCACTAAGAAAGGTGTTCCTTTCCATTGGGGCCCTACACAAGAACAATCATTCAACCTTCTGAAAGCGAAGCTCACAAATGCGCCACTTCTCCAACTTCCTGATTTTGGTAAGAATTTTGAGCTTCATGTGATGCTAGTGGAATTGGACTTAGAGGTGTGTTACTAAAATAAGGTAAACCTGTTGCTTATTTTAGCGAAAAATTGAGTGGGTCTAGTTTGAACTATTCTACTTATGATAAGGAATTATTTGTTCTCGTTCGAACTTTAGAAACATGGCAGCATTATTTATGGCCTAAAGAGTTTGTTATACACTCAGATCATGAATCTTTAAAGCGCATTCGTAGTCAAAGTAAACTGAACCGTAGACATGCTAAATGGGTTGAGTTCATTGAATTGTTTCCATATGTTATCAAACACAAGAAAGGAAAAGAGAATGTTATTGCTGATGTTTTGTCCAGGCGTTATACCGAGTTATCTCAACTTGATTTTAGATTTTTGGTTTGGAAACAATTAAAGAACCTTATGCTCAAGATGATACTTTTACAGATGTCGTGTTGAATTGTAACGAGGGAAAGAGCTGGAATAAATTTGTGTTACATGATGGATTCTTGTTTCGAGCTAACAACCTACGCATTCCAGATAACTCCATTCGTCTTTTGTTGTTACAGTAGGCATATAGTAGAGGATTGATGGGACACTTTGGTGTTAAGAAGATAGAGGACATTCTAGTCGAGCACTTCTATTGGCCTCGAATGAGGCGCGACGTTGAGCGCTACATGTCTCGCTGTACTACATGCAATAAAGCTAAGTCCCAACTTAATCCACATGGTTTATATATGTCTCTTTTTGTGTCTAGTGTTCCTTAGGAGGATATTTCAATAGACTTTGTTTTAGGACTACTCAGAACAAAGAAGGGGAGAGATAGTGTTTTTGTTGTTGTGGATATATTTTTCTAAAATAACACATTTTATATCTTGTCATACGAGCGATGATGCTACAAATGTTGCTATTTTTTTCAGAGAGATCGTTCAACTACATGGAGTGCCCAATACTATTGTTTCAGATCAAGATGTAAAGTTTTTGAGTCACTTTTGGCGCACCCTTTGGGCGAAATTGGGGACTAAGCTGCTTTTCTACTACTTGTCACCCTCAAACAGATGGACAAACTGAAGTTATTAACCACACGTTATTAACTATGTTGAGGGCTGTTTTGAAGAAAAACTTGAAGATGTGGGAAGAATGTCTACTCATGTAGAGTTTGCTTACAACAGATCGCTGCATTCTACCACAAAGATGAGCCCTTTTCAGGTCGTATATGGTTTTCATCCTCGCACTCCTATTCTACCACAAACATAGAGCGCACAAATGCTAGGTATAAGGTTGCTGGTAGTCAGGGTAGAAAGATTTTAACTTTTGAACCTGATGATCTCGTTTTGTTACATTTGCGCAAAGATAGATTTTCTGAATTGCGAAAGTCTAAGTTGATGCCTAGAGCTGATGGTCTATTCAAGGTGTTAGCTAAGATTAATGATAGTGCATATAAGCTTGATCTACCTGCAGAATTCGGGGTTAGTCCCACATTTAACATTGTCGATTTGAAGCCATATTGGGGTGAAAAATATAAGCTTGAGTCAAGGATGACTCAAATGCAAGAAGGGGGGATGATAAGGACATCGCTTCTATGCATACAACCAACACTCCTCACAATAGATCTGAACCTATGTACTTGCAAGGTCCAATCACAAGAGCTCGTGCACATCAATTGAACTATCTGGTAACTTTGTTTCTAGGAGTGTATTTTATTTCTAATAAGAATATGCTACTACCTAACACATATGATGTTCTTTTAATCAGGAACTTAGGAGCTAATCAAGCACAAGGAGTACAACATGAAGGGAACCATGTGCAATTCAATTCGGCCTCCGGAGGCAGTATCGACTTCAAACGTACATAACTTTTACATACAGACTCTGTTTGAGGTGCACGAGTACTTGATTGAAAGCTTATCTTGTACTCTTTCAAATGGATCTGGTCCCACCTCCAAATCCCTTTTGTGCATGTTGCAATCACTAAAATAATCCGGTGCTAATTCTAAATCCAAGACGAAAGGTGCTGCGCCACCTCCACTTGGGCCCATGGGCCTTGTACCGCCTAGGGGAGTGTGTCCACCCCCTTGGCCGCCATCCCCTCCTGCCCTCTCCCTCATATATACTCATGTGTGCGACACTTTAGGGTTTTGGATTTCGTTTGCCTAGTTTCTCTATTATGAAAACTCTTGTTCTTCGCTTATGTCAACTAGACCAACCGTAAAGTACCTCTTTGGAATCCCACCTTTTGCACTCAAACTTATATTTGCAATTTAGATTGCTTTTCATCTTGTTCTTGTTTGTTCTTCGATTGCTTGCAGGAATTGATCTTCGTGATCAAGTCAATCGGGTCTTTGGCATGGTTGCTTGGTTCGTGCGTGGTGCATTCGTAGCCTGGATTGTGGGAGTTGATCATCATCCAATCAGAATTTATCCTTCTCATCAAAAGATCGGGCCAACATAGTTCATCAATACATACATACATACAACATAAAACAAATATTGTACATAACTTAAGCAAATACAAAGTTTACATCACAAAATAAAAGCTAAAGTATCAGAAGTTGCAAATTAAACAGAGAAAGCATAACATGTATATAAACCAAAAGTCCAGTGGTATGCCAATCCAAACCCTCAGGCAACCGACAAGAAATAAGACCTAGAAATACCTGTCACCGAACCCTCCGGTAACAGGTGCAAAGAACGCGTAGTCCGACATAAGCTCATCCTCTATCTCTGAACAATAATTTAAACAAGATTGAGTATATTGTGTACTTTAGCAAGACTTGTAGTGTATCACAAACATTATATATATCCATGCTAACAAAGGATGAGGCTCTATGCTATAAGTTATTTTCAACATCAAGCAAGTTTTATTTGCAATATCAATACATAGTATTTTACAACGGGAATTTAAAAAGCAGTTAGGTAATTAAAGAATCAACATGTAGGTACTTGATAAATAATAAATCACAACCCTCCTCGGCTACGCTCAACATCTTATTTACCGCCATAAACATGAGACTCAACTCAAATATAAACCAACAACCATTCCCACATTTTTTCAACAAGAGTTGTTTTCATAAAAACCAAGACTATACCCATTAAGACTGCACTAAGCACGCTCATGACCGCAAGCACGGTTATTTAAATAGATTTACACTCTACAGATGTGTACAACTTTACCCACAATATTTGAATTCTCTAATTTATTTGGTATCTGTCGATACCACCGCTTACTATCCTTTGATAAGCAGTCTAGAACACGTATCGAGGCTTTTATATCACCTAGTCCTAACCTTGCACTAGCCCGGTGAATGAACACCTTCACTTCATCCGGGTACACTCCTTCTCAGTGAGGCATTAACCGTTGTGTCGGCAAGCTTTGTTCCCGACATCATGGTGAAGGGAACCCCTTCAAACATGCCAACACCGATCATGCTCGCATTACCATGGTCTATCAACATGCAATGCTAGTTTTCGATGATTTAATTAGCTAAGGTCATTCCATACCAGTACATGTGGTTGTACACTTAAGCTTAGATAGGACTTGTTGGCATTCAATCCTTAATTTACCCAGGCAAGGATCTCCCCCTGTTTACTTGTGAGATACACCTCTCACATTTCTCAGATTATAATATAACTCGCCCGCGTCACATACTAAGTTTTTTATTTTTATTTTTATACAAAATAATAAAGGTAAACCCCTCTGGACCATCATTTCAAAATCTCCCAAACTCGTATTCAACATGTCATCTATTTGTCCAATTTTAGTAAAGACTAAAGCCCGGCTAAGCATTCATGTGATATTCGCATCCGAAAAACCCAATTCGATATCATTTATTGTCTAAACCATAACCTAATAGCTACAACAGCAAGAATATCAATATTTCAAGGAGGATCATGCATTGAATAGGACTATAACCACCGTTATCCCCAAATGTAGCAATGTTGAGCAAACATACACGCATGCATAATGGATTTTTTTTTTTACAAAAAGAAGTACAATAATTAAAATAGTAGGATCAACATGGTCAAAGGGGGTGCTTGCCTTGCTCTGGTTGCTCTAAATAAGAGGATGGAGGATCGTTGTAAATTTTGCTCGAACAATCGACGGCTAATCAAAAGAGCCGAAAGCAAATTAAATATAGAAAAATAATTTAAATAACAAAAAATCCAAATATTTTTGTGTATTCAGATATATCATGATTTTAGATGAATTTAGAAAAAAATCATTTGATTTGGAGTTCATATGCAAAAGTCATTTCAATTTACTTCGGTTTGAAATTCCAAAAATTAATAAAAGGGTGACGTCGAAAGCGTATTATCTAAGGTTTACGCTTTCTAACAGAGAAAACGTATTTTCCTCTGAGTTCTACTAAGGTTTACGTTTTCCAACAGAGAAAGCGTATTTTCCTTTGGGTTAAAAGAGACATTCTCCTTTTTTCCGAAATTTTATTAACTTATATGTGGGGCCTTCTTATTAGTGACTCATAGTTTTGTTTTCTATATTTTATTTATAAAACAGAGGTGTACCCACATGTCATAGACTTATTATTTATTAACCAAATGACTAAACCTATTTTTGATTTTTATTATCTGACGATGTCCACATGTCAGTCTCTCGGATTTTAAATCGTGTTTTAAAACCAAGAATAGTGTGTGGTCTCACATGTCAGTGACACATATTCTAATTACGTTTTAAATTAGATTTCTGTTAACTTTTCCACTGGTCCCACATGTTATACACTTATTAACCTTAACCTCTATTACTTAGCACTAATCAACTCCTAATCGCATAGGCTCACTATCAGAGAGAGAGAGAGAGAGAGAGAGAGAGAGAGAGAGAGAGAGAGAGGACTGAGCTAGCGCGCGGTCAAGCGCCATGGTGAGCTCGCTACTGGTGAACGACGCGCAACTCAGCTCAGGAAAGGCAAAATGGGTTCTGCTCTCAACGGCAATTCCACTGGGTGGCGGTGGTGGTTAGAGAGATAGATGGAGGCGGTGCTATCGCTGGCGAGAAGCGACAGAGGCACTCAGGTCTGTGGGGGCCTTTGCAAATGGAGCATATTCACGACGAAAGATGGTGTGTATTGGCTCTAGAGGACTACTGTGATGCTACCAGCGGCAGCACGGAGACCAATGGTCACCGGAGTGGCGGTGATAACGTTCTCCGTGGCAGCGCCATGATTGGCTACGATGAACTCTACATTACGCTAGCTAATCGTCCAATCTAACACGCGCAATAGCTCTAGGGAACTACTAGAAGCTCACCAAGGGTGTTGATGGCGTCGGGAGATGGCCGGAGAGCTCGGAGCAGCGATGGTGGCGGTAGCTTCATGGCAACATAGTTCCTCAGTGAAGGATTACTGAAATGGAGCAGCGCATAAGCTCATGGACGTTCTAAGGATGGTGAGGGTATAAGGAATTAGCTAGGGACTCACTAGGGTGGCGATGAACAAAAAACGGGCTGTGGCGGCTGGAAGTGAAGAAGAAGGGCGATTCAAGGGATTTCCTGCGCGTGGATCAACATCAAGTGAGGGAGAAGCATTAGTGGAGTATGGAACGCATTATGACACGGTTGGGTAGGGTTCAAGTTCACCAATGTGTCGAGAACGTGGAGGTCTAGATCGGGGTGCACGCCGGAGGTGAAGAAGATAACAACATGTCCACGCTATGGAGCTCCAAGGGCTACATTAAGTAACAGAATAGGGGTGAGTAAGGTGAGAGGCGCCCGGTGTCGCGGTTAGCGAAGGCAAGGAAGCTCACCAGAGGCGACGATGGTGTAGAGCTTGCTCACCTGCGTCGACAATGACGCTCGCATTCCAAGCGAACCATGGAGTGAGAAGCTCTAGTTCTTGGTGGAAGGCGAGAATGACGAGCTAGGGAGTTTGTGACGAGTCGAGAAGCTTAAGTACGACTAAGATTGACGTGATAATGGCTGCGAGAAAATGGCGGTTGCGCGAGAGCTCGCGGACGTGCTCTGGTGTCTCCACCACCGTAGGAAAAAGGCGATGTCAAGAAGTGGGAGGCATGGATGCGGTGACGTACGGCGTAGGCGAATGCGACGGGGGGCAGGTGGATCGTGAAACGGTGAACCGGGGCGGAGCAGGTGCGATGCGAGCCCACAAGCGTGTGGGCGTGGTGATAGGTGGACGAAGGCATCTGAGAGGTGGGGCTGCGCCGTCAGTGAGAGAGGAGCGGGGTTGACGTGGGCTAAGGCGGTGCAAGCATAGTTAGGCCAGGCGAAATTGGTCCATTTGGCTCGGCGGGAATTCGAATTAGGTTAGGAATTTCCAAAAAGGCTGAGTCTTTGTCAAAATTTTAAACCTATCAAACGAGCTCTAAAAATTATAAATTTTTTGTGAGGGCTTCTAGCACCGTGTAGTTTCCTGTGTAAATTTTTTAGGATTTTATCTATTCTACGAGTTTCTCGAAAATTCTTACAAGTTGTTGTTTACATGTAATTTTACTATTTGATTTATACAAAAGTTTAAAAATCATACAAAAATAGTTTTCACACAAAATATAGTTAAAATTATTCTTCTATTTATTTTCATTGTACTTTCTCGGAATTGGGATTTTTGGGTGTTACACAGGCTTTCACTATACCGTCCAGATCTGGTCAAGGCCTTCACATCCTGATGCATCGCCACCCAGATCCACCGCCACCTAGATCTCCGGGCGCAGATCCGTCGCGGCCTCCATCTCCGGTCGCTTCCCGCAAAGATCTGCTGCCACCCTTAACCTCTCGACAACGGACTCCGTGGCCAGACCTGCCAGCATCACAAGCAGTCGCCGCCTCCACCTTTCCCATTTGATTCCGCCGCCGTGCCACCTCCTGTGTGCACCACCAGCCGACTACTACTACGAATAGAGCCGACCCCATCGCGCCACCACCCTTCGAATCCACAGTCACGCTGCATCCTCGTAAGTGCTCTGTGTGTGTGTGTGTGTGTGGTTGGATAAAGCTGAGAACCCATTCGAGATCTCCTCTTCCTAGTTTGCGGTTCATCCGGATCAGGAGCAAAATCAATGCTTCACGTTTGTTCAATATAATAGCACACCAACTTGCTCACCATGTGTTTGTTAAAATGCTTACAGAGGTGGTGTTTATTTGAATGGGTGAAGCATTTCGGTTTGACTTGATTAACTTCCAATACTAACCTTTGTGTATGTCTGTCAGAGAGAGTGCAAACATTGCAAGACGCAGGAGTGGAAGTAGCAGAACATGCTGCAGCTGAACGATTTTTCACAAAACTGAACCAAGTTGTATGCAGGATTCTTATATCTGGTTCAGCACTTATGTATAATTTTTTAGCTATACTGAATTGAGTTTTTATGAAAGGTATACTGAAAATGCAAAATACATTCGAAATGATCTTTGAGAGTGATTTGTCTATTAGAATTTTGTCTAGTTTGTGCGCAGATCTATATCGAGCTGAATACCAGACCTTGTGGGAACAGGTATATTGGGCTGTGCTATCTGAAACTAGTTGTTTGAATTCTGAAAATCTGGAACAGGAAACAAAAGAAGAACTTTTGCTCAGTCCTTTCTTTTGCTGTATTTGGTCACATCCTGCCATTTTGTCATAATTGGTGTATGAACTATATCCTAATTGTGTTTTACAAGTTTAGTCCAGCTTCTTTTCAAGGAATTTCTTATCCTGATCACTATAAGAAAGCTATGCTGATAGCTTGCGCACTGGTATGCAAATAACATGGGCAATGGAACAAGGTATATCTCTGTTGTGTCCTTGATTTGTTGATAAAGCTAATTTAAGCTGCCGGTGTGCATTTTAACTTATTTGCAATTATTTCTTTCTTGAATTCATGATTCTAGAAAACTAGAAACCTAGTAAGTAGTAATTTTAGTGCTTTCCATACAGTTAAATAGTCTTTTTAGCTAATTGATTGATGCCTGCTAATATTGGGGGAATGTCATGGGAGTAATTATTTCTTTTTGTCACTGCCTGTTGATGGTATTTTTTTAGTTGCTTACACTTATGCGAACGATGCTTGAGAATAGTACTTCAAAATAAATGGATAATTTTTTTGGTCCTGCTTGTGCCATTGATGCCATAAGAACATGCACCGGTGGTCCTGTAACTTTATTTGTGATGTCATATACATCATATATGAAATTGCTACTATTAGTTCAGTAGTTTTGCTCTATATTCAGCATGATTATTAAGGCGGTAAGGCGAGGCGACCTACCCCCCTCACACCTTTTAGGCCCTGTTTGGTTCGGCCGGCTCCGGCTTCGGTGAGAGGGCCAACCAAACTAGCCAGCTTTCAGTGGCTTTTTAAGCCTTTCTTATTGAACGTGAGGAAGCCGAAAGCGCGCGCGAGGCGCTCGCCGCTTCTCATGCGTGTTACCAAATTACCCCAGTTCTTGGTAATTTACCCGCCGGGTGCCATCGCACAAAACCCCTCCCACCCTCCTCGCGCTCAAACCCTAACCCTCCCCACCCCGTGCCTCGGCCTCCTTCCTCCCGCCGCCGCCCTCCTCCCAGTGGGCTCGAGCCCTCCTCTTCCTCCCCCACCGCGCCGCCTCCCTTCTCCTCCCCACGCCGCCGAGCCCCTCCTCCCACGCGGCACCGCCTCCTCCTCCTCCTCCTCCCCGACACGCACCTCCTCCCCGCCGCCCCTAGCCCCTCCTCTTCCTCCTCCCGCCGGCGAGTCCCTCCTCTTCCTCCTCCCGCGGCGAGCCCCTCCTCCCCACGCAGTGAGCCCCTTCTCCTCCCCACGCAGCCTCCTCCCTCGCCGCCTCCCCGCGCGCACCTCCTCCTCGTGAGATCCGGATCTGGATCTCACGCCCGCCTCCTCTTCGTCCTCCCTGGCTCCATTCTCCCCGCCCGCCTCCTCCTCGTCCTCCCCCGGTCAATCCTCCCTGGTGCCCTCCTCCACCTCCGGCGCCCTCCTCTGGATCTGGATCTCACGCCCGCCCACCTCCTCTTCGTCCTCTCCGGCTCCATCCCCCGCCCGCCTCCTCGTCCTCCCCGCCCATCCTCCCGCGCGCCTCCTCCACCCCGGCGCCCTCCTCCACTCCCGACGCTCGCCTCCTCCTCGTCCTCCCCCGGCCTCATCCTCGCCTCCGGCCTCCTCCTCCTTCGCCGGCTCACGCCGCCGCCGTCCTCCTCCCCCGGCGGTGCTTCCTCCCGCCTCCTCCTCCCACGCGCGTGGCGCCTCCTCCTCCTCCTCCTCCCCACCACCGCGCCGCTCCTCCCCCACCACTAGAACAATTGGGCATTGAGCATCCAATTCATGATTGCTTTGAGGTCAAAAGTAGTGACATATGATCAATAAAATTCTAGTTTTTATGGGTTAAGAATCGATTGTTTGCTTGTGAATGGTTCAAATTGTATACATCAAATGCCATCTGAAATTTTGCATTGTGTGCTATCAAAATTCTAGTTTTTATGGGTTAAGAATCGATTGTTTGCTTGTGAATGGTTCAAATTTTGCTTGTGATTGTTTGCATTGTTGCGTACAGGGCCTTAAGCTTGTGCAGCTTGTGCCATACTGAAATTTTGCATTGCTAGGGCATGCATGACAATGATCTGCTCGTGATTATATTATGTACAATCTTGTGCAAGTTGATCTCGTCTGTGATTTAAGACTAGCATTGCGATTATATTATGTACAACTGTTCTTTATCATGCATGACTCTATTGTTACTAGGTATATGAATGTGATGAGTTCAATTATGATTTAGTTGAATTGAGATGCTAGTGATGATGATGACTAGGGATTTGCTAGGCTTTGGATATTGTTTAGTTCATTTTTACAGAATCTGTGATGTGTGGCTTGTAGTTTTGCAGTAATTTATCTATGGCTAGCACTTAACTCTGAAAATTGAGCACCTTTGTTTCTCTTTGTTATGCATCAACATGTCCATTTGAAATTGTCTCATTCATAGTTGAATGCTCATACCATTATGATAATCCTTGATTCACATGGTTAATTTCTATCTCTTAAAAATGATTAAAAATAGTTGTAGTTTCTAATTATACACTTGGGGGTACGTGTGAGGGTAGGGGGTGCCTAACACTGCCGATGCCGGTCCCAAGCCCAGGAAAAAGTGGAGGGGGCATGAACTATTTGTAATAATTATTTGTTGTAATAATTATTTATATAATAATTATTTGTTGTAATAAATGTTTATTGTAATAATTGTCGTTAAATACGCTAATCCTTGATTCAATTCGGTGCTTGATCAGTTTTATGACTTAATTGAGGTTGGTAATAGACGTTAATTGTCGTTAAATGTTGTTAAATATTGTCAAATGTCGTTAAATATTATTAAATGTTGTTAATTATCATTAAATGTTGTTAATTATCGTTAAATGTTGTTAATTATCGTTAATTATCGTCAAGTGTCGTCAAATATCGTTAAATATCGTAAAATGTCGTTAAGTATCGTCAAATATTGTTAAATGTTGTTAATTGCGTTAAACGGTATCAAACAAGCCATTACTGTCCTTAGGGGCATTTCAGACATTTCACATATCGAAAGCTGCAGCCAGCCTATCGAAAAGCTAGACAACCAAACACTAAATCAGAAAAACCCGGTAGTTGCTCACCCATAGCTAGAAAGCTCTGAAGACACTAAGCGAGCGCTTTTAAAAGCACACCAAACAAGCAGGCCCTTAGCGATAAGGCGCGGCGGCGGCGCTTACGCATCTTAAGGCGACGATGCAGAGCGACGCAGAAGATCAGCGACAACACATTCTCGGTGACCACGAAGATCCTGCCGCCCGGTGCCCGGCGACCCTTGCCGCCGCCCTCTTTTCCCCTCGCTGCTGGCCGAGTGCCACGCCTCTCCTCCCTCTTCTTTCTCTCGCCTCCTCCACATCTTCGCGCGCCGCCGCCGCTGCGCGCGCTCTCCTCCATGCCTCCCCTCTTCTCTCTGCCTCCTCCCCCATTCGCCGCGCGCCATCGCCGCGGCCGCCGGCCGCCCGCCACCTCCACGCCCCGCCGCCGCGCCACCTCCTCCCCTCTTTCTCTCTCCTCTCGGTGGGCGCGCGCCGCCTCTCCTCGGTCCTCCTCGGTGCGGCGTTGGCCCCCTCCCCATCTCTCTCTCCGGCTCTCCCTCTCCCTCCGCGCCCCTTCGCCCGCGCCGCCTCCTTCCTTAGCGCCGGGGAGCTGCAGTGCCGGGGAGGAGGCGCGACGGCGATGGGGAGCTGCGCGACGAGGAACCGCGGGGAGGAGGCGGCAGATCCGGAGCGAGGAGGCAACGCAAGGCGGGGACAACGCAAGGCGGGAGGACGCCTTGACACTCAGGACCGCCTTACCGCTTAGGCGACGCTTAAGCGACGCCTTAATAAGCATGATATTCAGTCCTTCAGTTGAAAGGTTTTTTAGTCCAGAACAAGACATAGGTGGCTATGCAAATATGGTGTAACCCTCGTTACCAGCGTCTTCTCATTTTTAGACTACTTGAACATGGCAACATGGCTATCATAGTTAACTTTAAAGTAAGAACCGACCCTTTTTTTTTTTTTTTTTAATTCAGAGAAGCGTAGCTTCCATGTGTTCTTATATCATCTAAATGTTTACAATATCTTCTTTACAGACGATGGTCTCATTTATTGCTAAATCTTACTTTAGTTGTTCTCACTTCACACATTTTAACTTGAGCTCTCCGTTAATTCTGTCCAATGTAGGCTATATGCAAAAGTTTATCAATCCAGGCTGCAACAAAGGCTTACTCAAACCACCAGTAAGCAAGTCATTGTGAGCGGACTTGTCTCTTGAGATCGAACACCAGGGGTGATCTGCTGGATCTATCCATTCTTGCTTGGAAATAAAAATCCTTTATTGTATGAATATTTTCTTCACTCATGTTTTGTGGACCTTTGGTTGTTGTATGCGAAGATTATATATGTAAATCTGTAGGCTTTTGTTTGATGAAAGCTATTTGCGTAAATATGTGTATGTGGATCTGAATGTGTTAATGAACTAATAAAGTGGGCAAATATGTGTATTTACATTTTTTTTGTTTGTTACTTACTTTATTCCTGACGGTGCGTTGGATTCCGATAGCGAAATCAAGTATCTTTGACGGGATAAATCGTTAGAAAAGCCGGATTGCAAATCTAACGCCAAAGAATTTTCTTGATGGCCTACCGACAGGGATAGTTGTTGCGAATAATTTTCCTGAAGGGTTCCTGTTAAGCAAATTTAATTTTCCCGTCAAGTTATGCCTGAGAATTATTGCCTAACGGGTGGCTGCTGCGAATAATTTTCTTGGCGGTTTTTTTTGTATTGATGGTTTTTTGCCGTCACTAAGGGCATGTACAATGGTATAGACAGCTGCTGTCTATAGCAACTATCCATGTCACCTATAGACAACACTAAAGACAGCTCATACAATGAGTTGTGATAATACAGCCGGCTATAGGATTACATACAACACACAATCTTTCTTGCTTTTCTTGGTTTTGGTGCTATAGTCGGCTGCAGGATTATAGACAACAATATTCTCTCTCTTCGTTCTCTTTCATCCACGTCAGCAAAAATCCTATGTGGCAAATGCTATAGACGGCTGACATAAGCCCATTGTATATGCTCTAAGGATCCGAATTCTGGTAGTGCATGAACCGGCCAAAAAAAATCCTGGTTTTGGGGTGGCTCACATTTGTGTTTCAAAATTAAAAGTTCAATAAATTTTATCTACATTTTCATCTATATTTCGTGTACTTTTCAATATCTAGTTCATATCCACCGTGTTGCATAGCTTTTTTAACAGGAAATTGAAAATTTCAAATTTCAAATATGAAATTTTGACTGGTTACCGGAACCAAGATTTCAATCCCTGCCTTTGATAATGAGTTATTTTACGTACACTTAATTTAATACGGGTCATTCATTTTCTTTGATCCAATGGTTCAGATTAGCTAGGATTTAATTATACTACACCTGATAGTATGAGTAGTAGAATCCCAGGGCGTAAAATTGTAATTGCCTATATGGGGATCACATGCTATAAGAGTAATATTTCCAATTCTAGTTGAAAAAGTCCATAATACCCTCACAAAAATTATAAATACAAATAAAAGTCTATTATACCCTTAACGAATCAATGATCATATTTGATTTTTACTACCACCATATACTACTAGTAAAATGTACCGTAAAATTTCTCAAAATAATAGGTCCAATGGTGTGTTACTATCCTGTTGAAGTCCGGATTTGCTGGCTTCGTGTTCCAATCTACCTTGCTTGTTTTTGCCACGACAATTGTGCCTGGCTGTCGCGCTCACGATCCTTGCGCCGGTTAGCCGGGAGAGTTGGGAGTTTTGATGTCCTCAAGGTGGGATTTTGCCGTTCTGTAGTACGTCACTGTTGTTGCCTACCGCGCCGGTGCGAAGCAACTAATACCAGTAGCACACCATGCGGTTAACTGCCAGCGCGCGCGCCTCGTGCAGGCACGCGAGCTCCATGCGCATGGTGCCCCACGAGTTGCGCGCAGTTGCCGTCCACGGCGTGCAAAAGCGTTGCCTTGCCGCTCGCGCTCACATGGCCACGCTGCTGCCCGAGTGCCTGGCCGGGCCATGCGCCAATCTAACAGTCACACCCGTGATGTGTATATGGAAGAACAAAGTAGAGAAGAAGCATATGACGACGTGGTCAATGCGTTTCATCTGAGGGGCTACGAGGATTAGCGTAAGGAGCCAGGATTAATTGCGTGGGTGAACAAGCCTGTTGTAGTAGCTAGGAGCATATTTCGATACACTGCAGTCTATTTGTTTTGATTGTTGCAACAATTTATTTTTGCTGAAAATTTACATTTTGGGACTTGTGTTGTCACGTTCACTTTTTATAGATGTTGCTCTTAATATTTCGGATGTTGCAGTAAAACTTTATAGAAACCTTTCTGTGTAGTTCATCCCATTTGCCACTATTTGATGATTGTTTGTTGCGTACCATCGATTGTGTTCTTGCGCTTCATTCATATGTTGTTGCGCCTGAATTTGGAGATTATTGTTGCAATTTTGGTTGTGGTTGTTGCTCTTGGGTGGCCATGTTGTTGTGATTTGAAGGATGCTGTCGCATCATGAAGAGATATGATGGTTGACTGTAGATGCCGAGTGTTACGAAGATCGGATGTCCAGGCGTTCTTGTACAAGAGATGGGATACCATGAATATGTTGTATGTAATACTCTGGCCTAATACTAAGCCTAAAATGTCACCTAAAATAATCTCACTAACAATTTAAACTAAATTTAAACAACAATTCCAGCAAGCAAGGTATGAAATAAAACTCCACGACAGGTCACCAATCAACAAACATAACAATACAAATGCATAAATGATTAACTTAATTTCACAGCTTGATCATATGCGCCAAGAACAATTAGGTTACATGTGCCTGAGAAATGCTAGAATCACATGTGCCTGAGAAACGCTAGAGTCACATTTGCTCGAGAAACGCTCGGGTCACATGCGCTCAAAAAAACACTAGAATCATGCTCCGGAGACATAGGATGGCAAACAAATATTGTAATCAAACAAATATTAATCAAACCAAAGTTCTAATCATTATACTAATAATAACTAACTCTAATAATAAATCCTAAATGGAAGTACCATGTCTCTAGATTTAACGAAGCAAACTAAATAAAGAATATCTGTGTAATGATTGCATGTGAAAAACATATGTTACTCCATCCCATACATGACGTCGTCATTATCCACCTAAAAACAACAACAAAGTAAAGGTGAGTCTAAGACTCTGCAAGTACATAATGGAACAATAAACAAACAACTTATCATTGAATTAAACCATTATTATCGTCATTCTCACACTAAATTAACCATAACATTTTTCACGTAGTAAATTAACATCATTATATTTTCATGTATGCAATGTTCAAGTATGCTCTATGCTCAAATGCAAATTTATCAGTTGATATGCAAATTTATCTGTAATATCCTGTATAGCATTAGAGACTTCAGTTGAATTAGAGAGAGAATTAAATAAATCAAGTTAAAAAATTCAGATTTCTGAGGGAGAGTAAGAAAACCTGGGCTTTTGGCCCATGGTGTCTTGACCCAATTGAGTTGGCCGGCCTTAAAAGGAAGGGGGAAGGCCACCCAAACCCTAGCCCAGCTACTATAGCACCACTGTGGTACTGTAGCACTACCACTGTAGCACCTCCCCTCCTAGGTGCTACTGCCTCCTTGCTCGGCCAGTAGAAGAAAGAAGGTGGAAGAGGAAGGGAGGAAGAAGAGGAGGGAAGAAGAAGGGGAGAAGGAAAAAATGAAGGAAAGGAAGGAGCCTCGCTGGGTCTCTGCATTCGTCATCTCGTTCTCCAAGGGTAGCAATCGATTTTCTCCTCTTTTGTGT
Source organism: Ampelocalamus luodianensis (assembly GCA_036346255.1). Taxonomy (NCBI): domain Eukaryota; kingdom Viridiplantae; phylum Streptophyta; class Magnoliopsida; order Poales; family Poaceae; genus Ampelocalamus; species Ampelocalamus luodianensis. The sequence continues at coordinate 47,514,822 of CM070626.1, forward strand.
TCAGTCTTTCCTGTCGGTAGAGATTCGTTCAGTAGATCAGGTAATCTGCAGTTCCTGTTACAATATACTTTCGGGCACTGTAGATGCGAAATATGGGAATGTCGTCTCCTAGAGATTTGTAAATGATTTCATTAGCTTTCTATAGAGTTCTGGATCACAATTTTTTGATGGATAGATCGAAAGTTACGATTTTTGCAATCCGACTACCTGTTCTGTTCTTTGGTTTCTGGCAGCAGGCATGGTTATATAGATTAAAATTGTAAAATATATAGATAACTTTGTGATGAATTCAGAGAGTCCAAGAACATAATTTTTGGACAAGTAAAATAGGAGTTATGTAATTTTGAAGTATGCATTCCAGATCTGACTTTCTGTTGGGAACAATCGTGGGAAAATGCTAGATTAGCAAAACTAGTGGCAGAATAGAAAAATTAGAATAAATTTATTATGAAAGATATTTTTTTATGGATTCCAGATGTCTTAGATCACTGTTTTTGGATGAACCGAATAAAAGTTATGGAATTTCTAAATCGATATTACCGAAGATGACAGATCTGTCTTCGGAGTTAAAAACAAAGGTTTAGACGAAATAATCTGAACTTTCGATCACCTGAGAAATTGTGGGTATATGTGTTTAGATTCTAGAAAGTTTGAGTTCTTGATTTTTGGAGCTTTATATCAAAAGTTATGATTCTTCTAAGGTGACTATCCTGTTTTGGATAGAATGGTGTTCGAGAAGAAATGGTATCATTTTGAGTTGCGATTAGGAGCGGATTTGTTTATTTAGTTTTATTGCAATGTTGTGTGCTTTTGGATGGTATTCTTAGAATGTTTTACGAATGCCAGGTGGTGGTGTGAAACCGGGGCTAGAGCCCTATGCTCGTCGTTACCCATCACACGGTTGAGGCAAGTACAATTTTAGTACAATATTGTGTGTTGGGCAATATTGTTGATTTGGATGCTTAATATGATTAAGCATGGTGAAAATGTTTATTTCACATTGTTTATATGATGATCGATAATTGATAATTTTTATGAGAACATATTGTGGATTGTTCATTTTATTTCATATCAAGTATGCATGTTGGCATGATATACCTACGGGAGTGGGCATTGAGATCTCTATATTTAAGATATGGGCAACGGGTCCTTATATTTAAGATATGGGCAATGGGTCCCTATCTGAAAAGGATGGACAATGGGTTCCGTATTTGATAATGCGGGCATGAGTGAACGCGAACAGGTGTAACACTCCGCTATACCGGTATATACAGAAGAGAAGATGTGGCATGAGCATGATTTGCATTGCATTGCACTCATGAGAAATGAATTGTATGTTTTATAACGAGAACGTATTGTTGATGAAATGATGCTTGTGTATGGCTATTCTTACTTGTACTTACCGAGTCTTGGATTCACTCTTATTATTTGTCGTTTTAGGTAATCGTTGAAGATGGCATGCATCGGGTGGAAATAGATCATGGAATGATAGCAATATTGGGCACTTCATAACCACTAGACATTTATTTCCCTTGGCTAAAGTTCAGTTAGCATATTTAAATGTAATAAATAGTTAACTTATGAAATTCCTCAGTGTTCACCTAGGCACTAGGCGCTAGTCGAGCGGTGGACCGACGCCTAGCGCCTAGGGCGCTAGGCGCCTCCTAGGCGTCGCCTAGGCAGCCGACTCAGGTGGAGGCGAGGGGGAGTAGAGGCGAGAGGGAGCGCGGCGCGGAGGTGGTGGTGAGGGGGAAGAAGAAGGAGCATGCGAGGGGGAGGAAGCGCGGGGAAGAAGAAGAGCTGTCCGTCCGATGTAAAGCCGTATCGGCCGTCCGATGTAAAACAAAATATCTCCCACTTCAATCCTCACTTGCAGTCGCAGCTCTCTCTCTCCTCACTCACAACTCTCTCGCGGCTCTCTCTCTCCCTCTCGCCTCCTCTGCTCGTTCTCCCTCTCACCTCCACCGCACAGATCCACCGCCTTCGGTAGCCTCCCATGCTACTGGCACCGTGGAGCCGGGGAGGAGGCGACACGCAGAGGATTCGTGGGAGGAGCCTCGCGACGGGAATCATGGGAAGGACCAGAGGAGGCGGCGGCGCATGACGGGAACCAAAGGAGGCGACGGCGTGCGACGGGAGCAGAGCAAGAGGTGAGAGCTCACTTACCATTTTGTTATTTTCTGCCCCGTGCGCCCAGCTCCGCCTCAGAACACCGCCTTGAGCCACCCAGAACCGCCGCGCCTTGGCTGCCTTGCGCCGCCTGGGACTGCGTTGGACCGGCTAGGCACTCGGCCCGCCTAGGGCACTGATTGGCACCGAGGCGCGGCAGTGGGGCTTCACCCAGTGCCTAGGCGGCCTAGGCGCCCGCCTAGGGGAACACTGGAATTCCTATGTTTTTGCATGGTTCTGCTTATGGAGGTTGTATTACCTATTTAACTCTTGGTTACATGCTTTAGATGTTAAGCTTATCTGTTGACTAGATAGTTTTGCTAGTGTCGATAGTGGTAAGTAGTTATGTGTTAATTATTCTATTCGGTTTATAGAATTTAGGTTGCTGAAATTTATGACTTGTCATTTGGTAGAATGATATATTATTATTTGATTCTAACTGATAATGATTCTTATTTAATGGTTAAAATTAGTAGTGGTAGTAGTTGTAGGTGATATTTTAGGCTTTTGTTAAGCCGGGGTGCTACATTATCAATTGATACCGATACAACGGAGTGATCATCCGTCGGTGAACCACTTTATCCTCTATCCCATGGAGTCCCTACATCTGTAGGATTTTACCAAGAGCTCTCTGGACTAGCCAAACATTACTAAGAGCTCGTTCCCTCATGTCATGATGAATGCAAATGATGTAATTTTTTTTCATTATCCATTAACATCATTACCATGTCATTCCCATAATCATATCATCATCATATCATGCCATATCAACTGATGTCTACCACTCTACCATGCTCTTACCTTTTAGACATGGAAGTCGGAACGATGCAAATGCGGTACCGAACTCGAAGCAACATTCCCTGGATAAAATAAATAATCCACTTGAAAAATATGCCACAATAGTACACGATGATAATGAATCCTGTTAATGGATAATAAAAAATATTGCATCAATTGCATTAATCATGACATGACTGCATGAGCCAGGTCGATGAGGATGTCATGTAACTATTGTGGTGAGGTCGGTGAGAACTGTTGCATGGCTAGTTTGGAGAGCTCTAGATAAAATCTTACTGCAGTAGGGACTCCACAGGATGAAGGATAGTGTGGTTCATCGATGGGTGATCACTCTGCTATACCGGTATAAGCTGAATAAGGTGCATATGGACATGTAGCATACCCAAACATTGCATAGATGATGATGATGATGTTAAATGATTACATGAAAGATGATGATGTTAATTGAGTACATGAATGATGATGATAATGAGCTACTTGAATGATAAGCTGTTTGTTTATTATTCTATTGTTCTATTATATACTTACCGAGTTTTCGACCCACTCTTGTTTTGTTGTTGTTTTTAGGTAATCAATGAAAGCGACATGTATGGCATGAAAGTTTCACATATGCATCACATGCTATCACCCACACAGTTATCATTACTTAGTTGATAAAATCTAGAGATTTAGTGCTTTCATTTAGAGTTAATTAGAAGACATGGTTATCATTAGCTCAATGATTGGAACATGGTTGATTTAATTTATGGTTTGATTATTTAGTTGTCGCTAATCAATTTTCATGAGTATTCTCAGGGCGCGTGATCCCAAGCGCTCTTGGGCGTGTGGTCACAAGCTGTGTGAAAGTTAATCCTTTATGCATTTATATTGTTGTGATTAATGAAAGGTAACCCGTTGTGAGGTTTTATTCCATGCATTGCTTACTAGAATTATTAGTAATTGTTGTTTAAATTAAGAGTGATTAAGGTATAGGTGATATTATGGACTCAGTGTTGGACTAGGGTGTTACAAACAGTTAGCTAGGAAGCCATGCCCACATGCACGGCCCTTTATAACCACAGAGGGAAATGCAAAAAATGGAATTGTTCGTCGATGACTACTTCTCATTGGCAAGGTTTAAGGATGCGTATGAGGGGTATATTGAATCAATGACAGACATGTCACAGTGGCCTCAAGTAGACTTTGGTTTCAAGTTGTTCCCTCTTGAAAAGAGGTCATCTGCAAGGCCTAGAAAGAAGAGGTTCAAATCATGCATTGAAAAAAAGGACACAACTAGCGCTCGGACCTACGATCCGAGCGCTAGCGTCGTACACTGCGCGCTATCATTCGATCTGGCGCCATGGGATTCAGCCGTTTAATCTCAACGCGTTTTCCCTTCCTCTCGAAACAAGCGAAAATAAATCCAATGCAACATCACGCACCCGTGACACATCAAAATCCACCCAAAAATCCCCCTCAGCTCGATCTCGTTCGTTGGGCGAGTTCTTCAAACTCGCTCAAGGGATTCAAAATTTCTCCTCCAAATTCGTCCTAATGGCCCAAACAAACAAACAACATTGCAACATTTGAAAATAACAGTGAAAACATTCGAAAATAATTGTTGTAACATTTTTAGAACAAGAATTCTTTTAGGCAGTTAGTGGCATGTTTGTTCTCTGTTCATTCCAACCATACAGAACAACATGAACCAAACCTAATACTTTTCAATGAAAATATAGACAACATGAAGCACAACCTGATACTATTCATTAGAACGTGATACATTTCATTCCAAGCATCACAGATAATACTTAGATTACAAACGTCACACGACAAAACACTCCCAGTGTAGCACATACAACCAAAAGCATCCAGTCACAATACTTACTCACTATACTAGCTACTTACCATTTCACTACTATTTTTTACTACTTCACTAGCACTACCAGCACAACCAGAACAAGCAGCACGTACTAAATTTGACTGAAGAAAACACAATAAGGGTCTTCCCAAGCTTCACTATCTTGCAGTCTTTAGCATCCATGCCATCCTTCAATTCAGGAATTGAAGTCTTCATGCCTGCAAGCTCGTGTTTCGTGTTGTTAACATCAGCCCTAAGCTCTGAGGTGGCCTCCAGAAGATCAGGAATGGCATCTTCAACACAGGTGTTGTCCGTTGTGATGATTCCGATTTCAACAAGGTAGTCACGATGCTGAGCTTCCCACATGAAGAATTTGCAACTATTGCGCATCTGCGGAAAACAAGAAAAAAAATCCAAATTAAATAGAATAGGAGGCCATCCAACCCAAGTCCCCCATGGACAATACCCAATCCGAGATTAAAAATGTTCAAGAAAACTCTCTAATTTGCATAGCCGGGCATCAAATTAATTAGCACAACAAGAGTAAAATGCAACTCACGTTGGGCTCGTTGTTAGGGCACTTGAAGAATTTCTTCCTGTGGTTCGACATTGTGTTGGAGGTGAATTCAATCACCTTCTACTTGCCGCACCTGGGGCAAGCAACAAGCGGCAACCCTAGTCCTCCACGGCTGGACCTCTTGGATGACTCGACATTGCTGAGGAGCTCCTCTCCGACATCATCGTCGCGCGTTCAACACCTGTGGGTATGATAGCATTCTTCAAATACCACTTTTTGCCGTGGCAAATACCGGCAAAAGGCCCAACTACATCATGCTGATTCAACCTCATGCTTCAAGATATGCGGCTGGAAGCTGTGCTTGGGCTAGGCCGATCCAGTCAGGCAAGACACGATGCGCAGGTTGGGTTGGCCTTAAGGAAAAGCCTAATTAGCTTCAACTTAGTAGCTTGGCGTTCTACTTAGTTCTCTCAGGAAAAAAAAAAAAAAACTTAGGTGTAAAACTCCCGCGCTGAACTCTATGCTCTTGCTGCCAGTTGCTCCCTGGAGCAATACCACCGGTCCGTCGCTGCCTCGCTTGGTGTCCGTCTTCCTGTTCTCCGGCGTTCTTGTCGATGTTGATTTTACGGAGCACCCGTTGATTTCCAGTAACAACTTTAAATTTTTAGCGTCTTCTGTGGTTTTTATACGTAAGGTTGTTCTATATCTTTTTTTTTCCCCTCTATGGCGTGTCATGTTTCGGATTTTCTTTACTTGTGATAGGTTTTTATCGCTACAAGGAAACCTCCAATAGAGACTTTTTCTAGAAGCGTTTTTCAATTTGTCTATAAAATAAGGAGTTATATAGTTTAGAGGCGTTTTTTAGAGACACTTTAAAAATCATCCAAAAATTTTGTATGTTAGAGGTGGTTTTGAGACGTTTTCGAGACACATACATAATTTTATCTTATAGAGACGTTTTTTGGACGCTTTTTAATTCGCCTAAAGGTTATGTAGTGTGCAAAGACATTTTTTAGACGCTATCCAACTATCTAGAGACGTTTTTTTTTTATGGTTGATATGTGTTAAAAGAACTATATAATAATATTGCAACACACAGCTAAACACATAAGGTTGAGATTGCTAGTGTGACAAGTCTAAGAGGAGTATTTTCCATAAGGTCTTAAGTTGGAGTGCCAACCTTTGCAAGAGTGCCCTATTTTTTATATTTTATTTGTTGAGTCTAGTGCAACATCTCTATATAACACCGCATATCCCGTAGAGACGCTTGAAAAAACATTACTACTGTCATAGCGATGATACATAAGAAGACATTTATGAAGCGTTTTTGAAAATGCCTCTACAACTGCCTAGGAGCGAAAAGAAACACATCTACTATACAAAGAAGTCGTCTTTACGAGTCAGTTCTGTTGTAGTGTATGGACTGACTCAACTGGACAACATCGATGACACCTACGGCCGGAGATTGACATCGGCTGAGTTGGGTACAAATAAGTCTCTCCTAGTTTTTTTTTCTAACAAACAACACCGGTAACTGAGACACATGTCCTACACAAATCATGGAGATCATCAACATCCTATTTCCCACTATCGTGATCATGTCGTCGATCGTATCTCTCTGGTGAGGAAGATAACAAAGTTTGTTACATTCATGATCTGTCACCAAAGATTTTCAATGTAAAAGTTAGATACTCGTGTACTTTAATCTCATAATGTCAATATAAACCAGAGGGATCTTTTTCAAAAAAATAAAGAATAATCTCTTGCCCGTCGCTCCAAAAAACCAAGGCTATTTACCAACTTAGAATTGCATACGAGTTGATCCGCGGCTGATGAAAGCGTGATGATGTAAGGGAGAATATTACGTGGGAAAAAGCACCTATATGCACATTTGGTTGGTACGTCTACAAATTAGGTATAGGCATGATTACACCTTCACGCGTAGGGCTCTCTGTTCCACATGCGGAATATTCAATATTGGATGCTGCCACACATGCTCGTCTAGTTTCATTGGGCTCAGGTTCATCTTTGTAATTAAGATCAACTGCAAATTTACATGCACAATGGCAATCGAAAGGTTTTCCTATGTGCACTAAGCACGAGCTTTTTAGTAGCCAAAGGTGGAAAAGTTATCGTCCTAACTTGGCTAGCCAGGGAATGCCGGTAGCTGGCAGACCGTTTAAGCTCCGTTTGAAACGTGAGAATCTTTTTTCGGTTTTCTATAAAATTCTTGTATTCCAAACGGGGTTTTAATTACAAATTCCAAACCGAATTATCAGATAGGTTTGGCTGGAACGCAGATGATTACACCGAATAATGAGCGTGAGATTCGATCGATGCGCATGCTCAGTAGTCAGGTACATTAGATCGATCAGATAGCAACATACATGGAGATAGAAAAGGCCATCCATGGCTATCGAAGCAGGCCAAAAGGTCTCACGTGGCGAAACCAAACAAAATCCGGGGCTACGGGATTCGCCTGCCGTGTTGTGGGCCCACGCGGCTCCACGATTTGTCCGGCTTTTAGCCGTTTGGGCGGAGCACGCGTGCCGTCGCGCGCCGGCCCACGTCGCCGCTAGGCCGCTCTCCCATTCCCATATGGCACACGCTTTTGTTTTGATTTTGATTTACATTTTCTCTAAATTGTACTTAGTACCTCCTAATTTCCACTATTTCCTTGCTGATATTTCACGACTCTCCCTCGTTTTTTTGATATGAAGGGAAATTGCTTCAAGGCATATGGTCAAATTTAATACACGCAGTAGTTCTTTTCAAAAACAAAAATTAACACATGCAAGTCCCTAAGCATATGCTTTTAATGTTCTGGAAGGGTACTAGCAGGTGCTCACTCACCAAGTCACCAGTGATAGATAGCCTTTATTGTGCGTGTAGATGGATTTTAACCTCTACAGCATTGGTGATAGCTAGCTTATAAATTTAGCCATTGAAGTGGGATCACTCTTTTCACTGATCTTTGTAAGATTTGGCGACAAATTAAAAGCTTTCACCCTAGTCTTAATTTCCAACTGCCAAATACGTACGAGATGACAGCGCCTGCTTTTGGTGCCATTAGCCCATCACCACATTCTTTCGAGCTATAATTAAACTACCTAGTCCTACCGCTAACCCCACTTTTTCTTTTGTTAGTTGACTCTGGGTTGTCTTGCTAATTATTTGCTTCTTTTGTGGCTGCCCTAGCAGTCTACTCAATACTGTTACCTTTCCCGGTAATTGGCTGATTAGCTGTGGGTTATGAGACTAATTATACGTCGCTGCTGAGGTAACAGTGACATCAGGCAGCGTCACTGTACAAGAGGACAAGCATGGGCTGGGCGCCCTAGCTTTGTTCCTATATAGTTTGTGCTGCTAGTCGATCTTAATTATTGCCAAGCTCTTTCTTTGTTATTCTGTTTATTTAGATTTCCGAGATTGCTACATTTAGGATCACCTAGAAATATTTGTCATTGGTTCAAAATAGGAATAAGTCCGTTTTACATCCTTGAACTTTCCAAAAAGTCCACTTAAAAACATCAACTATAAAACCGGTATTTAACCACCAAATATGCAAAACCGGGTCAATTTACACCCTAACACGGTTTTAGAGAGCACTATGGCTGACGAGGATTCAACCCAGGGTGGGTTTTTCCATTTTGACAGCCATGTCATCAGTTTTTGCTGATGCAAATCCGAATGAGAGGAGGGATGATGACGAGAAAAAGAAAGAGCATGTACACAGAGAGAGGGGGTGAGAAAGAGATCAACAATGTGGATGTCAATATCCTTGAATTGGATCTTTATTACCAAAGCCCGATGATGTGGTTGCCAATACGGCGAAAACCACCTTACATGGGATCGACATCATCAAAACCGTCTTAGGATGTAAATCGACCTGATTTTATAAGTTTGGGTGTTAAATATCCGGTTTTGTAGTTGATGGTGTTAAATAGACTTTTTGTGTAGTTCATATGTGTAAAATAAACTTATTCTTTAAAATATAAGGCACTCTGGGTATAACATCATCTGCAATATATACGTAGCCTTGACCATTAATTTCTACAGTACTATGTTGGCAAAAAGCCTACATTAATTGCAAAAATACTATTCATATCAAATATAATGGTATTGCTTTCATATGATTAATCTCAATAATTCTGTATGTATTAGTAGTCGAAGTTAAGAAAGTTTGACTACCTAAATCCTAAAATGCTCATATATTTTTAATGGAGGGAGGATTACACGATATTATAAACTTTAGACAAAGTTAGTGCAATGCTGCAGAATTTCTCCATGATCATTAGAATAGAACTTTCAACATGGTTATTGCTGTCTGAGACCCTCTAAATTTTAGCGGAGTTTATTTATTTTTCTTAATTTTCAACGAAATAGCATGTTTTCCTTAAATCTCACCTTATTTGTTTTGTACTTTTTAGTTCTGTTCATTGAAAATAAGCTAACAACTATAGTTATATGTAGTGCACCAATGGAATGTTACGAAAGATTTATTTTTCAATTGAGATGTTGAAGAAAAAACATGTTTGGAACAGCTAGTTAGCATATGTATCACTAAATATATCAGGAAGCTCCACTGAGATACTGAAGAAGATCACATCTTTAAGTGGCTGGCATAGCTAGTGGGCTGTACTTCTCATGAGGAGCGAGATTTTCCATTTCCATTTACTTCTAGAAAGAAACAGTTAGGTAATTGACCAGTAATGCTTCTGAAGCTAATGCGTGCATGCCGATTTGGCAATGATGGCAATAATCTCACGTCGTTAGCAATGTCTGCAAGATGCAATTATGCGTTTCAATTGGTATGGAGACTCTTGCGCTTGGTAGTGAATACAGCTAGCCTGTAAGATAGTGAAATGTAGACATGCAGCCTACTTTTCTATATGGGCTTCATGCACTTGTTAAATATTTATGTAGTATAAAATTAAATATTGATCGATAAGGTGTGATTATACAATTTAATTGATTTAATGTACCTATGTGTTGACACAACAGGAAATCTGATTTGCAACCTATTTGCTTTTGCTTATCTTAATCGAATCATATCTGATTGCATCACCAGCGCAGTATCCGACAACCAAATATTTGATTGTAGGAGCATCCACCGTCGGGTCGTTTGCAGACTAACACTACTACGTACTGCTTTCTTGTACTTCAATTTTTTGCGCTGTTCCAAATAACTCACGCTAATAGGATTCGGATTTCCCCGACGGCCAGGATAATCTGGATCTTGGTAGTGCCAGCTGATCGTTACAACTATAAAGTAAGCCCTGTCAATGCAAGATCTGAAATTTGAAATGGAAATACCAAGTGCACCTATGTATATTCTAATCCTTAATTAGCACATAACAATTATCATGTGATACAAAACGTCTCCCATAAAGATTATGAAACAGCATAAGCATTAGCCAACTCAGTTCTCATCATCGTTGCATATATATTTTTTCGCCGATCGCAAGCTTTCACTTTTTGTATAGAAGAAACAAAACCATCAATTGATTCGATTAAAAAAAGTTATCAGCCGCTGTTAAAGTACAACCAGTAAACGTTGCTGTATATATTTTTGTTGCTGAGTGAAAAGAATTAGAAACATTTATCATATTTTGCAAGTCCCTAGAAGCTAACTGATATTCCTGATTAATTTCCATCTCAAAATTGAACAACAAAAGTATTGTGACCCGAACCGGTCAAGTAGTTCAGATGAAGTTAGTCTCGAAACAACCTTATCTTCCAGCATCACAAACATTCCATTCCTGTTGGCTGTTGCGGCAATCTAGTACTGGATTCTCACGCACGATTCACACAATCATTCTGCCATGAAAACCCCAACAACCCCTCTCTCGTTCTGATGAGTCGCCGTTTGGACGATCTGAGAACTACCTACACATATAGATAGCTCCCATGACATCACCAGTGCTTTGCTGCCAAGTCACTTCATGAACAAGATAATCCTGAAGCTAGCTAGAACATGCCACATCATATATATATATATTTATAACGATATATAGATGTATTCGAGTGCATGCAATTATGTGCAGCACACACATACAGAGATACACTTTCTTGTTGCATTGCTTCTTCTCGTTGCATTGCCATGACCCACGTAACGGCCGTTCTACATGATGTTGCTAGACACACGTACGTAGCTAGGGTTTCTGCTTGTAAGATGGCCCCTCTTACCAGCAAACCAGGAGGCCGGCCAGCACACGTACCCCACAGGAAGGTGGAGACCTAATCTTATATTAGCATATACTGCGTATTAGTACTTGATTTGCATGTCTCTGCTTTAGCAATTGGTTCATTGTTGGTTAGTTTCGATGCATCGCATTGGCCGACAAAGAATGACATTATCTGTCAATCAGACGCTAAGAAAAAAGAAAAGAAAGGAAGGAAGATACGCGCGTCGTGTCATGCGTATACTTTTGGTATTTGCCGGAGGAATATACGTACGTACGGCTCTACGACGGCGATCCACGTGCATGTTGTTGTTGTTGGCCTCTTGCGAAAGTACCCACCGTATGCCTGCACGTACGCCCACAAATTCGATCGGTTACGGTGTCATGTAAGTATAAAATCTACATACATATTTGTGTGTATATATATATATATATATATATATATATATATATATATATATATATATATGTGTGTGTGTGTGTGTGTGTTGTGTGTGGTATCACTACGGACACGGTGATTTGCGAGTGCAAAAAGATTTGCGAGTGCCAAATAGCGGCACTCGGTAAGAGTTATTTTGCCGAGTGCGACACTCGGCAAATCAGCTTTGCCGAGTGCCTTGCACTCGGCAAAGTATAACACTCGGTACATGCAACCTTTGCCGGAGTGCGGGCACTCGGCAAAGGAGGGCACTCGGCAAAGTCGGCTGAGGTAACGGTCCCCCCGCCGTCAAATTTTGCCGAGCGCCGGCCGTTGGCACTCGGCAAAATAAATCTTTGCCGAGTGTCGCCTGCGTGTGGCACTTTCGGCAAAGACCCGTTTGCCGAGTCGGTTCGCACTTTCGACAAACATATATTTTTATTTTGGCCTCCAAATTTTTGCAGCCCCTACTACATTGCAGTACTCTATGTTAGGATTTGGTACATTTTGTGGCTTTTGTTATACTTAGTTAATTTATTTCATTTACTATAATTATTTGGAAAATGCAAATTTGACTTGCGTGCATCGAATAATGGAATTTAATGATTCAAAAATGATAGTCATGTTATTGAGTGTAGTGTGAGGCCGTATCGAGAGCGGACCGAAATTTCGAACATCTTGTTGTGAAACATGACCAGTGAACTTGCGGTAGAAGTGTTTTAAATTCTATAAAAAGCAAACAAAGTCCGAAAATTATGAAACTTGTGGAGATATCATGATATCATATGTGGAGGCTGTGATAAAAATTTGAGAAGGTTTAGTGCATGTTGTCACGTACGATGCTTTCAAACAGGACATCTCCGGTGGGATATAAGTATCACATGTGGAGATGTCCAGTTTGAAAGCATCAGACGTGACAACATGCACGAAACCTTCTCAAATTTTTATCACAACCTCCACATATGATATCATGACATCTCCACAAGTTTCATAATTTTCGGACTTTGTTTGCTTTTTATAGAATTTAAAAACACTTCGCCCGCAAGTTCACGGTCATGTTTCGTCAACAAGATGTCCGAAATTTCGGGTCCGTTCCTGGATACGGCCTCACACTACACTCAATAACATGACTATCATTTTTTGAATCATTAAATTCCATTATTCGATGCACGTGCAGTTCAAATTTGTATTTTTCGAAATAATTATAGTAAATGAAATAAATTAACTAAGTATAACAAAAAGCCACAAAATGTACCAAATCTAACATAGAGTACTGCAATCAGAGTAGGCTGCAAAAAAATTGAGGCCAAAATAAAAAATATATATTTGCCGAGTGCGAGGGCACGGCACTTAAGCAAAGGGGTCTTTGCCGAGTGCCACTGCACGACACTCTGCAAAGATGGGGAGATGTCCTGGTTTGTAAAAAAATTTGGAGGCAAAAAAATAATTTTTTTAAAAAACCTCTTTCCGATCACGGATCGCGGCACTCGGCAAAGAAATTAAAAAAAGTAAAATTGTTTGCCGAGTGCGGATCGCGGGCACTCGGCAAACCTTCGACACTTATTATTATTTATCGCACACGCACACACCCGCACAAACACACACACACACACCCGCCGCGCCGCGCGCGCCGCGCGCCGCTGCGCCGCGCCGCGCCGCGCCGCCGCCGCCGCCTGCGCGCCGCGCGCCGCTGCCGCCTTGCTGCCGCGCCGCCGCCGCTGCGCCGCGCCGCCGCCGCTGCGCGCGCCGCGCGCGCCGCCGCGCCGCTGCGCCGCTGCCGCCGCCGCCGCGCGCGCGCTGCCGCTACCGCGCCGCCGCGCGCCGCTTTGCCGCGCGCCGCCGCCGCCGCCGCCGCGCCTACCGCCGCGCCTACCGCGCGCCGCCGCGCGCGCGTCGCCGCGCCGCCGCGCCCGCCACCCCCTCATCGACGAGTTCATCCCCACCATCGAGGGCGAGAACGGCATCTGCTACAGGTTATAGGTTAATATGCGTTTAAAATTCCTTATTTTGATAAAACTTTTGAGTTGTAGTCGTTTCCAATTTGATGACCTGGCTTAATATATATATCAATCATGCGTAGCAATTTAGCATGCTGTATGCACACTAACGTTATATATTGCTCCACATAAAACTATATATGTCGTGTATTTTATTCTTATGCATTTACGTGTATGGATAATAAAGTATGCATTCATATGCACTTGCATTTGTGCACGATACCGTATAAATATTGATAAAGGTTGCCTTCGAAGTAATTGCTTCTCCTAATTGGCATAAGTTTATTGTGCATTGAAAACGAGAGATTGAGACAGCACAATGCCATCAAAGGTCCACGTCATGCAGGATGCACGCAACATCAGATCAAAGGATATTTGTGTGTGTGTGTGTAGGCTAGTCATTATATGTGCAAGAATAATCGATGGATAATTAATGCCGATTACGGTGTAGTTGTGGTTGTGGTTGTATATGTGGTTGTCGGCCATCGTGCGTTGTTTTTGCAGGTTTGGAAACCTCACCGTGCGTGGAGGTTCGCGATTTTTAAGTGCGATGATTTTGTTCCATTTGCGAGAGAAGAGCCCGTCGGGCGAAGTCGGAGTTCGGCACCATGCGGTCTCCACCGCACTGTCGCCGCCGCCATCGCACCGACCCGCCACGGCCCCGCTAGCTTGACTCCACCGTCACCCTAGGTATAACCCCTCTTTTCGTATCATGGTCGTAGATCACGTAGATGCAATTGATGGTTACATTACTCGCTGATACATATGTTAGAGGATGGATGACCGTCATTGGATGTACACGCCGGAGAAGTCGAGTGATTACACCACGAATGGATGAACAAGACCGATGCTTTCTTGAACCGTGCATTTGGCAAGGTGCTAAAGGACATTGTCTAGTTTTGTGTCCTGCAAGCAAATGTGGAAACAGGAGAAGGGTAAACAAGGTGGACATGGGTAAACATCTTTTGAAGAATGGATTTACGCCGGACTACACCCGGTGGGTCCACCATGGTGAAGCCCATCGTATGAGAGAGGAGGTGGTGAGACCACGCGTCGAGGCTTATGATCTTGATGCCGGGTAGCGGACATGTTAGATGACTTTCACCAAGCGACGTTCGATGAGGGCGTGAGAAGGAGGAGATGGAGGCGACGACAAAGCGTTCTACGACATGATGGACTCGGCACGAAACCCCTTCACGATCGGTCAGCGGTGTCTCAAGTGGATGCCATTGGATGCTTAATGGGGTTGAAGTCCGAGTTAAACCGAGTCGAGAAGGCTTCGATAAGATGTTGACCGTGATTGGCACCACTGCTTCGGAGGGCCACATTTCGCCAAAGAGCATGTACGAGTCACGAAACTCCTTCGTGCACTTAAGATACCGTATGAGCGGATACATGCTTGTTCGAAGGTGCGTCCTATTTAGGAAAGAACACAAGGATGCAAAGTCTTGTCAAAGTGTAAATCCTCGGTGTACTGGAGGTAGACTCGTGATGGCGGAAGAGGCGACTTACGATCCCGTGAAAATCCTACGGTACCTTCCGTTCCTACCGAGGATCCAACGGCTATACATGACCGAGGAATCCGCGAAGCAGATGACATGGCACAAAAATGGCAAGCGGTACAATCGACAAGATGGTACATCCATCCGATGGTGAAGCATGGACCGCTTTGATGACAAACATCGTAAGAAAGCGGATGAGGCTCGTGAATATGCGTGTCGCGGCAGCAGATGGGTTCAATCCTTATGGACTGATGGCTGCCCCATACACATGTTGGCCCGTGTTCGTTATCCCCCTCAATCTCCCTCCGGCGTCTCCTTTCAACGACATAACGTATTCTTGTCGTTGATAATTCCTGGACACCCGGGGAGTAATATGGGTGTGTTCATGGAGCCCGTGTTTGATGAATTGGTCCGTGCTTGGGACGAAGGGGTATGGACATACGACCGAGCTACAAAGACAAGCTTCAAAATGCACGTTTGGTACCACTACTCCCTGCATGACTTCCCGGCGTATGGGTTATTCTGCGCCTGGTGTGTTCACGGGAAGTTCCCATGCCCAGTATGCAAGGAAGGTGTGAGGTTCCATTGGTTGCACAAGGGTGGCAAGTACTCATCGTTCGACAGACATCGTCAATTCCTCCCTCTTGACCATCCATTCAGACAAGACATCAAGAACTTTACGAAAGGTGTCGTAGTGACAGACCCTGCACCGCGGATTATGACGAGACCTATGATCCAGCTAATCCCAATCATGAAGATTATTTCTAATACATGTAATACTGTGTTTTTTGTAATTATGTTTTGTTTATTTTGCATCTATTTCTAATACATGTATCACTATGTTTTTTGTAATTATGTTTTGTTTATTTTGTATCTATTTCTAATACATGTATCACTATGTTTTTTGTAATTATGTTATGTTCATTTTGCATCTATTTCTAATTACGTCTTGCTTATTCTTTTTAATTGCGGTGAGTGAACAATGATGGCGGGAACCGTCGTGCGTGTCCTCGCTTTGCAGAGACCACGCACCGCTGAGGAGGAGGCGGAGGGTCGGACGGAGGAGGAGGAAGAGGACCGCCGGCCGCGGAGGGGCCGTCTCCTCCCACGCCGCGTGAGGAGGTTTGGAGGAGGAGGTGGCGCCGTGGGCGAGTTGGACGAGGAGCTGGTTCGGCAGACGGCGAGGAGGAGGGGGGACGAGGACGACGACGAGGCGGTAGGCACGGGTTCCGCTTCCTCCTCGCCTCTTCGGTGTCTACTTGC
The DNA here is from genome assembly GCA_036346255.1 of Ampelocalamus luodianensis. Classification (NCBI taxonomy): domain Eukaryota; kingdom Viridiplantae; phylum Streptophyta; class Magnoliopsida; order Poales; family Poaceae; genus Ampelocalamus; species Ampelocalamus luodianensis. The sequence goes on from CM070626.1 coordinate 47,531,511, forward strand.
GAGGTCCCGCGAGCCCCCTCGAGTTCCGCATCCTCATCGACGCCGGTGATTCGTCGAAGGGCAAAAGTAAGTGACTTTAGATGTTGTCACCACTACTTCATATGATATGTTGAAAAAGAGAAACTAATAATTTTCTTAATCACTTGTGCAGAACGGGTGGTTGTGTCAGTGTGGCGCACGCTCCGCCAATGGCATCCGGGTCTTCATGCGAGCAACACTACCCGCATTGTCATGTACGGGAAGACGGAGCCGCCTACTCGTTTGACCACTACGCCGTCGGCCCGATGCGAGTACCCCAACAAGGCGCGGGTGAAGGCGGAGTTTTGGGTAAGTCTCCTCGCACAACATTGCTCAATACATCGCATTCATTGGACTTTTCTTGAAATAATGAATGGATACATCGCGTTTGTATGCGGACTTATTTCGATGCGATGAGGATTTGAGGCCGGGCGGACGGTGGCTACCAAAGCTCAGAAAACTCATCACCGACATGCATCACGAGGTGCGCATCCGAACCATCGTAACCTACCATGGGTCGAAGCTTGGAGAGAAGGTCACCAAGAAAGACGCAAGAAACATGACGACCGGGACCGGTACCTTGAGGTAGATGAAGAACATTAATATTGATTCGTTTGAGATTAAGTACGTTTAATTTGATCTTCTTATATGTCAAATACTTGATGGCGTGTAGATGATTCCTGGTGGTGCCAATCGTATCCCGAGTCCTGGGCGATGATCGTGGACAAGTGGTTCACGGAGGAGTATCTCGGATGCTGATGATGCGGGACCGTCGTTTGATGATGCAAGGTGCAGCACACCATCAAGGCAGCCGCAACCTCTCCGCATACAAACAAGCATGGGTACACGAATTCATTTATCTATTGTGACGCTCAATTCTGCCTGATTTCTAATTATCTTGCTGTCTTTCGCGATGGCGTCACATAGTGCCCACCTTGCTCGGACTTCCGGTATGGTGTATGGCCCACAAGGGCAAGGCGACGTCCGGCGTCTCCTTCAACCTGGAGGACCCGCCCGAGACGTACACGAACCCGAGCGTCCACACCCGCATCAGTGAGTACACGTCGGCGGCAAGGTCGGTCCATGGGCCAGACCATGATCCGAGCACCCAGGACTTTGATGGAGAGATCGTCATGAGGGTGGGACAAGGCAAGAAGCATGGGCGGTTCTGGCTTGGCGACGGCTTCATCGACACGGCCTCTACTCCATCTCTCTCGGATCCGAGCCACGAGCACGGCGAGAGCCCGACCATACGCCCGCGGCATTGCCGCCTGCAAGGTCGGCGACGCACTCGAGGTTATTCCTGTTTTACTCATCGTACATTGATCTTTACACACCTTTATTAGCTTTGCATTACTGAAACATTGGAGTGAAATATTGCAGGCCCGGCTCGAACGAGAAATGAGGCAACGTCGGGAGCCGAGGTCGAAAGCGGAGAGGATGTCGGCCCGGTGGAGGCCGAGCGGGCGAGCGGCGGCCCGCACGCAGAGGTGGCGGACATTACGGAGTTCCTACAAGGTCTTGGGCAACATACGGGCTTTTTGTGCGGTGGGTGTTGGCTCAACCTCCGCCACGCGCGTCCTGCAGTGCAGCTACTCCCGTGAGTATGAAAGTTATTTGCTTTCGCTTGTGCTTTACTTGTATGACCTCTACCTTCCTAGATTAGGTATCTAATGTAATCTTGTCTCACATGCAATCTCTTCTCCTTTGTGCAGCCTCAATCGGCGGGTTCGAATAATCCACCTCATGCGCCTCCGAATGATGGAGCTTTTCCTTCACCACGATCGCGATGGCCACCTTCGAGATGAATGGTAGTTGTATTTTCATTTGTTGTTCACTTGGAGATGGACTTGTGATATACTTATGATGCACTTGTGATTGTGATGAACTTATGGATTTGTTTGGATGGACTTGAGCACTTATTGTTATATATGTGATGGATGTGATAAATATGTGATGGATGAGATATATATGTGATGGATGTGATATATATGTGATGGATCTGATATATGTTTGGATGGATTTGTTTGTCGTGATGGAATGTAAAAAATAAATAAAAAATGCAGTTTTGGGTCACTTTGCCGAGTGCAACACACGGCAAAGGGGTCCTTTGCCGAGTGCCATGGTCATGACACTCGGCAAAGCCTGAATGTGGGCACTGAAATCCAGTTTTCGGCTTTGCCGAGTGCCATGACCATGGCACTCGCAAAGGATTTTTTAAAAATAAAACTTTGCGAGTGCGGGCCACTGCGGCGCCGGCAAAGAATTTTCAATTTTTTTGTTAAAACGTTGCCGAGTGCCATCATTCCGACTCTCGGCAAAGACATTTTCAAAAAAAAAGTAAAAAATATTTGCCGAGTGCCGCCGGGTTGGCACTCGGCAAAGCGGCCGTCAACAGGGCCGGCGCCGTAACTGGTCATTTTCTTTGCCGAGTGCTGACTCGGCACTCGGTAAAGCCTTTGCCGAGTGCCCGACAAAATACACTCGGCAAAGGCTGCTTTGCCGATAAATTTTTTCCCGAGTGCCTTTTGCCGAGTGTCGCACTCGGCAAAGCCTTTGCCGAGTGCAAAGGAGCCTTTGCCTAGTGCCTGAGGCACTCGGCAAAGTGCCTGAGTCCGGTAGTGTATGGTACTCCTAGGAGTACGTACTCCCACTTCCACTTCTCATATACCACATAAATTGTATGATGATATCTCTTTATCAATTTGAGCATACTCCAATAATAATTATAAGATGCCATAAAGTGAGATCCACAAAAAATTTCATTAAAATCTACTTTTTATAGCAAAATTTGTGTATATACTTTTTTATATATGAAAAAGATATATGAAAAAAGGTATATAGGAAAAAAGGGTTCCAATGATTTTTTTCTCCATCAAGTCACATTAGAGTATCTTACAATTGGTATTTAAGTATATTAAAAGTAATAAAGTAGTATAATATATTTGTTTAAATAATATATTGAAAGTGGGAGTACCTAATCCGAGAGTAAGAAACGAGCGCGATATTTGGTATATCTCTTGCGATGTAGCATATACTATGTGTCGTAGCACAAACTCTTGTTGCTTTTAAAAGCGAGCATATGCATGCATACTTGTGGATTTTTTTTAAAATAATATTAATTTAAAAGATAATTACAAAAAATTGATTGTTTTATATAAAAATACGCGCCTATCGCCATTTGATTCGCTAGGCTCCTATCGTCATTTCAAATGGTGCAGGAACCTATTTACTATTAGTCGCTGTTCCATCTGCCTGTCACTATTTCAACTCACGATTTGCATTAAAGTGTGCAAATCACCAGTTCAACTGGCGATAGGAATTGGCTATATATACCCTTAAATTCGGTGGAAAAGCCATTTTAATTCTGAAAAAACAGAAAGAGAGAGGAGGAGAGGGGAGAAAAGACATAGCGAAGCCCTGCTAGTTCCTAGCGGAGGTGAGAGAGACGGAGCATCAGATTTGGTCACGCATTTTTAGGTAAATATTCTGGTAACTTTGTACATAAATTCGAAACCTTGTAGGCTAGCAAATAAAAATAGCGACGTGGAATTCAATGGATTAGATAATTTTAGCAGTATTGCTGTTTGATGTAGTACATCATTTTAGCTGTGTATAGTTTAGTTCATCGTATAGATATTATTTATGTTGTAGTACTCGAACGATTTAGAATAAATCCGTGAAAATACTAAGAAAACTTTGTACGTTTTTATTTTTACACGGTAAATATTTTGTTAATGCCAAAAATACTTTTTAAACTAGGAAAATAGAAAGATACCTCTAAACATAGCAAAATACATGTTAAAAATCTGTAAAATTGCAGAGTAGCTAAGTAGAGTATGTAAAGCTTAATCAAAATAATCCCAACTTAATTTTGGTTTCCATTTGTGCACGGTAAATATCTGTTAATGCCAAAAATACTTTTTAAACTATGAAATAGAAAGACGTCTCTAAAAATTCTCTAAGAAATCCAAAGTAGGTGCATAGGGTGTGTTGAGCTGAATTAAAATATTATGAACTTAATTTTTGTTTCCATTTGTACGCCGTAAATATTTTATAAATGCTGGAGACACATTTTAAACAAGAAAAGTAGTAAGATACATATTAAAAATCTATAAAAATACAGAGTAACTAAATAGGGTATGTAGAGCTCAATCAAAATAACCCCAACTTAATTTTGGTTTCCATTTGTGTACAGATAAATATTCTGTTAATGCCGAAAATACTTTTTAAACTAGAAAAATAGCAAGACATCTCTAAAACTTCTCTAAGAAATCCAGAGTAGGTACATAGGATATGTAGAGCTGAATTAAAATATTGTGAACTTTATTTTTGTTTCAATTTATACACAGTAAATATTTTATAAATGCTAGAGATACTTTTTAAATAAGGAAACTAGCAAGATTCCTATTAAAAATCTATAAAATTTGCAGAGTAGCTAAATAGGGTATGTAGAGCTTATTAAAAATAATCCCAACTTAATTTTGATTTCTATTTATGCACGGTAAATATTCTGTTAATGCCAAAAATACTTTTTAAACTAGAAAAATAGCAAAACACCTCTAAAAACTATAAAAAAAAAATACGAAGTTGCTACATAGGGTATGTAGAGCTGAACTAAAGCATTGTGGACCTAATTTTTATTTTCATTTGTACATAGTAAATTTTTGTAAATGCTCAAGACACTTTCTAAACTTGGAAAGTCGCAAGATTCCTATAAAAAATCTATAAAAATTATAGAGTAGCTAAATAGGGTATGCAGAGCTTAATCAAAATAATCACAACTTAATTTTTGTTTCCATTTGTGCATAGTAAATATTCTATTAATGTCGCTTCTTATTATTTTTGTATATGTTTCATATTATTTACAATGTATGCATTGAATTTTCAGGTATGGTTGTACAAGTTGTTTGATCCGTCCATTGAAACACATCACCCTAGCTGTCTCAGTACCATCCTCCCCAGGACGGCAAGGCAGCGACTGAGCTTGGCGCGTTACGGCTACGCACGCCCATGAGGGCATAGAGGGTGGACCCACGTTGGGTTCTGAGGTACGTGTAGTTGTGACCTTCATGTACTTAATTGCAGTCTGACTACTTTGAGTGGACTCATGTTTGTTCTTAATCCATTCAATGCAGGTTGAGAGCGGTAGGCCTCCTTCCACTAGCGAGGATGGTAGAGGTGATGTGGGAGGATGACCAAGACTGCGTAGGCAATGGTCGTATGTCGAGGCGCTTTCTGTACAACCGGTGCCTCTTGACGGCACTGGTTGACCGGTGGAGGTCGAAGACGCACACGTTCCACCTCTCGTGCGGGGAGATGGCGCCGACGCTTCAGGACGTGACCTTCTTGATTGGGTTTCCCGTGCGGGCTTCTCCCTTCTGGCGCACGACGTCTCGGCCACGTAGCGCATGAGGTTCCAGGGGGTGCTGCCGCCCAACACCAGCTATAGGGAGTTCAACAGCACCCATGGGCCGTCGCTGAATTGAATCTGCCAGTTCTACATAAGTTTTTGTAATTCTTGTCCTTCCGCTTCAATTTCTTTATGCAACTTAGTGATGTATCTGTCTTCTTGCAGTCGGAGCGTATGGTAGATGACGTTGTGGCTATTCGGGTGGGTGATATTCCTAGGGTCCCACAGCAACAACGTCAACAAGCACATGATCCGGTACACACGCGAGTTGGCGGACTGGGAGGTGGAGGCGATTGAGCCCTTTGCCTGGGGTCCAACGGTGCTATGCATGACATACTATGCCGTGTGCGATGCGTCCCACCGGCTTCGAGATAGCTCCATCCTCTCCAAATGCTCGTTGTTTCTTCAACTGTGATCCTTCGAGCATTTCCAGATCGAACGACCACAGCGACCTAGGATTCTACACTGTCGCCATGTACGCCGCTACCGATGACATAGACTGGCCAACCATGGGTACAGTGTGGTGTCGCCGACCAGTAAGGTTTCTAAATATTTATTCAGTGTGGTGTCGCCGACGGGTAAGGTTTATAAATATTTATTCTTTGTAATAATGTAATTCAATTTTTTGTGCCAAGTTTCCATTGTTCTATTCCACAGGTCACCTTTACTCCGATCACTACACACATGTCCTACCTAGACTATTTTGCGATGTTCGATCAGTTGATGGATGACTACGTCATCTGGACACCGCACACCCCTGACAGGGTGTACGTGCACACCTCGAGGCCTATCGAGACTGTGCACGTGAGACCACGCGCACTAGTACACACGAAGGAGCTTGGTGCACGATGTCTTTGTGGAGGAGTACCATGTGCACGGGTGATGCACCAGTTTAGTCTACGACAGGAGGTCCCAGTTCCCTAGTGGCAGTGATTGGCGCTGAACGTCTATGGGTAAGTTCACATTTTACTTCTGTTGTACCATTTGCCTTACGTACCTACGAAATAATTATTTTGCTTTCCACAGGTACACTAGGAAGGGAGTACCGCTACGACTTCTGGGCGGATAGGATGTTCCCTTGGTTTCAGGGCTGGCTCCGTGCCTTGGAGGATGTCGTCCAGGAGGATGCTCCCTACGACCCCGGGATGTACGAGGAATACATCGCGTGGTACTCCAGTCGGACGAGGGTTCGCCACGTCAAGGTCATGGATGACCCACCACGACACGAGGCCGCAATGTCCGACACGTACCCCACCCAGCCGGACTCCGCATTCCATCGCGTGGTACGTATTGAACGGTCCATACTTCTTATTCACTACGCAAGTTTTCAGTTTCTAGTTTGTTAATTATGTGTACAGGTCAATCTGCAATGGGAGATGCACGAGTCGGCGACCTGCATGGACCGTATGATGCTCGGGAGTGCTTTAGCATGACAATGCAGGAGATCAGAGCGGTCATGGACCAGTTCGTCAAGAAGATGAGACAAGGGATCCAGATTGCGCCTTTACCGTAGGCCGAGGGAGTTGGTGGACCCACCTGTGCGTGGATGGGGGGTGAGCCACGGTGTGTCATGCCCCACGCTCCTCACTAGGACGTGGTGGGTGGGTCCCCGTGGCACCATGCTGGGAGTACCCGACCCAGTTCGTAGGTCAGTATGAATTAAACACTCATGTTTGGTTGTTTATTTTGAACTCCACTAGTTACTAACAGGAATTTTCTCTGAGAGGTATTGAGTTCCACCCGTATACAGGGCCAGAGTACGCGGAGCGGTCTGCTACCTTCGTGCGACGAGGTATGTCTTTCTTGTTTGCATGCACAACGTACTATTTCATCATATTTACATTGCGCCACCGAACTCGCGTTCCAAATTGCGTTGCCGATCTCGCATTCTCTACTTCACACTTCATTATCTTTTCAAATTTCGGATTTCGAACTACGTGGACACTTCAAGGTATTACCAAAAAACTTTGTGAAATACACTAAATGTTTAGGCTGAATTCTCTACACATAAATTAAAAAAATTAAATATAAGGCCATATTGCCATCCAATTGGTGACAGTATCCCTGTCACAAATTGAACTGGCGAAATTGTCCTATCGTCAGTTCAATTGGCGACATGAACCTCTCTGCATTGTTTCAATTGGCCAATTAGAATGGTGATAGAAAATTTCGTCATTCCAAATGGCGACAATGCCTATTTTTGTAATTTTGTAACTATTGTGGTCATACATCCCACCTCCTCCGATCATACCACCTGCTACAATTGGTAAGAAATTCATAAGAGCTTGGTAAGACGCTTGAGAGTGTGTGATTCCACCTTCCACCACCTAGTAGTTGGTAGGGATAATACATTTGTGTTGTCTTTTGTCTCCTACTAACCATGGCAGGTGAGGAATTGGATGCACAAGAGTGTGTTGTGAGGGAAGAGCTCACCAGGGTGTTGGATGAACACCGTCATGCTTTTAATGACGACCTTGATAGGAAGTTTACGGCAACAAATGCTACACTACAACAACTCAATGAAAGTATTGCAATGCTCAATGCACGCATTGATGGTTTGGCCAATCAACCACTGAACCATGAGCGTGTGGATCCCGAAGGTGCAGCCCATGACCATGAGTTTGACAATGATAATAATGAGATGCACAACCACGACGCCATTGATGCACGACAACAGAACCGATTGAACTTCAACCGTGAAGGTATGAGAGGTAATAACCTTCAGCAACATAATGCGCGTGTTAATGATGATCCATATGCTAAAGTCAAGTTCACTATACCATCTTTTGGGTGCTTATAATGCTGAAATATATTTAGATTGGGAGATGACGGTGGAACAAAATTTAATGCTCACTTAGTTCTGAATTGCATAGAGTTAGGCAAGCAACAAGTGAATTTAAAAACTTTGCCATCAATTGGTGGAATAGGATATGCAACGATGGATTAGCACCTACTCGTGGGATGCTTTTAAAATTGCTATGCGTAACCGATTTGTTCTATTTTCTTTTAAACATCAGGTTGAGGAGAAATTGAGAATGCTTGATGATAGGAAACATGAGAACCAACTCGTGTCTCTGTCTTTTCTATGACTAACAATTTGCGTGGAAGTTGAAAACCATGCTAAAGAGGAGAATGAGTTGATTACCACCAACCCCATTGATCGAGAAGGAAGATGAGGAGATGGATGCACCTACATCATCCGAGGAGAGCCAAAAGGTAAAGACAATGGTGCTATCATCATTCCGGTGAGTATGCACGTGAAGAACTACAATTGTCCACTATTCATGCTATTTTAGAGCAAAAATTAGTGGAAAATAATTTTGATATTCACATGTTTCAAGTAAAAGTTCAGATTGCCTTTGGGATGAGTGCACCATGTGATAACATTGTTGATTTTTCTCTCTGTTGTGAGTACTTCATGTGATGAGTTAATAGCATATAATGATCATGTGGAATTGGTTAGACATAAAGAAGTTTTGACTAGAATATCTCTCGCTAATTCTTTATGTTACATTATGTTGGATCTACCTATGAAATTGTCACATGCTATGGGAAAAGTTTCGAAATCGCGTGTTCAAAATCCTTGTTTAGTGCCTACACCCTGGATATAAGTTTTATTTGATTGGAGATTATGGTGTAGACAATCGGTTTCTTGTAAATCGAATATGCATAACTTGTGATCACATGGATGAATTGAAGCTTGCTTTTTTGGACAATAATTCTTGTGTCTCAGATCTTGTTCAAAATGAGAGTAAAATGAAATTTAGTGCTCATCCCATTCCTTTGTGTTCACCTTTTCTTGCACCACCTAGTAGGAGGAATCGATTAAAGATGTTGAATTATGGAAGAACTTACAAATCTTTTCACCCTTGCTATATGAATTTGCTCTTGCTCAATTGAAATCTGATTATATGAATGGCTTGTGCTCTTTAAATTCAATTATTGTGCTGCCCATTCACTTTGTAATTATCTTTTAAATTAATATTTTTTTTAAAAAAAATCCATGCTTGTGCTGATGCTACATGTAGCCAATTTGGCAAGTGCCTTGGTACCCAGTACCCACCATGCAATTTTATATTCGGTTAATTGCAGGTTTGTTTCAAATTTTAAGCCTAAAACATGTGAAAGCTGGCTAAATCATCTGAGATTTCGTCGGTTCCCATCGGTAAAATGTAACAAGTTTTTACCCATCGATAGGAATGAATCCATTCCCTCTCCGTTAGCTTGGTTAAAACTTTGGTAATTGTAGAAGAAAAATGTAATTAAAAATGGGCACCTTATTTGAAAAATGAAGATGCAACTCCAACTAATTAGAAAACAATTACAATTTATCATTCCAACTCCAACTAATTAGAAAACAATTACAATTTATCATTCTAACTTCCATGTACCATCTAACATCATATTAGAAATTGAGATAATTGCACTGTACCTCCCTAAACTTATGAGGTTGTACAACTTTACTCTTGGAATATTTTACTTTCTCGACTCCCTAAACTTGTCCCCGTTTGCACCGCGGGTCTTTTCCTCCGTTAGTTGACGAGAATAGGTTGATAATTGCATTGTACCTACCTAAACTTGTGAGGTTGTACCATTTTACTCCCTGAACTTATATTTTACTTTCTCGTCCCCCTAAACTTGTCCTCATTTGCACCGCATGTCATATTCTCAATTAGTTGACGGAATATGTTAACTTGGTGTCCTTCGTAGCCGACATGGACGATGACATGGAAAAAACGGCCTTCTTCCTCACCATTCTCCAGACCGCGCTCCGTCATGGCCGCTATAGGACACCTTCCGTTCTCGCCATTTCGATGGGTCCCTACCAAGATTGACTGCGTCACACCGTGTTCCCGGGCCTCGCCTTCGTGCTTCCATGTTCAATCGAAGCCGAAACGCAGTTGCGCATGGGGATCATGCGTGTGTTCCTCCACACCATCCGCAAGTCTTCGTCATCCAAATTCACCGCCACCGGTGAGTCTATCCCACTACTACAAAATAGGTCATACTGGACACCTCATCACAGACGGTTCCAAAGGAGCCGTCTGTGTTGAACTTATATAGATGATTCCCTTTGGAACCGTCTGTGATAGTGCCTCATCACAGACGGTTCTTATTACCAACCGTCTGTGATACTTCATAGACGGTTCATAATAAGAACCGTCTATGATAGTGCCTCATCACAGACGGCTCCTTCTACCAACCATCTGTGATACTTCACAGACGGTTGGTAATAAGAAACATCTGTGATGAGGACGCCTTATCACAGACGGTTCCAAAGGAGCTATCTGTGTTCAACTTATATAGATGGTTCACTTTGGAACCGTCTGTGATGAGACATCCTCATCACAGACGGTTCTTATTAGCAACCGTCTGTGATAGTGCCTCATCACAAACGGCTCCTTCTACCAATCGTCCGTGAAGTATCACAGACGGTTGGTAATAAGAACCGTCTGTGATGAGGCACTATCACAGACGGTTCTTATTATGAACCGTCTGTGATATGCCACCCCTATAAATATCAGGACCCGACAGACCCCCTGCCCTAGCGCCTCTGATCTGTTGTTTGGAATAGAGTGGCTTGAGAAGCTTTGCTCTGTGGTGGCTGTAGGAGGCTTGCTTGTTTTGCTTGCTTTGGTCTTGGTTGTGGGTTGCCCTGGCAACTTATGGCTATTTGGCTTGCATATTACTTGCTTTGTAAGGCTTGGCTTTGGTGGTAGCTCTCGGTTTGGGTGTTGTGAATGAGTGCTTTGTTTAATGATGGGTGTTTGTGAGAGAGAAGCTTATGGGGGAGGTGCATTTCGGCTGTGGCTCTTCTCTTGCCCTGTCCACTTAACTCTCACATTGTAGTACTATGGCCTGAAGGAGAAGGCCAGTGAGGAATCTCGCGGGATATTTGGAATTTTTGTCGTGAGCTCCGAGGGTAATGATCTGTAACTCTTTATATTTGCTCTAGGTTAATCGTTAATCAATTTTAGTGTATTTGGTTAATAGGAGGAGTAACGTATTTGCAGTTTATTAATATAATTTAACACTACTAATTGTTACGTGCGTAGCGTAGATGGACCAAATCTGGATGTACGGTGCGAGCCGTGTGAGTGAAGAGTACATTAATGGCGTGATTGCTTTTAAAAGAGCCGCGGAGCAGGATATGTTGAATAAGGGGATAGAATTTATGTACTGTCCATGCATTGATTGCGGTAATATGAAGATTTTTAACAACCCGGCGCAGATCGTAGGGCACTTGATTCGAAGGGGTTTCAAAAAAGGGTATACATGTTGGACCGATCCACGATGAAGAGCAGATTATACAGAAGTTAATAATGACGACATCGCCGAAGTTAATAATGATGACATCATTGAGGAAGTCAACGATATGCCGGATGTGGACTGTGCTTTTGATGAGGATAGGTCGTACGATGACAATCTGGATCAGATGCTACGCGATGCAGAAGGGAACTACAGTGAGAGAGAGTTTTGTAAATTCGAGCGCTTAATGGAGGACTCGGGGAAACCTTTGTTCCTGGCCGAAGCCGAATACACAAGGTTGTCAACCGTACTTGAACTGCTGAAATTGAAGGCAAGCAATGGTTGGTCCGACAAGAGTTTCACGGCGTTGTTAGGTCTCCTAGCGGACATTCTTCCGGAGGGAAACGTGTTGCTCAGCACCACCTACCAAGCCAAGAAGGTTCTTTGTCCATTGGGAATGGAAGTAGAAAGAATACATGCATGTCCGAACGATTGTATCCTGTATCGTAAAGAGTATGCAAACTTGCATGTATGTCCCGTGTGCAAAGCATCCCGATACAAGTGTAAGAATACTGCTAAGGTGAAGCAAGGACCTCATGTTAAGATCTTGTGGTATCTGCCTGTGATCCCACGTTTGAAGCGTTTATTTGCGAACCGAAAGGAGGCAAGATTGCTGCGTTGGCACTCGGAGGAGCGTAAGAAAGATGGAAAGTTAAGACACCTTGCTGATTCTGCCCAGCGGAGAAACTTCGATCGGACCTTCAAAGAGTTCAGTGCGGAACCGAGGAACATAAGGTTAGGGTTGAGTACAGATGGAATGAATCCTTTCGGTAACATGAGCAGCCTACATAGCACCTGGTTTGTGAATCTATGTATGTACAACCTTCCTCCTTGGCTGTGTATGAAGCGGAAGTATATTTTGATGTCACTACTTATCCAAGGTCCGAAGCAACCTGGGAACGATATTGATGTGTACCTAGCACCATTACTGGATGATCTTGTGACACCGTGGAACGAAGTGGTACAAGTATGGGATGCGTACAAACGAGAGAACTTCTCTTTATGCGCCATGTTGTTCTGTACTATCAATGATTTTCCTGCCCTTGCTAACCTGTCGGGCTTCAGTATGAAAGGAGCCACAGCCTGTTCGCACTGCTTAGATGCTACAGAGAGTGTATCGCTGAACAACTTACGCAAAACTGTGTATATGCCAGAAGTCACCCATACCACAAGATGAAGAAACAATTCGACGGAAATAAGGAGCACAGTTCGGCTCCAAGGGCTTTTAGAGGGAAATAGGTCTATGATATGGTTAAGGATATCGATGTTGTGCGTGGGAAGGGATGTAAATTAAAAACCCGTCATAAGAACATCTGGAAGAAGCGGTCAATTTTAGAAGTTAGAAGTTCGTCACTGCATCGACGTCATGCATGTGGAGAAGAATGTATGTGATAGCTTGATTGGTCTCTTACTGAACATTAGTGGCAAAACAAAGGATGGTGTTAACGCACGACGTGAGTTGGTTGATATGAACATAAGGACCGAGTTAGCACCGAAAGAGACCGATAAAGGACGATCATACCTTCCACCAACTTGCTACAATATGTCCAAGGCCGAGAGAAATGAACTGTGCCAGAGCTTGCATGGTGTCAAAGTCCCGTCTGGTTACTCCGCTAACATTAAGAAACTTTTTTCTATGCAAGATTTGAAACTAATTGGTATGAAGTCTCATGATTGTCATGTGCTGATAAGACAAATGCTTCCTGTTGCAATTAGGAGTATCTTACCGAACAAGGTCCGAGTGACAATCTTGAGGCTGTGTTATTTCTTCAACTCAATTGCTCAGAAGGTCATCGATCCCCAAGGACTAGATGCTCTACAGGCCGAGGTGGTGACGACTCTATGTCATCTTGAGATGTATTTCCCTCCGTCATTTTTCGATATCATGGTCCATCTCATTGTTCATCTTGTGAAAGAGATAAAGATATGCGGCCCTGTGTTCCTACGTCATATGTACCTGTTCGAGAGATATATGGGAATTCTCAAGTCCTACGTACGGAATCGATCTCGACCGGAGGGCAGCATCATCGAAGGTTATGCAACCGAAGAGGTCATTGAGTTCTGCGTCGACTACATGACTCAGGTGGAACCGATAGGTGTGCTTCTATCTCATCATGAGGGAAGACTGGATGGTATCGGGACCATCGGAAGGAAATCAATCACTCCCGATCTGGATACGTACGCTCAAGCCCATTTCACGGTCTTGCAACACATGACCCAAGTGTCCCCGTACATCGATGAGCACAAAGACATGATACGCCAACGTAATCCGGACGGTCGGAGGTTTGGATCACGAGAGCACAACCGTCGGTTCAACGAATGGTTAAAGGTGCGAATCACTGGGAGGTCATCAAGTGATGATACGCTGCTATGGTTGGCAAAAGGGCCACAATTTACAATTGTCACATGGCAAGGATACGACATAAATGGGCATACATTTTATACGGCAGCTCAGGATAGGAAGAGCACGATCCGAACAGCGGTGTCCGTGATAGATGCATTCGATGATCGATGGGTGAGGAGCTCGTACTATGGGCAAATAGAGAAGATATGGGAGCTCGACTACGTGCTTTTCAAGATCCCCCTATTTCGGTGCCGTTGGGTCCATCTCCCACAGGTGAAGGTCGACAAGTACGGCGTCACTACCGTGGACCTCGATCGTGTCGGATACAAAGACGAACCATTCGTATTGGCTAATTAAGTTGTTCAAGTCTTCTATGTAACCACCCGGCAAATAAGAAGTGCCACGTAGTTCTTCATAGAAAAAAGAAGGATTGTCGGAGTTGAGAATATAGTGGACGAGGAAGAATACAATCAATTTGATGAGTTGCCTCCTTTCGGAGACAGCATCAGGCTCGAGGAAGAACCCAGTGAGGAAGCTAGCTATATGCGCGTCGATCATCATGAAGGGCTATATTTTAATTAAGAATTTACTCCATTGTAATTAATTTATTCCATAACATCATGTGTTATGGACTTGTAATCTCTCATACGTATATTTTGATGTCTACGTGGAATTGTCATTTGTTAATGTGTGATGTCAATGTGGACGTTCATTGTAATGTGAAGTATCAAAATTAGTTTCACTTGATTTGGAGTTGAGTTGAATTAGATATGAATTTTTGAAGTCAAATATGTTATGAGTTGAGTAAGAGCAAAACAGGTGGCCTCCTTATAAAAAGGCTATCACAGACGGTTCTATTAAATGAATGTCTGTGATACGTTCCATATCACAGACGGTTCTATTAAAGAACCGTCTGTGATACGTTCCATATCACAGACGGTTGTGATATGACACCGTTTGTGATATGTACCGTCTGTGATATGGAACGTCTGTGATATGGAACGTATCACAGACGGTTCTTTAATAGAACCGTCTGTGATAGCCTTTTTTATAAGGAGGCGCACCGATAGAGTTTTGCTCTTTACTCGTCACTTCCTCTCCCGCGCCCCTTAGGCTCTCGTGCACTCTGTCGCCTCCTCTAGGGTTCGCCCGTTCACCTCCCCGGCCGTAAGCCCGCCGCCGCCGCCGCCACCCCCGACATCGACGACGCTGCCACCGCCTCGACGCGTGGCCTCCTCCCCGTGTCGGCCTCCTCCCTCTGCACCGGACTCCTCCCCGCGCCGTCCTCCTCCCCGTGTCGGCCTCCTCCCCTGCACCGGCCTCCTCCTCGCGCCGTCCTCCTCCCCGTGTCGGCCTCCTTGTGAGCTAGTTGATCTTTGTGAGATACATAGTTATTCTTAATCTGTGGATAAGGCTTATTGCTGAAATGATATTATGATTGTTTTGATATCATTGCTCTGTTCTGTTTTTCATAACAGAGTGCCTTCTATTGTCCCAATGGATATATTGACTTTGATAGTCTTTGATAATCTGTGAACTGAATCTAGTATTAAAGATATTGCAAATTGACCAGTGGGCTTTGTTGACATGCTCTGTGATGAACTTTGTCTTATACTGAGATTGAATGTGATAGTTAGTCCATTCTTGAGCTCTATTGTATTACTTGCTACTGTCAATTTGATATACTGTTAATTGGTTACTTTCGGTTGAATACTAGTTATTCTGATTCTTCTGGTTCGCTCTGTGATGAACTTTGTCTTATACTGAGATTGAATGTGATATTTAAGATCATTTTCGGTAATAGTTAAGATCACTTGACAGTTAAGCAAAGTATTGTTTAGAGCTCATAGTTTGAATTTATATTATCATATTCATTTAATGAAGAGTATAGACAATAGGATTGAGATGACAAAGACTTGTTCTTTTGCAACTCTCCTTCTGAGAGCACAAACTATCATCAATCCTTATTTTGCATTTCAATCAATTTAAATGACTTGAATGATTTACATTTGATTATACATGTGGTCCAGCATAGGTTAAGTTGAGTAAATCTGCTTGAATCTGGTCAGTTAGAGCTTAAGCATATTGCTTCGTGCATATATAGATAGCAAGTAAGCGACATGGCGTCCGCACCGTCTTTGCCGCCGTCATCGACGTCGCCGAATGCGTTTGGATCTCCGAGGAAAGTGGTACGTACGCGAGATGGCAGAGGAATATCAAAAATTCCTTCGGGCCTAATGACCGTCACGGAGGTCAATGCTAATGGGATCCCTATGAGTCCCCCCAAAGCAGCGGCGAGATTCCGGACCATCTGCGGGATACTTGGAAGGGAACGGGTCCCCATCACCACACTGAGCTGGGACACTGTGTCGGATGATCGGAGACGCGAGCTGTGGGACGAAGTTTTAAAATCGTTCACTTTCCCAGCCGCAGACCAGGCGCGCGTGGAACGGCAGGCGTTGCTCTCGATGGGAAAGGCGTGGAGGACCTTCAAGAGCGTGCTTGTCACGAAGTATGTGAACACGGGTCGAACGCCTTTCATGGTGTATAAATTCTTGTCGCGGGACATATAGGACGCCTTTGTGCAAATGAAGACGACGACCGAATTTCTTGAGGAAAGTGCGACGCACAAGGTGTTGGAGATATGCCCTAGAGGCAATCATATTGATGATGATATTTCATTGTATCCATGATTTAATAAATGTTCCTTGAATATTGCCTTTGTGTTGATTAACAAGTATGTGACTTGTTTGTGAAACTCTTTACTTGTATGGTTATTCTAAAGTTGTCCCTAGTCGGAGTTCATGTGAGGACACACGTGAATGATGGATTAGCACATGTATCGCTTGATGACCATGTTTCATGTGTCATAGACATGGAGATGTCAAACCAATAATGTGGACACATGTTTAGAACATGGGGTTGGACCGACCCAACATGAGACATAGTAATTATTCTTATGGTTCTCTCTACACAATGTGTACGCCTTGTCCTTAGACACGAGATTGTCGCATGTACTTGAGATGTGAATCGACCTACTTAGGGGCTATCAAACGCTACTCAGAATCGGGTAGTTATAAATGTAGCTTCGGGTTTGTCATGAAGCATGCTGCGAGGCATGGTCGGTCGAGATGGATTTGCCCCTCTCACGAGAGAGATATCTCTGGGCCTCGAGTGATCGGATCCAAATGCATGGCCATGCTACTTAAGGTTAAGAGTTAACCTAGTAAGGGATTCCGGATCACGGATCGAGAAAGAGTGGTCAGCTTGGGCTCGACCGAATATCGTGAGGCAAAGGGATTGGCATGTACATAACGTTGTGATGGTTCGTCCGATATGATCTTTACGTATGTTTAGGAGTTGGCACGCCTTGCCAGAGGCCGCTACCAACTATTGACCAAGTATGTACTCGCGTCATGTCTAAACATATGTGAACCATAGGGTCACACACTTAGAAGTGAAGCCTAATTCGGATTGATCCGAATTAGATCGGGCATTGAGTCCTAATGGGCCTCTATTCGTAGAAGCCCATTATAAGGACGCCTATAAAAGGAGGGCAGGGGCGCTGGTTGAGGGTTGAGTTTTTCGTGACATCCCCAAACCCGGCCGCCACCCTCCCATGCCCTAGTCGCCGCGCTGGATCTAGTAGTCCGGCGCGCGTCGCTTCTCCCGCACGTGTGGATACCTTTGAAGGCGCCGATCCGTGGCGTTGAGACGAACCACAAGAAAGGAGTCTGACGTGGGACGCCACGACGAGGACGAGGAAGTAGTACGACTACTCTGCCCCGACGTACTGCATCAACTTGGTACGACTACACTGCCCCGACGCGCTGCATCAACTTCTGCACCTGCGAGTCTAGTGGTAAGACCGTGATCTATAACTGCAGTGATCTTGGTTTACGGGTAGAATTTTTTAATTTGCGCTAGTGTAGCCTACCCGTTTCCCTACACAAGGCTCTCTAGACACTGAACACTCACCCCCACAAACTCGACACCGCTGGGTACACGGGTAAAACTGCGCAATGGGCGGCGGAGGACGAGAACGAAACAAGGCCATTTGGTGAGATCACAGACAAGCGCGCTCTCTCCTGGTTAAGAGCGAGGGCATCAGTCACGTCTTCGGGCGAAATCTCTTTCACAAACCCGGCAGACCAGGATGTGGCCAACCGTGTGGTAAATATGTCTTCGAACTACATAGTTGTTAATAAGTCCATAACTTTATAATGTCTATAATAACATGATGACCTCTTGCAGCACGAATTGAGTTCCGCATGTTCCGAAGGCTCCTTCCAAGCAGACAGGGAGAAGGATATACTATCTACGACCCTGGGAAACAAGGAGCACCCGGGTCGCACGCGAGGCAAAGGGGTTAACGTATCTTGGAGGGATGGATTCCCACACGACTACTGCACGTATAGGAGCAGGAAGAGATCCAAGGCCGAGTACGACACAGTGTTGGAACATGTGCTTACTACAAAATTTGAAGGAAGAGAACGGATGCTTACTACAAAATTTGAAGAAAAGATAGCAAGATTGCAAGACCAAGTGAATCAACTCCTATTCCTCAACCAGTCGCAAGCCGCCCTCGTTGTTCTGGGAGCCAGTCCTCCTCAACATCGGAGTAGCGTCGCGTCCACGCAAAATTATGAACATGATGACGTCCAATTACCTATCGACGACATCAAGGTAATGTACATCTCTGGAATACTCCAAAGATAGATCTATAGGAAGCCTTAGCTAATTGCGTATTGTTTTGTAGGAGCCGACGCACTGCACGCTCCAAGTGAGGATGGTTGGGATGTCTATTGAGGCTGGGCGGGGGGTAGCGTATCCATGCAAGGAAGGGTTAGTGCAGCACGGTGCCCAAGTGGAGCAGGGTTACGCAAGGGTCCAGGTGGATATGGTACATGACAATTTTAGGGCCGTCCTCTACCGAGATTCACCGAACAGCGACATCGTAACACTAGGGGATGCCGTGTACAGTTTTATCCAATGGTCCAAGAAGGACATCGCTCGACCTGCAGATGCCGCCTCAACCTTTGATGACTCCACCCCAACCATCTCGACACGACCATGCCTCTCCAACAGGACCCTCCATGACTGCACCTCAACCTTCGCTTCAGAAGCCCGCCTCATCGGTTCCCGTGGAGAAGACACCGAAGGAACAAAAAAAGCGTGCTGCCGTATCGGTTCTCGAGTCGTCTCACAGGAAGATGCGTAGCGGGCAAGTTGTTTAGGACAAATCGAAATCGAAGGACATTAAGGCGCTTCCGCCTCCTAACCCTAAGAAATACTCTTTCGGAAGTCCGTTGGTGACCACCACAGTATTAGCCTACGCTGGATTAGGTTGTCAGAGTTTGCATAGCTGGTACTTGCACAAGACCAAAAAGAAAGGGTGCGCTGATGGAATCACCGTCAGATACACGGAGGAGTATTTCCTCCACGAGCCGGCCCCCTTCGTCGTGGTGTTAGACGACTTATTCGACCTATTCAACCTCAAAGCCCTCGATGCCTCACTTCTACGATGCTAGACACTGTAAGTGTGTACAATCAAGTTCTACATTCACGTAATACCAATTAATATAACAACTCATTGATTATGTATAGATACATGATTAAAAATGCCCAGCGATTGAAAGAACCGGTGGGTTTCCTCGACCCACACATGGTCTCTGAGCAAACCATCTTGGCAGACGCTTCCTACGTCGAGAAATACATAATGACAGGATTGCTTGCTCAAAACGACAAGTATTACATAATGGTGCCCTACAACAAGAAGTAAGTGCTTCACTACTTACTATACAAATTTCATTTGTACTTTATACGCAACACGAACTTAGGTTTAATGACTATAGCGATATACATGAGTAGGCACCACTTGATCCTTTTAGTCATTATACCAAAGAGGAACCAGGTACTATACCTTGATTCTCTAGTAAAAAAAAGACACGACTTCACCCTTGTGCAAGGAGTGCTCGACAGGTGTGCTCATTTCCTCCATACATAACTCTATTGTAGTCTTCCTTCGTTTGAAATGGCCGAGGTTAACTTTTTGGAAACATGTAGGTCGTTCATCTCCTATGTTGCCGATGGAGGGTTATACAAGGGAACGAATGCCACACTTAATCACAGGATGCGATTTCCGGTACGTGCTACAACACAATAATCCTATATCATACTTCGTAATAATGCTTCTCGAACTGACTAACCTATATATGTTATTCTATTTTTGCAGTGCCGCCAGCAAAAAGCAGAAGAATGTACATTCTACGTTTGCCATCATATGCAGAAAATCATGAGTGCTAAGTTGAAGGATCCTGAGGTTGGTCAATTTCGCAATAATTATTTCCTAATTATAAATTTAAATATATATGCTTACTACTTTACTCTTGCTAGCTACAGGGCTTGAATATAGATTTAGATTCACTCGTTAAGAGAGAGATCTCGGATGTTCAAGGGAGGCTCTGCACCTTCATCATGACGGAGATCATTAACGCCGACGAAGAGTTTCACTACTCCATCAACACTGCTGAACGACCTTGAAACAATTGATTCATTAATTGTAATTCACTTTGAATAGTTGTAATTCAATTGTAACTCTAGCGACAATATTTGATACATATTCGTTTGTAATTGATTTTGAGTTATAAATGATCACTTTGAGTTGTCAACGATTGATTCATCTGTGATGTATCTATTTTCTGCATGCTTGTTTTCAGAGAGCGTGGCTAGCAATTCCTGAGGCTAGCCGAAAAAAAAAATAGTTAGGCTGAAAGAACTATCACAGACGGTTTGATTGTTAAACCGTCTGTGATATCCACATATCACATACGGTTCTAATTATGAACCGTCTGTGATATGTGGATATCACAAACGGTTGATAACTAGAACCGTATGTGATAACCGCCAGTTACCACAGACGTACAAAAACACAGACGGTTCCGAATCATCTGTGATGACGGTTCTGAACCGTCTGTGATGATATTTTCTGTAGTAGTGTTCCTCTTTATCCACCTCTCTAGCTTCGCATTGTTGCATTCTACCCTGTGCTCCCTTCGCCATCGCTGGAACTTCGGACTGCCCATCTTCTCCTTGGGGTCATGTCAATCTGTTTTGGCCACCACCCAAGCCAACCAAGCCGCTGCTCGTCGTTACTAGAGCCGAGCGCCGCCTCCTCTATTTCTCCATAGCCGTTGGTGGAGGCGTCATCGAGTTTCTGTTAGCAAACGAAGAAAAGGACTTATGTTGCAAACGGGGATAAGTTTAAAGGGCCAAGAAAGAAAAATGGAATTTTATGGAGTAAAGTGTTACAACCTCACAAGTTTAGGGAGGTACAGTGCAATTATTAGCCTATTCCGTCAACTAACGGAGGAAATGACCTACGGTGCAAACAAGGACAAGTTTAAAGGGCCGAGAAAGAAAAATAGAAGTTCAGGGAGTAAAGTGGTACAATATCACAAGTTTAGGGAGCTACAGTGCAATTATCTCTTAGAAATTTGACGAGTAAAATGGTACACACTACGGGAATGCAGCTCGGCTAACATTTAGTAGCAGCTAAGACCTGTTATGAACCTTAGTTCATAACAGGGTAAACACACCGAGAGGATGGCCGAGCAGCAGCGGCTTGAAGGGGGGAGGGACTTTATAGGAGGAAGATACACATAGACAAGGATGAAATATTATTTCTTTGTTCTTCTTGCTTAATGCCAATGATTACAATAGGCCTCCTTATATATAGGGCTCTTCTAACAATTATGGATAACATCAATCTAAATGATGACCTTCCTAACTAATAAATGACTTTCCTAACTAATAGATAACATTTTCGATTAACTAATCCCTATACACGGAAACTAATAAACTATATAGAAAAATAGATATTCTTATTGGAGAAGACAACCCTTTCCTAATCCTAATGCTACAGTACCCGAGCATTGTTCATACACGGCATTGCTACAGTGCCGCATGCACTGTTCACGCATGGTGTTGTTGCAGTCCACATCGTGCATTCCACGCCATAACATTACACCCCTCTCGGCGAGACAGCTCGTCCTCGGGCTGTCAGGTGGCGGCCACAGACTAAGACCTTCGCGTCCCCATGGCGACGAAAGGGCGCGATGACAACGTCACGTTACGTGGAGAAGGAGCAACGAACCTCCAATAGACAACAACCCCTTGATGTGGCTTGACGTCACATGAGTCGTCGGGGGCATGGGCAACCAACGTGGGACAGCAGCGACACCCTTCCTACCACGGAGCGCGACGGTGTTGGGAGAGGCGCGACGGCGTCGCAATCCCCTACAAGGCATCCGTCGTGTTTTGCACCTCTGTAGGAACGACGTTGGTCGACAACAAGGAGAAGACCGTGAAATTGCGATGATCTTCCTCCCTGCCAAGGGCACCGACGGTGGCAGCGCTACTTGTAGTGAAGGCGTCGCCGGTGGTGTTGGAAGTGTCTCCGGTGGTAGAACAAGTACCACTGGTGGTGGAGCCAAGGGTGTTGGCAATGCGGTCAACGCCGACAACACCTCAACCACCTCCATATGTGATGCCGGTAGTGGAGGCGCGGTCGTGAGTGGAGGTGTCGCCGGTTGTGGTGGCACAACCAGCGTAGCGGTACGCTGTGTGAGGACCCCAGTTTATTTGGCTTGTAATGCTTAACCAACCACCTGGTCCTAGCATCACAAATCAAATAAACTAAGCCTCGAGACATGCATACTTCCCAGAACTGCAGTATGCACACCTCTTCACAAAATTATGCATCAACTCCATTCTAAACATAGAGTCCAAACATCACAATACTAAACAGTAAACAACACAGTAGAGTTATTACAACAGAGGCCGACCGGCCAAAATACAACAGATAACTAAATAAACAGCGGAAGCAAAAGTGCCATAAGATGGCTATAAACAAAGCCAATCAGTGTGCCTTAGCCCACAAGGCAACCAACCGGACCGCCAAGCTAGTCGTCCCAGAACCCGCACATCTCACAGAAGTAAGGCCCTTGGGGCTCACCTGCCTCCTCTGCAACAAAAATATTAAGCAAAGCATATGAGTACAAAAATTGTTTTTGTACTCGCAAGACTGACGTGTGGACTAGCAGACCTATGCATAACTACATGCAGGCTTTTTTTTTGAGTGGAGGTTGTATGGCTCATTTTAGCACAAAGCAATCTTTATTTGCAATAATGTAATACATTTGAAAGCAAGTTTGCAATTCATTTTTTTATGGTTGAAATAACAGCGACAGAATAACAGTAAGTAAATGACAACATCCTGGAAGTGACTAACCCACAAGTCACCACGACCATAGCATGAATTACCCATCCATGCCACCCATGTCAAGTTTTAATTTAAACGTTGTAGTCTAGTTCTCACGGGGCGTATCCGAGCGTGTCCATAACCTAGGACGAGGCTATTCGAATAGTTTTAACCCTGCAGGGGTGTACCAATGTACCTACACTTCAGACTGCCTTTAAGCCAAAGCACACTTCCGAAGGTATGCTGGCACGGCTAAGTCCTACGAGACGCTTTCCAATATTGTGTATTAACTATGAGCCGCTCGTATGGATAGAAATCCATACGCTTACATGGTAAAGCCGAAAAGACAACTACCCACAAAGGGTAAAGCTTTTCGGACAACTACCATGCTCCCAATACCATCCCTCCTGCGACCTCATGCGACCCGGAGCCAATACACGCCAAAGTACTAAGTCAAGAGAGGTCCCATACCCTCTAGTGTGGTTAGCACGCAAAAAGCTCAGGACGGTGGCGCAAGTAACTCGGTCCTTATTGACTCGGGCACCAATCCAGTCACACCCAAAAGCACACCAACATACCGTTGTGCCCAAGTCCAAATCATTTTGTTTTCATTATTAGTTTTTACAATTAAGCATAGCAAAAATGTTGAATCATAAAGTTATAATACTTTTGTGTGATCAAGGTTACCGACTAAGTCGATAACCGCCCATTTCTACCGATACTAAGCATGTCTAAGCAGTTGAAATCGTATCTACTAAGTGACAAGAGATCATCCAACGATCTCTAATCACAGCAAATAACCTAGGCTCAAGTAGTAGAGAAATGTCATTTACCTGCAGATTATGCAACTAAAGGGCCCACTAACCATATTTTAACATAAAATAGCAATGCATACATACAAGTTGCAAACAAAATATTAGTTTGAATATAAAGGCATTAACATGATCAAACTACTTGCCTGGTTGCTGCTGCTCAATATGTTGCTGAGGCTCACTCTCGATAATATCAGAATCGTCGCAATCTAACGATCGAGCAAAAAGAGCGAATAAGAACAAATAACACCGACAATAACCAAAATTCAATTTAATCCAATGAGCACAAATTTCACACAGCAGCTAGAGCAAGACTTAACAAAATTTTAGAAACAGAGAACATTTTATTTGGAGCTATGAAGAATTTTCTAGGAATTTTCTAAGTTGGAAATGCATACAAACATCATTTAATTATTTATCAAAATTCATGAACAGAGACATATCTAAAATCTATTCTGGTAAATAGTACATTAAAAATGAAAATTTACAAAATTGAATTCATTCGATTTGGATAAAAAATGAATAAGATATGAATTTTCTAAGTTTAATTGAATTAACAGTGCAAAAGATATTCAATTCAGAAATCCTAAAGGCATTATTTACTTTTTCTACCGACGCTCAGCGAGCCACCGCCACTGATTGGTGGGACCGAGCATGCACTGGACCAGTCAGCCTTGACCCGAATTTCACCGAAGGTGACGTCGACAACGTATTCTATGATACGCCTTGAGTTTATGCCAAGCGTATTCTAGAAACGCGCGAGCTCGTCCGACAACGGAGGAGCTCCGACCGTGACTTCGCCGGGCGCCTCGCCGGCGAAGGAGAGCTTGTTGGTGCCGGACAAGGACAAAAATGGAACCTAGACGATATCGCGCACCCGCAGGCACCAGTGGTCAGGTCGGAGGTGACCCGACGCGACGGCGAGGGGCGGAGTATAGGCTACGGTAAAAACGACAATACCAATCTAGCAACACTAAACACGAACTAACGCGCGCTAAAGCTACTCTGAGGTCCCACGAACTTACTGGGATGACGCGGAGGAGAGGAGCTTACGGAGATGGGCTATCGGCGATGAACCGCGGCGGCGACTAGGGTGTCACCGAGGAGGGAGCAGCCTGAGCAAAAACAGGAGGAGTGGGATGTGGAAATAGCTCGGGTGAGTGTACGAGATGGTGCTAGCGCGGGCAAAAGCTTTAGGAATCAACTCACCGGTGATGAGGACGAAGATTCGAACTTTCGGCCGAGGAAGAGGGAAGTTGAAATTCGACGGCTCCTGCGAATAAAACTCCAAATTAGTTGAGGGGAAAGCATAGTTGAGAGCTGGAACACGATATGACGCGCAAAGAAAAAGACGGGCTTCACAGGTTGTGGTGATGACACGGCGGCGGTGTCACGGCCATGAACCAGAGATAACGCACTCCCTTAGTTTGAGCTCAGAGGAAGAAAAGGAAGGTAGGGAATGGCTTTGTGATGTCCAAAAGGGGAAGAGGAAGCTTCGGGTGCCTTATGAAGGGAGAAAGGCGGAGAAACGCGAGAGAAGAAGCTCTCGGCGACGATGTGCTCGGGAGCAGGGGCGGCGAGCTGGTGAGTGAGATGACAGGGCGATTAATGCCGCATCAGGGTATGGGCCAGCAGCGGAAGATGCGGCCGAGGTGAAGCGCGCGAGAAAACCGAGAATGGACGGCGAGGCGAGGTGGCGCACATGCACGCTGCCGACGGCACTCGGCTCTCAGTCGCGAGGTAGGTGACGGCCTGACGAGTGGGGCCTGCCCGTCAGCGACAGCGACAAAG
Source organism: Ampelocalamus luodianensis (assembly GCA_036346255.1). Classification (NCBI taxonomy): domain Eukaryota; kingdom Viridiplantae; phylum Streptophyta; class Magnoliopsida; order Poales; family Poaceae; genus Ampelocalamus; species Ampelocalamus luodianensis. Next base: position 47,557,460 of record CM070626.1, read on the forward strand.
CGGCGCGAGCCGGAACCAAGTGTTGCGCGAACAATTGGTTTGACTCGATCAAGACGACGCCGACCGCTAGATCCTAAATGGACGGTTGGGATTCAACGATGCATCTGGACGGTCCGAACAGATCGGGCGCGTATGGACCGCATGATTTGCATCGGACGGTCGACCGCCATCGGGCTCGCGCGGTGCAGCTAGGCGGTGCGGCTGAACCGAGCGGCGCGGTCGGACTCGAGTCGGAGTCGAGTTCGAGCCCGACAAATAGTGATTTCAGATTCTGAGTTTTAAAAGGCTGAGAGGATTGGGGAATTTTTAGAGGTAGCTCCACAGCTCAAAAATTCCGAAATTTTTATGGTAACTCCTTTGGACAGAGGAAAACCTTGCATAATTTTTCCAGAAGTTTTTATGCACCGAAATGCTCCCAAGAAAATTCACAAGCTGCTGCCCTAAGGAGTTGACCAGATTTCAAACTGGTTTGACTTGGCCTTTTGAAATAGCAAACAAAATCTAAAAATTGTGAGATTTTGCAGAGAGGTTACTAGGATGGTCAAGAAAATAGGAAAAATACTTCCAGAGGATGATCACAAGATTAGGGTTGAAAATTTTGTTGACAACAACTTCCATCACAAGAACATGGTTCTAGAAATAGAAATTGCTAGGGGAAAAACTTAGAAAATTTCCAAATGATTTCATGAGGCACCAAAAGTTTTAATTTATCCTCATAATATTACATTTGAAACACAAACCATTCTTTGGGATGTTACACGCTGCCTCTTCTCTTTCATGTATTCCTCCTTGAGCTCCATCGCGAGCCTCATGCACTCTTGGATTTCTGAGCGAAGCTCAGTGTAGAGGCCCCTCATGGCCTTGAGTTCTTCGGCATCGGAATCGAAACTCTCGTCGCCCATCATGGTGGAAAGGGCGACAATTGGCTCTGATACCAAATTGTTATGAATCTTAGTTCATAACAGGGTAAACACCGCCGAGAGGACGGCCGGGCAGCAGCGGCTTGAAGGGGGGCGGGGAGGGACTTTAGAGGAGGAAAATAGACATAGACAAGGATGAACTATTTTTTCTTTGTTCTTCTTACTTAATGCCAACGATTACAATATGGCTCCTTATATAGAGGGCTCTTCTAATAATTATGGATAACATCAATCTAAATGATGACCTTCCTAACTAATAAATGACTTTCCTAACTAATAGATAATATTTCCGATTAACTAATCCCTATACACGAAAACTAATAAACTATATAGGGAAATATATATTCTTATTGGGAAAGACAACCTTTCCTAATCTTAATTCTAAAGTACCCAAGCACTGTTCATACATGATATTGCTACAGTACCCTAACACTGTTCACACACGGTGTTGTTACGGTCAGCATCGTGGATTCCATGCCATAACAAGACCACCTTAATTACCTGGTTAGTATTGTTCCAAGATAGTTTCACACTTACGAATTATGATGCCATCCTGGAGGTCGACCTGGATCACTTCAAAATTCTAGCTTCTCGCGGCATTATCATTTTGTTATTGTCCCAGACCTTTATATTTTTCTCTATTCCTACGAGAATTTAACTGTTTTCTTTGAAATTCGTGTATACTTCCTACGTTCCAAATCGGACATAAAGCCTACACCGCACCACATTCTACGTGGATATATAGAGGCCACTAGGCTCCGCTCATCAGCTTAACCAAACAGTCCCAATATACCCTATTTAGTTAACATCATAATTACATTACTGCTTCCTTTCTCCGTCTCTCTCCATGTAATGACCGTACTCTAATCGAGATTCGTGCGATTGGATTGTGACGTGTGACTGACTGAGTGACGAGTACCCTGGCTCGGCTCTCTTCCGCGGAGGAGAATATCAGCCTGAAGAAACAAGACAAAACCAAAGGAAGCCCCAGCTGAAGATTCCCTCGATTGGGCTGAGAGAGAGAGAGAGAGAGCAGCTCTATGGATGGATAGTTTCAAATAAGCAGGAGCAGGAAAAGACGGGTTTCTCTTTGGAAAAGACTTCCCCTCCCGACAAAGATTTCGGAGCAGCGTACGGCGCCCCAAACTCCGATATACTTTACAATTGCAACCATGCTTTAATTGCTCATATACAGTTTAATTAAGCCCATATGATACGAGCAGCGATTGGCAGTGCCACAAAACACGCCAATTATATAAACGGCTCTACGTTCTAGGCTAGCTAGCTTGCTTGTTCTTTTGCTTAGGCCATGGCCCCACATGGAAATAGAATGTTTGGAAGCACAACAAATGATCGAGAAGAGTCACCATGTCATCGAACCTAGCTACTCTGTTAAGAGTTTAATCTTTGTTTAGTTTTTTTGCTTGCTGTATCCAAGTCTGCGTATCCGAGTAGTGTACGCAGTAGAAATCGAGTTGGATGTTCAGTCCGAGTAGTGGTCGTGTATATTCAGCCTTTATAAGGCACAGATGAGTCTGAGTCTTGTAACCATCAGAGCAACCAATAGAGAAAACAAAACTAGAAAACGCTGCATTGCATGCAGCACCAAAAATCATTTTTATCGATTCTTGCGTACGTGATCGTGAGTTCCAGAGCGTGTGTATTACTTCCAGCATGAGCGTATGCTTCATCCAAGGATCAGCTTCCAGCATACGTGCGCATCAGTGCTTCATCGGCTTCCAGCGTGTGCGTTCTGCCGAACGTCCTGCCGAGCGTGAGTTTCTTCTTCGGATCAGCTGAGACTTCTTCGGTTTGGCTGACATACTTGTCTTTAGCATGCTGAATTGCAAGATAGATTGTTGTTCCACTTTATTTGGCCATGCATTACTTTGAGAGAATTAAAAGACTCTGATATATACTAGTGTGGGGAGGAGCTGCAAACCGGGCATGCATATAGGACATTTTGGATGATCAATCATGGTGGAAAATTAGGCATATTTTTCGTGTAAATACTTCGACGGAGCCACCCACGATTTGGGCTGTTGATTCTTGATTTGGCGATCAATAACCCCTGTGTCACCTTCTCCAATTGTTCCTATGTTTTTGTTCACCAATAGCCTAATTATGCTATATATGTATGGATTTGTTTGAACTAATTTTAGCTTTAGCTAGCTTAAGGTCTTATGTGCGAGTATGAAGATATTTACAAAATACGCTAAAAACTATAGATTCCTTTGCAATTTTTTGTGTGTGGTTCACATTGACGTATCTTATAATTAGTATATGAGTATACCCAAAGTGATAAAGTAGTATGTCAAGTTCATTTAGGTGATATATCAAAGGTGAGAGTAACTACACCTAAGAATAACTACTTTGTGCGTCGACCGAGCCGCCCCTATGGAGCGTCGAATATGCCATTTTGGCCCACTAACCCACGATCCCCCACGCGAAACGTCACCAGTCCAGCGCGCGCTATGATGAGGTGCGCCAATAAAATGTAATGCGATGGTCGAAAGTAATTGTGATACAGTTTTATTGCAGCACGCATCACCGTGTTTATATATATATATATATATATATATGTATATATATATATATATATATATGCCGAACGGAGTAGTTATCTACCGTAAGACTATATAGGTGGTATTTACACATTTTTAGAGGTGGTATGTATAATTTTTAGACATACTCTTTTTATGTGCGAATATGAAGGTATTTACAAAATATGCTAAAAACTATGGATTCTATTGCAAATTTTTCGTGTGTTTCACATTGGAGTATCCTATAATTAGTATATGAGTATACCCAAAGTGATAAAGGAGTATATATATATATATATATATATATATATATATATATATATATATATATATATATACGATTGTTTCATACACACATGGTTGGATGTGCAAAGAAACTACAAATGGAGTTTAATTAGTAAACCTTTTTGTAACAGAGCAGTAAAGTTATGTGGAGTGTGTGGTAAATCTCTTTCAATGATGTAGTAAATATCTTCTAGTAAATGCACAGAGAGGTTTTATTTTGTGAGACTTATATCATTCTATTACTCTCGTCGTTACCAAACTACCGATGAAAAATATTCATAAATCAAAGCTTCCAATCAAAAGTTAAGCCTAAAACAAGAAAAAACATTAATGTACAAACAAGAAATATATTCTTGCTAGTTGGTTGTTACTAGTTGGCTAAGATAGTAGTAAAGTTATATAGAGGTTGTAGTAAATCTCTTTTAGTGATTCAGTAAAATCTATTTTAGTAACGTACAGAGAGGTTTTATTCTGCTAGACTTATATTATTCTGTCTCGTCATCACGAAGATATTGATGAAAATCATTCATGAATCGGGGCTCCTAATCAAAAGTTATGGCTAAAACAAGAAAAGAAATATTCATGTAAAAAACATGAAACAAAGTCTTGCTACTTGGTTGTCAATAGTCGGCTAAGATGGCAGTAAAGTCATGTAGAGATTGCAGTAAATTTCTTTTAGCGATGTAGTAAATCCCTTTTAGTAAACGCTCAGATTGATTTTATTTTGCGAGAGTTATGTCATTCTGTTACTCTTGTCGTCACGAAGCTACATGTAAAAATCGTTCGTGAATTGTAGTTTCCAATCAAAAGTTATGGCTAAAACAAGAAAAGAAACATTTATGTACAAACAAGGAACATATTATTGCTAGATGGTTATTACTAGTTGGCTAAGGTGGCAGTAAAGTCATGTAGAGTTTATAGCAAATCTCTTTTAGTGATGCAATAAATCTATTTACCAAATGCACATAGAGGTTTTATTTTGTGAGACTTATATCATTCTGTTACTCTCGTTATTATGAAGCTACCGGTGAAAATCGTTCGTGAATCGGAGCTTTCAATCAAAAGTTATGGCTAAAACAAGAAAAAACATTCATGTACAAACAAGAAACAAATTCTTGCTAGTTGGTTGTTTACTAGTTGGCTAAGATGGTAGTAAAGTCAGTAGAGATTGTAGTAAATCTTTTTTTTACTAATGCACTAAATCTATTTTAGCAAACGCACAGAGAGGTTTTCATGATATCCCAAAATGCTTAAAAGGAGGAAATTGCATTAGAGGTTTTAAAAGGGGGGAACAGAAAATTAGGACTACCTGGGTCGTGGGCTTTCGGCCCACGACAATCTAGCACAAAGGGGGGATGTCCAAGGGGTTTAAGAGGGGAGGGCGGCAGCCCCACCCCTCCTCCAGCCGCCATCTCCCCTTGCGCGCCCTGCCTCTACCCTAGCAGCAGCCACACTGCCCTACTGTCGGTTGATAGCCACCGTTGGCCACCGCCTGCAGCCCTGCTATGGACCGCAGCCCTGCCACCGGTGGCCGCTGCTGAAGGAGAAGGGAATAAAGGAGAAGGAATGAGGATAGGAGAAGAAAAGAAAAGGAAGGAAAAGAGAAGGTTTTCACGAATTCTCGTGATTCATTGTGATCATCAAGGGTAAATGCTATTAATCCCTAGGTTTTGCTATGGATTAGATGTTGTTAGGTTTGTAGGGCATTTTGATTAGGGGAAGATTAGTTTTCAATCTTGTCAAGATTAGGTGCAGAACCTTGCGGGGCGATGTGGTGTATTTAGGCTTGGATTCAGAGTCGATCCAATTAGATAAAAGTTATATAATCTCGTTAGCTTTTTGGGAAGGTCTGGATCATTAAATGCGGAGTAACGAGCGAAAAGATATGCTCTCGAAAAGGTCACTGTCCAAAATCTGGATGTAGCTGACAGACGTCGTGAAGATGGGTCGATTTCGTCTTGTAGATGGCAAAATTAAAATGTGGTGATAACTTGAATAGTATAGGAAATTTTATGTAGTTTCTAGAACTAGTATCTTCAATTTATTTTCAAGTTATAGAATTAAAGATATAAAATTGAGAAATGGATTGTTCTAATAGATTCTAGAACGGTCTTCGGGTAAAGAAACGGGGTAGAAATGGTAAAATCAAAGGTTGGTAATAACTAGAAAGTTGTAGGTTTTTTCATTACGATTCAGAAAGTCTTATACAATTGAATTTGGAGTTTGGATGAATAAGTTAGTGCAGTTTTAATGCTGAAACAGTGGGTAGTGTGTCCGTAGTTTTTGTTTAATTGGGTCGATTTGGCGTAGATGTGTGAGAACGTTTAGAATAAAGTGTCGGTGCTATAAGGTTATAATTTTGAGTTATCTTTTCAATTGTTTTTCCAAGGAGTGTGGTCTTTAGTGCTTTGCCGCTGCTTCGCTATCCAGCTTCACAGGGATAAAGTGGCAAGTGCATGGTAGACAGTGTTCATTGGTTAATCGATGTATTCTTTATCACTCATTACCATTATATTGTTCATGCTTTTATATTATTTAATTGCAAGCAATGTGAATGGTTATGATTTTATTCGTATTAATGGATGTGAGAATATTGGATGATGGTAATATTGATGAATCTATAAATAATTGTGCATTCATAAGTATCATTGCAAATGGGAAGGTGATCAAACTCCACAGGAGTGGAGGAGGTCCCCGATCCTTGTGGAGGACAGGCTTGAGAGTGAACATTGTCACGAGTGTTCATTCACGCTATACCGGTATAGGCGAAAGAAGTGTATGTGGACATGTAGTGTAAGGATGCATTGAATGAAAAGTGAATTTGATGATTGATTATGAGAATAAAGAAAAGAGAACAGCTGATGCTGATATGGTTTACAGTTGATTAATCCTTTCTCATTGTTTACTATTGTGCCTGCTGAGTCGTGGACTCACCCTTGCTCCATTGTTGTTTTTAGGTGACCATTGATAGCGTTGCACGTAGGAAGGGCTAGCACACTTGGATTCACGCCATTCATTCAATTACATGAACTATTCATCTTGAGACAGCTTATTAGCGTGATGAATTATAATTAGGAATTGATATTATTGCTTAGCCTTTGTTGAGAGGTTGGAAGTTGATTATTCATTAAATAGACTTGTTTGGATTGGTTTTATGTTGATATTTGATTATTATCTTGCCATGCTTCCTATGGATTAATTATCTATGATTGCTTTATCGTTAGGCTTGCATTATTGTGACCTATGGACGGGTTTTAACTTTGATGTGCTTGCTGTAATTTAGTATTAAATATTGTTAAAATTGATAGTTACTATAGTTTAGTGGCATTCTAGGCTCTGTGTTGGGCCGGGGTGTTAGAGTTGGTATCAGAGTGGGCTTTAGGTCTATAATGAATAGATTAACAACTTAGGTAAACTAAAATTACTAAAATTTGTTTTAGGACTAGTAAAATCAACTAAAATTTGCTAATGGTTAACTAATTTAAAATTTGACACACTAGTGCAAAGTAGGATGGGAATGGGATGAGCATCGCATTTACACTCTCGATATGTTGTAATTCTGATGCATGAGTTGATTTTGGTTCTTTGAACTTATTGTGTGTGTTGATTGAAGTTGATAGCTATGCCAAGAGGTAGAGGACATAGTTGTGGTGGCCGCGGTCGTGGAGGTTGTGGCCACGGGCATGGTCCCGTGGAGCCACCGCCTGTGGTAGTCGAGTCAGTAGTTGAGGAAGGTACTGCTGTGGATAGGGTTGCTGTTGACCCGCCTCCGGTAGGGTGAGGATGAGACCCTCGTGTTGCTGAGAGAGTTGGTGGGAGAGATCCGTGCTCTCCATCAATAAGTGATGGCAGCCCCTGCTGCAGCGGCATCTGTTGCTGCTCCTGTCGCCCCTCCACCTGCACCCGAGGCGCGGATGACACTTCAAGAGTGGATGGGGTTGAGGCTGGATCCGTTTGATGGATCTGGCATGCCGGTCCAAGCAGCAGATGGGTTGCACTACATGGAGAGGCAGATTGGAGCTTTAGAGCTGTCTTCACATCAGAGGGCCCATTTTGTAGCCTTTCAGCTAAAAGGGCTAGCGGACATCTGGTGGGATGATGTTTTGGCATTGAGGACGACCGCTCAGGGTCCAGTTCTTGGGAGAACTTTGTTGACCAGTTCCAGGCAAAGTTCTATCCTTATTCCTTCGTTGATAAGATGGAGGTTTCCTTGAGGACCTTTGTTAAGGGGAAGATGTCCATTGCTGAGTACGAGGCTTAGTTCAACAACTTGGTTTGCTTTGTCCCATCAGTGGCGAACGATGATCTGCAAAAGGCCAAGAGGTTCCGTCGAGGTCTCAATCTTGAGTACCGACACATATTGGGAGCCACTCCACTCCGTGACTTCAGCTCTGTTGTGGAGCAAGCCAGGGGCATGGTGTTGAAGATGTAGCTCACTAAGGGGTAGCATGCTTCTGGTGAACTTGTTGCTTCTAGTGGTGACTAGAAGAGGAGCTCTAGTGAGAGGTGTGGGTCTTTATAGTGGCCTGCTTTCAAGAAGTTCAAGGGGGGACCGTAGTCTTCGTAGTTCTCCATGTCTAAACAGTTGAGGTCATTTCCTTCTTCGGCATCTCATTCTTTTGCGGGTACTGCAGCTCTTCGTTTTGTCCCAGGGTAGGGTATACTTTGTTTGAAGTGTGGTGATGGTCACCATGTTGTTGAGTACTCTTAGACGAGAGCTTGCCGTTAATGTGGCCGACTGGGTCATAGGAGCGGGTGTGTTGTCAGAACCCTGCTAGTGTGATCAAGTGGGAGCCTGTGCCTACTTCTTCTTCTTCAGCAAATCCTGCATGAGGGTCTTGTCTAGATGATGGCCGCCCCTTCTGCGTCGTCGCTTCCTTCGGCTTGGGCACCTCTAGCAGAGTACTACTAGCAGCCACTGCCTCCAGCACCACTTCATATTGCTGCTCCACTAGCTTTACCTGCACCACCACAACAGGGTGTTGGGGCTCCCTCTGCCCCAGCGCCGCCTTCCTTCGCTATGGCGCCACCTGGAGTGTACGCCATGCCCACCGCGGAGTCTATGGGTCGTCCTGATGTGGTGATAGGTACTTTTCCTGTGGATTCATTTCATGCTTTAGTCCTTTTTGATTCGAGGGCTACCTATTCGTTTGTCTTGACGGCGTTTGCTAGGGGAGCGAGCTTGAGTATACAATGGATCAATCAGTCTATGTTGGTTAGTTCTCTTGGAGGAATTATTACGAGCACCACTGTTTGCCTGGATGCTCTATTGCTATTGATGGGGAGGAGTTCACGGCAAATCTGAATGTCATTCAGTTGGAGCCATTCAATGTCATCTTGGGCATGGATTGGTTACATTCCAACCGAGCTGTGATATCTTGTTTTTGTAGGACCGTCTCTTTGCAGACTCCGTTTGGTGAGACTTTGACCTTTCAAGGGAGCCCGCCTCCGCACTCTCTCTCTCTGTGTTGGCCAGACTGTTCTTGGGCCAGCGTGTAGTGAAGACTGGGCTCCTCTTAGCTCTAGATGAGAAACCGAGTGTGGCTTTGCAGATTGAGGAAATTCCGGTGGTTTGTGATTATCTAGATGTGTTCCTGGTTGAGCTTCCGGGATGCCACCTGTGCGAGATTTGGAGTTGTGCCATATCAACTGGCATGTCCATTTCAGGACAAATTGAAGAAGCAATTGGATGATTTGTTTTCTAAGGGTTTGATCAGGCACAGTGTGTTGCCATAGGGAGCTCCCGTTCTCTTCACAGAGAAGAAGGATGGGAGTTGGCGCTTGTGTGTTGATTACCGTGCGCTTAACTCAGTCACGATCAATAATAAATATCCATTGCCTCGTATTGAGGATTTGATAGATCAGTTAAGTGGAGCTCAGGTATTCTCCAAAATTGATCTTCAGTCGGGGTTTAATAAAATCCATGTGTGTGAGCAGGATGTTGAGAAAACAGCTTTCTCCACTAGGTATGGGCATTATGACTATAAAGTTGTCTTTTGGACCGACTAATGCACCTGCCGTTTTTATGGAGACCATGAACAGTATGCTACATGAGTATCTGGATGACTTTGTAGTGTTGTTCATTGATGACATTCTCATTTACTCCAAGACCAAGGAGGATCATGAGCGTCACTTGAGGCTGGTATTAGAGACTTTGAGAGACCACAAGTTCTTTGCCAAACTGAAGAAATGTGAGTTCTAGATTTCAGAAGTAGGTTTTCTGGGTCATGTGATCAATCCTCATGGCATTGTTGTTGATCCTAGCAAGGTCTCTATAGTGGTGGACTAAAAACGCCACCAATGTGAAGGAGGTGAGGAGTTTTTGGGTTTGGCTGGATACTATCAACGTTTTGTGCAGGATTTCTCCATCATCACCAAACCGATGTCTCAGCTTACTCAGAAAGGCGTGAGATTCCAGAGGTCTGATGAGTGTGATCGCAGTTTCAGCACTTTGAAGGAGAGATTGGTGACTTCTCCTATTCCCACTCTTCTCGAGCTAGGGAAGCACTTCACAGTCTTTTCAGATGTGTCTCGAGTGGGTCTTGGCTGTATACTTATGCAAGATGGTAAGATGATTGCTTATGTGTCGAGATAATTAAAGAAGCATGAGAAGAATTATCCCACATGACTTGGAATTAGCTACAATTGTCTTTGCTCTCATGATTTGGAGGCATTATTTGTACGGAGAGTCTTGTGATATTTTCACAGATCACAAGAGTTTCAAGTATATTTTCACTCAAAAGGATCTGAATTTGAGGCAAAGGAGATGGTTAAAATTGATCAAAGATTATGATCTTACCAATCAGTATCATCCAAGCAAGGTCAATGCGGTTGTTGATGCCCTTTGTCGCAAGGCGACTCTCGCTACTTTAGATTGTCTCATTGCTGATTTTGATCGCATGAGGATTTCTTATTGCTATACGGGCACGACACATGTTGAGATGTAGTTAATCCTTGAATTAGCTGTTCCAGACCACGTGTGGGAAGCGTAGCAGAGTGACCGGTTGTTGCAGGAGGTCAGAAAGCATCTGAATGAGGGAAAGAAGGGAGATTTCAGCATTGATGAGTCTGCTACTTTGTGGTTTAAAGTCTGCCTTTGTGTGCCACAAAAGGCAGAGGTCAAGGATGGTATCTTGAGGGAGGCTCATCGCACTTTGTACACTGTTCATCCTGGTGAGAACAAGATGTATTGTGATCTGAAGCAGAATTTCTGGTGGAAAATGATGAAGGTGGACATTACTAATTATGTGGCTTCTTGCGTTGTTTGTCAGCAAGTGAAAGCCAAACTTAAGTGTCCTGTCGGATTGTTGCAGCCTTTGGAGGTTCCCTAGTGTCCGTGGAACGATATCTCTATGGACTTTGTGGTTATGTTACATTCAAGACCATTCGACAGGATGCTAAGTTTGAGAGAAGGATGCAATTTGAGTAGTGGTGGATCATTTTAAAGCAAGTCAAAATATAAATGAGACGTACACTTCATTCCTATGCTACTAAAGTATCATGACAAATATGGTGAGCGATTTGGACTGTGAGGAAATTCAAACACCATTAATAGACTTAGCCCTATTTATTTCAAAATATTTATGAACAGTAGGGTTCAATAATTTTAGACACTAGGCTTGTGAGATTACATGGTCACCAAACTAGAATCTAAAGAAATTCAATCACCAAACCCTAGCATTGTTTCTGCCTGAAGACCACTCGACTCACCTCTTGACTCGGCCGAGTCAACGGGGATGCTAAGTTTGTCGGAGCCGATCGGAGATCAACGCCCAAGTTTTGAGAGAGTTCACTTAACTCAGGGTGCGATGTGGGTACTCGGCTTTGCGCAGAGCCGAGTCCACGCGGCCGAGGCAACCAGCTCCGAGCCGTTGAGGATTCCGACGCCGCCAATCCACCGCCTCCATCCACCACTCCGAGCGTTCCCACTTCACGCCGCCTCCTTTGCCGTCATCGCCCGAGCATAACACCCCTCGGCATCCCTCTTCTTCCTCACTTCTCCTCTGCTTTGCGGGTAAGCTTCCACCGGGTGTTTACCCTTTACTCTACCTTCAATGTCGTTTCCATTTTTGCTAAGCCCAGCTCCTACCTTGCCTTGTAGGTCTCGGTTCATCTTCGAGCTCTAGTTAGCGCACTGGGACATCTCCTTGCCATCTTCGCCTCCGTGAGGTATCGAACTTTCTTTCGCCATATCGTGCCTTATAGCATGGTTATGATAACCCTAAACTTATTTCGACAATGCACGACAAAGACTTGAGGATTTGAAGAAATTAGGCTTTCGGTCAAAGAACGAACCCTTCATCTCCCACCTTGATCCGGTAAGCCATTGTCCAATTCCTTGCTCCTATGGCTTGCTCTTTAGCTCCTTGAGCTAACCCAAGCATTCACTTTGCTTCATTTTTACTCGATCTTCATCGGTCGAGCCGTGTCGCCGCCATTTTCTTCTCCAAAGACCGACCAAGCTCCGCTAACCCAAGAAGACCTTCCTCCGGTAGCTTCGTTAGTCCCTAGTACTCGGGCACTCGCTTGTATGTCGCCGCGAGCTACGCATTGCCGCTTCGTGTTTGCCGTAGAACCGCCGCGCGCTAGCTCCGGCTAGCGCGCCGCGGGCTACTCGAGGTCGCCACCACCCTCAAAGATGCGTAGCGTTATTGCATAGCTATCACAGCCCTTGGTCGCGCCGCGTGGCGAAATCGCCGGCGAGCCGCCGCAAGCTTAACGGGAGCGTGTCGGTCGCCCAAAGACACTCGTAGTAGGGTCATTAGGACCGTGATTCGATCTTTAATTAGCTAATGATGAGTTAGTCATTAAATGATGTCTTAGCCGGCCTAATGTTTCACTCACACGCGGCCCCACGCACGTAAAACGGAACGCTTTTGGTTAAAGCCACGAGGTCGACATGTGGGCCCTAGGCCTTAACTCCCGGCGGCGGCGCATGTGCCGTGGACCAAGTCTCGTGGACCATGTCGCCGATGGGACCCACCGGTCGTAACGCGATTAAATCGATTTAAATGAAAATGCACTATTCACCGTGCCCCCGGTCGCTGGCTTTTGCTCATACGCGCCGGTGAGAAAAAGTTTAAACGACATATAAAATCTGAAATCCATTTTTTGCAAGTCAAAAATATGTATAACTTTGAAGATGCATAACTAATTCATTTTAACTCCAAAATGAGTGAAACCACTTCTGATAAATTACTTATTTAATGAACTTTATATTAAAATTGGTTTCAACCATGTCTCTGTAACAGAGAGCATTATTTTGGGAAATGAGCCTTTAGCACTATTATTTGTACAATAGAAAAAGGCTGATAACTTCAAAAATTCATCAGTAATTCTTGGAAACTCCAAAAACAGTGAAACCAGTTTTGATAATTTCTATTTCAAATAACCTTAATTATAAAAATAGTTTCAAACTCACCTCTATCACAGAAACTATAGTTTGAGGAAAATGATCCTAAAAGTCATTATTTTTACATTATTAATGCTGGTAACTTTAGAAATCAATAACTAAATCATGAAAACTTCAATTGGAGCAAACTCAACTGTTTTGAACTTGTAATAATATTGCCTATTTATCCATGTAATCCATTTACTCACCACTGCTCTACAAATTTTCGCCTCATAATTAAATTACCTGAATAAAGGCGTATTGAAATATGAAAATCGAATCACCATAACTTTCACATACTAAATCAAAATGAAATAATTCTTTCACCAAAAACCACCTTAAATCATGACTTAGCTACTGTAGAAAAATCATGCATTTTTGAGCATTTTGAATTTTGAGGTATTTCTCGATGTTTATTCGGTATTGCATTTATATAGATTCCGAGCCTATTGATATCGACTCCTACGCGACCGAGAGTGAGCAATTACTTTTCCAGCAAGGCAAGCATCCTTTGAACTTTCTTTTTGCATCATATTTGATCCTGATTTGTTAGGATAGATGCAATGATAATTGCTTGCATGCTATTTTGATAATGTCGCTATTTTTGTGATGAATAGTTAGACACATCCTATTATCTTGTCATTGTGGCTATCCATGAATTACCCAGTACTGAAATAATTATGATAGGGTGTTTGAAATCTGTTGTTCAAGTTGCTTAGCCATGCAAGTCTAGAACCGTAGCTCGATTGTCGGAATAGCCCGCCAATTATGGGTTAAACACAACTCTCATTATATACTTTTGTTTCAGATCTTCGTATCTGTTTTATAAGTGAAATTTTGTCATTTTCAAATGAGCTTTTGGTCCGGACAAGTGTTGGTTAGTGATGGTGCCTTCGCGTACTAGATTTGGGTATGTGGGTTGGCTTGTCCGACAATTAAGGACCGAACTTTGGGTTGTTGCGATTCAAGCAAAACTCGTGCTATCACGCTTGCGGTATATGGGTGCCGTATGGTTAAGTAGGGGAAGATTTTATTGTGTTGAGTCCCACAGTGGTGAAATTGTAAGGGCATGGGACCGTGAAATCCGTGTTCCTTTTGGGCCGATAGGATGGGGCGTTAACGCCTTGTGTTTCCTAGGATATATAGGATGGAGGCGTTAACGCCTCGTGGTTTCCTAGGAGCCATGGGTTGAGGGACTTAGCTCAATGGGATCTTCTTGCTAAAAACGACCGTATCTTGATTTACCCGCCAAAGATACCTTAGGAAGTATGCTATATTCGGAGGCATCCGAGGCTTACGGGCTAATCAAGTCGTGTGGGTAAGTAGTACACCCTGCAGTGGTATAATCTATTCGAATAGCCGTGTCCACTGCTATGGACGCACCGCTGAAATTTGTGGTCGCTTATGGTTAGACTTGAAATTAAAATTGTGGTTATAACTTGGTATCGTCATGAATGGGATGTTCATGCTTATTGTTGTATCAAAGTGGACCGCCACTTTGTTGTTGGTATGATTCATTTGTTATTGAATTCATTACTTATTCACATGCTTTACTTCTACTTCAAATCTGATTTTGAAATGGCACTTGAAAACTAGTATGTGTAGGTTGTTCAAGAATGCGTCGCCTTCGCAAAACTAAGCTAATATGAGCCCTTCCTTTGAATGACCTTATGCATAATTATTTTTTATTTGTGGCATACCATTGCTGGTCTTTTGGTCTATTTATGTGTTTCCTCTGCTACTTATTACTCTCTTTTAAATTTGGCGGTGGGCCACTTGTATTAGATGTGTTCAACTGGATCTTGGGAGCCAATATAAGAAGGGAGAGGATCACTTACCTCTTGTAGAGTTTTGTAACATCCCAATTCTCTGGAGTTTTGAAAGTTTTCAAAATTAAAAATAACCCTTTGTCTTTGTTGAATTGCTAAAGCTTAACTTGGAGATTTTGGAAATTAAAAGCGATTTAATGTGAATTAATTAAACTTCAATTAATTTGGATTTGGTTTGTTTTGAGGTTGTTGGAGTTCTTTGGTATTTAGAATTCCCTTTCCCTGTTTGTTCCATTATTACGTCGGCTCGTTCCTCCTCTCGTCGTCGGCCACTCCACCCTCTCTGTTTCCCTCCCGGTCACATCCACTCTCTCAATTTTGACCAGTCTCTCGGTCGTGACCTCACGACCAGCCTCTTGGTCACGACCAACCTCTCGGTCACGACCAGTCTTCGGTTTCGACCAGCCCCGCCGGTCAGCCCCCTGCTCACCTTCTTTTTCCTTCCTCTTTTTCCTCAGCGACGTGGGCATTAAATGTTGTCGTCTCTCCAGCGACAGCGACGTGCGCATTAAATGTTGTCGTCTCTGCAGCGACAACGATGTGCGCATTAAATGCCGTCACCTCTGGCGCGTTTATCCTCCCGCTTTTGCCTCAGCCTTGTGCGCATTAAATGCTATTGTCTCTGCCCTACCGTGTTTTTCCTCCCCCTTTTCACACCGCTCCATCTTGTTGCCCAGTTCTCCTTCCTTCCTCTATAAATAGAGCGCTCGAGGAGCCTTTACCCACTTATTTTCCCCTCAACTTCCAAACTCTCCCTCCCTCTCGCTTGTCGCTGTGGTTTGCCCGAAGCCTCGCGCTCCGAGTTTAAGCCCCGCATCAATTCATGTCTCAGAGCTCCTTGAAGCCATCTTCTCTCTATTTCATTTTTCTTTGCAGGAGACGCCACATTTCCTCTTCCCCGTTAGTCCCGGCTGACCCCTTCACCGCCGTCCTCCTCCACCATCGACTGCAAGTTTCCCCGCCACCGTTCGTAGTCCACCGACCTCCTCCGACCTCCCTCTTTGTCCTGGTGAGTTTCCCGTGCCCTGTCCTTTCTTCTTTCGACCGCGTTGAGTAGTCGTATCTTACTTGTATCCTTCTTACGACCACATTGAGTAGTCGTAATCCCCATGCGACCACGTTAAGTAGTCGTATCCTTCCGACCAGTGAAAACTTCCTTTCACCGGTAGTCTAAACCTTCCGACCAGTCGAATCTCCTTCCAACCAGGTTGTCGAACCTCCTTTCGACCACCTGTAGTCAAACTTCGTTCCGAGAGCTCGTTCTCCTTAGTTCAAGCTTCGATTCTAATGATTCAATTCCTAAACCCCCCCTTTTTTCTATACATTTCTTTTGGTTCTAGTTTGTTTCTTTTGGATTTTATTTGGAGTTGTTTTACTTATTCGACTCGTTTCGCACGTATAGATTCCGGTGTTTCCGAAGAGTTCTTGGACCCAACAACCTTGACCAAAGCATCTCAAGTATTCAACGAAGGCAAGTCGTAGACCTTTGATTATGTCGTACCAAGTTTACAAAATTATATTGTTTTATATCAACATGTATGGCTAGTTGTATAAAAATGGTTTGGGAAATAGCTAAATACCTACTCAACAGTATGACTCCTTGAATAATTGTGATTGATATGTTGACATGTACCCTTGGACACCGTAGGTTGGGTAATCTTAGTTAGACATTATTGTAATACCAATATGGGTGCGTATTATGCTTAGTCCCGCTTTAGTTATACGATGCCTCTCGATCACATTGATTCAACGATGTTAAATTTAACTAAGTGATAATGGAATTGTGGCATGTGTTGCTGCTAATATTAAAATTTGTTGTGCCATGGCAAGGGTTGCCTTTTGGTCAGGTTGAACTAAAAATGATTTCATACTCAAGCGAATGACCGTGCAGTAAAGGGGGTGTAGGAAGCACATTGGGATGAGGATGTTTCGCCTGAGTTGTCACTAAGGACTTAACTTTGTGCGCAATTGATCTAGGCCATACCGTGCAACCACAAGTCCATTTATGGGGTGGACTTAGCCAACTAATTAGCAATGCTTTGAGTCGGTTCTGTTTGGATTGATGAGCGGTGTAAGAGGGGGCCTGTGTGGCAAATCCTTAGCGAGCAAAACCGAGTCAAAACGGAGCTTTGTAAAGACCTTGTGATAATCTCTTAGTCGCACACTTCGGAAGTGTGTGGGCAGACAGTATAAGATGATTATCTCTTGTGGGTTAAGCTGCACAACCTCTGTAGAGTGTAAAACTATTCGAATAGTCGTGTCCCCGGTTATGGACAATTCCTGGTGATTTCACACGAGGGGTAGATTTTCTCAAAAATGTTGTCGTGGGTGTTCACGAGTTGGTTGGGAAGTGAACAAGCTACTCACGACTTAGTTGGAAAGTGAACAGGATGTTCACGAGTTGTTTCAAATAAACTTGATTACTTATGTATTAATCTTGTAAATTATGCTTTTAATATACTTGCCGTAATTATTGTCAATACTGCTCTCTGCAAATTAACTGTAAAGCTATCCTTGTCAAGCCTTACATGAATACTATTTGCATACTGTTCCCTACGACTTGCTGAATACTTTATGTACTCACGACTATACACCCTTTGTTTGTCAGTCATCGAAGAAGACCCAGGGAGCACCAAGTTCTACGAGGACGACTACTTTGAGGACAATATGAACTAGGAGGCATCCTCCAATCGATTGCCTGCGGGGCATGTCGAATGGCTTCCACGAATTATTTTTTTGCTTCCGCTGCTAGTTGTCTGTTGTCGTGAGCCCTACGTGGCAAACCTTGTAAAACTTAACCATAAGGTCCTTTTGCTATTATGTATTATTAATTTCTCTGCTTTTTTAGCTGCTCGGTTGTATGGATATGATTTCATCTATGTTGCAACTGTGCGAGCTAGCTACTGATTTAGGACTAGTTCAGAATGCACAGAGGGTCCTAGGGTTGCATACTCGGGATCTCAACAGAGGTGGTATCAGAGCCATATCGACTGTAGGACGCAACCATAGTTAGCATGGTCTTTTAATCAAAAGTTTCAAAATTTATTTTCTAAATCAAACCAAGTCAATTGATGAGTAGTTATTCTTCTCTCATCTTATCCCAATCTTTTCTCATCTCATTCCATTCTTTTCTCATTTCATCCTCAGGTTCTTGCATCTTATCTCTTCTGAAACTTTGTTTTCGAACTCATATTGATCTCTCTCACCTTATTAATTTCTATAGGATCAAGTTTCCGTGATCAAGCGATGGACGCCCTAAAGTTTCAAGTTATGCCGAGTGTTTCAAGTTGACCGTCCATATAAGTTAGGTTAGAAGTGCTTCAGCGGAGTTGTCCTTCTCAGTTTAGAATCGTTAGTCCATGTAATAGGATCTTGTGTTGGTATTTTACCGCTTCTTGATAGCTTTTCGGCTATTGTTCTTTGGGTTTAACTGACTCTCTCCAATAGATTGTTCTGTCTTTCTCTCTTGTCTATTGTGCTTTTCCCTCTCGCCTATCGTGCTTTCTTCTTCTCGTCTTTTAAACCTGTGAAGATTTGTTGTAGATGGTTCAAACCCACAACTCGGCAAGTCAAGATGAACCAGTAGATCCCTTTACACCGCCACCACCTCCTCCGGCAGCCTTCGCAGATTAGGGTTTGGGTCAGTTCATGGCAGCCCAGACGCAGCTGATGAATGCGATGATGTAGAATAAGAACCAGATGATGTCTCAACAAAACCAGACTGCTGCCCTAGTCGCAATGCTGAATTAGACCAATCAAGCAGCTGTCATGCCACATCCATGAGCTTTTTCTCAATCAAGGCTGGCAGAGTTCATGAGAACCCATCCATCTATGTTCTCGAACTCCTTTGAGCCTTTGGATGCGGACAACTGGCTGCACTCTATCGAGAAGAAGCTCGTCATCGCCTGGTGCGATGACCGCGAGAAGGTCCTGTATGCCGCACACCAGCTTGTAGGCACTGCTGCGAAATGGTGGGAAAATTATTACGCCGCCCGTCCAGAACACCAGAACATCTCTTGGGTTGAATTTTCAAAAGTTTTCCGCCACTCTCATTTTCCTGATGGGAAGGTGGAAATGAAGAAGAATGAGTTCCGTGAGCTACGACAAGGGAACATGTCGGTGAGTGAATATCTCAACAAGTTCACTCAACTCTCTCGCTATGCTCAACAGGACGTTACCATAGATGATGCACGTTAGAGGCGTTTCAAGCAAGGACTCAATCCTAACTTAAATGTTCAAGTCGTTGGCAACGACTATGTAGATTTCCAATGCCTGGTGAACAAGACCATGCTTATAGAAGATTCCCATCGCGAGCTTGAAGAATCCCGTAAGAGAAAGATGATGCAGCATGGTGCTCCTCAAAGCCATCCGCAGAGGGCCAGAATGAATGTGCAGCACCCTGGCCATTTTGCTCCTCCTGTTACCTTCAGGACCCCTGCAATAGCACCTCACCCAACTGTTCCAGGATATCGCAGCTCCAGTAGCAACAACACCAACAACCAGCAGCCAAGAAGCAACAATCATACCATGGGAATCACCTATTTCAATTGTCAGCAATTAGGACACTCCGCCAACAACTGCCCGCAGAAGCAAGGTCCAACGCTGGTTAGGTTCAATTTGGGAGCTACTCCAACTAGAACCCCCGTGCCAGGAGTAGGCGTGGAGTGCCTCAGACTCCAGTTGCACCAGTCAAAACCCCTCAGCCTTTTGGGAGAGGCCGGGTGAACCATGTCATAGTGGAGGAAGCCTAGACAGCCTCGAACGTTGTGCTCGGTAAGTTCCTAGTAAATTCAGTACCTGCTACTGCTTTGTTTGATTCTAGAGCTTCGCGTTCGTTTACTTCACGGGGTTTTGCTGCAAAGCATTAGTTTGAGGTTTTGACTCTTAAAAGTGCTTTGTTGGTTCAATCCTCTGGTTCGGAGTTGAGTACGAACCAAGGGTGCCCAAAAGTTAGAGTGACCATAGAAGAGGTAGAATTCCTAGCCAACCTCATCATCATCGACACCAAGTCCTTGGATGTGATTTTGGGTATGAACTGACTCACTAATCACCATGCCATTTTGGATTGTGGCAGTCGTAGCATTACTTTGGTCAGTGCAGTTGGAACCAAAGTAAAGTTTGAAGCCTCCACGGAGAAGCATGATGGAGCTCTAGTCTGTAGTGTCAAGGCTGTATCTTTGGAAGATGTGCCAGTGGTCAGGGATTTTCTAGATGTTTTTCCGGATGGGTTACCTGGAATGCCAATGGACAGGGACCTAGAGTTTGCCATCAACCTGGTTTTGGGAACTGCACCCATTTCCAAGAGATCCTACCGCTTGCTGGTCGATGACTTAGTTGAGCTGAAGAAGCAGATTGAGGACATGCAAGATAAACGATTTATTCGACCAAGTTCTTCGCTATGGGGAGCCCGGTGATCTTTGTTGCGAAGAAAGATGGTACCCAGTAGATGTGTGTGGATTACCGTGCACTCAATGAAGTCACCATCAAGAACAAGTACCATCTGCCCACGATTGATGACCTGTTCGACCAGTTGAAGGGAGCCGGGGTGTTCTCGAAGATAGATTTGAGATTAGGTTATCATCAGCTGAAGATTCGCCTGGAGGATATTCCCAAGACAGTTTTCTCAACCTGATATGGACTTTACGAGTTCACGGTCATGTCTTTCGATTTGACCAATGCCCCCGCTTACTTTATAAACTTGATGAATAAAGTATTCATGGAGTATTTGGATAAATTCATCATTGTCTTTATTGATGATATTCTAGTATACTCCAAGAGTGAAGAAGAGCATGAAGAGCACTTTCGCTTGGTCCTGAATAAGCTTAGAGATCATCAACTCTATGCTAAATTCGGCAAGTGTGAGTTTTGGATGAATGAAGTTACAATCTTGGGACATATCATGTCTAAAGAAGGATTCGCTGTCAACCCTAGCAAGGTCAAGGATGTGCTCGATTGGGAGTCGCCCAAGTCAGTACTACAGATCAGAAGTTTCCTTGGTATGGCAGGATACTATCGCCGGTTTATAGAAGAATTTTCCAGAATAGCAAGACCCCTCACCCAGTTGCTGAAAAAGAGAAGAGGTTTTCTTGGACACCAGATTGTGAGCAAAGTTTTCAAAAGTTGAAGAAGTGTTTGATCACCACACCAGTGCTGACCTTACCTGATGTTCGAAAGGACTTTGAGGTTTTCTGTGATACCTCACGACAACATCTCGGTTTTGTACTGATGCAAGAAAGGAAGGTAGTGACATATGCTTCCGTCAGCTGAGGTCTCATGAAGCAAATTACCCCACTCATGACTTAAAGATGGCTGCTGTGGTACATGCTTTGAAGATATGGCGTCATTACCTCATTGGTAATCGTTGTGAAGTTTACACTGACCATAAGAGTTTGAAGTACATTTTCACTCAAGCTGATCTGAATATAAAGCAAAGAAGATGGTTGGAGTTGATCAAGGATTACAATATAGGAATCCATTATCATCCAGGCAAAGCTAATGTCGTAGCAGATGCTTTAAGTAGAAAGGTCTACTGTAATATTTTGATGATCAAGGAAAGCCACCAAGACTACACGAAAAATTTCAGAAGCTCAAGCTTGAATTGGTTGAAGAAGGTTATTTAGCTGCTCTGGAAGTGAAACCCACTCTACGAGATCATATCAGGGAAGCACAGACTGAAGATGCAGATATCAAAGAAATAAAGAGCAACATGAAGAAGGGTAAATCCCTAAGATTTTCAAAAGGCGAGCAAGGGATCATTTGGTTTGATAAGCGTATTTGTGTGCCAGACCAGAAGGAGCTTAAGCAGTTGATACTCAAGGAAGCTCATGAAACCTTGTATTCTATTCACCCAGAAGGGCGAAGATGTATCAAGATCTCAAAGAGTTTTATTGGTGGCCTAGTATGAAGCGTGGGATTACTGAATACATTGCTCAGTGTGATGTCTGCCAACGAGTTAAAGCCGTGCATCAGAGACCTGCTGGACTTTTGCAACCTTTGGACGTACCTGAATAGAAATGGGAAGGAATTGGCATGGATTTTATCACCGGTCTGCCGAGAACCAGAGCTGGCTATGATTCTATCTAAGTAATCGTAGATCGCCTAATAAAAGTTGCTCACTTCATTACAGTCAAGACCACCTACTCAGGAGACAGACTTGCAGAATTGTACATGGCAAAGGTAGTATGTCAGCATGGTGTACCGAAGAAGATCATGTCAGATCAAGGATTCCAGTTTACCTCAAGATTCTGGTAGAAGTTGTATAGTGTTTTGGGTACGGACCTAAATTTCAGTACAGCTTACCATTTGCATACAGATGGCCAAACAGAAAGATTAAATCAATTCCTAGAGGATATGTTGAGAGTCTGCGCTCTAGCAAATCAGACCAGTTGGGATCAAAGTCTGCCCTATACGGAGTTTTCTTACAACAACAGTTATCAATCAAGCCTGCAGATGTCCCCGTTTGAAGCTCTTTACGGGAGAAGGTGCAGAACACCCTTGTATTGGACTGAAACAGGTGAAAGACAAGTACTCGAACCAGAGATCTTGAAGGAAGCCGGAGATCAAGTTCGATTAATTAGAGAAAAGCTGAAGACTGCTCAGACTAGGCAAAAGAGTTATGTTGACAACCGTCATCGAGACTTAGCTTTTTCACCGGGAGATCACGTGTACCTGAAAGCTTCCCCTCTCAAGGGAATGCGTTGATTCAGAGTAAGTGGGAAGCTTGCACCAAGATACATCTGACCCTTTCCAGTTCTAGCCAGAAGAAGAGAAGTTGCTTACAAGTTGGAGTTCTCGCCTCAGTGGTCAGATGTGCATGATGTCTTCCGTGTGTCTCAATTGAAGAAGTGTCTGCGGGTGCCGGAAGAGCAGATGCCGTTGGAAGCAATTGATCTGTAGGAAGATCTTACCTACAAGGAGCAACCCATCAAGATTTTGGAAGTGGCAGAGCGAGTGACAAGAAGCAAGATCTTCCATTTCTGCAAGGTTCAATGGAGCAACTGAAGGAACGCGGAAAGGCTACGATAGCATAAACAAAAAATTTCTACCACAACCAAAGAACCTCCACTAGTAATAGATCACGAGATTACCACTAGACGCGCTGACTCGTAGCGGAAGTAGAGTCGATGTAGCGAGTTGAAGTAGTCGTAGTCGTACTTGCCGCGCGCCTTCTCCTCCTACTCCGATGAACATCGTGAGTCGCGGATCATCCTAGTGCTGATGCTTTGCAACAACACCTCCAAGGTATCCACACGTACGAGACAGGGACACCACGAGCAGGAGTGCTAGCGCCGGCGACGTGGTTGAGGAGAGCGTGGCTGTTAGGGTTTTAGGATTTTTTCTAGAAAGATTGATCACCTCACCCCATGCCACCGTCCCTCTATATATAGGCATCCATAATGGGTCCCGAACTTGAGGCCTATTAGGAATTCGAGGCCTATAAGAATTCGGATCACCATCGAAATCAAATCCTAGCCCTTTAAGTGTGTGACCCTATAGGTTCGTGTGTAATCAGTTGTGACTCGGAAACTCTTTCCCGATCACGAGTCATCAGCGGTACCTAGCAGCACATAACGATTCCCGAACACACACAGAATATATCAGACAAACCTTAATGCAATATGATCTACGACCAGGTCCTTATCACTTACGACCAGCTCGTACTTAGTCACGACCAGTTCATAATTAGTTACAACCAGTTCGTAACTCCTTACGACCACTTAGTGCCTAACTACGACTAGTTTGCAACTCCTTACGACCAGTTGGTGATTATGTTCGAGTAGTCTTCGACTAGGTCGCATCTCCATACGACTTCGCGAACAGAACAACCTGATTGTGTATTCTCCCTTTTCCTCACGACATCTGGTTGAACTCCAGGTGAGATAAAATGTCATCTATGGACTGTTTAAAACTTTCTCGATCAAGTGTCGAATAACTTTATGTGGTCGACACTTCGACCACTAGTGGCATGGCCATGCACTTTCTTTATTCGACCACAACGAGGGGGCCTAGAGACATCTCTCCTGTTATGTTAGGAGGGGCAAATCCCATATCCGACCAGTTACATTCCTCCGTATGTTTCATAGCATACCCGAAAGCTACCTTTATAACTACCCAGTTACAGAGTAGCATTTGATAACCCCTAAGAGTGCCATTACACATGTAGGAAACCATGCTGATCTCAGGTCTAAGGATTATACATCATCATTGCTTGAGACCAACTAACGACACATAGAATCATAACAATCTCAATAGTGTCTCAAAGTGGGTCTTATCCAACACCATGTTCTCTAACATGTGTCCATATTGTTGGTTTGATATCTCCATATCAATGACCTGTAAAATATGGTCATCAACCAATACATATGCTAGTGTATTCATATGTGTCCTCATATGTTTCCGACCAAAGAACGATTAAGAATAATTATCGCAGAAATACAGAGTTTCACAGTCAAGTCACATATTTGATGATAAATATTAACGATATAATTCTAGGAACAAGATAACACATTACCCAATGTTATGAACATAATGTAATATAATCATCTCTATGATTGCCTCTAGGGCATATTTCCAACAGTCTCCCACTTGCACTAGAGTCAATCATTTAGGTATCTAATACCAATAGCTCTTGTGTGTGCCTGATGCTTTGGGTGTGTCAGAGGCTTTGTCAACGGATCAACAACATTTAAATCCGTATGAATTTTGCATATCTTAACATCTCCTCTATCCACCAATTAGCGAATTAGGTGGTAACGCCTGAGTATATGCTTGGACTTCTGATGGGATCTAGGCTCCTTAGCCTGCGCAATGGCTCCATTATTGTCACAATAGAGATCCATTGGGCCCGAGGCACTCAAAACCATACCCAATTCAGCAATGAAATTCCTTATCCAAACACCTTCCTTCGCAGCTTTAGAAGCCGCAATGTACTCGGCCTCTGTTGTCGAATCAGCAACCGTCCCTTGCTTGGAACTTTTCCAGCTCACTGCTCCTCCATTCAAAATGAATACATAACCAGATTGCGAATAATAATCATCTTTGTCGGTTTGGAAGCTTGCATCGGTGTAACCATTTACAACGAGCTCTTCATCACCGCCATAAACTAGGAACGCATCCTTAGTCCTTCTCAAGTAATTAAGAATGTTTTTCACAGCTATCCAGTGACCTTCACCGGGGCCAGCTTGGTATCTACTCGTAACACTTAGAGCATATGTCTAACAGCAACCACACTGAAGTGGAAACCACCTGGGAGCGTGAAGAGGACCTAAAGGCTTAGTTTCCAAACCTAATTCTTTATCAGCCCGAATCTCGGGTCGAGAGTTCCTTTAACTGGGGTAGGTTTGTAACATCCCAATTCTCTGCAGTTTTAAAAGTTTTCAAAATTAAAAATAACCCTTTGGCTTTGTTGAATTGCTAAAGCTTAACCTAAAGATTTTGGAAATTGAAAGCGATGTAATGTGAATTAATTAAACTTCAATTAATTTGGATTTGGTTTGCTTTGAGTTGTTGGAGTTCTCTGGTATTTAGAATTCTCTTTCTTTGTTTGTTCAGTTATTCGCCGCCCGTTCCTCCTCTCGCCGACTGCTCCACCCTCTCTGTTTCCCTCTCGGTCATGACCACCCTCTCGGTCATGACCAACCTTTAGTTTCGACTAGCCCTGCCGGTCAGCCCCCTGCTCACCTTTTTTCCTTCCTCTTTTTCCTCAGCGACGTGGGTAATAAATGTCGTCGTCTCTGTAGCGACAATGACGTGCGCATTAAATGCCATCACCTCCGCACATTTATCCTTCCGCTTTTGGCAGCCTCGTACGCACTAAATGCTGTTGTCTCTGCCCCGCCGCATTTTTCCTCCCCTTTTTACATCGCTCCATCTTGTTGCCCGTTCTCATTCCTTACTCTATAAATAGAGCACCTCTTGTTTTCTCCCTCAACTTCCCAACTCTCCCTCCCTCTCTCTTGTCGCTGTGGTTTGCCCGAAGACCCACCCTTCGAGTTTAAGCCCCACATCAATTCGTGTCCCAGAGCTCCTTGAAGCAATCTTCTCTCTCTATTTCAGTTTTGTTTCGCAGGAGCCGCCGCGTTTCCTCTTCCCCATTAGTCCCGGTTGAACCCTTCCCGCCGTCCTCCGCCTTCGACTTCAAGTTTCCCCGCCGTCGTTCAAAGTCCGTCGACCTCCTCCGGCCTCCCTCCCTGTCTTTGTGAGTTTCCCATGCCCTGTCCTTTCTTCTTTCGACCGCATTGAGTAGTTGTATCTTCCTTGTATCCTTCTTACGGTCACGTTGAGTAGTCGTAATCCCCCTACGACCATGTTGAGTAGTCGTATCCTTCTGACCAGCCGAAACTTCCTTTCGACCAGGTAGTCTAAACCTTTCAACCAGTCGAATCTCCTTCCAACAAGGTAGTCGAACCTCCTTTTGACCACCTGTAGCCAAACCTCATTCCAAGAGCTCGTTCTCCTTAATTCAAGCTTCGATTGGAATGATTCAATTTCTAAACCCCCCATTTTTTTGTACCTTTCTTTTGGTTCTAGTTTGGTTTTTTTGGTTTTTTTTTGGATTTGTTTTACTTATTCGGCTCATTTCGCATGTATAGATTTCAGCGTTTTGAAAAGTTCTTGGACCCGACAACCTCGACCGAAGCATCTCGACTCTTGAACAAAGGTAAGTCGTAGACCTTTGATGATGACGTACCTAGTTTACAAAATTATATTGTTTTATATCAACATGCATAGCTAGTTGTATAAAAATGATTTGAGAAATAGCTAAATACCTACTTGATAGTATGACTCCTTGAATTGACATGTTGACATGTACCCTTGGACACTGTAGGTTGGGTAATCTTAGTTGGACATTATTGTAATACCAACATGAGTGCGTATTATGCTTAGTCCTGCTTTAGTTATACGATGCCTCTCGATCACATTGATTCAATGATGTTAAATTTGACAAAGTGATTATGGAATTGTGCCATGTGTTGCCGCTAATATTAAAATTTGTTGTGCCATGGCAAGGGTTACCTTTTGGTCGGGTTGAACCAAAAAAGATTTCATACTCAGGCGAATGATCGTGTAGTAAAATGGGTGCAGGAAGCACATTGGGATGAGGATGTTTCGCCTGAGTACTCACTAAGGCCTTAACTTTGTGCGCCATTGATGTAATATCCCGTTTAAAAATAAAACAAATAAGTGATTAGTACTGAAATTAAACAGAATTAGAAAAGAAAAATTCAGAAGTTAGAAAGAGTATTAGAACTCGGGCCTTCGGCCCATAGCTTTTTGGCCCAACTGAGGAACCACTTAAAAGGGGGGAGGCAAACCCTAGCCCTACATTGTAGTGGAGTATCAGAGCACGATGCTCACAGAGCCGCCGCACTGTAGCACCTCCTCCCATGGTAGCCCCTCCCCGCCCTGGCAGCTCCTCCACCGGCGCCTCCCTGTGCACGACTCTCCCCGGTGCACGACTCCCCGCCGCCGGCCATGGGAGGAGGAAGGAGGTGAGTAGAGGAGGCCGTCTTGGGGGGTGGAGATCGTCGTCGTCTACGTCGTTCGTCAAGGGTAACCCCTGTCCCATCATCTAGATGTTTAATTGTTGTTTTTCTAGCAATGTCGGGTTTAGATCGCGTTCTGTCCAGATTAGTGCGTGGCTGTTTTCGTATCCTTAGAAGCAGAATCTGGAGACCCCATCTCCTAGAGATATGTGGGGTTTGTTCTTAGGTTTAAGTGGCCGCCAAGTTCACCCAAATCCGATTAACGGTTAGAAAGTTATGATTTGTTTAGTGCTGCTGTCCCAAAATCCTGACGAGAATCTGCAGTTAACTTGTTAATTAAGTAAGAATTTGATAAGTGCCGAATTGGAACTTGGGATCTCCTAGAGAGTTGTAGGTTATTTTCTTAGCTTTCAGTGGCCGCCAAGTTCACCCAAATCCGATTAACGGTTAGAGAGTTATGATTTTTCTAAGGCTGCTGTTCCGCTGCTCTGTCAGTAATTAGGCAGTTTGTAGAAAACCGACTAGAAGTGATGGTTAAAGTGGAAATCTGAGAACCCCAGTATAACGAAAGTTGTAGATAATTCTTCTAGCTTTCAGGAAAACTAAAGATCATGGGATTCGGACGAACGTAGAGAAAGTTATGATAATTTCATTATTTCTGTCCAGAAACCCGACGCGAGAATGGGTACTCTGTTGTTTAGTTTGGTAGGGCTAGTAAAGGGCCAAATCAGAGAACCTCACCAACTAGGTTTAGAAGGGGAATTCATTAACCTTTTCATATTGTCCAAGATCACTCTATTTGGATTTATGTACATTTAGTTATGATTTTTCGAAGGGGGCTGTTATCTGGAAAAGAAATCTGACAGTCAGCTTTACCGTTGGGGATTGCGTTTAGTGGACGATGTACTCATATTGTGTTTATGATTTTGCTATTAGACCTTTATGGTAGCCTTAGCTTGTCTCAATTGTATGTCCAGGTGTGGGTTTGGCTCGGGAGCAGTACCTTATTCCGACATCCACCTTCGCACGGTTGAGGCAAGTGCATTGTTTGTTAAATGGGTGTGATTGATTAGCTATGTCTGTGTGCTTTTGATATAAGGTTGCATAGCAAGATGGTTTACTTGATGATTGTTTAAGTATGGTGATTGCTCAAATTATGCTTATGCTCTCTGTGGTTCAATGTTGTTGTCTTTTGGTAAGATTGATGATGAATGAGAGATGAGCATTTGCATATTGAGAGCATATTGAGGCTTGGTCACGCGGTGACCAAGTATGTTTCCATTTGAGATCTCCGTCATGAATGTGACGGGTCCGAGATCCCCTCACTCGTGGAGTGTGGGCTTGAGGTCCCCGTTACTTGCGAGTAACGGGCAATTGGTCCCTGTGCGCGCGCAAGACAGCATGGGTATCTTGGCGGCGATGCGATACTCTGACACGGTGTAATGCACACATAAAGTTAAAGTTAAAGGTTCCTTGAGCATTTCATTTGCATGTGAGATGTTTGATGTTGATCTTATTTATACGTATGTTGATGTTACAGCTTTTTATTACGCATTTGCCGAGTCGTGGACTCACTCTTGCTTTTATTGTTGTTTTAGGTACCCAGCCAAGAGCTACATGCATGGGGGAAGTAGATCGCTAGTCACTCACACACCGCATACTAACTAAATAAAGTTGATTGTTCTTCGAACAAGTTGATTTTAGAATACTACATTATGTCTTATGCAATGGATTTATGTAATAATGATGAGTAGCGGTTCTTCATGATTCTCTAGTTTTGTTGGATTCCTAGCATGTCGTTGTCTATCTTTTGATGTCTTTGGATGAAAGTTTTAATTATTATTTGATTAACTTTGGTGTTGGAACCTCCGTGTAATTAACTTTACAAGGGAGGTTCTCACTAAATTTATTAGAATTGTCTACTTTAGAGTTACTAGAGTCTGCTTAGTAGCATTCGGGCTCATGACGAGTGGGGTGTTCTGTTGGTATCGAGCGGCTTTAGGTCCGTGGTAGTTGAAATATTAAATTGACACATTGTACGATGAAGTGGGTTGGGTTTTGCATTGCATATACGCTTCCGTTATGTTGTATTGTTGATCTCATATGATCGATATATCTATAGTATTATACCAAGGTTATTAGGTGTGGGGATAACCCATGTTGAGAGATTGGGGTCGTGGTTGTGGCCCTGGGCTTTACCAGGCTACACTACCGTTCATAGTAGGGTAATAGTGAGTATCTTTGGAGAGGTTGTTCTCTTTCCTAATTTTGATTTGGTCTACTCTGGTTCAATCGTGCTTGATGAATTTCTCTTGGATTAGTAGTTCCTTCCGGTTGATGTGTTTCCACTGATTTAATTTGACCCTTTAAAGCAAGCCTTGTTGTTCCAACTGTTGAGTCGCTTGCGATTGATGGGTTTCAATTGGTTTATAATTGTTTTATAGGGAAAATGTTTTTTTTTCTGACACTTGAGCTATTCTTGCTATTTGTGAATGTCGTCATTGGAAATTTTGTTCCTTATTATGAGAGTTCTACCTTCTTGTTGGCACACTTGACCCATTTATTCGCTTGGCATTGCGGGTAATGAAAGTTTTTTTGTTGCAAGTTCCTTAACCTGTGAAACCTTTGGCTTATGTATTTCTCTTGGATTATTTCCAGTGATTAAGTTCTATGCCTCTTTTCCTAAAAAAAAAAAAGTTAAAACTCTGTTGCGGTGTCTTGTTGTGATTAAATGGGAGGTGGTAATCATCTAGATTAATTGTTATAGCATAAATTATCAAGAAGGGACATTTGCGTGAAGCATAATTGGTTTTAACCCAGAGCTTTGTAATTGAAGTTGATTAAGTGGATGATGTCTTTAGTAGTTCTTGATGAACTGTGAGTAAAGGTATGCTTACACCTACTAGGAATCGAGATTTATTAAAAAAATGTGAGGTATTGATGATCTTACATAATCACAAGATTGAAACCTACGATATCGGATTAGAGGAATGTTGAGGTAGTACTGTGAAAACTGGTGATTAAAGGAGATGGTGTTATTAAATCTTTAGTTAAACCCTAAGTATATAGTGGAATGTTGACTTTGTGTTCATAAATGGATAGGTGATGGTAAACAGCAGTAGGGCCCTATGAGCATACGTGATGAATACCATTGTCGATTGTTAGTGATAGATGAAGTGTGTGTTGAGCAGACTAATAGTTGGATGGATAAATGATAAGTGATATCTGAAATCGTGTTTTCTTGAAATTGTTATTTGATAAGCATGATGTTGTTGAAAGAGGTTTATTTTAACCGTATGGGTTGTATTTCTTTTGGAGAGGTTGAAGATGGGATCAGAGGCTCGGATGACTTTCACTAAGAGTGTATTATTTCGTTGTTAATGTGATTGTCAATAAGGGATTATGAAGATAATAGTGAATGTTTTGTATGAAGGGATTGGATCGCTTGCCTGACACGGATTAGGTGAAAAGGTTTCTAGTTTTGGGTCTGGGATCTTTCAGACCTCATGTTGATATGGTAACTGAATTTGTTTTGAGCAACATGAAATGTTGAGAGGTTTTTTTTTAGCTCCCTAGTGATCTGTATGATGTGGTCTTCAAATCTCTTCTTGGTGGAGTTGGCATGGTGACGCTGTACCCAAAGAAAGTTGCTTTCTTTGTTAAAGGAAAAATGGAGTCAAGTTTTGTAACTTGCTGGTTATTGAAGTTTGTTTAAAGATTTTGATCTTACTCATAAGAGTTTTTCCCGAATCTCAAAAGCAAAGTTTTATTTCCGTTTGAGGCTTGTTATTCTCTGCTTGTGGGACGTGTGCCTCAATTATGATTTTATCATTTATTCTCGAGATCATTGTTATTTGATTGTCTCTCTTGATCTTCTAATTACTGTAAGTGGTAACGTTTTCCTTCGCGGCTGAAATTTATTTCTATTTGCCTCTTCTTCTAAGAAAGGGTTAATCGAACTAAGTTGCAAAGTATCTTCGGATGTGTCTGGCAATGAAATAGTGGTGGTCTAGTGGATGACCTGTGAACCTTTGGGAGAGGCATTGAGTAATAAATTGGTTTATTGAACCTTAGAGAGGATTTGATTTAAATAGGTGTTTGACTTTGGAGTTAACAGATTTCGTGGTCGCAACTAGGAGGACCTATAGCGAGATGTGGTCCAAGGTTGCGCACAATGTATGTAACATTAGAGTTAGCAAGTATGGATAACTTGATCAAGAACATATTTATGTATGGATATTAGTGATTGAGTATGTTTGAATCCTAGTCAATTAGTTAGGGTTTTGTGAATGGGTATATTGTGGTCGAGTAGCCGCTTTTGCTTGGTGTGGGTTGGAGAAGGTCTAAGATCGATGAAACGAGTTAACTTGAGTGGTTACTTGATTGGTGACGAATGCTAACATTAATAACTAAGGTTATTGTTGAGTGTATGAAATTCGAGTCTTCAGATCTGAGGGTTACCTATCAAGAATACCGAAAATTTATTGTAAGAGTCTTAGAGGTTGAATTGGGTTTTACATTTTCACGCTAGCATCTTGGTTCCCCGTGATTAGGTTCCAAGAGATATGGTGAACTTTGATAGAATCTTTTGGATGCACTAAATGAGCGTGAATGTGGTAAATTTCAAGTCGATTATCCTAAAAGATTGAGATGATGTGATTGTATGTAAATCTATATTGTGGTGTGTTGGGAATTATTTATCAAAGTAATTCCTTTGTGTAGAGAAGTTGATCAGAGTATGTTATTATGGGTTGGAAGAGTCTCTCTACATAGGCGTGGAATATGTGTTCACCTTGAGCATAGCTTTGAGGTTGCCAAACTAAAGGAAATGAATAATATGTTATGTGATGATTGGAATCTCATGGTTTAAGAGAAAATTGAAGTCTTACAAGAAAGTTTGAAAAAAAGGGTATTATTCTCGGATAATGAAATGTTTCCCCGGTTTTTATTTGAGCATAGTCTCTATGACAGGTGCCAAATATAAATTGGGGTGATTCTCCTTGGTTTGCCTGATTCTTTTTGGTTTAAAAAAAATGGTTATTTTGGTCATTTGAGTGATTTCGCCTCTCACTATTGTGGTGTTTGCTGGCAACCTGCCAACTTGAAAGGTGGAAAAGTTTTCTTGATATATTTATTGATTTTGGATTGAGCTTTTCTAGTGGGAGATGGTTTTGAGTTGGATGCATTATGACAACTTGGTTTTCCGTTGAGTTCTTCGGATAAGTGAGTTGGTAGGCGAGTTCTTTGTACGTCCCTTGTCAAAGGAGATATTGCTTGCATAGGTAAAGTGATCGACTGAGAGTTGGAATTAGAGTTCCGTGTGTTTTTGTGCAGATGGTGTAATTAGGTACAAAAGGAAAGTTTAACCAAAGGTGTGTTGATAGGTTCCGATAGTTACGGAGTTTTGTAGATTGGCGTATCATTAGGACCATTTCGAGTACATGCTGAGTACGCAATGTCTTGTATATTCTCGTGCTGAGTGAGTACATGAGAGGTCCAGTTTGAGATTTTGTTAGAGTGTTGGCCAACAAATAAGAACCTACCTTTGAGTCCCGTGTGTTGAGTGTACTGTAAAGGTCGAGACTAGTGTTGAGGTGTAAGAGGTTAGTATCCGTCAAGGCGATGTGATCCCATAAGTCCGAGAGGAAGCAACTTGTGAATTGGAATCTTGTATGAGCAAACAGAATCTGAGTTGTTTACTTGAGTGCGTGTTAATTGTGATTAATTTCAGTTTGTGGTGTTCTTGCAAATAGAACGACAAGTAGAATTCGGGTCGAATTCTTTTAAGGGGTAGAATGTAATATCCGTTTAAAAATAAAACAAATAAGTGATTAGTACTGAAATTAAAGCAGAATTAGAAAAGAAAAATTCAGAAGTTAGAAAGAGTATTAGAACTGGACCTTGCCCATAGCTTTGGCCCAACCGAGGAACCACTTAAAAGGGGGAGGCAAACCCTAGCCTACATTGTAGTGGAGTACTGTAGCATGACGCTACAGTAGCCGCCGCACTGTAGCACCTCCTCCCATGGTAGCCCCTCCCCGCCCTGGCAGCTCCTCCACCGGCGCCTCCCTGTGCACGACTCTCCCCGGTGCACGACTCCCCGCCGCCGGCCATGGGAGGAGGAAGGAGGTGAGTAGAGGAGGCCGTCTTGGGGGTGGAGATCGTCGTCGTCACGCTGTTCGTCAAGGGTAACCCTGTCCCATCGTCTAGATGTTTAATTGTTGTTTTTCTAGCAATGTCGGGTTTAGATCGCGTTCTGTCCAGATTAGTGCGTGGCTGTTTTCATATCCTTAGAAGCAGAATCTGGAGACCCCATCTCCTAGAGATATGTGGGGTTTGTTCTTAGGTTTAAGTGGCCGCCAAGTTCACCCAAATCCGATTAACGGTTAGAAAGTTATGATTTGTTTAGTGCTGCTGTCCCAAAATCCTGACGAGAATCTGCAGTTAACTTGTTAATTAAGTAAGAATTTGATAAGTGCCGAATTGGAACTTGGGATCTCTAGAGAGTTGTAGGTTATTTTCTTAGCTTTCAGTGGCCGCCAAGTTCACCCAAATCCGATTAACGGTTAGAGAGTTATGATTTTTCTAAGGCTTCTGTTCCGCTGCTCTGTCAGTAATTAGGCAGTTTGTAGAAAACCGACTAGAAGTGATGGTTAAAGTGGAAATCTGAGAACCCCAGTATAACGAAAGTTGTAGATAATTCTTCTAGCTTTCAGGAAAACTAAAGATCATGGGATTAGGACGAACGTAGAGAAAGTTATGATAATTTCATTATTTCTGTCCAGAAACCCGACGAGAATGGGTACTCTGTTGTTTAGTTTGGTAGGGCTAGTAAAGGGCCAAATCAGAGAACCTCACCAACTAGGTTTAGAAGGGGAATTCATTAACCTTTTCAGATTGTCCAAGATCACTCTATTTGGATTTATGTACATTTAGTTATGATTTTTCGAAGGGGGCTGTTATCTGGAAAAGAAATCTGACAGTCAGCTTTACCGTTGGGGATTGCGTTTAGTGGACGATGTACTCATATTGTGTTTATGATTTTGCTATTAGACCTTTATGGTAGCCTTAGCTTGTCTCAATTGTATGTCCAGGTGTGGGTTTGGCTCCGGGAGCAGTACCTTATTCCCGACATCCACCTTCGCACGGTTGAGGCAAGTGCATTGTTTGTTAAATGGGTGTGATTGATTAGCTATGTCTGTGTGCTTTTTGATATAAGGTTGCATAGCAAGATGGTTTACTTGATGATTGTTTAAGTATGGTGATTGCTCAAATTATGCTTATGCTCTCTGTGGTTCAATGTTGTTGTCTTTTGGTAAGATTGATGATGAATGAGAGATGAGCATTTGCATATTGAGAGCATATTGAGGCTTGGTCACGCGGTGACCAAGTATGTTTCCATTTGAGATCCCGTCATGAATGTGACGGGCCGAGATCCTCACTCGTGGAGTGTGGGTTGAGGTCCCGTTACTTGCGGAGTAACGGGCAATTAGTCCTCGTGCGTGCGGCAAGACGAGCATGGGTATGCGGCGGCGATGTCGATACTACACGTACAGTGTAATGCACACGAAGATTAAAGTTAAAGGTTCCTTGAGCATTTCATTTGCATGTGAGATGTTTGATGTTGATCTTATTTATACGTATGTTGATGTTACAGTTTTGTTACGTACTTGCTGAGTCTGTGGACTCACTCTTGCTTTTATTGTTGTTTTAGGTACCCGAGCCAAGAATGACATGCATGGGGGGAAGTAGACTGCTAGTCACTCACACACCGCACGAACTAAATAAAGTTGATTGTTCTTCAGAACGAAGTTGATTTTAGAATACTACATTATGTCTTATGCAATGGATTTATGTAATAATGATGAGTAGCGGTTCTTCATGATTCTCTAGTTTTGTTGGATTCCTAGCATGTCGTTGTCTATCTTTTGATGTCTTTGGATGAAAGTTTTAATTATTATTTGATTAACCTGTGTGTTGGAACCTCCGTGTAATTAACTTTACAAGGGAGGTTCTGCCGAAATTTATTAGAATTGTCTACTTTAGAGTTACTAGAGTCTGTTTAGTAGCATTCCAGGCTCATGACGAGCTGGGGTGTTACAGTTGATCTTGGCCATACTGTGCAACCACAAGTCCATTTATGGGGTGGACCTGGCCAACTAATTAGCAATGCTTTGAGTCAGTTCTGTTTGGGTTGATGAGCGGCGCAAGAGGGGGCCTGTGTGGCAAATCCTTAGTGAGCAGAACCGAGTCAAAACGGAGCTTTGTAAAGGTCTTGTGGTAATCTCTTAGTCGCACACCTCGGAAGTGTGTGGGCGGACAGTATAAGATGATTATCTCTTGTGGGTCAAGCCGTACAATCTCTGCAGAGTGTAAAACTATTCGAATAGCCGTGTCACCAGTTATGGACAATGTCTCGTGATTTCACATGAGCGGTAGATTTTCTTAAAAATGTTATCGTGGGTGTTCACGAGTTGGTTGGGAAGTGAACGAGGTGTTCACGAGTTGGTTGGGAAGTGAACAGGGTGTTCACGAGTTGTTTCACAGAAACTTGATTACTTATGTATTAATCTTTTAAATTATGCTTTCAATATACTTACCGTAATTGCCGTCAATACAGCTTTCTGTAAATTAACCGTAAAGCTATCCTTATCAAGCCTTGCATAAATACTATTTGCATATTGTTCCTTACGACTTGCTGAGTACTTTATATACTCACGGCTATACGCACTTTGTTGATCAATCGTCGAAGAAGACCCAGGGAGCACCTTGTTCTACGAGGATGACTACTACAAAGACCATGCAAGCTAGGTGTCCTTCACTCGATAGCCCGTGGGGCATGCCGAATGGCTTCCACAAGTTGTTTTTTTGTTTCCGCTGCTAGTTTTCTGTTGTCGTGAGCCCTGCGTGGCAAACCCTTGTAAAACTTGACTATAAGCTCCTTTTGTTGTTATGTATTATTAATTTGTCTGCTTCTTTAGCTGTTCAGTTGTGTGGATATGATTTCATCTATGTTCCAACTGTGCGAGCTAGCTACTGATCTAGGACAAGTTCAAAATGCACAGAGGGTCCCGGGGTTGCATACTCGGGGTCTCGACAAGTTTGCTTACATCAACAACTACCATTCCAGTATTAGAACCGCACCATTCGAGGTTTTGTATTTGCGAAAGTGTAGATCACCGCTTTGTTGGGATGTTGTGGGCGAGAAGGAAGTTTTGGGTCTGGAT
The DNA here is from genome assembly GCA_036346255.1 of Ampelocalamus luodianensis. Lineage (NCBI taxonomy): Eukaryota > Viridiplantae > Streptophyta > Magnoliopsida > Poales > Poaceae > Ampelocalamus > Ampelocalamus luodianensis. The sequence goes on from CM070626.1 coordinate 47,594,140, forward strand.
TGGATTGAGAAGACCATTGAGTGTGTGACCATGGTGCGGTAGAATCTGCAAGCAGCTTAGAGTAGACAGAAAAGTTAAGAAGATGTGAGGAGGTGACTTGGCGTTTGCGGTGGGTGATCAGGTGCTCTTGAGAGTGTCTCCCACAAAGGACATTGTCCAGTTTGATACCAAAGGGAAGCTTAGCCTGAGGCACGTTTGACCGTTCTCGATTATTGTGAGAATTGAGAAGTTGGCTTACTGCTTGGACCTTCCTGAGTCCATGCATGGAGTTCATAATGTGTTTCACGTCTCGATGTTGAGAAAGTTCTTGAGAAACCCGAAGCATGAGATTATATTTGGAGCCGCTGACCGTCGAGCAAGACCTCACCATTGAGTCGCGTTCGGTGCATATTCTGGAGAGGTCGGAGCGAGTGTTGAGGCACAAGATGTTGGTATATGTCAAGGTGCTGTGGACGCATCAGTCCGAGAGAGGCGACTTGGGAGTTGGAGTCTTGCATGCACGAGCAATATCGAGTTGTTCACATCAGGTATGTGTTGAATGTTGTTTCATTGCAGTGGTGGTTGTTCTTTCGAGTATAACAGCGAGTAGAATTTAGGGTCGAATTCTATTTAAGGGGGCTAGAATGTGATATCCCGAAACACTTAAAAAGGAGGAAATTGCATTAGAGAAGGAATTAAAGATTTTAAAAGGGCGAAAACAGAAAATTAGGACAACCTGGGCTGTGGATTTTCGGCCCACGGTAATCTAGCCCAAAGGGGGGCCGTCTAGGGGGGTTTAAGAGGGGGAGGGGCGCCCCACCCCTCCAGCTGCCACCTCGCCCCTTACACGCCCTGCCCCTACCCTAGTAGCAGCCGCACCACCCAACTATTGGCTACTGTCACGCCGCGCTGCTGCCGATGGCCACTGCCGAAGGAGAAGAAGTAGGCCAGTTAGGGAGGAAAGGAACAAAGGAGAAGAAGAAGAAAAGGAAGGAAAAGAGAAGGACATCACGAATTCTTGTGATTCGTCATGATCATCAAGGATAAACCCTATTAATCCCTAGGTTTTTTTATGGATTAGACGCTGTTAAGTTTGTAGGGCGTTTTGATTAGGGGAAGGTTAGTTTTCAATCTGCCCTAGTTGTCAAGATTAGGTCCAGAACCTTGCGGGGGGCGATTTGGTGTATTTAGACTCGGATTCAGAGGTCGGTCCAATTATATCAAAAGTTATATAATATCTTTAGCTTTCCAGGAAGGTCTGGATCATTAAACGCCGAGTAGCGAGCAACAAGATACAATCTCGGGAAGGTCACTGTGCAAAATCTGGACATAGCTAGCAGACATCATGAAGATGGGTTAGTTTCGTCTTGTAGATGGTGAAATTAAAATGTGGTGATAACTTGAATAATGTTAGAAATTTTATGTAGTTTGTAGAACTAGTATCTTTAATTTATTTTCAAGTTGTAGAATTAAAGATATAAAATTGAGAAACGAACTGTTCGGATAGATTCTGGAACGGTCTTTGGGTAAAGAAATAGGGTAGAAAACGGTAGAATCAGAAGTTGGTAATAGCTAGGAAGTTGTAGGTTTTTTCGTGAGAATTCTAGAAAGTCTTGGATGGTTGAATTTAGAGTTTCGATGAATAAGTTAGAGCCATTTTAATACTGGGACAGTGGGTAGTGTGTCCGTAGTTTTTTTTTTGGTTTAATTGGGTCGATTTGGTGTAGACGTGTGAGTATGTTTAGAATAAAGTGTCAGTGCTGTAATGTTCTGATTTTGAGTTGTGTTTTGAATTATTAGTCGAGGGAGTGTGGTCTCTAGTGCTTTGCAGCCGCTTCGCTGTCTAGCTTCGCAGGGATAAAGAGGCAAGTGCATGGTAGACATTGTTCATTGGTTGATCGATGTATTCTTTACTACTCATTACTATTACATTGTTTATGCTTTTATCTTATTTAATTGCAAGTAACATGAATGGTCATGATTTTATTCGTATTGATGGATGTGAGAATGTTGGATGATGGTAATATTGATGAATCTATAAATAATTGTGCATTAATAAGCATCATTGCATATGAGAAGGTGATCATGGTGATTACACTCTATAGGAGTGGAGGAGGTCCTCGATCCTTGAGGAGGACGGGCTTGAGAGTGAACATTGTCACGAGTGTTCATTCACGTTATACCGGTATACATGAAAGAAGTGCATGTGGATATGTAGTGTATGGAAGCATTGAATGAAAAGTGAATTTGATGATTAATTATGAGAATAAAGAAAAGAGAACAGTCGATGCTGATAATGATATGGTTTACAGTTGATTAATCCTTGCTCATTGTTTACTATTGTGCCTGCTGAGTCGTGGACTCACCCTTGCTTCATTGTTGTTTTTAGGTGACCATTGATGGCATTGCACATAGGAAGGGCTACCACAGTGACCTTCCCGAGACCGTATTAGTGCGATGAATTATAATTAGGAATTGATATTGTTGATTAGCCTTAGTTGTAGGTTGGAAGTTGATTATTCATTAAATAGACTTGATTGGATTGGTTTTGCATTGATCTTTGATTATTATCTTGTCATGCTTCCTATGAATTAATTATCCATGATTACTTTATCGTTATGCTTGCATTATTGTGACCCGTGGACGGGTTTTACCTTTCATGTGCTTGTTGTAATTTAGTGTTAAATGTTGTTAAAATTGATAGCATAGTTTAGTGGCATTATGGGCCCCGTGTCAGGCCGGGTGTTACAATTTTATTTCGCGAGACTTATATCATTCTATTACTCTCGTCGTCACGAAGCTATCAGTGAAAATCGTTCGTGAATTGGAGCTTTCGATTAAAAGTTATGGCTAAAACAAGAAAAGAAACATTCATGTATAAACAAGGAGCGATTCTTGCTAGTTGGTTGTTAGTAGTTGCCTAAGATGGTAGTAAATTTATGTAGAGGTTGTAGTAAATCTCTTTTAGTGATATAGTAAATCTATTTTAGTAAATGCACAGAGAGATTTTATTTTTGAGACTTATATCATTCTGTTACTGTAACATCTCAAGTATTGTCTTCTGTTTCAAATGTAAGAAAATATGTAGAAATTAAAAATTTCTTACATCTTGTTGTTTTTGAACTTTTCTGTAATTCTTGTAAAGGAATTGTGGAATTCAAAAACTTCAATCTTCCAATTGACTAAAGTCATGACCCTCCTTTTTCAATCCTTGTCAAATCTTGTGATCATCCTATGAAAATAATTTTTCTTGGTTCTAGGGATGCTGTATGACACCTCTGAAAAATTTCATAATTCTTAGAAATTGTTTGAATGTTTTAAGAGGCTAGTCAAACTTGTTAACCCATTGGTCAAACCCTAGGACAATCCTTGTAAAAATTTTGGAGAAAATTTGTGCATAAAAACCTCTAAAAAATTTATGCAAGGTTTTATCCTGGAATTAGGAACCTCTAGTAAAAATTTCAGAATTTTTGGAGTTAGTTTGTTATCTCTAAATTTCCTTCAATGTTTTCAGCTTGTTTTGGACCCCAGTCAAACTTTAGTCAAAGTCTCGGTTGGTTTCAAGCCGGACCCAAGCCAACCTGAAGTTCTGGTTCGACCCAACCACTTCCCACTCAGCCCCGAGCCTGTTCAGCACGCGAGCTTTGTGAGCCGTTGGATTGCAATCTAACAACCCGTGTTGATTGGGCCGTTCGAACCTCCCGATCCCGCCCGTTGTTTTCAGCCGTTGGATCTTGATCCAACGCTGCTTGTGCGTAGCCCTTTGCGCTCGGTTGTTTCGATCAAAGCGACCCGAGCCGGTTGTGTACGTGGTTGAACCAGATCAACTAAACGTACCGGCTCGCTCAGAGCGGTGCGTGTTTTAATCCTTGGATCCTAATCAGACCGCTGGGATTGCTTGGGAGCGTTGGAGCCCTCCGAATGATTCGATTCAATCGTGGCCGCCCATTTTTTGATCTAATAGTCAAAAGCTTTGATGGGTGCTTATGGTTTGACTCAACCCCTTGGTTCTGTTGGACCCGAGCCACTTTGCTCTCACTTACAGGTGGGCCCTTCGTCGTTGCTGGTCATCTTCTACCTCTCGCACGCATGCGTTTGTGCCAGAGCATGGCGTGGGCGATGCAGAGCCTTGTCACCTCCGTTCATCCTCATCAACGGCTCTTTAGCCCTCATTTAATGCTTGCTAGTGCTTTTGGCCCCAAAGTCGTGCTCTGAGCTGCTCCCATCATTTCAGCTCGACCATGGCAGTGCCATGGACCGAGCTCACCATTGAGTTGTGCCCTAGCTCAAACCCTTGCCCTCCGGCTATAAAGAGGCCCCCGAGCTCCTCCTTAGCTCTCTTTCAACACCACATTGCTAACCCTAGCTCCTCTCGGCTTGTGTGAGCTCAAAACACCAAAATCCCCAAATCCTCCATTGCCGGCCGAAAGCAAGCTTCTTCATCTTCGGCACCCCAGGGGTTCTTTTTCAATTCTTTTCGCGCCACTTTGCGCCCCTCCTCATCTTTAGTAAAACCCCTAACTTAATTTTGTTTGACATTCACAGATATTGTCAAATTTGGGGTTTGTTTAAATCAAACCGAAATCACCACTTTTCTTCCTCACTCCGTGAATCTGGATCGTTCAAGAAGGGCTTCTCCGAGCATTTTGGTGTGCTAACACACTAAAGAAATGGGACCTCTCTTGACTTAGTACCTTGGGAGGCATTAATTAATGAGTCGCTGGTGTAGTTTATAGAGAAAAAGGATCACAAAGGGTGACCGGGTGGTTCCTTTCTAGGTCCTCCACTTCGGCCGGTCTTGCAAATGTCCTAGCTTTACCTAAATGGCTAATGACTCCCGGCTTTGCGGACTCCACCACAACGTATGGTCTTGGTAGCCCATTTATTTTGGCTGTATCGAAGGTCAACCCCATCGTGCGACTCTTAATTAACGTATTCCATTGGAAATGTCTCGTAGGACTTAGCCGTGCACATGCATACCAAAGGAAGTATAGCTAGCGGTGGTGGTGGAAAGGCGATCGAAGTGTGGGTACATTGGTGCACCTGCAGGTTAAAACTATTCGAATAGCCTGCGTCTAGGTTACTGGACACGCTTGGTAAGCTTTTCAAGAGTTAGACTACAACCTTTTAATTAAAACTTAACATGGGTGATGCGAATGGGTAATTCGTGCTATTGTTGTGATGGCTATTGGGTTAGTCATCTCTAGGTTGTTGTTACATTATTACTTGTGGTATCATTGTTATTTATGCAAATAAAATTCAGATTGTCAAAATTGCCTTCAACATATTATCTATTGCAAATAAAACTTGCTTTATGCTGAAAATTAACCTTGAGCCTTCTCCTTTGATTAAAGCATGCATATAGTAGTAACTAGGTTTTGTTACAGTAAGTCTTGCGAGTATATTTTGTACTCATTTGCTTTGCTTAATTGTTGCAGAGAAGAGGTTGATCCCAATGGGATCGGCTTTTGTGAGTTGTGCTACCGTTGGAGCGACTAGCTTAGCGACCGGTCGGTTGCACAATGGTTATGTGGCTAACCGGTTGGTTTTGTCTTAGCCATCTTATGGCACTTTTGCTTCAGCTTATTAATGATACTTGTTGTTATTTGGATGGCCCTTGTTGTAATAACTTTATATTATGTATGTCTTTCGCCGAATTGTTATATCGTGATGTATGGAATTGATGCATGATTTTGTAACGGGGTGTGTATGCTGCATTTCTGGGAAGCATACATATCTCGATGCTTGGTTTATTTATTTTGTGATGCTGGGGTCAATGGAAGGCTAAGCATTACAAGTCAAATAAATCGGGGTCCTCACACGAGCTCAGCATTGAGCTGTGCCCTAGCTCAAACCCTTGCCCTCCGGCTATAAAGAGGCCCCCGAGCTCCTCCTTAGCTCTCTTTCAACACCACATTGCTAACCCTAACTCGTCTCGGCTTGTGTGAGCTCAAAACACCAAAACCCCCAAATCCTCCATTGCCGGCCGAAAGCAAGCTTCTTCATCTTCGGCACCCCAGGGGTTCTTTTTCAATTCTTTTCGCGCCACTTTGTGCCCCTCCTCATCTTTAGCAAAACCCCTAACTTAATTTTGTTTGACATTCACAGAGATTGTCAAATTTGGGGTTTGTTTAAATCAGGCCGAAATCACCACTTTTCTTCCTCAGCTCCGGTAAGGGCTTCTTTTCCAAATTAATTGCTCTTGGAGCTTCTCTCGGCTATAATGAAGCTAACCCTACCACGCGGTCTTGCTCATTTTGCTCAGGTCGTGCTTTCGTCATCTTCTTCTTCGGCTCCAAGGAGCTCCTTTGTGGTCAAAACCCCTCCAACCATCTTCGAGGCTCTTCTCAGCTAAGGTAGCTCCTTATTAGTCCCTAGAAGCCTCGGCACCCGCATTTGTGGACCTTTGCGGAGCTTTTAGCCATTTTCGCTTTCGAGCGTTTTGGTCACCGTCGGCTCACGGCGTTCTAGTCCAGTGTAGCTAGTGTGAGTGCTATCCTCGGGTGTGCAAGGTTATTACGAACCCATTTTTGCCTTTAGTTGTCGTTGCGGTGGCGGAGCTGCGGCGACGAGCTTTTCTTTGCCCTCGGCCTTTTGCGTTGGACGAAATCAGCTGTCACGTTGTCGATTAGGACATCATTATTGCTAATCATTGTTAATCATTCGTAATCATTAGTTAGCAATTAATGGCTGTCCTAAGCTGACTTATTGAGTCGCTGCCATGTGGGCCTAGCCCCTTAAGCACCCCCTCTCACACTGTGTGTTAGCATTTCGGACATCATTGATGCTAATTATTGTTTAAATCATTGTTAATCATTGTTAGTAGTTACTGCTGTCCTAAATCGAGCTTTGAGGGCCACTAGCTGTGGGCCCGCACGTTAAAAACCCGTGTGTTTTAAATAGCTGTGAGCTGGCATTAAATGTCACTTACATGTGGGCCCGCATTTTTAATCCCCGCGCTGTGCGCGTGCGCAACGCGTTGCTGATTGTGGACCGTCAGATTTAAAATCAACGGTCCAGATCAGTTGGGACTTTCGGACCTCTGGACCTCCGAAATCACTGGGGGTCGTCCATTTCTACATCTGCGGCTCAGATCGCGTGGACGTTCGGACCTCTGAATGTTACTACGCTCTAAGCCCTCCATCTTTAGATCGACGGTCGAGGATGGTTGGAACGTTCGGACCTCCGAACGCCCCGATCGTCGTGGACCGTTGGATCTTGATCCATCGGTGAGCTCTTTTGGGCCACGCGTGTGCGCTGTTCTCCAGTGCGCGTGGGCCGTTAGATCTGGTCTCAAGGCCCATACATGTCCACGTCAGTTTAGTTTAATTAAAAGCCCGGTAAGCTTTATTTGTCAACTAAAAATTGTATTAAAACTTCAAAATTTCATAACTATTTCATTTTAATTCCTTTTCGGTTGATTCCAATTTTGTTAAATCTCTGTTTAAATGAACTTTAATCTAAAAATATGTTTAGGCTCTATTCTATACTAGAAAATTTTGTGGATTGTATTAACTTACTTTTGCATTTAATTATTGCTCTAGAAATTCATTTAAACTTGAAAAACGCATAAGAAATTCTCCGTGGCTCCAAATTTAGCAAACTAAAATTTGTTAAATTTCTCTGATAATGTACTTTAATATAGGATAAGTTTTGTTCAGGTTTATGCCTTTGAAAAATGATATGTCTTAGTTTCACGACTTAGAAAAATCATAAGTAATTCAATTTAACTCCAAATGAAGTAAATCCAGTTTTGTTGTTCTTAGAATGCCATGTTCTACCTACCATAAAAATTTCAGGTTCTAGAACTTTCTGAAAATTGTGTCATGAACAGTAACCGAAATCAATTTAATTTGAATTTCTAGCAGACTGAAAATGTTTAGGCCATAACTCTTGCATGCTTAGTTCAAATGGATTGATTCTTGTTGCTAAATTCATGTAAAATCATGCTCTACCTGCTATGTAAATTTCATGGGTTTGGGATGACTTTGGTTTTTGAGTCTCTTTCGGTGTTCTTCGATCTTATTGGATTTTCGCGTTCTTACGATAGATTCCGAAGAATTTATTAAACCCGAGAGTGATCCACAGCAACAAGATTGTGATATTCAGCAAGACAAGCAGATTTAGAATCATTTGATCATATTGCTCCTATTATTTTCAAAGTCTAATATGTTGTTTGCAAATTCTACGTATGCATTGCTATCTTGTGTTAAACTATTGTCGATTAGTTGACCCATTAGATGCATAATCTGTACGTAAATGTTTATCCTATACTACTGTGCCTAGGAGTATCTTGCGGTGATTTAGGGTTTGTTCGTTGAGCCCTTGTCACTTAGTAGTTTACGAGTTTATGTTGCTTAGTCATGCTTAGCTACCGGTAGAATTGGGCGGTTGTCGACTTAGTCGATAACCTTGATCACACAAAAACTTATTATGACTTTATGTTCAGCCTTTGTGCTATGTTTAATTGAGAAAACTAAAACTGAAAACAAAATAATTTAGACTTTGGCACAATGGTATGATGGTGTGCTTTTGGGTGTGACTGGTATGGTGCCCGAGTCAACAAGGACTGAATATCTTGTGTCACACTATCCAAGCATTTTTGCATGCTAACCACACTAGAGGGTATGGGACCTCTCTTGACCTAGTACTTTGGCGGATGTTAGCTCCAGTCGCAGGAGGTTGTAGGAGGCAGATGTTTGGGAGAATTGTAGTTGTCCGAAAGCTTTACCCCGGGTAGGTAGTTGTCTTTCGGCTTTACAATGTAGCCTATGGGTTTCTATTTATACGAGCGGCTCGTAGTTGATACACAATATTGGAAACGTCTCGCAGGACTTAGCCGTGCCGACATACCTTTGGAAGCATGCTAATCTTGTGGCTAAAAGGCGGTCTGAAGTGTGGGTACATTGGTACACCCCTGCAGGATTTTGATCAATTCGAATAGCCTCGTCCTAGGTTATGGACACGCTTGGTTAGGTTTTGCAAGAGTTAGACTATAACCTTTTCACTAAACCTTGAACTTGGGTGGTACGAATGGGTAATTCGTGCTTTGTTGTGGTGTCTATTAGGTTAGTCACCTCTAGGTTGTTACTTATGTTATTTATGGTTACTTCGCTATTATTTCAATGATTAAAAACATATTTGACAAATTGCCTTCAATCTATTACATTATTGCAAATGAAAATTGTTTTGTGCGTCCAATTAACTATTTCCTTTGATTCAGCTCACATGTAGCTATGTATAGGCTTGTTACTCGTAAGTCTTGCGAGTACATTATTGTACTCAATTGCATTGCTTTGTTTGTGCAGAGGAAGAAGTGGATCCCCAAGGGATCAACTTCTATGAGTTTTGCTACGGCGGGTGCGACTAGCTTGGCGGTCCGATCGGTTGCCTTGTGGGTTATGGCTAACTGGTCGACTTTTGTTTATAGCCATCTTATGGTGCTTTTGCTTCCGCTGTCACTTGTTACTTTGATGTCATTTGGCCATCGGCTCTTTTGTAATAACTCTATATATTATATGTCTTTTGCTAGACTTGGTATTATGCGTTGTATGGAAATGATGCATGATTTTGTAAAGATGTATATGTGCTGCAATTCTGGGAAGCACATGTCCATCGAGGCTTAGGATATTTGATTGGTAATACTAGAACCATTTGGAGGTTAAGTATTACGAGTTAAATACCCCGGATCCTCACAGTTACTCTCGTCGTCACGAAGCTACCGGCGAAAACATTTCGTTAATCGGAGCTTTCAATCAAAAGTTATGACTAAAATAAGAAAATAAATATTCCCGTACTAACAAGAAACGATTTTTGCTAGTTTGCTTGGTCCCAGGGGGTCAATTTTACTGCCGGTATGTGTGCTCATGGGCCATTTTTACTGCCAATTATAGTGTGGCGTTCCGAGAGGGTGTTTGGTTGGCCCCATGAGGGGCGGTCGTGGGCTGGCGTGTCACATGGCCCATGGTATGGGCAACGCGTAGAATAATCTATTCTACGCTCAGACGCTGAATAGCACTACCGTACTAGAGGGAGATATATTTTCGAGCTATAATTTAGTGAATAGAAGTTTGGCTTGTAAGCTTTCTTTAAAAAAACCCGAATGGCTTGTATAAGCTTTCTAAAAAAAACCCGAATGGCTTGTATAAGCTTCAATAAATCATAAACTTATTAATTTGATAAGCCCTAGCTAGCTAGCCAGAAAAAAAGCCTTAAATGACAGAGGTAAGGCAGAGTAAGAGAGCTAAATATCATATTAGTGATGTACCTTGTCTCCTTTAGCTTCACATTTGTTATGTATAGGTTGGATGTACGTACTGTGAGCTTGATCAAGTATAATAATTCTGGGTTGGTTTGTCTTTAATTAACGTCTACTTTAAGCCAATCATGAATTATAAGGACAGACGGTCAAATAATTTGTATTAGCTAGCTATATGTTAGGGGTGTGTTGAATGATTATAGTAGATGAAGTTTCTTCTCGGGCAAGCGTGTAGCACATGCGAGAGAGTAAAGACTACGAGGGAATGGTAAATTAATGCTTTTGTTAACCTAATACTTTGCGACAAAACAAACATATACAACCAAGAGGCTTCCTAATTAACTAAAGGCAAAATGGCAGCACAGACGCTACTTGTAGTTTTCAAGTTTTCGTTGGCTATTCTTGATCATATATAATTTTGTAAACTCAAATATGCTGATTACCCTACTCCTCCTCTGTGGCTATATTGAATACACTTATTACAATTAAGAAGAAGGCTAATGCCTAATGTCTTCTGCTCCAGATTGCTTCCCCCCCCCCCCGTCTATTGACTTCAGTCTTTATATAGTGCATAAAGGGTGACAGTTTCTTCAATCCAAGAGGTGTCTCACAGTTTCCAATGATGAACCGGTTGATGGAAGTTGTTGTCAGAGAGACAACACCCCACGTCGCCAGGCAGTTGTCGTCAGAGATAGAGAAATGGACATGCGGTTATTCTAGAGAACAATTGTGTATATTAACTGTCATGTGTATTGAACACGACACATAAGACTCGCTAATCGACTAGGCCCACAAGTTAGCAAGCCTTATCAATTACAGGGTTGTCGAAGCCAAGCTAGTTGTAGAAGATTTGGTTGCGAAAGGCTTACGACTATGTCATGGGCGTAGAAAGACTTACGACCATGGGTGGTCGAGAAAGGTTTACGACCACATGGTTAGGTTTCTCTCTTATGAATATTAAAGGGTATACTTAAGATCAGTATAATAATATATTTATATATAATAAGAATTATATAGACAAATAGTAAATTGAAGATTATTATATCGTCGTCAATAATAATTTGTAAACTCAATCTCTATGCTTCTTAAATTGTTTTATTTGAAAAATCACTCATTATTAATAACAAACTAACATCTTATAAAAAATATGTACACACCATTTTAATTTTAGGAGGTGGAGCCTGTCTAGAAGCCTTGTATGTGCGTATAAGCTGAGGAAGATAGATTCGGCTTCTCAGCACAAATAAGACCGATTCTGTACAAACGAGGCCATGAGTGTTAAGTCTAGCAGTTACATCAAAAAAGGAAATGTGTAGAAACTAAAAGTATTCGGAACTCTAATGAAAAATCTCAAAATGGATAAGGATATGTATGTTTCAATGTTGTTTCCTTAATTAACTTCCTAAAATAGGTGAGAATATATATAGAGAGAGAGAGAGAGCAAAATAAAGGGCTTCAATGAAAACTATTCAATTAAGTCGCATCGGAGTATTTTATAATTGGTACTTAAATATACTAGAAATGATAAAAAAAGTATAATATATTCGTTTAAATCGTATATTTAAAGTGGAAGCATGTATTCGGAGAGAAAGAAATAGGTGTCGTCCTATATGTACACACCGATCGAAAGGATACAATCATATATGGCATGTGATCAATTGTCACAGTGATTGGGTCAGTATCATGGGTTAAAACACCAAACAGCTAGCAGGCCTATGAACTTGTACTCTATTGGTAACAAGAATCTGGATTGGTCTATGGGGAACACTAGCTTAACAACGATGGAATTGTACATGCGCGCGACAAGTGTGTTTCTTAGGGCTCTATATGTAAGCCAACATCTCAAAAGCAGAGAGGAGCAAAAGCAGGGACGAGCTTTCAGCTAAAGCGGCTTTCACCAAAAGTACAATCTATCGATACACTCTACACGAAAAAGACGCCAAATGCTCGTTCATTCATGTACCTGCACTTGCCTTCACATCCATGTCTCCTCTGACTTCATCAGAAAGTAAAATCATTGCAGATATGCTCACCTGAACCTCAGCCTCAGCTCCACCAATATTCACTTACCTTCATACTTAATCTGAAAAGAACGGATAAAATTAAATACACCTTCTTTACTTTGAGGATAGAAATTCTGACATAAATCCTTAAGTTAGAAAATTCTCTCGGTGTCATTTAGAATGCATGAATTTTACAAAAAAAAAAAAAAAAAAATCTGGAAAATTTTGGGTGGAAGACCTCATTCATTGATACCTGTGAAAGAAAATTGCCTACACCATTCATTTGGCGGGACCTTTTTATCACAATTAATGCAAACTAGTCAAATACATGATACTAGGGTTATGACAATTTTTACACATTAGATAGGTATGAATATATAGCCGTAGTGTACGGAATTTAACGCTAGCTATACCTCAGACCTGTTCACGGGCGACCTAGCCCGCCGAGCCCGACACTATTTAGGCCGGGCTTGGGACTAGAATTCTGGCCCAAAATAAGCCCAGTCCGGTCGGGCCCGAAATCTCGAATAAACACAATAAAAAAATAGAAAACTATTTTTTAATCCTAGAAATGAATTAAATAATATTTTTATCCAAAAAAATTAAAATAATATATTCAAATAAAAAAGATTTTCTAGCTAATCGGGCTTGGGCCTACTCGTTTGCGACCGGGCTTTTTAAGCCCGGCCCAGCTTGACTTTTGAACCGATCTACCGTTGACAATGTATGCTCTAAAATACTGGAAGAAAGAGAAGTACTATTTCCTCTTCTCTTTCTGAAAATAGAGTATTTCAATTAGGGTTTTGAAAACCGGTATGAAATTTTTACCAAGGGTGGCCAGTAGGGCCGGTTTGGCCGAAAATCGGAAAAATTCAGCGAATTTCGGCCAAAATTTTCAAATAAAATTTGAATTAAAAAAAAGGTCAGAAAATCAGTGAAAATATTGGCCAAAATTTTTAAAATAAATTTTGGTACAAATTTCTTCTATATTTGATAAAATTCATGCAAATCAGAACCGGATTCAAATTTTACCGAGGCGATAGAAACGATTTTCGCCGATTATCGGCTATTTTTCGGCCGAAATTTTGAACTGAGATTTCAATGCGCCAGATTTAGTATTACAATACTACTTCATAAGCTAAAGTATTTTCCATATATATTACTTGGTATATACGGTATGTTGTTAGTGAAAAAAGTCACAACGCTCCAGCTAAATTAAGCACCGTGTCTTAATTTATCAGTAAATGAATTATGAAGAATACGCATTCTAGCTACAGTATTTAATTTGCTCTACACGTTCATGCTTGCTTGATATGACTAACTGAAGGAGATAGTGAGGATTATGGAGTGATTAGTGTTGTAATGTACATGGTGATGAGATACCGTCTCCAAATCAATTAACTAGCTAGTGTATGGGCGTCTTCAGAAGGTGCCATGTGCGTATACATCATGCATGCATGTTTTCCTTGTTCGCGTGCATCTTACGATATTCTCGGGGTTGGATATTTCTGGAGTCGCCACGTAGGATGGTCATGATGTAAAACCTAGCTCCGACCTTCGCCATCAAGTCACGTATACGCGGATTTTGCCGACGCCTCGATTGTGACTGTTTGGCTTTTTTTTTTTTACTGTTTGTCCTGGCATGCTTGCAGAGATTTTTATTCCAAAGTTGGTGGCGAAACAAACGTAGAATATATGCATGTAAGCATTTTTTTTCTTTTCATTTTTTTAAAGAAAAATCCTTGTTATTTCTAGCTCAAAGATTAAAGCAAACTGATATTTGCTCGGTTGCACCCCTAGCCAGCTACGCCGAAAAGGGACAAAAACTGGCAGATTCCATGCCCTTTTAAAATGAAGTTCACTCAATACAATCGTGAAGGTAGCCATTTCCAAGAGTACCACTCTAAAACCACTGAAAACTGGGGATGATCCAGCGAAATGATCCACCGGATCACCACACATTAACTATAATCTTACTCGGTTTTACCATGGATGTTGGCCACAGCTCACTGGCGTCACCAAAAACCAGTGATTGTACTATAGATCCGTCTGACTGGAAAAAAAAAAAGCATATTATGAAATGCCACCGGTAAAAATTTGAACAGTTTTACCCAGGCAGTAATCAATATCCTTTGTGTTTTAACCAGTTTGAGACTACCTTCTCGTGGAGATGGAGGTGCAAGCGCACCACCTATTTTGTACCTTCTGGCTATTCATCAAGTGAATGAAATTTTGTACTTCCATTAGTCACAAAAACATATCATTTTGGATATCGATATGGTTCCCAAAACATAATTTTGACGACTAATTTTTATTACAATATATTTATAAAATCCAATAAAATTATAATATTATAAAATTACATTTCAAGACTAATCTACATATATGATTTTCATGTACCCAATACAAATATATAAAAAGATATCGATAACCAAAGTTTCGAAAGTCTGACTGCACCTATCCCAGGATGACACTTTTCTTATCCCTTTGATGAAGATCTAACCACTCTAACCACTCCCCTAGCTTGCCTTATAAACCCATCCTGTAACCACAAGACAGACTAAAACAAAGAATTATTCTAACCTAGACAAAAAAAAAAGTTTGGTGAACCCCTACAAAATACAAAGACAAAAAAAATCTAACCTAGACAAAAAAAAAAAGTAAACTGAGGTTTTATGTTTAATAGAACTAAAAATTGATGCTAAGCTTTCTAAAATTGCACATTATTTAGCACTACAGTTTTAGGTTCAATATTGTGCAATTTTAGGTGAATAAGACATAATAAAATTTTAGGTCACCGAAAATTAGTGAAATCATTTTGAAAAGAAATAAGACCATTGGACCCTCCGAACTATTGCAAAAGTCTATAAATTAGTTTTCAACTACAAAATTGGGTCTTTGATCCCCCCTCCCCATGTATCAATACCTGGTATTCTACATCCCCGAGCCATTCGAAAGGCAGTTTGAGCTGATGTGGCATCTACACGGATAGATGTAGCCGATTAGGTGTCCAAATGCAGGTCTTCTTCCTCCTATCATCTCTCTCTCTCCAAACCCCATGCATGGGCAACTACAAGCCATCTACGTCCGCCGCCAACAAGCTTTCATACCACGACTGCCACAATGATTTCCTGGAGAAGGCCCCCAACCCCGTCCCTATTGGTGATATGCCTTAGATGCAATCATAGAGATGATTGTATCATGTCTATGTTTATGAATTATAGAATAAATGTTATTTTGTTCCTTTGATGAATTATCATTTATAAAGATTAACAAATATGTGACTTGTCGGTGAAGTTCTTTAAGTTATATATGATGTCATTCTAAATGTATCCCTCGTCATATGTCACTGGTTGGGACACTACTGACTTATCGACCAGCATATGTATTGATTGATGACCATGTTTCACCGGTCATGGCTATGGGGATATTGAATAAAAAATGTGAACATGTTAGAGAACATGGTGTTAGATTGACACACCTTGTGATATTATTGAGATTGTTATGATTTTATATGTCATCAGTTGGTCTCAAGCAACGATGATGTATAATCTTTAGACCTGAGATCGGTATAATTTTCTACATGTGTAATAGTACACTTGGAGGTTGCCAAACGTTACTCCGTAACTGGGTAATTATAAAGGTAGCTTTTGGGTATGCTATGAAGATGCGGAGGGATGTGACTGGTCTGATATGGGATCTGCCCATCCTAACATAAGAGGAGAGATATCTTTAGGCCCATCAATGTGGTCGGATAAAGAAAGTTCATGGTCGTGCCACTAGTGGTCGAAGAGTCGACTACATGAAGTTATCCATCACTAGACTGAGAAAGTATTGAACACTCACTACTACAAAAAAAACCTCATCATAGACGGTTCAGAACCGTCATCACAGACGGTTTTTGAACTGTCTGAATTTGTATGTCTGTGACAACAGGCATATCACAGACGATTTTTTGAGCCGTCTGTGATAGCCAACATATCACAGACGGTTCTATTCACTAACCATCTGTGATATGTAGGCTATCACAGACGGCTCTACACGGTTCTATTCACTAACTGTCTGTGATATACATATCACAGACGGTCAGTGAATAGAACCGTCTCTGATAGCCGATATATCACAGACGGTTAGTAAACAGGAGTAAAGTAGTAAGCATATATATTTAAATTTATAATTAGGAAATAATTATTACGAGATTGACAAACCTCGGGATCCTTCAACTTAGCACTTATGATTTGGTGCATATGATGGCAAACGTAGAATGCACATTGTTCTTCTTTTTACTGGCGGCACTGCAAAAATAGAATTATATATATAGATATAGTCAGTTCGAGACGCATTGTTATGAAGTATGATATAGGATTATTGTGTTGTAGCGCGTACCAGAAATCGCGTCCTGTGTTCCAGTGTGGCGCTCGATCCCTTGTATGACCCTCCCTCGATAACATAGGCGATGAACGACCTACATGATTCCAAAAAGTTATTCTCGGCCATTTCAAACGAAGGAATACTACAATAGAGTAATGTATGAGGAAATGAGCATACTTGTCAAGTATTCCTTGCACAAGGGTGAAGTCGTGGGTTTTGCTGAGTAGAGAATCAAGGTATATTACCTTGTTCCTCTTTGGTATAATGACTATAAGGATCCAGTGGTACCTACTCATGTATGTCGCTATAGTCATTAAACCTAAGTTCGTGCTGCGTATAAAGTACAAATAAAATTTGTATAGCAAGTAGTGAAGCACTTACTTCTGGTTGTAGGGCACCAGTATGTAGTCCTTGTCGTTCTGAGCAAGCAATCCCGTCGTTATGTATTTCTCGACGTAGGATGTGTCTTGCTGGATGGTTTGCTCAGAGACCACATGTGGGTCGAGGAAACCCACCAGTTCTCGCCTTTCCCAGGCATTTTTATACATAAGCAATGAGTTGTGATATTAATCGGTATTACGTGAATATAGAATTTGATTGTACACACTTACAGTGTCCAACATCGTAGAAGTGAGGCATCGAAAGCCTTGAGGTTGAATAGGTCGAATAAGTCATCAAAGCCCACGTAGAAGTGGCCTGGCTCGTGGAGGAAATGCTCATTCGTGTATCTGATGGTGATTCCAGTGTCACACACTTTCTCTTTGGTCTTCCGCATGTGCTAGACATGCAAAGACTGGCAACCAAATCCAACACGAGCTAATACTGTGTCGGGGGCCAACGGACTTCCGAAGGAGTATTTCGAGGGCTTGGGATGCGCCTTAATGTTCTTTGATTTTGATTTGGTCTTAACGACTTGCTTGCTACACGTCTTCTTGTGAGATGACTCAAGAATCGATACGATGATACGCTTTTCTTGTTTCTTCGGTGTCTTCTCCACGGGAACCGGTGAGGCGGCCTTCTGAAGCGCAGGTTGAGGTGGAGTCATCGAGGGTCCTATTGGAGAGGCATGGTCGTGTCGAGATCGCGACACTGCAGGGTCCAAGGTGATATCCTTCTTGGGCCACTGGATAAAACTGTACACGGCATCCCCTAGTGTTCTAATGTCTTCGTTCGGGTGAATCTCCAGCGGGACAACCCTGAAATTGTCATGTACCATGTCCACCTGAACCCTAGCGTAACCCTGCGCCACCTAGGCACCGTGCTGCACTGTCCCTTCCTGGCATGGATACACCATCCCCTACCCAGCCTCAGTAGAAATAGACCCAACCATTCTCACTTGGACCTTGCAGGGCGTCGGCTCCTACGAAACGATACACAATTAGCTAGGGCGTCATATAGGTCTATCTTTGGAGCATTCCAGAGATGTACATTATCTTGATGTCGTCGATAGGTAATTGGACATCGTGATGTTCAGAATTTTGTGTGGACGCGACGCTACTCCGATGTTGAGGATGACTGACTCCCAAAATAATGGGGGTGGCTTGCGACTGGTTAAGGAGTACTTGATTCAGTTGATCCTGCAATCTTGCTATATGTCCTTGAAATTTTGCAGTAAGCACCTGCTCCAACCGGTTGTCGTACTCGGCCTTGGATCTCTTCCTACTCCTATATGTGTAGTAGTCGTTTGCGAATTCATCCCTCCAAGATAAATAAACCCCAATGCCTCGCGTGCGACCCGGGTGCTCCTTGTTTCCCAAGGCCTCCGATAGTATATCCTTCTCCATGTTTGCTTCGAAGGAGCCTTGGGAAGATGTGGAAGTCAATACATGCTGCAAACGGTCATCATGTCATTATAGACAGTATGAAGTTATGGACTTATTAACAACTAGGTAGTTCGACATATTTACCAGACATTGGGACACTTCCTCGTTTGCCTTGTTTGTGAAAGAGATGCCGCCTGAAGACATGGCTGATGCCCTCGCTCTTAACCAGGTTCGAGTGCGCTCGTTTGTGATCTCAGCAAATGGTGGGGTTGTGTTCTCGTCCTCCGCCGCCCATTGTGCGGTTTTACCTGCGTACCCAGCGGTGCTAAGTTTGTGGAGGTGAGTGTTTTATGCCTGGATAGTCTTGTGCACCGCACTTTGCTCCTGAAATTTGGTCGTTGCCTTCATCTGCACAAAAGCGTCCCATATATCCCGTGACAAGAAGTTATACTTCGTGAAGGGCGTCTGACCTGTGTTCACGTACTTCGTGACAAGCGTGCTCTTGAAGGTCCTCCATGTGTGTCCCATCGCGAGCAACGTCTGCCGTTCCACGCGTGCCTGGTCTACTTCTGGGACAGTGAACGAGCTTGAAAGTTCTGTCCACAGCTCACCTCTCCATTCCTTTGTCAGAGACTTCTAGTTTGTTGTGGTGATGGGGACCCGTTCCCTTGCAAATATCTCGCAAATGGCCCGGAATCTCGCCGCTGCTTTCGTGGGACTCAAAGGGACCCCAACGTCAGTGAACCTCGTGAGTCATTCGGCCCACAGGCAATTTCGATATTCTTCTCCCGTCTCGCTTACGTACCACTTTGCTCGGGGATCCAAACGCATTCGGCGACGTTAATAACGGCGGCGAAGACGGTGCCTCTGCCATCTCGCTTACTTGCTATCTATATAAGTTACATACGCAATGAACTAAAATTTTAGAATTCAAAACACCGAGAGTTTAAATAAAATGGATTGCAAAACGAATGAAGTAGTGGTGCAAAACGGATCAAATAATGAGAGAATATCAATCTATATAACAATACATCGATGCTGAACTGTTGATCCATGTCATTTAAAGGAATAATATGGTCAAGTTAAACATCATGAGAACAACCGAAATCAACATAAAGCTAAGATTTAGAATATTGATTATTGCTCTCAGAAGGCTAGATGCACAAGATATAATCTAGGCCATCACAGCACCCATGCCAATATTATTCATCAATTGAATATGATAACACTAAATAAGACTTTGAGCTAGATTTAAAGCTTTACCAATATGCCAAGTTCTATTTCAACAGACAGCAAGTTAAACTTTCAGCCAATAAAAAATCAAGTGATTATCAGTCCATATACAATAGCAACCTCAAAGATGCTTAGCTAAAATCAAGCCATTTCTTGTCTCCTTTATAGTAAAACTTAAAGAGGCATGTATAATCAAAGTATCAAACCGGAGATGTACCTTCGGAGGTGTCCATGAAATTCATTCAAGTCATTTAAAGACAATATTATGCTCAACATTAGTAGCAGGAAATCATTAATAAGCAGCATAAAGCACAAAAGATTGATGATAGTGTGTGCTCACAGAAAGTGAGATGCAAAAGAACAAGCCTTTGCCATCTCAACTGTATTGTCTATACTCTTCATTAACTGAACAAGACAATATAAATTCAAACTTTAAGCTCTAACCAATACTTTACTAAACTGTCAAAAGATCTCAACCGGTAAAGAATACAGATCAGATTTTCACCAAACAAGAGATAACTAGGATCACAATCAAATCTAGATTACCAATGATATTGAACACTCTCAGAATAAACTGAACCTCAAAACACAAGTTCAATAATTAAAGCCAATTTGCTTGACAGTGGAGTGATCAACTAAATTGCTAGATATCAATGGAATCAAAAGATTCAATATAACTAGTTAAATTCGAAAGTAACAGATTGACAGCAGATCAAAGATACAATAGCAAGTAATTGAATACAGCTCAAAGTATGAACTAATTATCACATTCAATTTCAGAGTTTGACATAGTTCATCACAGAGCAAGCCAACAAAGCCCACTGAACAATTTGTAATATCTTCAGAGCTAGATTCAGATATCAGAACTAACACAGATCGAGAATATCAACTAGCACTGCAACTATATATGCAAGAATAAGCAATGAAATAACACAGAGGTACATTACTCACTGAGGAGGCGTTGGAGCCGGCTGCGTGAGGATCAGAGGAGGCACTGGAGGTAGCAGCGCGAGGGAGGATTGGAGGAGGCGCTAGAGTCAGCGGCGTGAGGGAGGACCGGAGGAGGCGCTGGAGCTAGCGGCGCGAGGACCGGAGGAGGCGCTGGAGTCGACGACGCGAGGGAGGACCGGAGGAGGCATTGGAGCTGGCGGCGCGAGGATCGGAGAGGCGCTAGAGTCGGCAACGCGAGGGAGGACCGGAGGAGGCGTACCTTGGGCGGCGGCGTCGAGTGCGAGGGCGCTCGGGTGGGGAGGTGAATGGGTGAGAGTAAGGGCGAGTGACGAGTATGGGCGCAAAACCTAGCTGTTCCCGCCTAATAAAGGCATATCATAGATGGTTCTATTATGAAATCGTCTGTGATATGGACAATATCACAGATGGTTCAATTATGGAACCGTCTGTGATAATTATGGACCATATCATAGACGGTTGCATAATAGAACCGTCTGTGATATGGTCCATATCACAGACGGTTCTATTATGCAACTGTCTATGATTACTTATCACAGGCGCTTCCATAATAGAACCGTCTGTGATATGCCACTATATGATAGTTCATTCAGATATATGTGCAACATGTATTAGGCATACAAGAGCAGGGAGACATTAAGTCACACATTGACAGCAAAATCAGAGATGACAAGTACATATAAAACACATTAACACAGGATAATTCCACATTGATATGTCTCATGTTATGGAATAAATCACAATAGAATTTGGTGACAAGTCCATAACACAACATGTCTCATGTTATGAAATAAATAAGTGATATGCCATGCTTTATTCTATTTATCCACATGAACCTGGTGACAAGTCCATAACACAACTCCAAATCATTTGACTGAAAATTCATTTGACTTCAAAAATTCATATCTAATTAATTCAACTCAACTCCAAATCAAGTGAAACCAATTTTGATACTCCACATTACAATGAAGTCCACATTGACATCAATATCAGAGATGACAAGTCTATAACACATTAACACATGACAATTCCACGTTGACATCAAAAATAAGAGATTACAAGTCCATAACACATGGCAAGTACACATTGACATGTCTCATGTTATGGAATAAATTCTTAATTAAAATATAGCTCTTCGTGATGATCGACGCGCATATAGCTAGCTTCATCACTGGGTTCTTCCTCGAGCTTGATGCCGTCTCCGAAAGGAGCCAACTCATCAAATTGATTGTACTCTTCCTCATCCACGACATTCTCAACTCCGACAATCCTTCTTTTTCCATGAAAAACTACGTGACGGTTCTTATTTGTCGGGTCTGTTACATAAAAAACTTGAACAACTTTCTTAGCGAGTACGAATGGTTCGTCCTTGTATCCGACACGTTTGAGATCCACAGTAGTGATGTCGTACTTGTCGACCTTCACGCCCTGTAGAAGTTTAACCCAATGGCATCGAAATAGGGGGATCTTGAAAAGTACGTAGTCGAGCTCCCAAATCTCTTCTACGAACCCATATTAGGAGTTCAACCCATGTGCCCCGGCGGTATTAAATTGCTCGTGAAATGCATCTATGCGAACACTGCTGTTTTGG
Organism: Ampelocalamus luodianensis; assembly: GCA_036346255.1. Taxonomy (NCBI): domain Eukaryota; kingdom Viridiplantae; phylum Streptophyta; class Magnoliopsida; order Poales; family Poaceae; genus Ampelocalamus; species Ampelocalamus luodianensis. The sequence goes on from CM070626.1 coordinate 47,616,307, forward strand.
ACTGTGCTCTTCCTATCCTGAGCTACTCTATAAAATGTGTGCCCATTTATGTCGTATCCTTGCCATATCACAATTGTAAATTTTGCCCCTTTTGCCAACCATAGAAGCGTATCATCACTTGATGACCTCCTAGTGAATCGCACCTTTAACCATTCGTTGAACTGACGGTTGTGCTCTCTCGTGATCCAAACCTCTGATCGGTCTGGATTCTGTTGGTGTACCATGTCTTTGTGCTCGTCGATGTACGGGGACACTTGGGTCATGTGTTGTAAGACCGTGAAATGGGCTTCAGCGTACGTATCTAGATCGGAGTGATTGATTTCCTTCTGATGGTCCCGATACCCTCTAGTCTCCCCTCATGAGGAGATAGAGGCACACCTATTGGTTCCACCTGAGCCATGTAGTCGACGCAGAACTCAATGACCTCTTCGGTTGCATAACCTTTGATGATGTTGCCCTCCGGTCGAGATCAATTCCATACGTAGGACTTGAGAATTCCCATGTACCCCTCGAACGGGTACATATGACGTAGGAATACAAGACCGCATATCTTTATCTCTTTCACAAGGTAAACAATGAGATGGACCATGATATCAAAAAATAACATAGGGAAATACATCTCAAGATGACATAGAGTCATCACCACCTCGACTTGCAGAGCATCTAGTCCTTCGGGATCGATGACCTTCTAAGCAATTGAGTTAAAGAAATAACACAACTTGAAGATTGCCACTCGGACCTTGTTCGGTAAGATACTCCTAATTGCAATAGAAAGCATTTATGTCATCAGCACATGACAATCATGAGACTTCATACCAATTAATTTCAAATCTTTCATGGAAACAAGCTTCTTAATACTGGCGGAGTAACCGGACGGAACTTTCACACCATGCAAGCTTTGGCATGGTTCATTTCTCTCGGCCTTGGACAGAGTATAGTAAACTGGGGGAAGGTATCTTCATCCTTTATTGGTCTCTTTCGGTGCTAAGTCGGTCCTTATGTTCATATCAACCAAGTCACGCCGTGCATTAGTACCATCCTTTGTTTTGCCACTAATGTTTAGTAAGAGACCAATCAAGCTATCACATACATTCTTCTCCACGTGCATGATGTCGATGATGTGGTGAACTTCTAAGTGCTCCCAATAAGGCAAGTCCCAAAAAATTGACCGCTTCTTCCATATGTTTTTCTGACGGGTCCCTAATTTACGTCCCTTCCCGAGCACAACTTCGATATACTTAACCATATCATAGACCTCCTTCCCTCTAAAAGCCCATGGAGCTGAACCGTTCTTCTTATTTCCTTCGAATTGTTTCTTTATCTTGCGGTATGGGTGAATCCTGGGAAGAAACCTACGGTGATGCATATACACAGTTTTGTGCGAGTTGTTCAACCATACACTCTTCGTATCATCAAAGAAGTGCGGACAGGCTTTGGCTCCTTTTGTACTGAACCCTGACAGGTTACCAAGGACAAAAAAATCATTGATGGTGCAAAACAATATGGCGCGTAAAGTAAAGTTCTCTCGTTTGTACGCATCCCATACTTGTACCACTCGTTCCATAGTGTCACAAGATCTTCCAACAATGGTGCTAGGTACACATCAATATTGTTCCCAGGTTGCTTCTGCCCTTTGATAAATAGTGACATCAAAATATACTTTCGCTTCATACACAACCAAGGAGGAAAGTTATACATACATAGATTCACCAGCCAGGTGCTATATCGGCTGCTCATGTTACCGAAAGGATTCATTCCATCTGTACTCAACCCTAACCTTATGTTCCACACCGAACTCTTTGAAGCTCCGATCGAAGTTTCTCCACTGGGCAGAATCAGTAGGGTGTCTTAGCTTTCTATCTTTCTTACGCTCCTCCGAGTGCTAACACAACAATTTTGCCTCCTTTCGGTTCGCAAATAAACAATTTAAACATGGGATCACAAGCAGATACCACAACATCTTAGTAGGAGGTCCTCGCTTCACCTTAGCAGTATTCTTACGCTTGTATCAGGATGCTTTGTACATGGGACATACATGCATGTCTACATACTCTTTACGGTAGAGGATACAATCGTTCGGACATGTATGTATTCTTTCTACTTCTATTCCCAATGGACAAAGAACCTTCTTTGCTTGGTAGGTGGTGCTGGGCAACTCATTTCCCACCAGAAGGATGTCCGCTAGGAGACCTAACAACACCGTGAAACTCTTGTCGGAACAATCATTGCTTGCCTTCAATTTCAACAGTTCAAGCACGATTGACAACCTTGTGTATTCCAACTTGCAGTCAGGGAACAAAGGTTTCCACGAGTCCTCCATTAAACCCTTGAATTTATAAAACTCTCTCTCTCACTGTAGTTCTCTTCTGCATTGCATAGTATCTGATCTAGATTGTCATCGTGCGACCTATCCTCATCAAAAGCACAGTCCACATCAGGCATATCGTTGACTTCCTCAGCAATGTCGTCATTATTAACTTCCTGTATAATCTGCTCTTCACCGTCACTGGTCCAACATGTATACCCTTTTTTTGAAACCCCTTCGAATCAAGTGTGTTTCAATCTACGCCGGGTTGTTAAACATCTTCAGATTACCAAGGCGTTAAGGTGGGGTCCATATTGCTTGTTACAAATGCCACAATGCTTAGTGCTAGAGGAGGTATTAAGTTCGGCCCCACGTTTCACTAAAAAATAGCAAAAATCTACTTCTCCACCAACCGCCTCTCTCTCCACTTCAGACGCTCGCTCGATCCCCTCCTCTCGTCACCCCTCTTCCCAACCACAGTGTCTCCTCGCTCCCGCCGCTCCTTCTCCACCACCGCATCTCCTCGCTCCTGCTTCTCCCTCTCTAATCACAACGTTGCCCATCTCTCCAACCATCGTGCTGCCTCGCTCTTGCCCCTCCCTCTCCACCACCACGCTGTCTTGCTCCCACTGCTCCATCTCCAAGCACGTCGTTGGCCCTCTCTCAACACCACAGCGCCGCCCCTCTCCAACCACGGTGGCTAGATCCGGTGGAGGAAGCCATCAAGGACACCATCCCTATCCTCACTCATCGATTACGGTGCCCTTCTCCAACACCGGCAACCTCTAGGCATCGTCTTCGAGCTCCAGGAGGCCAGATCCGGTGGTGTCTAGTGGGCGCACTTCCCCACTAAGCTCCAAGTGGCTAGATTCGGCGGTATCCTCGATCTACGATGTGTTCCCTAGCCCCCTTGGTCGGATATGGTGGCAACCGCTGTTGATGACACCCTCTCCCCTTCTACATCTGCCTTCGTCGCCCCCTCCCTTCCGCACTCACCCTTCCCCAGTTTCCCCATTCCCTTCCCCTTGGTGGTAACAACAACCACCGGCGAGATAGGAGAGAAAGCACCATTTTTTATTGCTTGTGACCAGGCCTTAAGGCTAAGACCAGTTTCAAGCTATGACCGACTCACGGTTTTGGCCACAATGCTTAAAGTTGGCCATAAGGTTGCCACATGACCCTTATGACCTACTTTTTGGCAACACTGTGGAAGCTGTAAATATGATATTATGTGAAAAATCTATACTGTGGTGTTCATTCAAACTTTTTTCCACCCTACCCTTTTAATATTTATATTTTTTCTAATAATAATGTGTTGTCAACCATCTTCAAGGTACATATGCATTGCATGCGTAGGATGTTGGCTAATCCATTGTGATATTTCTGAAGTAATTAGATAATAATTTTTTTCAAGTAATTTGATGAAAAGATGCATTATCGTTGTTATAAGGAATAAGTCCATTTGACCCCCTCAACTATCGTGTTTATCAAAAATTCAACCATCGACTACAAAACCAGGTAACTGACACTCAACTATCAAAATTGGGTATATTACCCCGCTGTGACCGAAACCACCATGGTTTTGCTGATGTGGTACCTAGGTGGACAAATTTCACTAACATAGTGACCACGCTGACATACACATCAAGGTCCACGTCACATTCTTCTTCGTCCTATTTCTTCCTCCCCTTTCTATCTCTCAGTTCACACCACACCTTCCCCATCTGGCTCCAATCCACTACCGCTTTCCACTCCCTCCTCTTCTTCCTCTCCCTCTCTCTTTGTTTTTCCCTTCCTCCTCTCTCCACAACAGGCCAGTGGTAGATCCAATGGAGCTCAAAGTGTGCTTCCATGGTGGCCCCACATCTTAGCGGTATGGCATCACCCTACGTGAATGCGACCACCTCCTTCCTCATCAAATCGCAAGACAAAGGAAACAAAGAATACAAAAGAAGAATGGAAGAAGATGCACTAAACCTCAAAATTGGAAGAATACAAAAGAAGAACTGGAAGCAATTGAGTTGAATCCCATACAATCAATCAGAGGTCTACCGATTTGGGCTATCCTATATCCATTTCGGCCTCAAAATGGCATCTTCGTATGTTCCTTTGCTTCAATTTGTGGATTTCTCAGTAGATTTTGTGGCACTCGCATGCTTGGTAGTGCACGACCATGGTGCTGATCGGCCTCGGTGAGGCACACGGTCCACACGCCTAGCAGCCATGAGCCACAATGCCTCCTGAGCCTGACTGTTAGCTGCACACGCATGTTGCCATCGTGCTGGTCGGGGGGAGAGAGAGAGAGAGAGAGCACGAGAAATCAATCCAATTTGAGGTGGCATCAACAGTACTCATGGAGAGATGAATGATTTTGGGGATTTTTTTATTTGTTGATTTGCTCAATAGTTGCCATGTCATCTCACAACCATATCATGTGTCAAAACCACTGCCATGTATACGTCATGTAAAATGAAAACCAGGGTGAAATGTCCTCAAGGGGGTAATGTATCCAGTTTTGACAGTTGAGGGTTATCGAATGTCTGATTTCGTAGTTGGAGGTTGAATTTTAGACAAATGTGATAGTTTTGGGGGTCAAATAGACTTATTCCTTGTTATAAAACCAACATATATTTTTGTCAACCCCGCAAAAAAATAATTTTTATGAACAAAAACTTGTCATGTCATTTATAAGGTTTTACATAGCAATGCAAAGGAAGTTTAATTACTCGAATATATACACAGTAGGGAAAATATTAAAATAAAATAAGCTACTTTGATGAAACAAAAATGGAGTACTGGGTTCGATTTTCAGCTTGTCTTACAATTGTGTGATTTTCAGCTTTTTAGGGAGCATCAAAATAATTACCATAAAAATACGAAAAAAAGTCCATTTTCAACCCTCAACTTCGGCCTCGATTCGATTTTCAACCCTGAACTATGATACTGTCTGGAACACAACCTTGGATATTAAGACTGTTCACTTCCCCCCTTCTCCCAATTTGGTACGGTTTTGATGCCACGTGTTAGTGGTTTTCATGTGTGGACGTTGACGTGGTCATGATGTGGCAATCAATTGGCAAATCAAATATATGAAAAATTCTTATGCACTAGGGTCCACATGTCATTGTCTCTTGTCTTAACTAGTGTTGTCTTCCTCTCTATTCTCTTTCACTAAAGCACAGGAGGCGCCATGGGAGGCCATGGACGAGCTCAGCGGCGGCGACGACAAGTGCAAGCGGCTGCGGGCGAGTGCCAAAATGGGTTGCAGAGGCCAGCGTGAGCCCAAGGGTGGCGGCGGCATGGCATGCAGTGGCCTTTGGAGGCACACTGGCACAACTACAAATGAAGATGTCGGCAATGTAATCACTACTACAGAAAAGGTCACCATAGACGGTTCAAAATCGTCATCATAGACTGTTTCCTGAACTGTCTGACTTTATGGGTCTGTGACTATGATAATATGAGGTCATCACAGACGGTTTTTGAACTATCTGTGAAAAAAAACTATCACAGATGGTTCTTGTTCAGAACTGTCTGTGAAAATAGACTATCACAGATGACTGTTGCAAAAAAAAAAATTTGAGCCAAACCAATCAATTGCTGGATAGTAGTTTCCATAAGCTCTTTCGATAGTTTGCAAGCAGGTAAATAAAAGATACTCTCTCTTTCTCTCTCAATCAATGGCTTACTCTCTGATGAGGACGAGGTCAAATAGAGATGTCTATCTCGAACCAAATCGGTCTCCCTTGTCGGCCACAGATGGGGGTCCTCACTGAGAACAAAATCTAATAGGATGGAGGGGATGAAATCAGAGTGAGAAGGACCTAGATGGGATGTGGGGGAAGAACTTCATGCTCACCTGAGGCCAAGATGGGGGCGGCCAGATCTGGTGGTACTGGTCGAGCCGTAGCGCCCCGCTCACTGGAGGCACCGTGAAACAACAGGCTGCGGATGCATGTCGGTCTCCTACGACAGACATGGAGCTCCTACGCATCCCTCCTCCTCCTCCTCGTTGTCGGCTGCGTCTCCTCGCCGAACTGCGCTAGAGAATCAAGGGCGGTCATTGGAGCTCGGTGTGGGGAGGGGAGAGGGAGAGACTGATGGAAGACAAAGCAGAGGTGGCTATAATATATAAGGACAACGCCAAAATATTTCACCTCCCACGCACATGTCCAAAAATTTCTGCCCTCCTACACTGCGAATTACATACGGTTTCAAACAAAACCATCTGTGATTTCACCATAACTTGAAATGCCTAACTGCCTAATTTTACCATGACTTGAAATGCCCAAATCTATGATTTTACCATGACTTGAAATGCCCAACTCAGGGAGATACTTATTATAGATGATTTTTAATACAAACCGCCTGTGATGAGATACTTATCACAAACGGTTCTTATTAAAAACTATTTGTAAGAATTGCAATTATTACAGATGATTCTTGTTAAGAACCGTCTGTGAAGTATCACAAATAGTTTTTATTAAAAACCGTCTGTGATAATGATGTATCACAGATGGTTCTAGCCATCACTAGTAACATAGACGGTCATGCTTATAAAACCGTCTGTGATAATTACAACACTGACGGTTTCCAGAAACTATCTCTGATTAGGCATTCAGTATAGCATGTTTTGTAGTAGTGAATGGCATAGCGACGATGGCTACACCAAACAAAACCCATGCCTCCACTCACTCGTGGCCGCACTTCCCATGCCTCTGCTCGCCATGGCGCCCCCGCTCCATGCAACAAACCACACCACCCTGCCGCCTGTGCATGCCCACACCCGCCTATCACCACGTCGCTCACACATGTACCAACCGCACCCGCCGTTCCACCACCTATAAAAGGCCGTTCGCCCCTCGTATGTCTAGATTATTAATTTCCCTCTCTACCTCACCTCCATAGCCACCCTATTTCGAAGTCGTAGTAGCAGCCGTCACCTCCTACACTAGTAATCCTTATGAAGTCGCCACCGAGGCCTTGCCGCTACACCTCAAAATTCGTCGCCATGCCTCGACCTCCACAAAATTCCTCTCATATCTAGTTTTAACACCTCCCAAAGAAGCCCCTAGACATCCTCTTCCCTTCTTCGCAGCCGGCTATTGTTGAGCCTAGTGGTGCCACCGCCAAAGTGCGCCTGTGCGCCGCCGTAGGCAGTCTCCACCCCATCGCATACCTTGCCATGCCACCCATGTCACCACCTTTGCGCTGGGCCTCCTAAGGCCATTCCAAGCATCGCCTTGTCAATTGGTTGCTGGTAGCACACCATCACCATGCAGTCCTGCTGCGCCATCAACCTTGTCGTCACTAGCTCATCACCAGCCATCCTCGCCCTAGACGAGCCCACCTACGGTCTCCTCATGTCCAGGTGTTTCTCATGCACGCGTTGACCCACCTCCCTGTTTTTGAAGCTCTTTGTCACTCGTGTGAATCGGTTGTGCCATAAGTCAGCGTCCTTCTCGCCATTGTTGGCCTGATCAATTAACCCATGATTAGTTCGAGGTCCCAAACAACGTGACTACTTCAACCGCCAGGCACCTATAGATTGAGCTGCAGTAGGTGAAATGTAATACCCCGACTTGCTTGTAGTATGGCCCATATAGGCCATGTGGAGTTGTGTGGTGGGATTAGTCTTACATTGCTTGTCTAAAGTGAGTTATAGTAATATATAATTTCAATTGGGTCCAAACGTAGCACCTCCGGGTTAACTCTTTTACACGAAGCGAGGATGAAAGTGTAAGTGGGGTGCTATATGTGCATAGGTCCACCCCACGGGGGGCTTGGCATTGAGTGGATTTTGGGGGTAGGGTGTTACATATGGAATCAGAGCATCAACCTTCGCTACACAGGCACGTGCGAGATAGGGGCGCCGGCATATGACGCATGGTGCGTGTGGGCCTGGAGTGGACACATGGCATGGCATATGTGTCAGCATTAGATGCACGGACGTATACCGAGAGGTGGTTCTGAGCATTTGCCATGTATGTAGGATGCTATCGAGGGCGTCAGCCCTTAAGGGGGTGAATGTAATACCTCAACCTGCTCGTAGTACAGCCTATCACTACTACAAAAAACGTCATCACAGACGGTTCTAAACCGTCATCACAGATGGTTTTGTGAACCGTCTGTATTTATGCGTCTGTGATAACAGGCGTTCATCACAGACGGTTTTTAAACCGTCTGTGAAAATAGCTATCACAGACGGTTCTTAACTAGAACCGTCGTGATAATATAATCACGCACGGTTCTTGTTCGTAACCGCCTGCGTGATAGTCCATTTTCACGACGATTTTTAACAAGAACCGCTCGTGATAGTATTATCACTGACGGTTCTTGTTCGTAACCGTCGTGATAGTTTTTTGTATTGCAAAAAAATCAGCATACGTTGTTTCCATTCTACATAGAACGTTGTTTGCAGCGCACAATGTGGAGCACCAGTGCTATCTAGCACACCCAAACATGATCATCAAGAACCCACCAAAGACACATTGTGTAGCACACCATGCCATCTACAATTCCACCAAAGAAGAATAACCGGAATGCACCTTAGGACCTTGGTAGCTCGATCCTTCCTTCCTCCTCCCTTTTTCAAAGATCCACCTCTTAGCATACATCATCACCAAGAACCCCACACTAGCGGCTTCACCCCTTTTCATGCATAGAACAAACCACATCAAGCAAAACATCAAAAGATAAATAATACTCAATATGAAACCAAAAAGGGAAGGAGGGGAGCAGAGGGAGGACTGAGTCGGGTAGCCTGTGTGGTGGCGCTGTGTTAAGGGCCGGAGGCCTATGGGTCAGAGGAGGCAGCACCCAGTGGAGCAAAGGAGGAGGGAAGGAAGGATGAGAGCCAGCTTGAGGTGTAAGGGGGCCGAGGGAGAGGAAGACAATGTTGGGGTAGCTATAATATATAAGGACAGCGTCAAAATACTTTGCCTCCCGCGCACGCTGCTCAAAATTTTTCGAACTCCCGCCTCTCGCTCACGAATCACGCAGCGGTTCCATACAAAACCGTCTATGATGACATATCACAAGCGGTTCGTATGATGAACCGTCGTGATAGTATATCATCACAAACGGTTCTTAATACGAACTGCTGCGTGATAATGACCTCATTCTGAGCGGTTGGTATTAAGAACCGTCTGTGACTTGAATTTTACCATGGCTTGGAATTTTTCTTACTCTCTGATTTTACCATGGCTTCCAATTTTCCTTACTCTCTGATTTTACCATGGTTTGAAATTTTTCTTACTCTCTGATTTTACCATGGTTTGAAATTTTTCTTACTCTCTGATTTTACCATGGCTTCAAATTTTCCAATTTTTCTTACTATACCATGGCTTCAAGGAAAATTGGACGGTTCGTATTATCATTATCACAGACGGTTCTTAATACGAACCGCTCGTGATATGATATCACGACAGTTCCTTTGAAACCGCTCGTGATATCTTCTTCTACTGACGGTTCGAAAAGAACCGTCTGTGATGAACCGTCTATTATGACCTGTTTTGTAGTAGTGTATGTGGCCCATGTGGAGTTGCATGTTGGGATTAGTTCCACATTACTTGTCTAAAGTGAGTTGTAGTAGTATATAATGCATGTTGGGTTCAAACATAGCACATCCGGGTTAACGCTTTTGCACTAAGCGATGACGAAAGTGTAAGTGTGGTGCTATGTAGGCACGGATCTACCCCCACAGTGGGCTAGCATTGAGTGGATTTTGTGGTAGGTTGTTACATGAAAGTGGAGGCAGTGACGTTGTTGTTGTCAGACGTGAGGAAGAGGGGAAGAGGTGATGTGGCAGGAGGTTTGAGAAAAAAAAATATTTTATTAGTTGACTCATTGTATGTCATGTCATGACATATGCTACCTTAGCTTAAACCGGGGTGGTTTAGGGTGAGAGTGGTGTTTTGAACGATTTTGAGAGTTTAAGGTTATAAGGTGAACGGTTTTGAAGTTGCGGGTTGAAAATCGAACAAGACCAGAATTCAGTTGAAAAGTGCGGTTTTCCTAAAAATAAACAAGATTTGCCCGGTCTCTCACTTGAGCATCGCAAGGCTAATTAAGCAGCTTGGGCGGATCTCTTTCTTAGCTGATATGACCAAATATCACAAAGGTAGTGCAACATTCCAGAGTTCACTATAGCTTATACTGATTATATTGCACTCGTATTTTCTTGGACAAACCATGCAATCGAACTGTATTATTTCGGTTTCCCCGATACAGATACAAACGCCACATTCACCGAAGGACGAATATATTAAGTAAACGGATATTCTTTCCACTTATGCATGCTCACTTTATGTGCGTGCATGCGCGCACTGTTCCAGCTGTGTATGTGCGTGTTGTGGAGGTTACATCTATACACATGTAACGCTGGTCTTCATCGCTAATTATCAGCTCTACTTAATTGGTGGTTTGAAAGGCAGTAACATAAGCTCAGATTAACAAGCACCGCCTCCTCTTTAAACCGCTCCTTTTGGTCCGAAATGGTGTGTCTCACATACCTTTCCTGCATCACTTTAATGATAAAGCAAAAGTGACAAGAGAAGGAAATAAAGAAAAAAAATGTATATGTAACAAAAGAATGAGGAGATCGAGGGGGAGAGAGGGGGAGGGAGGGGAGGAAAGCAAGGGAAAGTTCACAAATAAAGGAGTGAAGCAAAAGGAAGGGGAAAACAAAACAAAGCCCAGATTCCTCTCCAAACAGGCCCTATGCTTTTTCTTCTCCCCCTCTCCTCTCCCCTCTCCTGTACTCCTGTATGTTCTTCTTCTTGTTGCTCTCTTCTCTCCCAAGAAGATACCCCATCTCTAAAAGAAAATTAAGCCATTGCCCCCCTTTAAGATTGACCTGAGATTTCCAGGCAAACAGGTGTAAGGAGAGCCAAGCTAATAAGAGCATTCCTTGCAGCAAGAAGTACTCATCTCTCTCCTCTTTCTCTCACTAGGAGTGATGAATAGAGGAGAATTCCAGAGCTCCCTGGTGCAACAGATGATCTGGAGTGGTACTGGTGGTAGTAGCAGCACCACCACTAGCAGCAATATTATGGGTAGCTTGAAGCCTTGCCATGAGGACCAAGAGGCCTCTCCTAACATGCCCTCCTTGTCTTCTCCCTCCGTGCTCTTCTCCCAGCAGTTTCCTCACAGCTCGTCAGGTCTAGTTCCTATGAACGGCGGCGTCACTTCTCTCCCAAGCTTGCACGATGGCAGCCAGGAGAACCACATGCCAGAGTCATGGAGCCAGCTGCTTATGTAAACACCTCTGTCTTTATTTCTCTATATGCCCTTCTCTCTTCACTCCCTAATTTCTACATGGTTCATTCATGCAAGAGATCCACATAAGGAACCAATAATCCATGTAAACTTTAGTTGCATACTTAAGTGTAGCTCTAGGGGAAGGAATAAAGTGGTTAACCCACTTTGTCCTATAGTAGATCAAGGCTTTCCAAATGTTCTTCGTTTTGCTAATCATCTTATGCACGTTCATGTTACTAACTTGTTTTTATCTCTGTGGACTCATGTATTTTGTGTATGTCTGTGTGTGCCTTGTGCAACTGCATATTCAACAGTGGGGGATTAGTTGGAGATCATGAGAGATACAGCGCCACTACAGCTCTCCTGTCAAAGGGATTAGAGAATTGGGGGGATCAGACTGCAAGTGCATCCATCGTTGGCATGAAGGAGGAGGGCTCCATGCCTCATGCTGGCACTGCAGCTTACAACTTCTATGGGAGCCATCTTGCTGGTGGTGACCATGAGATCCAGGCAGGAGGAGCTAAGTCTCAGCTGAGCCAGATGCTCGTTGCCTCCTCGCCTAGGTCATGCATCACCACGAGCCTAGGCAGCAACATGCTCGATTTCTCAAACGGCGCACCGCCGGAGCTCAGGAGTCACCACCACCACTCCGATAACTCATCCGAGGTGAATAATTTGACAAGATGTTACTTTGATCAGTAATTCATTAATTGGAAGTTAATTGGTAGGTTTTTTCATTGTTTTTTTTTCAATTAACTTTTTTTTCGGCACGTGCCGTAGCTTGTTTCATGTATATTGAATGCATATTGTTAGACGCAAATTTAAGCTACATGAATGTATTCATTTGATGGTTCCAAAATGAATAGGATTGAACTTGATCTGTTCGAAATATTTAAGATTTTTGTTTAGTTGATTCTTCCAAGTGGCGATCTTTAGGTTCTGTTTTATCTCACTCATGAAAAAGTTGTGTTTTCCAAAGTACTTCTTTCCTCTTGCTTTGCTTGATAGAAAGCTGTATGTTTGATCATGTTGTCGGTAATAATCCTCTAGGTTGAGGCTTTTGTGGGCTGTCAATACAATCTCTTGATAATGGTGCATTCTGTCGTCCATTAATTGAAAGAGTGATACTAGTATGATATTTCGTTTCATGAAAAGATACATGTTTTCATGTCCCTTTGGAAATCCGTTTTAGTCAACTAGTTGATGCTTACAGAGCATGTTCTTTCATGATCTCTTGGTAAGAGTGTAGGGCATGCACACTCATTGACAGAGCTAGCTCTCTTGCTTATTTCTTCACCTGTTCTTTTATGTTGTAGTACACTAGTACATAAGTGGTCAGTGCTTAGAGGTAGAATCATTGGGAGCTCACTTTAGGGAGAGGGTTGTTTCTTGGGACAAGCTGAAATGGGCTCATGATGATTATTCATGCAGTGCTTAGAGGTAGAACCACTAGGAATTCACTTTAGTGAGAGGGTTGTTTCTTGGGACAAGCTGAAATGGGCTCATGATTATTCATGCTTTGCTTCTTTGTCTTTCTCTAGTGCAACAGCACTGAGACAGGTTCAGCTCTCAAGAAGGCTAGGGTTCAGGCCTCCTCTTCAGCACAATCTACTCTAAAGGTTTCTTCCTCAGCTCCCTTCTTTCCATAATCAAACCAATTCTTTTCTGTGTCATATTTGTGTGTATTTAGGCATCTCTCTCTCTCTCTCTCACACACACACACACACACACACGCACACACACACGCATAAAGGGCAGTCACTTTGGAGGTTCGTGAGCCAAGAACACAGGAAAATGGTTATGGCACACATTTGGCATTTTGTTTCCACTGTTATACTTTTACTTATACTAACATCTTAATATACTTTTGCTGATAATCTGCTGCAGGTGCGGAAGGAGAGGCTAGGGGATAGAATAACTGCACTTCACCAGCTAGTTTCCCCATTTGGCAAGGTAAAAAGAACGGAAACTTTGCTTAACAACATTCATCTTTTCGGATCTAAGTAGTAGCATGACATGGAGTGATTTTAGCACGAACTTGTTGCGTTACAACGATAAGAGAGAGTTAGCTAGATCTGCATGTGTCCTCTAGCACAGTATATAGGTTATATATGCTCATGCTGTTATAGTTGTCTATAGTTTTGGTCATTTAGCTCCTTTCTTTTGCTTGTTTCACTCGAGGGGTTGTGTCCAACTAAAGTATATCTCTGACACACGTGTCTCCTTTTACAGACTGACACTGCGTCTGTACTGCAAGAGACCATTGGCTATATCAGATTCCTCCTGGGTCAAATTGAGGTCCAATCTCTCTCTCTCTCTCTCTCTCTCTCTCTCTCTCTCTCTCTCTCTCTCATCTTTAGGACTAGAGGAAAAAAGCTCATTTTTCATGGCCATAGGACATTCAGAAGTATGGGTAAACAGCGAATATAGCCCACATGTCAGTTCTAGCATCACCAGTGCCTGTAAAGCAACAAGATGCATGCTGCATTGCACAGTAAGATTTCCTACAGCAGCTACATGTGACTGGAAAGTAGAGCCCACAACGACATGTCCCCACACGCAAGTGGCAGTGGCAAAGAGTTTTAACTGCATGCACGGGAGGTGTGGCTGGCCCTAAAGCGAGAGGTGGTGGCACTGGTACGTACTATACGCGCGGGAAACAAAAAGAGAATATGCATGGGGGGTGTGGGACTGGGCGCGTGAGCACGCTGTTAAAGTTGGGCGCTGTGCATGGGCGGCGCGCACGCAGCAGTGGCAGCAGCGAGATGGATGGATGTGTTGCGGTGCCTGTCTTGTAGCGCCTTGTGTTTCAGGGACTGGATTATAGGGACTCGGATTATATGCTCTCTCTCCCTCTCTCAGAGGGACTCGGATTATATGCTCCCCCCCCCCCCCTCTCTCTCGCTCTCTCAGAGGGACTCGATTATATGCTCTCTCTCTCTCGCGTACATGACCAGTGGTTGTTCTTCTCTGTGTGAGCAGGCTCTCAGCTACCCTTACATGGGCCACGGCAATGGGACCTCCATGCAAAATGTAAGTTGCAACTTTCTCTCTCTCTCTCTCTCTCTCTCTCTCTCTCTCTCTCTCTCCATTCACGCACGTAGGAGCACACGGAGGAAAGGAGTTCTTACGTGCGAGTGACAAGATGCCTATGCACGTGCAAGGTGCCGTCAAATGCAAATGTCTCAAACGTAGGTGGTTGTTACTTTCGTCTTGGCTTTGTAGGCGATAGTTTAGCAAAACTTCTTTTTTCAAAGGTATGCTAAAAAAAGCTTTTATCAAAGGTTAGTGTGAATAGTATACCGATCTTTTTGCGTTTCAAAAAAAGGATACTGATCCTTTTCGTGAACTCTGTGAAAAACGACTTTAAATCTTTTAGGCTTTAATTCTATGGCTGCCAAGTAAGAGAACAGAAAGATTTTCTTAACGGAAGAACCATAATCACTAGGAAGTTCTGAACGTATATATATATCCTGTAGTCTAAAATCTTTGACAATTTATACTCCCTAATAATAATTCTGTAGCTCCGTGGATTTTGAGCATGCAATGAAAAAAATTATGTGGTCTAGTGATAGAGAGGATGGAATACAAATAGGAAGATGCAAGCCTTTTCTACAACAAAGGCACTCGTTTTTGAACAAGACAAATGTCTAATAAGTGTAAACTGATTAACTCTGAATCTAGAATTTAGTCTGTGAATTCAACACAGGGTACACATTTGTATGCGGTCAACTACTTTAATATTTATAGAATTATATAGTTACACAAATTTCTATATATGAGCTATGTTGCAAAAAAAGGGGGGGGGGTCCACAATTTGTAATCGTGTATTGGCTATCATAGAACTAGCCTGGTCACATTTCATATAACCATGGTCAAATCTAGCATCACCTTCTCAACTTTATTTTCAAAGTGATGACTGTATGATAGATGGTATGAAATTTAAATTTAATTTATACAAAATAGTTATAGGAAATTTCTTACAATTACATAAAGGTTTGTTTTTTTCTGGGAAGGACTTATGATGTCATTTTTATAAGAAAATGTGACATAAAAAAACTACATTCTTTTAAATGCTTTGACTTTCTTTTTGAGAATTTTTAATAAACTGGTTGATCAGGTTTTTATGAAATAAAAAATATGGTATAAAATATAAAAATAGATATTTCTGATTCATGCACTAAGGCTCATCATGTCATTATTCCACCCTGGTGATAATCTATAGTGTTTTAATTTTTTTTATATAATTCATATATATATATATATAATATTTTGATAGCATACTTTAGTTATAAAGTATATATTTTACCCCAACTTGAATCCAAATTATTTAAGTCAAGCACTATATATAGGATAAAAGTAGATCACACACAATAATACCTCGAATGAATGCATCCATGTACTGTAATTTTCTTAAGCACATCATTTATGTTTACTCATTAGTTAAGTTAAGCGGTGATAGAATATCTGTATAAGTTGAAGGACCTAAATTAGAATTTCCACCCATCATCGAACTATTTTTTTACAAGACATTTTATTTTTGTAAAAAAAAAAATCCAAAGTACAACAAAATATTTTTATCTTACATTTTTGTTAGTATTAATTAGATCGACATTCTAGCAATAAAGAATTGTTAAAGAAAAATTTAAAAGACCAAATATGTCATATGTACTATAAGATGCATATACTTTTTTCTCATGCTAATTATGACGAAGAATTCCTCATGTTTGGTGGAAAATACAAGGTCCCTATTGAGTTGCATGCACCAACCAATTTACCCAAAAGCTTAAGCTGATGAGGAAAGGCGGACAATTCACTTATACTTCAACACTCTCCCTCACGTGTAGCCTCCCTCAGACCTAAGACATAGAATAGAAGTGGGTTACAATTATTATTTTTAATTGTACCAACCGGATCTTGAATTCAAGATCTCTTGACTCTGATACCATATTGAGTTGCATGTACCAACCAGTTCACCCAAAAGCTTAAACTGATGAGAAAAGGCAAACAATTCACTTATACTTCAACAGTCCCTAATAACAATATACATGTACTTTCTGATCGATCTGTACAACTTTCTTTCTGACAAGCACAGAGGCAATTGTCCTCACTAATTTTCACAACCTATGAGCAATAATTTCTTCAAGTAAATTAACAAAAAATAGCTATTTTATTCCAGTACTAATTGTTGCTTAGTTTATAAAAATATTAATTTTGATATTTATGTAAAGATCCATAAAATTTTCAAAATAAATTTAATAAGGAAGTTGACCCCGGAGGATTTGAGTTTTGTATATCCACTACTGGAAAAGTATGCACTTAAAAAAGGCAGCAACATCTATATGCTAAAATAAGGTGTATGGTGTAGATTTGAATTTTTTTTTTTTTTTTTGTAACTCACATACCTACAGTGAAAATTCTAAACCACAAGAGTTACATTACTGAACTTCATGTTTCAGTTCAGTACAGGAAAGGCATTATCAAATGATAGATTCAAAATGCACATAAAGTACACTTGGATACATACCTATATAAGATATATATTTTCTCCGTAACAATGTTAGTTTAGTTGACCTGAGCCATCTGAGACAACCATGGGCCGGTACAACTCATGGGTTCAATCATATTTACCACATCTGACAAATTATTCTCTCCAGCTTTTTCGCACGCTTGTACGTACGTGTGCAACGTTGACATGTGACGCAGTACTTTCTTTTTCATTTATAGGGACCAGTCGGAGAAAGGAACTCTGGCCTCTTCCCAGAATACCCCGGCCAGGTAAGTAGAGATCTATATGCATGCACATGTTTCCTGGATATAAGAATCCACCCCTTTACAGCTTATCTCCTTAACCCACTTTTCATCTTTTGTGTGTGGTTCCTACTTCCTTGGGCAGTTGCTAAACCATAATAACAACACTGGAGCACAGCAGGCTGCAGGCCAACCTGAGCAGCAGGTATATATATGCACACTTTGCTTAGCTTCAAAGTCAATTTCAATCATGTATATATATATATACATGCATCTACATGTAGAGTGGCCACCATGCTATATATATTTCGGCAAGAATTAGACCATCTGTTTTCCATTTTTCTTTCAGTGATCTATTAGTGTTTGCAGTAATTAACATTGGCAAAAACTGTTCTATTTTACTCTCTGCGTGTGCTGTGCAAGTTATAACGCACTTGGTACACATATAGGTTGCGAATGATGAGGCCGAGAAGGACTTGAGGAGCCGTGGGCTGTGCCTCGTCCCGGTGTCGTGCACGTCGCACTTCGGAGGGGACAACGCCGCTGACTACTGGGCCCCGGCGCCGCTTGACGGGATCCTACGGTAGAGATTAATTCATGGCTTCATGCGTGCATGCATGGCCTAGCAAGCTGTTCTTGCAAGCATATGTTCATGAGGCTACAGACATAGCTATCTAAGAAACACAATTCATATGCATGGGTGCAGGAGTACATAACATCATGAGCAGTCATTCTGGTAAGGAAGCTACCTGTAAGGCTGATTGCTCTTGATGCTATGCGACTAGCACAATCATGGGGGTGAAAGTAAGATTCTGTATCTGCAAAGTGGCTTCAAGAAGGAGATGATCTAGTTCTTCTCTAGCCAGTCCTTCAGTCCTTGCAAATTTATGGCTTCGATGTATATGTAAATCTAGCAAGATAGTGAGCTTTTCTCATACCGTGCATGTTACGAGTTGATTATCAGGAGCAGGGGGTGAAGTAGTGTCAATTTCGTGATACACGCGGCTGGTGTATGTAGGGAAGTTGATATCCCATATATGTATATGACAGTAAATTTGTATCAGTTCGCTGATTTCAGACGGTAATATTGGTGTTATGATAAAGGAACAATATATTAATGACGTCATGGCAAAGGAACAAGGACATTACCATGCATCTTCATTACAAATTAGATGTTGTAGAATGCGTGCGTTCAAGCATTTAAAATTTGATCACTGCTATATGCAATATTTATGTGTTTGTCATCCAAAGTACTTCTATATCATTATATTTTTATAATTATTTACTAACACATACTCTCTACACTCTTGTACTTGTCATTTAGGACAACGGTACATTCTCCCGTACACACATATGACGATTAATTTTTCTAACTGTATGGTAGCAAAAATTATTAGAAATCTACTAATATAAAAGTGTTTTTTATGATAAATTTACTAAATTATATGGGAAAATATTGTTCATGTCATTCAAAATATGTGCAAATTCGGTTCTACTATCGAAAATTTGCTCATTTCATTTTTGTCATCCTTCCACGATGCACATTTTGTTTTCGCCGCTCCGTTCAATTTTCCGTTAAGTCAACGGGTTTGACCGTTAAGAAATATGAAAAATTATCAAGAAAAGGAGAAAATTTGAAAATCAAAATAAAAAAATACCAACAAATACAGAAAAATTAAGGGACCAAATTAAAATATAGTAATTACCTTTGATTAAAACAAATTAAAATATAGTAATTACATATGCCCGGAATAGTTGCTTCTTTTGAAAATCTCCAACACGGTATTATTAAGGTCCCAATACCCAAAGAAAAATGACGGGAAGCCTCTAGCACGCGACCGCCCATCAGAATGATGCTAGTGGATGACCTTGCATCTCCTGTTCCCGCGCTACATGTGCAACACAAACATGCGCCTTACCCTAGATCCATATATACACCTTTTCTCTTAGCGTAGATGCAGTGTCATGGACCGACCACTGGGCTATGTCTTGGGCCGTGGTGTCGTGAAGTGGAGTTGGTTCATGGGCCGAAGTGCAGATGGGAAGCAGTACAAAGGCAACCGCAATAGCAGTTGCAAGGGGAGGGGCATCGATCGAATAAAGTACCGAAGGCGTTCGCCTCGACCCCTCTTCTTCCTGACCCAATGCTGCTTCTTCCCTGATCAATCTCTAATCCCTAGTCCCCTGCTTCTTCCCCTGCTTCTTCCCCGTCTGTTGCTTCTTCCCGATTCTTGCTTCTATTTTCCCCAATTTATATCCGTAAGTACCTTGTGTGTTGGTATTTTGAGTACATGCCTTTGCTCTTGGGTTGCATATGCACCTTGTCTGCAGTCTACATCGTAGATCAAGTGATCATTTTGCTAATGCAAAGTTGCTGACAGTTCTGTAACACTCCGGCTCAATACGGAGCCCTGAATGCCACTAAACTACATTAGTTATTAATTTTAACATCGATTAACACTGAATTACAACAAGCATATCAATGTAAAACCTATCCACGGGTCACATTGACATAATAAGTATAACGATATGGCAATCATGGATAATTAATTCATAGGAAGTATGGCAATGTAATAAACTAAGATCAAAGCAAAACCAATCAAATTAAGTCTATTGAATGAATAATCAACTCTAACATGTCAACTAAAGCTAAGCAATAATATCAAATCCTAATTATAAATCATCATACTAATAAAATGTCTCATAGTCAATGTTTCATATAATTGAATATATGACGTGGTTCTAAGTGCGCTAGCCCTTCCCATGTATAATGTCGTCAATGGTTACCTAAAAACACCAATAGAGCAAAGGTGGGTCCACGACTCAGCAAGCACAATAATAAACAATGAACAATGATTAAGCAACTGTAAACCACATTATATCAACATCAACTAGTTCCTTTTCTTTATTCTCAAACTCATTATCAAATTCTCTTTTCATTCAATGCATCCTTACGCTACATATCCACATGCACTTTTTTCGTGTATACCGGGCATACCGGTATAGCGTGAGTGAACACTTGCGATAATGTTTACTCTCAAGCCCGTCCTCCAAAAATATCAAGGACCTCCTCCACTCCCGTGGAGTCTCTACCAACAAGATAGATGTGTGATCAGCATGATAACCTTCTCTTATTCTATGATGCTTATGAATGCACAATTATTCATGTATTCATCAAATATACTATCATCCAACATTGTCAATTTCATCAATACGATTAAAATTATAACATTCACATTGCTTGTAATTAAATAAGATAAAAGCATGAACAATATAATGATAATGAGTGATAGAGAACATAGTGATCAAACATCAAACACTGTCTACCATATACTTGCCTCTTTATCCCCTTGGAGCTGGATAGTGAGGCGGCGCTAGGGCACTAGAGGCCACACTCCCTGGACAAACAATTCAAAGCACTTCTCAAAATCATAGCATTACAGCACCAACACTTTATTCTAATCGTTATAGCATGTCTACGCCAAACTTCATGCGAATTTTGTGATATTCACTACGGAAATCAACTTTAGAAAACACAGTAGAACCACTTAATTCATCAAGCATGTCGTCTAACCTAGGAATAGGATGACGATATCTAATGGTAATATTATTGATAGCTCTACAATCAATACACATACGTCATGATCCATCTTTCTTAGGTACCAAAATAACAGGGACAGCACAAGGACTAAGGCTTTTGCGTACGTACCCTTTGTCAAGCAAGTCTTGCACTTGACGCTGAATTTCCTTAGTCTCTTCAGGATTGGTCCTATATGGCGCACGGTTGGGAAGCGAGTCTTTTGGAATTAAATCAATTTGATGCCCATTCCCCCTAATTGGAGGCAACCCTATGGGTATTTCACTTGGAAACATATTAGCAAACTCCTACAAAATGTTATCAACAGCAGGAGGCAAAGAAGGAGGCATATCCTCAAAAGAAAACAATGTTTTTATGCACACTAAAGCATAGCAATCAGATTTGCTATCTTCCATCTCACAAATATCAGATTTAGTTGCAAGTAAAACAGAACCTTTTAATTTAATTTCACCTTAATTTAATTTCACCTTTCCTAGCACTAGGTTATTTCTTCTTCTAGTGCACAAGTTCTTTAGCTACAATCTGATTTTTCATTATTGCTACTCACTTTTTCTCTATTAACTATCTCTAATTCATCTTTTAAAATAGCTTTAGGTGACATGGGCAGCAAAGTGATTTTCTTTTTTTAAAACATGAGAGTATACATATTAGTTCTACCATGATGCATCGTATCTCTATCATATTGCCAAGGTCTACTTAACAACAAAGAACATGCTTGCATTGGTACTATATCGTAATCAACATAATCATGATAGGAACCAATAGAAAAGTGTACTCTCACAATGCGGGTTACTTTCAGCTTACCACAATTGTTCAACCATTGAATGTAATATGAACGAGTGTGTTGTTGTGTGGTCAATGCAAGCTTCTCAACCATGTGCTCGTCAAATTGTTGCAACTTCCTCCATCAATAATCACACGACATGAACGCTCTGTGATGACAAGCTTTGTTTGGAACAGATTGTAGCGTTGATTCTGTTCAGCACGCTCTATTTGTGCACTAAGTACACGCTTCACTATAAGGCTTAAATACTTATCTGAAATTTTAACACCATATTGTTCCTCGTCTCGCTCGGATTCTTGGTCATCACCTGCGGGGTCAGTTGCAAACATAGCATATTCTTCCTCAATATCACTAGTTGAAGTATACTCACTATTGTCCTTTATCAGGAGAGCTCGCTTGCTAGGGCAATCTCGCATCATGTGTCCATAGCCCTTGCAGCGATAACATTGTGTTTCTCGTGCTCTACCCGTTGAAGCAACTGAAGATGAACTTTGTGCGGGGGCTTGTACCATGCTCTTGCTCATTTCCGATGCACGTGACGGTGTAGTGGAAGTAGATGGACACCGACCGTTGGAGGAGTTTGTAGGCGCAAGTGTTCGGCTGGAGGGAGTAAATGGTGCTCTTGATTGCCCTTGAGTTGTGCGACCTGTAAAATTTCCTTTGTTCCTGGATTGACGTCCCTGTACCTCTCTTCCAGCTTTACAAGCAAGATGAAACAAGCGAGTGATTGAATTGTATTCTTTATAATCAAGTATGTCCTGAATTTCACAGTTTAAATCGCCCAAAAATCTAACCATCTTAGCATCTTCAGTTTCTTCTAAACCACAATGCAACAAACCAGTTTACAATTCTTGATAATAATCCTCTACAAAACTACTACATTGTCTTAAGCATTGCAATTTATTAAGCAAATCACAAGAATAATATGAAGGTACAAATCTATATATCATTGCTCTCTTCAAAGCATTCTATGTTCTAGGTATGTTCTGATTAGTACGACAATATTCACTCCACCAAATAGAGGCAAAATCAACAAACTCACTAGTAGTAGCCCTAACTTTCTTATCTTCGGGGAATTCATGACAAGCAAATTTTTGTTCTACGGTTAACTCCCATGTGAGATAAGCATCAGGATCATGTTTTCCAGCAAAATAAGCAAAGTGAATTTAATTTTACTAAATACATTGTTATGATCACATACCTCATGCTGATTTCTTTCCATACCTTGACGATTGTAACGAAGCCAACGATGGTTACGATCATTGTGAACATTAAATCCATATGTTTCTGTATCAGTAGTGTAGTTATTCACGTCTTCTACTTCCACCTCATCTGCCCAAGACGAGCAGTAGGTGGTGTGCGGTGAGCAGGAGGGTCCTCCACCCTTGGCTCATGATCATGGGTTGTGGTTGCAGCAAGTGGCCATTGTTCGAGGTGCCCAACGTGTGTGCAGAGCGTTGCGAGATTGTCGTTGATCTGATCCAAGGCATTGTGAAAGATCTCACCGAGCAAGTGCTCAAAGCGTCGCACGATCCCTCCCATGCGAGGTGTGAGAGAACCTTCGCTCTCATGCTCCAAAGAGTGGTTATTGTTGTTCCCACCATGTGTAGATCCGCATGACCCTGCCATTGTTAGTAGAAAATAAGGAACAAATCATAGTGTATATGTCCCTATCAACTACTAGGTGCTGAACGTTCAAAAGTCGCTCACATTCAAGTTTATACCAAGTTCTTACCAGTTCTTACCAAGCAAGACAGGTGGTGACCGGCGGCTAGTGTCGGTGTCAAACGCTCTCCGAAGATGGACAAAGCGATTGCAAGCAAAAGGTACATGTGCAATGGTAGAAGGTAGAGCTAGGATAGGCTTCAATATGGTAGCAAGAATTAGCAACAATCAAATTAGTAAATTTAAATTGAAAATTATTCAAAGTACTAGTCAATGTTGCTGATCCTAGCCTAGAAAAAAGCTAGCTAATCAAAGCCTATGAAGAGAAGTGTATGCACGCATACGCAAAGATCAATGTGACTTGATGTAAGCAATGAAAATTCTCACACCAAGTGCTAGGAGAGACGCTAGCCAACTACTCAAACTTCTGTATAGGGCACGAGATTGTTCACACGACGTAGAGCACAGAAAAACAAAATACCAGTGCAATGCAAACAGCCCTCTAGTTCGAGCAGTAAACAATAGCTAGTCTCAAAGATAAAAAAAAAAGGCAAAGTTTTATATGACTTATATATGCATATTTCAAAGTCGATGAGATCTACAACTTTGTAGTTGAGGTGAACCCCAAATTCTGAAGGGAAGATCGAAAGAAATGGCAAAAACAGAAATCAAAAACTTGCAATGTGAATTTGGGACTGAAGATGGCTGATTTTGGGGCCCTGTAGTTTATTGGATGCACCTCATCGTTAGCTTTCAAACGAGCACAAGAACGTCGAAAATGGACACCGTATGCAAAAGTTATGCATGTTTTACTGAAGGTATCCTGGAAATGAAATCCTGCTCGGACTCGAAACCGACTCGGGTTCAAATTGAAACTTTTATATCTTTCAAACACGTGGGCCAAACTTGATCAATTTTTTGTGGAAGCATGTGGCTATATGTAGAAGGTCTCCACCAATTTTCACGCGGCTTTTGTTTATGCGGCTGTCTCTTTCACCTTCTATTATTTGGCCAGCCCTAGGGTTTTCCGCAAGTTGCAAATAACAGCAAAGTTTAGATGTTAGACTCAGACACCAACTCTCCTAATGGATTTTGGAACAAATCACAGCATCCCCCTCGGATTCATGGTGAAACCGACTAGAACTCCAGCAAGCAACTCGGATTAGATGAAGTGGAAACGAAAACGAATTTTTGGCGCGGATTAGAAGAGTTCTAACCCACGATTTTTTTTTATTTTAGATGCAAAACTAAGAACCCTAAAAGAACGATCCAGCGACATGAAGAAAACACGAGATGCAACTAGACAAAGACTAACTAGACAATAACTAGAACTCGAAATTAGCAAACTGACACGACCATGCAACCAAAAATTCAACAAGCAAAAACCAAAAAGAAAAATTGCAAGGCACATATTAGTTTGGACAGGATGAACTAACCCTATTTTTTATGATTTTTGTGGACTATAGGTAAAACAAAAAATCTCACCGATCAACTATAGCTCTGATACCACCTGATACGACAATGGATGTCCCGATCTTTCGATGAGAAAAATAGTTTGATTTGGGTGGAAATGACTCTTACGATTCGGCTACCAATCGTACACAGCCAATACGCCCGCAATCGCTGAACCAACTCCGAGATTGTTATTGTGAAAACCCGGGGCATTTAACTCGTAATACTTAACCTCCAAATGGTTCTAGTATTACCAATCAAATATCATAAGTCTCGGACATGTACTTCCCAGAAATGCAGTACACATACACCTTTACAAAATCATGCATCAATTCCATACAAGATTATAGTACCAAGTCGAAAGCAAACACATACATAATAGAGTTATTACAAAAGGGGCTGACCGGCCAAATGACACCATAACAACATAAATAACAGCGGAAGCAAAAGTGCCATAAGATGACGATAACAAAAGCCAACTGGTTTGCCATAAACCCACACGGCAACCGACCGGGCCGCCAAGCTAGTCGTTCAACACGTAGTCCGTCTCACAAAAGCTAACCCCTTGGGGTCAACTTCCTCTGCAACAAATAAACAATGCAACTGAGTACAACAATGTACTCGCAAGACTTACGAGTAACAAGCCTACATAGCTACACGCAATCTGAAACAAAGGAGATGGTCATATGGTTTATTGGACGCATAAAGCAATCTTATTTGCAATATTGTAATAGATTGAAGTCAATTTGACAAATCTATTTTTAATTGTTGAAATAACAGCGAGACAACAATAATAACATAAATAACAACCTAGAGATGACTAACCCAATAGCCATCACAGCATAGCACGAACTCCCCATTTGTACCACCCAATTCAAGTTTTAATGAAAATGTTATAGTCTAATTCTTGCACGACCTTACCAAGCATGTCCATAACCTAGGACGAGGCTATTCGAATAGATTTAACCCTGCAGGGGTGTACCAATGTACCCACATGTCAGACCGCCTTTTTGCCAAGCTATTTAGCACACTTCCTTTGGTGTGCCTGCATGGCTAAGTCTTACGAGACGTTTTCCAATATTGTGTATTAACTATGAGTCGCCCGTATGGATAGAAACCTATATGTTGCATCAGAGTCATTGTAAAGCCGGGAGTCAACTACCCATATAGGGTAAAGCAACCGGATAACTACAATACCCCTCGGTGTGGAGTACCTAGAAAGGATTCCACTCCCGTACACGCAACACATAAACACAATCCTCATTTTACCACAACACACACACACACATCCTCCTACGACTCGGGGCCAACACACACCAAAGTACTAAGTCAAGAAAGGTCTCATATCCCTCTCATGTGGTTAGCACGCAAAAGTGCTTGGATCATTGACACAAGTAATTCGGTCCTTGTTGACTCGGTCACCAGCCATTCACACTCAAAAGCACACCATCTTACTATTGTGCCCAAGTCTAAAATATTTTATTTAATTTCATTTTTAGTTTTCTCAAAGTAACATAGCACAAGGTGCTGAACATAAAGTCATAATAAGTTTTGTGTGATCAAGGTCATCGACTAAGTCAATAACCGCCTAATTCTACAGTTCTAAGCATTTCTAAGCAGCAACAACCCGTAGACTACAAGCTAAGTGACAAGAACTCATCCAACGAACCCTAAATCACAGAGGACATAATCCTAGGCTTAGTAGTAGAGAATGAACATTTGCCTATAGATTATGCATCTAAAGGATCAACTAATCGAACAATAATTTAACAACAAAATAGAGCATGCATACATAGACTTTGCAAACAAGATATTAGACTTTGAAAATAATAGAAGCAATATGATCAAATAAATTGGAACATCTGCTTGCCTTGCTGGAGATCACTATCTTGCTACAGAGGATCACTCTCGTACTCAATAAATTCGTCGAAACCTATCGCAAGAACGAGAAAATCCAATAAGAACGAATGACACCGAAAAGGACTCAAAATTCAAGTTCAACCAAAATCCATGAAATTTACACAGCAGATAGAGCAAGATTTTAAATGAATTTAGCAACAAGAATCAATCGATTTGGATTAAGCATGCAAAAGTTATAGCCTAAATACTTTTGATCTGGCTAAAAATTCCAATTAATTAGCTTTCTGTTGCTGTTTATTGCATAAATTTTCAGAAAGTTGGTGAACATGAAAATTTTATGGTAGAAAGAGCATGACATTCTAAGAACAACAAAAATTAGTTCACTGCATTTGGAATTACAATGAATTTCTTATAATTTTTTTCTAAGTTATGAAAGTAGTGCACAATATTTTCAGAGACAAAGACATATTTAAAACCTATTCCACACTAAAGCATATTAACAGAGGAATCGAACAAATTTTAGTTTACTCAATTTGGAGTTACAAATAATTACTTATGCACTTTCCAAGTAAATTCAATTTTTAGAGCAACAATTAATGCTAAACAAGATAATACAACTAACACAATTTTTCTAGTACAGAACAAGCTTCAAACACATTTTAGATTAAAGTTCAACTAAACAGGGAATTATAAAAAATTTGAATCAACCAAAAAGGAGTTAAAACGAATTACTTAAGCACTTTTGAAATTTAAAGCAATTTATAGTTCACAAATAAAAGACACACTGGATCTCCTCATTAACCCACAGCGGAAAACTCTTGGGTCGTTGAGATTGAATCGGACGGTCCAAAACGGAGGAGAGGGGTAGAGGGTCCGAACATCTCACGCAATCTAGAGCGTTGATCCAAAGATGGACGTTCACGGGGTCCGAATGTCCCAACAGATATGAGACGCAGATCTAAAAATGGACAGTCCAAGATCAACAAGCGCTGCGCACGCACCGGGGTTTAAGTGCGCGGGCCCACATGACAGTGGTCGTAGCTATGGGGGTGGTCTTTGCAAAAGGTTGAGAGGGAGGTCCAAGCTAAAGGCAGAGAGGGTGGTCTTTGGAAAAGACCAAGAGGGTGGTCTTTGCTAAAAGACCAAGAGAGTGATCTTTGCAAAAGGTTGAGAGGGAGGTCCTGGCTAAAGGCTAAGAGGGTGGTCTTGGCTTACGACAACAGATTTGAGCTCAAAACTGGGCTCACCGTCGGCGACTCTGGTCACAGCGGCGCAAACTAAAGGCAGAAATGGGTTCGCAATAGCATTGCGCAACTCACAGAGGTGACCTCGATAGCTGAGCCGGCCTAGAACGGCGGCGAGCCGGAGGAGAACAACTGTGCAAAGCACGGCCAAAAGCAAAAATGACCATGAGCTCCGTATTGTCCAAGGAAGCGGGTGCCCAAGCAACTAGGGACTACAAAGGAGTTACCTGAGCATAGGAGAGGTTAGGAGATGGCCGGAGGAGCTCCGGTGACGAAATCGGTACCAGCGTTGAGGACAACAATGCGAAGAAGAAGGCCTGAGCAAAACAAAGATTAAAGAAAGGTAAGGATAGCTTCACCAAGGCTCAGAGATGGTTCAAGAGCAAGCAATTGAAGAAATGAGGTCCTTACCGGAGTTGAGGAAGAAAAGGGATGAACTTCGGCCGAAAATGAACAAACCCAAATTTGATGATTCCTGTGAAGGCAATCCAAAATTGAGTTAGGTGAAATGATTAAGATGATAAGGGGCGCAAAGTGGTGTGAAAATATAGACAAAAGAACCACTAGAGCACCGGCGGCGATGAAGGGCCTTGGTGGCCGAAAATGGCGATTTGGGCTCTCTGTGGTTTGAGCTCAAACAAGCAGAGGGGAGCTAAGGTGGTGCTGAAACAAATACAAGGAGGAGCTCCAGGGCTTATCAAATAACCAGAGGTCAAAGGTTAAGCAAGGACAAGCTTTAATGGTGGACACGACCTAAAGCTCTGCCAACGACGACGGAGACGATGGGAGCAGTTGAGACGGTGTCCTTGAGTGCGAAAACCACTGGCGATCAACAAAAACAGGGGCGTAGTCATTGAGGATGACGCAATGAAGTGGACAAGGCAGCTCTCTCCCATGCCCTGCTCTGGGGTTCTCGCACGGACCAGCGGGGAAGAAGATGACCATGGCAGGTGAGGGCCCACACGTCAGCGAAAGAAAACAAAGTGGCTCGGTCGAAAGTGAACGAGTGAGTTTGGATGAGTTAAAAGATTGAGTTAGAAGATTTGGACGGTTGGATCAGAGATGGATGGCTCAGATTAAAAGTAACATTCGAAGGGTCCGAACGTTCAAATCAATCCTAGCGGTCCGATAAAAAATGAACAGCTCATATGGACGCGCACTCACGGGCGGTCCGAACGTTCACTTAGATCTGGGCGGCTGAAAGAAAATCCAACAGTTGAAAACACAGCACGCCTTTTGAACGAGCCCGAGTGCGTTTAAGTTGGTTGGGTTCAACCAAGGGACTCGAGTCCGACTCAAACCCAATAGTACCTTTGACTAGGGTTTTAGATTGAGCTAAAACTTTGAGGAATTTTTAAATAGAGCTACACAACTCCAAAAATTCCGAAATTTTTACAGGAGGTGCCCAACTCCAGGATTGACCTTGTATAAAAGTTTTAGAGGTTTTGATGCAAAGAATTTTTCTCCAAAATTTTCTCAAGGTATTGATATAAGGTTTGACCAAGAGTAAAACTGGTTTGACTGACCTCTTAAAATATTCAAACAATTTCTAAAAATTATAAAAAAATTTATAGGAGTCACACAGCAGACCTAGAACCAAGGAAAAAAATTATTTCTAGAGGATGATCACAAGATTATCTAGAAAAATTTCAAAGGTGTCAAGACTAAGGTTAAAAGAAGCTTGTGATTTTTAATTTCTATAATTCTTTTACAAGAATTTTTAGAACATTCAAACAACAACGAGATGCCAGAAAAGTTTTAATTTCTTCATATTTTTTTACATTTAAAACACAAGTCAAGATTTGGGATGTTACAATTATCAACCTTGTTAGAAGCACGATCGACCTGACCACGAATATTTATCCCTGCAAGCAATCGAGGAACAAGCAAGAACAAGATAATAAGTAATCAGAAATTGTGAACATGATTGAAGTACTCAAAAGTTGGGGTTCTGAAGCACGATGATGCTATTGCACTAGTCGAGCAAGAGGACAACGTATAGTTTCACAAGTGGAAAACTAAACCAAAACAAAACCCTGAAGGGATACGGGCAGGCTACGATAGTTGGTAATTCAAAAATTCTACCACGTAAACCAAGAAGCCATGTAAGCAAGAGATCATAGATCGTTACAACCAGACGCGCAATGCAGCAGAAGAAGAATTGGAGCAGACCAGTCCAACGTAGAGTGCGTTCATGAAGTGGTCGTAGTCGATCGTCTAGCGAACGATCGTCTCCTCTAGTAACCTCTATAGTTCCTTGTGAAGATCGCGGATCGTTCTCAAGCGCAACAGCGATCGCAGTAGCACCTCTATGATATCCACACGTCTAAGGAAGGAACACCGTATGCCAGTGTGTTAGCACCAAGTCGCACGACAGGGCTCTCTCGGGAAGATGGCGACTAGGGTTTTAGTGGAGCAACTCACATCAACTCGTCTTTCGTATGTCTCCCAAATGCGTCAAGCATCACCTTATATAGTACCCATGACGGATCCTATCCAACACTTTTTGTTTCAACCCGTTAAGTGTGTGACCTTGTAGGTTTATGCGTAATCGGTTATGACTAAGAAACCCTTTTCGACCATGATTCGTTAGTGGTTCCTAGTATAACATAACGATTCCCTAATACACACACAAATTATATCGGATGAACCTTAATGCAATATGATATACAACCAGGTCCTCGTCACTTACGACCAAATCTTATCTCTATACGACCAGTTCGTAACTCTATACGATCAAGTTTTGACCACTCTGTGATTACGTTCGATTAGTCTACGACCAACTCATATCTCCATACGACTAGTCTGTAACTGATCGAACTAAGAAACCTACTCATGTATTCTCTCTTTGTCTCACGATATCTGGTTTGAACTCCAGGTGAGATATATCTCATCCATGGATTGTTCAATACTTTCTCGGTCGAGTGTCGGATAACCTTATATGGTCGAACTCTTCGACCACCAGTGGCATAGCCACGCACTTTCTTTATCCGACCATTTCGAGGGGCCCAGAGATATCTCTCCCATTATATTAGGAGGAGCAAATCCCATATCTGACTAGTCACATCCCTCTGCATGTTTCATAGCATACCCGAAAACTACCTTTATAACTACCCAGTTACGAGTAGCGTTTGGCAACCCCTAAGAGTGTTATTACACATCTGGGAACCATGTTGATCTCAGGTCTAAGGATTATACATCATCATTGCTTGAGACCAACTAATGGCACATAGAATCATAACAATCTCAATAGTGTCTGAAGATGGGTCTATCCAACCCCATGTTCTCTAACATGTGTTCATATTATTGATTTGATATCCCTATAACCATGACCGGTGAAACATGGTCATCAATCAATACATGTGTTAATCGTAGAGTCACTGGTGTTCTGACCAGTGACATCCGACCAGGGTGCCATTTAGAACGACATCATATAAGTTAAAGAGCTTCACCAACAAGTCATATGCTTGTTAATCTTTATAACTAATGATTCATTCAAGGAACAGAATAACATTTATTCAATAACTCATAAACATAGACGTGATACAATCATTTCTATTATTGCATCTAGGGTATATCACCAACAAACCCAAACCCTAAAGTGTAGCACACAAGAGTGTATATGAGGTAGACGCATGTAACATCGTAATTTTTCGAGATTTAAAAATCCTTTGATTAGATAGTAGTTGGAAAATTCACCTTTGGAATTTATTTGAATTTTAATTTAAAGCTTAAGATGGACTTTCAGTATCAAAACCATTTAATATGATTAATGCCAACACCAACAATTGTCAAAACTATTTTATTTGGGTTTTATGGGCTTGGATATATTTTCTAGAATTTTTCTGAGTTCATTTACTAATTTCTAATTGCTATTTTAGTTTTCTGCTATTTTCTAAAATAAAAAATCTATTAAAATCTCAATTAATGCCTTGGGCTGAAACCCAATCCTATTCACCGGCTCGGCCGGTCTGCGACCAACTCGGCCCAATCCGCTCGCTCACGGCTGTCGCGCGCACCGCCGCGATCCGCCGTGTGGCCCACGTTGTTAGTGCCGCGCGTCCGTGTCGAATCTGTGTGAGCCACATGTCTAGGACCACCTGTAAGCGTTGTCGTCTCCGCTCGTCAGATCTGATGGGGACTGTAGCGCCGCCACTCTTGCCGTTTTGGGAATCCATGTAGGGCATGCTTCCCGGGACTATTTAAGGCCCCATGGACCCTTGGGAGGCGCACCACGTGACGTGTCACCCTCGAAACCCTAACCACCGCCATTGATTCATCGCCTAGTGCCGCTATCAACTTCATCGTCTCCAACGCCGGCTGAAGAACCTTGTCGTCACCGCCGTCGTTCCAGCCCTCCTCGTCACCGGCCGCCACCGTTTTCCTCTCGCACCTGTGAGCATCGCATCAAGTTCCCCGTCGCACCCTCTTTGTTTTGCACACCTCCGCCATCGCCGAAAAGCCACCAGTCGCTGGAACCCTTGGTTCCCGAGCCTCCACCACCGTTAAGCCACCGTGTCCCCGCCACCTCAGCGCCCACATCAACCCCAAGCCTACGTGTCACCTATGTGGCATCCGCATCAGTCGCCAGCCAGCGCCTGCGTGCCACCTCACGCCAAACCCTAGATCTAATACTTGTGAACCCGATCTACGGTGCACCGTGTCACTTACTTGTGGGTCCTACATGTCAGCCTCAGCCGCTTTTCTCCGGGATTGTTTTATTTCTGAAAATCCCAAGGCTAACGTCATGCTTGTGTCATAATCCTATTTTCTAGTAGAAAAATAAATCTAGAAATCCCAGAAATTCCTTTTTGAGTATTTTCTTTAGATTAGATCTTCCAAAAGCCATATCTTCTTCATCCGAACTCTGATTGAGCTCATTAAAATTTCTAAATTCGAGCTCTATTTTACTGAGATTTTTATTTAATTTTTGGAGTTTGTTTTCTTCTTTGTTTTATTTATTTTGTTTAGTTGTTTCGTTTGCGAGTAGACGTTGCTACTTCGGGAGATTTTGAAGAAGGAGTTCACCAAGACCAGTACCAAGATCTGTTTCAAGGCAAGTTATACCTTTGATCATATTGAACCTAGTTTTCTAAAATTATTGTGATTCACATTATTGCATGTACTTTAAATATTTATTTAAATACTTTTGGGTTTAGTTATTAATCCAAATTTTTTTATATCCACCTTGCTTATTGTTATGTCATGATCTTCTATCACCCTAGTTTGGTTTATTATTTAGTTGGTATTATCATAGCACCAACGTGGGTTGGTTAGATACGATTAGTTTACTTAGCCATGCAACAGCAGTCATCATTTTATGTGAGTTACAATTATAAATTTGACTATGTGAATATAGAACTTTGTGATAAAACTATGTGCCATGTGCTATTACTCGTTGATTGCATGTGTTGCACTTAACCAACTAGGTGGTAAAGGATTTAGACTGAGGCAAATGGTGGATACTAAATGACATGGTGGAGCTTTGTGCGTGGGAATGATAATCTTCATGGCGTAGTTAGAAATTGAAAGTCTTGCCTTGGTTAATTAAGGACTTAGCTTTGTGCGCCATTGAATTGAGTCTTACTATATGACCACATGCCTAGTATCGGACGGGCCTAACTTAGTAAGTTATGGAATCTCAGCATTGACTACTCAGGTAGTAGGTTAAGCTCTGTGCCAGGGTGGAAGTGTGTTTCTGTCATTGCGGTGATTCACATTTATGAGCGGTTTGCCGTCTTCAGGTCCAACGGTGTGTGACAGACTAATTTCCTTTATGGGCATTAGTGTTGTCAGCAAAACACATCGAGAGGGTCAATGTTTGATATGAAGTTTTAGAAAAGTTTTGTTATGATTAGTGCTAGTTACAGAGTGTTAATCAATCTATTCGAATAGCCGCGTCTACGGTCATGGACATGCTCGGGGATTTCACACGAGGGATAGTTTTTATAAAATATTTGGGAAGGGAGCTGTGTGATCTAAGTCATATGGTTGTGTGAAATAAATTGATTAGGTTTTGTGTCTTTGTGAAAACAACTATTAAATAATTATTACTTATTTGTTTAAGTTATATTTTCAATCTATTATTTGTATTCAATTGTAAATGTTACTTTCATGCAAAAGAACCACAGAAACTATTTCCTTTGGAATAAGCCTGTATCTATACATTGCATTCTGTGATATGACTTACGAGTACGGTTATGTACTCATACTTGCTAAATCAAATCAACAGAAGTAGAGGAGTCATCGCCTGCTTTCGAGGAAGAGTTCT
Source organism: Ampelocalamus luodianensis (assembly GCA_036346255.1). NCBI lineage: Eukaryota > Viridiplantae > Streptophyta > Magnoliopsida > Poales > Poaceae > Ampelocalamus > Ampelocalamus luodianensis. The sequence goes on from CM070626.1 coordinate 47,650,498, forward strand.
ACGATGGTGCTGATCGTTAGGTATTGATCCCAATCGGTTGCCTGAGGTGAATTGATGGGATTCCGCTGAAGTTTATTTGTTTTGCTGCTGCTATTTATTTATTGCTAGTCCTGCGAGGATTGATAAATGTAAACTCATCCATAAGGTCAAAACTAGTTATTTGCTACTCAAATTAATCGTTTATGTTATTATTCGACTTGTGTGGATCGATATTCATCTATGTTAACACTATGTGCACTAGCGTGATCCTGAACTAGTGCAGAATACACAGAGGGTCCAGAATTGCATCTTTTGGTCCCAACAACGCACGCCCCAAGAGGTACAAGGCCCATGGGCCCAAGTAGAGGTGGCGTAGCACCCTTTCGATTCGAACTCAGAATCAGCGTCGAATTGTTTTGGCTATTACGGCACGCATAGAAGGAATTTGGAGGTGGAGCTAGATCTATTTGAAAGAGAACGAGATAATATTTCAATCAAGTACTCATACACCTCAAACGGAATCTGTATTTGAAAGTTATGTATGTTTGAAGTCGGTGTTGTCAAGCCAATTCTGAATTGATCCGGAAGTGAAACTGGGTCGACCTGGACTTGTTGTGGTAGTAGTGTTGCTCCCCTTGCCTTGGTTCATAAGTATAATAACAACACAAGACTTAGGTAGCAATCCATCCTCAATACCAAAATTATGAACTCATAGAAACGAAGCTACCTGATAATTAAGTTGATGAGCATATGCTCTAGTAATTGGTCCTTGCACATTAAGTTGAGGAGTAGAAACAGTAAGTATGGTTGTATTAGTGGAAGGGATATCCTCATCATATCATGGTACAAGGAATGTCTCCACGTAATTTTGGTTCCAAGTCAAGCGAGAGTTCAAGTTGGACAAGTTCTGGAATCCAATTTGGCTTCCGGAGATGGTCCCGACTTAAAATAAGCATAACTTTCGCATACGAACTCCGTTTGAGGTCCACAAGTATTTGATTGAAAGTTTATCTCATCCTCTTTCCAATAGATCTAGCCCCACCTTCAAATTCCTTCTGAGCACACTACAATTGTCAAAACAATTAGCGTTATTTCTAAGCCCGAGACAGAAGGGTGTTGCGCCACCTCCACTTGGGCCCATGGGTCTTGTAATCCTAGGGGCATGTGCCCACCCCTGGCCGCACCTCCTCATATAGGATCCGCCACCCCTCTAGTCTCCTCGAATTTTGTTTAGTTAAAAGTTAGCTACATTGCAACTTCGTGTATTGGCTTGTGTCGATTAGACCAACCATAATACCACTTCAGAATCCTACCTTATTGAGTATTTCAATTCTATTTGTAATTTCATATTGCTTATGATCTTGTTCTTGTGTGTTCCTCAATTGCATGCAGGAATAGACCTTCGTGATAATATCGATCGTGCTTCTAGCAAGGTCGATAACAATCATGGAGTTAGTTCAGTGATTGCGGGCATATTGGTCGTGTGTGATTGGTAGTCGAATCGTGAGAGTTATCTCCACCAAATTGAGTTATCCTTCTCATTAAAAGATCCGGACACCCATTGTCGCATTAGTATTCCCCTCCTTCTTGGTCTTCAAAGGGGACACTGCCACCTCATCCTCCCTATCAGCTCCTAGGTTTCCCCTCCCACTCAGGATTGGACTTCTCGCCTTAGATTTCAAATCTTCTAACCCGGTTTAGCTTCTGAATTGTTGCTTCTTCTAGAGGAGCTCTTCCCTTGACTTGCCCAATCCGCTTGGTACTTCTTTCCCTTCTCCTCCGGCGCCCGCAATTTCTCACTATAGGGAAGGAGTCTGTTTTCATCCCTCAACGCAGGTGTTGGACATTCCATCTCTGAATGTCCTATAATCCCGCAAGAGAAGCAAAATAGATGACCTTTTCATACACCACATCATAATATTCCTTCTGCTGCCTTCTACAAGAAAAAAGGGAAACACCTCTGCTTAATGGCTCATTAATCAGGATAGTAACCCTTGCTCTCAAATCCTTACCCACTGCACGCCCTGCTCATCCACATCCACATTTACTACTTCACCAAGCAAAGCTTGCAATTTATTTTCCCCATCTTTCATTCCTCATCCCAAAAGGGAGATTCCAAATGTTAATCCAGTTTACCATTGTTATGATCCTTAGATCATATGGGTAAACATCACCGAGAGGATAGTTGGGTGTGTCGGCTGCTAGAAGAGAGGGAAGACTATAGATTGGAGAGACGAAGGGGATTGGGACTTAGACTATTGTATTCTCACTGCTTTCCTATGAATGGTGCAGCTCCTCTCTTTATGTAGATGAGGTTAGTCCCTAAAAATATAGAAACTATTATAGCTAATGCAACTAATCAACTAAGGATAAGATAATACACTACTACAGAAAAGGTCTTCATAGATGGTTCAAAAACGTCATCACAGACGGTTTCGTGAGCCGTCTGAGTCTATGGGTCAGTGATGACATGATTCATCATAGACGGTTATTCAAATCGTCTGTGATGCATACTATCACAGACGGTTATTAACTCATAACCGTCTATGATAGGTAACTTTCACATATGGTTTGTAGATAAAATCGTCTGTGATAGCTAACTATCACAGACAATTTGTTATTGAAACCGTTTGTGATTACTTTTCTCTATAGATGGTTTGTAGCTGAAACTGTCTGTGATGATGTTTCTCTATAAAGTCTCCAAGCAGTGGCTACTTGTGCCTTTAAAACCGGTTTCATATATATATTGTTCATAGTCTCTCAGCCACTTTCGAGGGGTCGTGCATGCAGCTTGAGGAGAATGAGACAGCAGCCACGGACAACTTCATCGAGCCCCTGCAAGTTCAAGAAGTATGGCTGCCAAGAGAGCGTCAGGACATCCAATTACCTAGATGTCGTCGACGGGTAATTGGACGTCGCTGTGTTCAGAAAGTAACGTGGTTGATACCAGTCGGAGTAGTTGTGCGTCCACGTCACTTTCTAAACACAACGACGTCCAATTACCTGTCGACAACATCCAGGTAATTGGATGTCCTAACGCTCTCTCGGCAGCCATGCTTCTTGAACTTGCAGGGCTCGATGAAGTTGTCCGTGGCTGCTGTCTCATCCTCCTCATGCTGCGTGGACGACCCCCCCGAAAGTGGCTGAGGGACTACAAACAATATATACATAATATATATGATGTCGGTTTTAAAGGCATAAGCAAACACTGCTTAGAGACTTTATAGAGAAGAGATCAGGATCCATCATAGAAGTATCATCCAAAGGCACAATCTATACACAATACATAACAGCAGGTAATCTAACAGCTCAAGGCACAATTAATCTATACACAATATCACATCCAATTGCATTTGTGACATCAATTCATCATAGAAGTATCATCCAAGGGCACAATCTATACACAATACATAACAGCAGGTAATCTAATAGCTCAAGGAACAATTAATCTATACACAATATCATATCCAATTGTATTTGTGACATCAATTCATCATAGAAGTATCATCCAAGGGCACAATCTATACACAATACATAACAGCAGGTAATCTAACAGCTCAAGGAACAATTAATCTATACACAATATCACATCCAACTGCATTTGTGACATCAATTCATCATAGAAATATCATCCAAGGGCACAATCTATACACAATACATAACAACAGGTAATCTAATAGCTCAAGGCACAAGTATCATCCAAGGGCACAATCTAAACACAATACATAACAACAGGTAATCTAACAGCTCAAGGCATCAATTCATGCGGATGAAGCAGTCCGCGCAGGCAGGATGTCCGTGGCTGCATGCTGTCTCATCCTCCTCATGCTGCTTGGTAGATTTCTTAGATGTCCATCGTAATTAAAGAAATCATGATCCAGCGCAAACACGACGCGGCAACGGCGGCAAACACCTGCCACCACCAGCACAACTCACATCCAGGGAGAGAGGCAGATCTGGCTGAGGTGAAATAGCCGAGGGAGCAGAGGGGAGCGACGTACCTCAATTCGGCGGTGTAGATGGCGGGGCGAGCTCGATTCAGCTTGGGAGATGGTGGGTGAGCTCGATTCGGCGAGGGAGATGGCGGGGCGAGCTCGATTCGGTGAGGGAGATGGCGGCGAGCTCGATTCGGCGGCGTAGATGGCGGGGCGAGCTCGATTCAGCGGGAGAGATGGCGGGGCGAGCTCGATTCGGCGAGGGAGATGGCGGCGAGGTCGAATCGACGGTGGGGGAGTCGCGATGCGGGAGCCCGGCCAAAGTCCCGAACCCTAGCGCGCGCTGGGGAGTGACGAGTTAGGGCGCAAACCCTAGCGTGCGAGCTCCTATTAATAAAGGTATATCACAGACGGTTCTATTATGGAACCGTCAGTGATACGTGTCACAAACGGGTCCATAATATAACCGTCTGTGATATGGTCTCATATCACAGACGGATCCATAATAGAACCATCTTTGATACGTATCACAGACGGTTCCATAATAGAACCATCTTTGATACGTATCACAGACGGTCTCATAATAGAACCGTCATCCTTTTGTCTATTTTAGAAAGAGACAATCTTATTTTTCATAATTTAATTTGTATAGTTTATATTCAAACCTAGAATAGGTCATTATATTAAGTTTAAATTTTCTGTAGGTGAAATATAGTTCCAAAAATTTGGTAAAAATTATATTAATTCATGATAATTATTCTAGTATTTGAATAAATTGGTTCCAGATGATGATCATAAGTTTTTATTTCTATTTTCTTTTGGGGAGTTGCTTTAGGTTAAGGTTTAATCTTGTGATAAATCATTGATGGTGCAGAACAACATGGCATATAAAGAGAAGTTCTCTCTCGTTTGGAAGTCTGTGATAAATACATAAATGCAAATTGAAAATTCAGAACATTTGACACATTCTGATATAGATAAATGCAAATTATAACATATACATAAAACAGCTAATTTTACGGCAAGTAGTCCAACACCTCTGCAAAGAATTTGGCATACTCATACCTAATCCTGCAGTCATCGCTACAGAAGATGGCGTAGTCGTTCCACCCTGACACGCCACAGCCGGTGCTCGTGCACTGGTGTCCGTCCTCCGACAGCGCCCACACCCAGCCCAGCGACGGCCCGACCATCCTCCCCTACGCCGCCGCTTGGATCATGTCCACGGCGAGCCTCTGGCACCGCCTGCACTCCCGGTTGGTCCTCTTGGCCGTCTCGCACCCACCGCCGGCCGGCTCGCCCTCGACCTGCCTGATGTACTGCTTCCCAACGTCACGCGTCTCGCTTGCCATGTAGAGGAGGAGGCCGAGCACGTAGGCCGCGGCCTTGTGGCCGGCGACGGAGTCGGCCGCCCGTTCAAGGAACACGAGGCCACGCTACATGTCTTAGGGCGCGAAGACAAGCGCGAGGCCGACAATGAAGAAGGCCTTCAGGTTGCCGGCGGCGGCCAGGTGGTTGACGACGGTGAGGTAGCGCTCGTAGTCCTGCCACTTCATCGTCTCCTCCCGCTCCAGCGCCACGCACATCCCCAAAGCTCGCCTTGGAAGCTTTGTACATGGCCTTGCAACTAAAATTCAAGACAATATAAAGAATCTTAATACAAGAATTAATTACTGGATATTGGACACAAAACGAAATCATCACGAGATTTTATTTTTTGCGACGTATCATGATACAACTTTTCGGTTTTGTACGCTACAGTCATCTTCACAAACTGACTATAACCAGACCTATACCAAAAACAAAAGAAGTACACAGTACGTGGCTCGTAGGCTACAGAGGTCAGCCATGGGCTGAGGAGAGCTCGCGGCCACGAGGCCGACGATGTGGATGACAAGCTCGTCAGGAAGATCAAGGACAGCGATCGTCGACCTCCTCGCCCACTCCGTCATGCTTCGCGTGCTCACCATGGTGTAATTAGTACTATTCAATACCATGCGTGCTGCCATGGCGCGCGATAATATCACTCTTATAAAACGTCGAAGAGACACATTTACGTCGGTGCGGGAGACGAAGAGACGCATCGGCGCCTGTCGACGCGAGAGATGAAGAGACGCATGCATAACGCGCGGGAGCCAAAACATTTAATTATCACAGAAGATTCTGATAAAAAAAAACCGTCTGTGAAGTATACCATTATCACAGATGATTAGTTAAAAGAACTGTCTTAGAAGTTTCATAGACGGTTGTTTGTTACAAACCGTCTGTGATAATGGTTTACTTCACAGACGGTTATTTTTATGAACCGTCTGTGATACTTTATAGACGGTTTTAAACACGAACCTTCTGTTATATTTCCTCTTCACAGACGGTTTTTAGTGCATCCATTTACACAGACGATCTCTAAACTAAAACCGTCTGTGATTTCATGTAATACAAACAGTATTAGCCAACCGTCTGTGATGAGGCGTTTCATATATATACTTTCTAAATATGAATGATGAGGATCTAATAATCCTCATTTTACCATTTATCTGTAATTAGTATTATGCGTAAATATGACGTCACACAGCTATTAAATATACCCCTTCTAGCCTTAAGGGGGAAGCCAATCATGTGGTTGTAAATTCTTCTACGACCATCCCCATAGTCGTAAGTCCTTCTACGACTACCATATCATCGTAAGTTCTTCTACGATCACTTCTGGTCGTAGGTCCTTTTACGATCAGTACCCAGTCGTAAGCTTTTCTACGACTACCCTCTGGTTGTAAGTCCTTCTACGACTAGCTCTGCCACGACTTTCTCACAGTTAATAGGGTCCACTTGCCTGTAGACTCAATTGATTACAGGATCTTAGCAGCCAATATGCACAGTTATTCTCTGGAGTAATTGCATATAACGCACCATTATCTCTGATTGATAACCGCTAGGCGACGTGGGAGGTTACTACTCCGGTGATTACTACTATTATTACGGAATAATGAGGCGCCTCTTGACCTGGAACGACTACCTCTTCATGTACTATAAAAGGACTTCAGTCGGAGAGAATGGGGGGAGAGACGCAATCAGTATGAGCATAAGCCTAGGTCTTTTCCACTGATTGTAACCAGCATACATAATACAATACATACAGGAGTAGGGTTGTTATTCTCTCTGAAGAAGGCCCGAACCTGTATAAAAATCCCTGTGTCTTCTCTGTCTGCGTGATCAATTGTGGAGACCCCTTGAATCAAACAATCTTTACGTAGGATCGGTTCTAAAACACCGACAATAAAGATATGCATCTAATCATTCCTAATATCAAGATATGCATCTAACTATTCCTAATATGAAGATATGCATCTAACTATTCCTAATATAAAGGAAACAACTAATCTAATCTAATCCAACCCTTTCGGGGTACTGTTTACGTGTATGAACTGTACACATAAACAATGATTTCTACCCATAACAACATCCTCACATGGTTGTAGCTCCCCCTGGGTCCATGCCCATGACACTTCATCTCTCTCAAACAAGCTGCTCGTCGTCGAGCTACAGGGCGATGTGTGAGGACCCCGGTTTATTTAGCTTGTAATGCTTAACCATCCATTGGTCCTAGCATCACAAATCAGATAAATCAAGCCTCGAGATATGTATACTTCCCAGAAATGCAGTATACACATCTCGCTACAAAATGGTGCATCAATCCCATTCATTCACGTAGAACCGAAGCACAACACAAGTTCAAAAGACATACATAATATAAAGAGTTATTACAAACAAGAGGTCGACCGGCCAAATGACATACAACTAATAAGTAAACAGCGGAAGCAAAAGTGCCATAAGATGGCGATAAACAAAAGTCAGTCAGTGTGCCTTTACCCACAAGGCAACCAACCGGACCGCTAGGCTAGTCGTCCCAAACACCACCACAACACAAATCACAAAAGTGAGGCCCTTGGGGCTCACCTTCTTCCTCTGCAACAAAACAATTAAGCATAGCATCTGAGTACAAAAATTGTTTTTGTACTCGCAAGACTGACGTGTGAGATAACAGAACTATAATTAACTACATGCAAGCTTTATTTAAGTGGAGGAGGCTGGACTTATTTTGACATAAAGCAAGTTTTCTTTGCAATAAGGTAGTACATTTAAAAGCAAGTTTGCAATTAATTCTTACTGTTCAAATAACCGAGAAACAATTATAACAATAGATAGATGATAACAACATCCTAGAAGTGACCAACCCAAAAGCCACCACAACAATAGCATGAAGTACCCCTTCATACCACCCATGTCAAGTTTTATGTTTTTAAAAGGTTGTAGTCTAGTTCTTGTGGGAAATAACCAAGCGTGTCCATAACCTAGGACGAGGCTATTCGAATAGTTTTAACCCTGCAGGGGTGTACCAATGTACCCACACGATAGACCGCCTTTCCACCAGCCACGGTTAGCATACTTCCTTTGGTATGCAGGCACGGCTAAGTCTAACAAGATGCTTTCCAATGGACGATGCTAATTAAGAGCCGCAACCCACGGGGATAAGGATACATTAAACAGCCTAACCGGTCTGCTAATGCTCCCCTCCCAACACCACACACACACACAGTTTCAAAACACCCACCGACCAGCTCATAATTCACACCTCCCAAAGTACTTAGTCAAGAGAGGTTCCATATCCCCCTCGTGTGGTTAGCATGCAACAATTGCTTGGATCAATGGCACAAGTAACTCGGTCCTTAGGGACTTAGGCACCATTCCATTCACACCCAACAGATCACACCAACATACCATTGTGCCCAAGTCAAGATATAGTTTTTGTTTTCAGTTTTTGATTTGTAAATTAATAAAACACAAGGATTGGACATAATGGAATAATATAAGTATTTGTGTGATCAAGACCATCGACTAAGTCGATGATCGCCCAATACTACCGATATCTAGGCATGGTTAAGCACAATGTATTCGTAATCTACTAAGTGACAAGAGCTCATCCAACGAACTCTAATCACAGCAAATAACCTAGGCTCGGGTAGTAGAGGATAATTATTTACCAACAGATTATGCAACTAGGGATTAACTAACCAATTTAACACAAAATAGCAATGCATACATACAAGTTAAACAAAGTATTAGACTTTAAAAGTAATGGGATCAACTGGGAAATGATCAAACTGCTTGCACGCTCTTTGTTGCTCACTATGCTGCAGAGGATCACTCTCAAGGATGGCACAATCGTCGGAACCTACCGAAAGAGCGAAAAAGAACCGATAAGAACAAAGAAAACGAAAAAGACTCTAAAACCAAAATGCTCCAAATGCTCTAAAAAATTTACAACAGCAAGAGCAAGATTTAAAATGAATTTAGAAACAAGAACCAATTGATTTGGACTCTTAATGCAAAAGTTATGATCAAAACAAGTTTGCTCAATTTGGAAAAAATGCAATCACATTCTTGTTCACATAATTAAATTGTTTGGTGAAAATTTCTAGAAAGGTGGTGCAGCTGAAATTTTTATGGTAGAACAAGCACCTCATAAGATGAACAACCCAATTAGATTCATCTCATTTAGAGTTAAAATGATTTAGTTATGATTTTTCCAAGTCATAAAACTAAGGCATGGTTAATCTCAGAATTAAAGACTACTTTAAAACATGGGTTATGCTAAAGTACTTTAACAGATGCATTTATAGAACTTTAGTTTATTAAATTTGGAGCTACAGAGAAAAAGATATGCATTTTTGAAGTTCAAACAATTAATAAAGTGCAAGTAAAAGCTTTCGGGATTTATTCGAAGACAGGACTCAACCGGGAGGTCGTGGGCCGTTGATCAAAAATCACACGGCACACGAGCGCAGCGCTTGAACTCCACCACGAGCACTTGGGCGCCAAGACCTCATCGCGCTAGGGAGGTCTTAGCCGTTAGATCCGGACTTGATGGCCCCGATCCAACGGGAGGTCCTTAAGGTGGAGGTCTAAGAGAGGAGGTGCAGGCGGTGAGATCGAAGGAGAGAGGTCTTTGACGGCTAAGATCTACCGAGGAGGTCTTAAGCGCCAACGACTCCACCGATGGATTTAGATCCGATGGCCCACGTGAGATGGGCGCTCGGGCCTTGGATCTTGAGATGGGCGGCCTAGATCAAGATCGCATCCGAGTGGTGCGAATGTTCTCGATCTGAGCCGTAGATCTAGAGATGAGCGACAAAGAGAGAAACTAGCGATAGAGTTGTAAATAGGCGAGGAGGTCTGGCCGTTAGATCTAAATCTAACGGTCCGAGAGCGACGAGGAGGTCCTAAAGCTACGGATCTAATGGAGGAGGTCCTAGGCGGTCCACGATATCCGGGGAGGTCGTGAGCGGCTAAGATAACGAGGGAGGTCGGGGCGGCTAGGATCTCACCGAGGAGGTCATGGATGGCCATGATCTTCGCGGGTAGGTCCTATGAGACAGGTGTTTAACAGAGAGAGGTTGGGACGGTTCAGATCTCCGCGAGGAGGTCCTGAACGGTCCAGATCTGAGCGGAGGGAGGTCTGGACTGCTAGGATCTCACCGAGGAGGTCCTAACGGTTCAGATCTAATGCGGTCTTTTGCAAAGAGGACCCTAATGCGGTCTTTTGCAAAGAGGACCCCAAGGCGGAGGGTGATCCTAACGGCTGGGATTTAACCTACGGAGGTCTTTAACGGCCGAGATTTCAGTGGGAGGTCTGGCGGCTAGAGACTTATACTAGGAGATCTAACGGTGAGATGCAGGTGGGGTGGTCCTAAACGGCCACGATTGAAACTAAGAGGTCGGGGACACTAACTACACCCACGGCTTGCCGACAAGAACAACATTTAACCCTAATGATTAGGCTCTCGGACAACTTAAATGCTAATCATTGGGCTACAGCACTTGTCCGAGTAAGGCACGACAAAAACATGAACTCGGTTTTTAGCTCACCGCCGGCGACGGGGACTTCGCCGGCGAAAACCAAAAGCACGGCTAGGTTCCAAATAGTAAGGAGAATCTACAGGTACCGAAAACTAGGGCTAGAGCGCATCCTACCGGCAGCTAGCCGGAAATGACCGAAGGAGACTAACTACGGCAAAATGAAAGGCTAACGAGGTTCAAAACGACCGGGTTTCTAAAACTAAAGTACTAACTTGGGAATGAAGGAGGTCCAAGAATGGTCGCAGGAGCTCCGGTGACGGTGGTGCTCGCCGGAGTTGGGGAAGACGACCAATCCGGCCCCGGAAACAGGCTCCCCAATTTGTCAACCTCTGTGAAGGTTAAACAAAACAAGTTAGGGAGACTGAGTGGACCAAGATGACAAAGTGACAGCCAATATTTCAATATTGAACCACTAGAGCTCGGAGGTCGCCTGGGAGCTCCAAGGTCCAGCAATGGTGGCAGAGGCTTTCGGGTGTTTTGAGCACAAGAGTAGAGAAAGAAACTAGAGGTGCAAGAATGGATCCAAAGAAGCTTAAGGGAGAAGCTCGGGCTCAATATATAGCCGGAGAGGAAGAACAAGGGCAGTGTCCACGGTTTCAACAAGCCAGGACACTCGAAATGATGGGAGTAGGTGTCAGAGAGACTTTTGAGCAAAAGGGGCTGCTACACAATTAATGTTGGCAGCACATAGCCGTTTGTCAACCCAAGAGTTGACAAGGCACTGCTCCCTACTGCCATGCGCACAAAATTTGATAAGGACCGGCCCCACCAGTTAGCGAGAGAACCAGGGAGGACCTGTCAAAGAACCCAACGGCTAAAATCAGTACAGAGCTGCAATTAGGGAGGTCTGAACGGTTGGATGAGAATCTAAGGGCTCAGATTTTAAATAAGGATTAGAGGTCCTAACATTTAGGGGAGGTCTGAGCCCCAGATCCAAAGATGAACGGCCCACGATCACCCAAGTGCTAGGGGTGGTCGGGGAGGTCTAAGGAGGACGCCCCAGGGTGGTCTTTGCAAAAGATGCAAAGAAGGTCCTAGGGGAGGTCCTCGAGGGTTGTCTTTGCAAATAGAACATGAGGAGGTCGAGCGGGTTGGATTGAGATCCAAGGGTGCGGAAGTGGCGAGGTTGCAGGCGTGGGTGGTGCTTTTAATTGGTTTGGTGAGCCAGTTGGCATGAGCCACACTCAGTGCGCTCCAGAGAACAGTGAATCCGTTTGAGTTTGAAATTAAAAGTCGAGACTTGGGATTTATTTGAGGTAGCAAACTAACTCCAAATTTTATGAAATTTTGACAGTAGCTTGCTAACCTTGAGATGGACCTTGTATAAAATTTTCAGAGGTTTTTGTGTTGTACATTTTTGTAACAGCCCCAAGTTTATAAACAGTAATGGGACACTGTTCATGACATTACTGTTCATAAATAACAGTTTGGAATTGCTGTTACCAACTAAAACTTTCCTTTTTAGCCAAAATCAGAAAGAACCATTTAAAGTCTTAAAGGAAATACAAGATAAACCTTGTATTATGACTGGAAAGTGTTTTCATTAAAGTCCAAATAAATTATCTGGACCAAAAATAATTTTTGTTGAATTTTTAGAAATTATTTTGGCTTGGAGAAAAATATTTGCCTTAAAATAAACACTTTCGGGCTACAATAATTATTTATGTATTTTACAAGGTGATAATGTGGTTTATAAAATTTATCTGGGAAATATATCATCCCAATAGCTTCCAGTAAAAATTTTATGATTTTATAAACTTATTTGCTATTTTTAAAAGCCCAGTCAAACCTTTTAAGCATTTGAATAGGTTCTGGTCAACTAAACTGGTTTGAATCCAAACTCTAGTACTGTAGTGACTCACACCTTTGCGGTTCGGTCCAACCCGATCAACTTGGTCCGGCTCAGTCACGCTCGGGCGCGAGCCTAAGATCCATCGCGTACTGTGAGCCGTTGATCTTCCATCGAACGGGCACGGCTGCGACGTCACGTGGGTTATCCACGTATGAGCCACAACCTCCACCCTTGGATCTTGATCGAACGGTCAAAGGAGGTGTATGCATTCGGACGACTCCGGATCCCCTCACGATCTCCGCCGTCCATTCTCGATCCAACCGCGCTGCCTTTTCATTTTAAACTTAAAGGCGCGCATCCATCGTGGACCTTTAGATATAAATCCCACGGCGTTCCTTTTTGACCGTGGGCTTTTAAAGCCCAAATTCGGTGGACCGTTGGATTCTAATCGTAGGGTCCATGTCAGTGTATGCAATCGGACCATCCGGATCCCGCGTTAATCCCGACCGTAGAAATTCCATCGGACGGTGCTGCGTCAGCGCATCTAAAGGGATGACGTGTATTCTTTTATTTGATCGTTGGATTTCAATCCAACGTCCATCTTTGAAAGTAAAGCCCCGAAATCCCTCTGGGTTTCGTTTAGATCTCGATCGACCGATTGAGATCGCACGGCCCATATTAAAAGATGCCGATTAAAACCTTTTAACCCCTCTATTTATCACAGCCGCCCATCTCTAATCGGACGGTTGAGATTCTTTTGAGCTTTAAGAGGCGCGCGCGGCTATGACTGACAAAGGGACCCACATGTCATATGTTGCCTCCCTTCTTCCTTATCTCTGTGCGCCGCCATTTCTGAGAGCAGAGGAGAGGATTATCCAAAGCTTATGCAACTAATTTTTGATATTTAGTCTAAATAGACACCTCATCAACTCTAGACCTTTTCATCTTGCCCTGTAGCTCAACCTCTATATATATAAACCCTAGCTTTTGCTGTTACCAGTGTTGACCGAAAGAGCTCTTCATCCTCCATTGTTGTCCAGTGGAGTTTCTTGCTCTTGTCCATTGCTTATCCATCTTAAGCACTGCTTTCACCTTGCACTAAGGTTTTGACATCTTTTGTAGGTTAAAACCGAAGGTTATCTCTCTGTTGAGCAAAATCGACTTTCTTAACTTTTGGTGTCTTTCTTATACTGGTAAGCTAAAACCCTAGTTTTTGACATCTGGGGCATCTTAAGGACCTTAGAAGATCATATGAATCATTCTTTTAAATATCAGTAGCTTCAACTTGCTTCAAACTGAAAAGTTGTTATTCTAACTTTTCAGTCTTTTATGTCATTTTCAAGACCTAGGGTTTCTCATGTCGACTTGTTATCCTAGTTAGGTCTCGGCTAAACCCTAGTAGCATAACAAGTTGATCTTTCAATTCTTGTCATCATCTATTTTGCCTCATAGCAAAGATCTGTCTCTGTTCTCTTTTGTCGGCTTAACCGACAAAATAGGTTTCTCTTAAGCTGTTGTAACCTAATCGATTAGGATTAAATTAGGGTTAGCTTGGGATATTAATTACCCTAAAAGATCATGCTAAGTTTCATTTCTGAACCTTTGCTTGATCTATCTTCCTTTTTCCCAAAATCTGCTATCTGTCCTGTTTTAGTTCTTTTCAAAATCTGAAAACTGCAACTTTGGTTCAAACCCTAGTTTCTGTTATTTAAAAGCTGTGTATTATATTATGGGTTATTATCACTATTAGGGTAGTTCTGGCTTAAGCATACTGTCAATCATGCATTTCCAGATTGATCATGCATATTTCTTGCATGTTGTACTTATTGTCGATTTTGGCATTTATTGGATCTTATTGCTTCTTTTAGAATCTGGTTTTGCTGAAGTGATTGAACCTATTTCTGAGCATCCTGAGCCTGCAACAGAAGTATACTATTATCAAGGCAAGCATCCTCTCTGCAACATATTGATCCCAAATTTTGTACAATAGCTTTTACAAATCCGATGATATCTGTGCATGCTATTTTTAGAAAATACAAAAATGTGATCTGTAGTAGCTAGCTATAACCTAACATGGTGGATTACCTTAATTATAACCATACACTTAACCCTAGCTCAGTACTGTATAGTATAACATATATTTTTAGTTTTGGCTTAGACATGCAGTCTAGAGATTTTAGAGTTTGACAAGCCTATCTTGTCAAACATGGGAATTACAAATGGCTTTTTGTTACTTTAAACTCTTTGTCCAGTTTACTTATTTCAGAAATGAGTTTTATATTTAAATTGATCTGGACAAGAGGAAGGTAGTGATGGTGCTTTTGTGCACGAGATTGGGAATTGTGGTGGACTTGTCCGGGTTAATTAAGGACCGAACTCTGACTATTCAATTCAAGTCCCCCCACGTACTTCCACATGCGGTGTATGGTATTTGTTTGGTTAAGTAAAATGTTAAGACTATTGGGTTGGAAACAGGAAAGTAAGAATATGTGTATTGACCTTGTATGGCATAGATGCTTTGGTCTTATGACTGCGTTGTATGCCATGTGAGCTTGTATGTCAGTATCAGATGTTCTTAGAAGGGTGAGGGCGTATATGTGCTCCGTAACATACACGTACCTTAAAGATGCCGATTGCATCCTAATATGGGCGATGAGCCCGATTCGCATTTAATTGTTTGGATCGGCATTCGGCGCAACATGTGTGCCCGGTTAGCGGATGCTATCAGTCGTTGTTTAAGCGAGATCAGTTCACACATGGGGTCCAACTCAATAGTATTAGCTTGTTGAAAAATACCAAATCTTAGTTTCCTCGGTCGGCATACCAAAGGAAGTATGTCATCATTCGGAGGCATCCGAAGGCAACGGGCTAGCTAAGTCATGTGGGTAAAGATGTACACCCCTGCAGGGTATAAACTGTTCGAATAGCCGTGTCCACGGTCATGGACGATAACTTGAGTTGATGTCACCTGTATAGAAGTTTTGATTTACAAATCTGGTTTCGGTTTTGGGCTTTGCATGAGGGATTCATGCATTGTACTGTTTACAATTATGTCATTTACTTACTGTTCTAGTTAGACTTTGATTTATTAAATTGCTTTATCAAAATTTAGTCTTTGTAGGTTAAGATGTCCTGTTTTATGCAAAACTTAACCATTTTACCTTCCTGTTGTAACCTTATGCATGTATAAATTCTACTCCTTTGAATAGGCTCTAATCAACACTTTCTTTTATTAGTTTGTGTAAGACTTGCTGAGTACCTTCCGTACTCAAGGTGCTATCACCTATTGTTGCAGGTGAGGATGGTTATCTTTGTGAAGAACCTGTTAGCGCCGATCAGGGTGACGCTAACGAGTAGAGCTACTTCTTTCCTCCACTCAATTGCCTGCGGGTGGATGAGGCCATTGGTGGACTTTGATCTTTAATTTTGCTTCCGCTGTTGAACTTGTTGTAGTGACCAAGTCTCTCCATAATGTAGTACTAAAACCGCAAGTTGTAAACTTATGTTTAATTATGTCAATGTATGACTTGTATGTATTTGATGCAATGTTGTTGAAGGATATATATGCAATGGTCGTTGATCCTGGGAACCATTGTGAAATATATATATCCGGGAATCCTGATTATTGGATCGGCTACTTGTTAAATTTATACTCCTAGCATGATCTTTAATAAAGGGGCAGTACTGTTCCTTCATTAACAATCATGCTACAGTATGAATTTAATTAAGTACATTTCCAATAACCCGGGGGTCCTCACAGCGTTGGTATCAGAGCATACGTTGCCTGTAGGTTAGAAGTATCCTGGCCGAGACAATTAGAGAGTCTTCTGATAAAAGTATTTTCAAGCAGTAATATATTTTCGAAAGTTTAAGTATGATATCTTTTATTTCTTACCTTTCTTAATATCAATTCTTGTCCCAACTTTCTGTTGGTTTTTCTAAAAGTGAATTGTTTCTTATCTCGTCTTTTTGTCTGTAGATGAGTGGGTGGTACTTGGTCAAGGAGACCCGAGCTGAGGATGTTGATGGATTCCCAGCCTTACTTCGGGACATGATGTGGCGATCCAATTTCACCTACCAGCCGGAGTATGCCATCTATCGACGAGACCGAGGCCCAGGGATGGAGGAGTACCGTGCCATCATCAACGTCATCGCTAGGCACGTAGCTGGCAGTGTTCCTTATTGTGTCTAAACACTTGCCACCTCTGAGGCTATGGTTGTTCAGGAAGCTGCAAGTAGGATGATGAGCCTTCTTCGTCATGATTTGACGGAATTGTCTCAACCACCCTATGATCACTTCCCGAATCAAGGTCCTACCTCCGAAGTGAGCATGTTCGATGAGATACAGTTTGGAGAAGATCCTCAGGTGCGACAGTTGGCGAGGATGGTTCGCATCATGGACCAAATCCATCGCTGTCTTGTGAGGGAGTTGTGGGAAACTCGGCATCGCCTTAATGAGGCCAGAGTACCGTTACTTGGAGTCAACATGAACGCGTTCCTGCAAGCGTGCTTTATGGTGACAACGAGACCTCTCCATTCTTCTTTGCACCACCTCTTACCGACTTCCGAGTGGCCGGGTGCGTGCCTGTTTATGGACAAGTGCGTCAAGCCCGGATGACTGCAGGTTTTCCTCGCACTCTGCGGACTGCACCTCCTGGAGGTCACCAGCCACTTCTAGGATCTCCAAGGCGTCTTATTAGCCCTTTGGATCCTGTTGACACGGGTTCCCCTGGAGCTCATCTTTTGAATGAGTTTCCGGTGAACTTTAACCGGGATCTTTATGCTAGTACCTCGACGATGAACCCTCGTGGATAAGTGTCTTCTAGTCTAGTAGTTGCCCTTAGATAAACTGTATGTAATAGGGCAGTAGTATTTTGTACCGAATATGTAAGTCCAACTTTTGGTTTTGTAATCTGACATTTATGGCCGACTCTGCTGTGAGACTGGAACCGAATCTTTTTGTTGTGTATATGAAGTTTCTGGTTTTGGTGTTAATCTGAATGCATGACATAACATAACGCATTATGTGTATAGTATTTGTTTCTTTCCTAATTTCAACCTTGTTTGTGTTTGCCGAGTATATCCTTGTTATGTTGTTAACCATGATATGGTGACAGGATGACAGGATCTACTACTCGTGCGCAAGCGCAACAAGGGAGGGGCATGTCGACTCCTGTGCCCCATTCTCAGGGAGGGCCGACTGAACCTTCCAGCTCTCAGGGTCCGCAAGGTGGTTCCCAGGAAGAGGAGCTTCCTCCACCACCTTCTATGGCTGATGTGCTCATGCAAATTGAGCGCAATCGAATGGACCAGACGCGCATCTTGGAGCAGATTGCGCGTAACACTTCTTCACCTACTGCACCGGTTGTCAGAGCAGGAGGTCATCATGTGCAGGGCAGTCTTGCTGACTTTCAGCGGACTAACCCGCCGGTGTTCTCCAGCTCTCAAGATCCTATGGAAGCTGAGGACTGGCTTCGGACCATTGAGAAGAAGCTATTAATTGCTCAGTGTTCCGAGAGGGAAAAGGTTCTCTTCACCAGTTATCAACTTGATGGGCCAGCTAGCATATGGTGGGATAATCTTCTTGCCATCCAGCCTGCTGGACATGTCCCTACTTGGGATGAGTTCGTGGAGGCTTTTCGCGAAGCTCATATTCCTGAGGGAGTGATGATGATCAAGCAACAGGAATTTCTCGCTCTCAAGCAAGGGCGAAAATCTGTGACTGAGTATCTGCACGAGTTCAACTTCCTTGCCAGATACGCCCCTGATGATGTTTCGACTGACCTTCGTCGCCGGAACCGGTTCTTGAATGGGTTATCTGAAGAATTGCAAATGGCTGTAGCTTTGCATGACTTCAGGAATTTCTCCTATTTGGTCAACAAGGCTATTGTGGCCGAAAGCAAGAGCAAGGCATTGGAGGAGTCACGCAAGCGACAGCGGACTTCTCAGTTTGTTCCTGGTGGCGGTTCGCCAAGGCCTCGCATGTGGGTGCCTAGACCACCGCGAGCACCAGCTTCACTTGCACCAAGGCCGGCAGTGTTTGCCCCTCGTCCATCCTCTTCCACTAATCAACCAAGACCTAGTGGAAGCCGACCACCATCTGTTGTTACTGTCAGGCCGGGAGTTATATGTTACCATTGTGGGCGCCCAGGGCATTTCGCCAATCAGTGCTATGCCAAGGCTCAAGGGATACCACCTATTTCACCTTCCGCGGCTATTGTGCGTCCTGCACCACCTTCCCCGACCGTGGTCAAGCGACGACTGTTCGGTTCGAGTCGTGTGAACAGTTCATCGCCGAGAAGCAGTGTCACTCTGAAGTTGTTCTTGGTATGCTCCTAGTTAATTTCAAAGATCGCATTTATTTTATTTGATTCTGGAGCATCCCATTCATTTGTTAGTAGGCAGTTTGCTACTCAACATCATTTAATTGTGCATCATCTTCATCCACCCCGTATCATCCACTCACCTGGATCAGTCTTTATGACTAATCAAGTCTGCCGTGGTGTCAATATAAATATTGAAGGGGTAGACTTTTGGGCTGATTTGATTGTGATAGATTCTAAAGGGTTGGATGTTATCCTGGGAATGGATTGGTTATCCAAGAACCTCGGGCAAATTAATTGTGCTCACAAATCCATTTCTTTAACTAATGAAAGCAGCACTTCAGTCGTTTTTCAATCCAGGACAATGGGTTCTCATCTTTGTGCTCACCAAGTTGATACCACTCCCTCCTTGCAGTCGGTACCGATTGTTTGTGAGTATGTTGATGTCTTTCCTAAAGACCTTCCCGGATTGCCACCAGACCGGGAGGTGGAATTCGTAATTGAACTCGTTCCTGGAACTGCTCCTATATCCAGGAGTCCTTATCGAATGTCTGTCAACGAGTTGGTTGAATTAAAGACACAACTCGGAGAATTGCTTGACAAAGGATTTATTCGACCGAGTTCCTCACCTTGGGGATGCTCGGCTTTATTTGTCAAAAAGAAGGACAACACTTTGCGTATGTGTGTAGATTACCATCCGTTAAATGAGGTCACTATCAAGAACAAGTATCCTTTGCCTCGCATTGATGATCTTTTTGATCAGTTGGTTGGTGCCCGAGTCTTTTCAAAGATTGATTTGCGATCGGGCTATCATCAAATCAAGGTTAGAGCTGAGGACATACCTAAAACAGCTTTTTCTACTCGTTACGGTTTATGCGAGTATCTTTGTCATGTCCTTTGGTCTGACCAATGCTCCAGCTTATTTCATGAACCTTATGAATTCGGTGTTCATGGATTTCTTGGATAAGTTCGTTGTCGTGTTCATTGACGACATCCTTATTTATTCCAAGTCTGATAAGGACCATCAACAACATTTGAGGCTTGTGCTGGAAACACTTCGTAAGTATCGACTGTATGCTAAGTTCAGCAAGTGTGCCTTTTGGCTTAAACAAGTTGCATTTTTGGGACATGTGTTATCCGAAGGGGGTATCGCTGTCGATCCAAGCAAGGTACAAGATGTATTGGATTGGAAACAGCCCAAGAATGTTACTGATATTCGAAGTTTTCTTGGACTTGCGGGTTATTACCGTAGGTTCATTGAAAATTTTTCCAAAATTGCTAGACCTCTGACTCAGCTTTTGCAGAAAGAGAAGAAATTTGAATGGTCAGCTAAATGTGAGGAGAGTTTTCGGCTTCTGAGAACTCTCTTGACCAAAGCTCCAGTTCTCACTCTTCCGGATATTCATAAGAGTTTTGACATTTATTGCGATGCATCTCGCCATGGACTTGGTTGTGTGCTTATGCAAGAAGGCCGAGTTGTGGCATATGCATCTCGGCAGTTGCGACCTCATGAAGTTAATTATCCTACTCATGATTTGGAATTGGCTGCCGTAGTCCATGCATTGAAGATTTGGCGACATTACCTTCTCGTGTCGTTGTGAGATCTATACCGATCATAAAAGCTGAAGTATATATTCACTCAATCTGATTTGAATATGAGGCAAAGAAGATGGCTTGAACTGATCAAAGACTACGACATGGGTATTCACTATCACCCAGGCAAAGCCAATGTTGTGGCAGACGCTTTAAGCAGAAAGTCACAATGCAACTGCACATTTTCTCTACCTGCGGCCAAGGACTTGTGTGCTGATTTTCAGCGCCTAAGTCTTGACTTGGTGGAAGAAGGTTTTCTTGCTGCATTACAAGTGGAGCCGACATTAGAATCTCATATTCTTGAGGCCCAGAAAACAGATGCTGAGGTAGATGAAATCAAGGAAAATTTGAAGGCACGCAAAGCCAACGAGTTTTCTGAAGATGATCGCGGTATGATTCGATATCGCAATCGTTTGGTAGTACCTGCAGATCCTCAATTGAGGAGTCTAATTCTCAGAGAGTCTCATAATTCTAAGTTTTCTCTACATCCTGGAAGTACCAAGATGTATCAAGATTTAAAGAAAACATTTTGGTGGAGCCAAATGAAGAGGCAAATTGCTCAGTATGTTGCTGAATGTGATATTTGCCAAAGGGTTAAAGCTGAACATCTGAAGCCAGCTGGTACCCTTCAACCTTTGCCTATTCCACAGTGGAAGTGGGAAGAGATCGGTATGGATTTTGTTACTGGTCTTCCCAAGACTTCCAATGGGTCCGATGCCATTTGGGTAATCATCGACCATTTGACAAAGGTGGCTCATTTTATTCCGGTCAAAACCATCTTCAGTGGCAAGCAGCTAGCAGAGCTTTATATTGCTAGAATTGTTTGTCTTCATGGTGTTCCCAAGGTCATTGTCTCTGACCGTGGCCCTCAGTTTACTTCCCACTTTTGGAATTGTCTTTATCAGGCTATGGGGACTGAACTCTCCTTTAGTACTGCTTATCATCCTCAAACTAGTGGTCAAACTGAGAGAGTGAACCAAGTGATGGAAGATCTTCTTCGAACCTATGTGCTATCTTATAGCAAAGACTGGGAGAAATCTTTGCCATATGTGGAATTTTCCTACAATAATAGCTACCAAGCAAGTATTCAAATGTCACCTTTTGAAGCCTTGTATGGGAGAGCTTGTAGGACCCCATTGAATTGGTCCGAGTCTGGTGAAAGATCATTCTATGGTCCAGACTTGGTAAAGGAAGCGAAGAGCAAGTTAAATCGATTCGAGATTGTTTGAAAACTGCTCAGTCTCGTCAGAAGAGCTATGCTGATCATCGTCGTCGTGAATTAAGCTTTGAGGTAGATGACCATGTCTATCTTAAAGTGTCACCCATGAATGGCACTCATCGTTTTCAGGTAAAAGGAAAGCTAGCACCTCGTTATATCGGACCCTTCCGAATCATTGCAAAGCGAGGAGCTGTAGCTTATCAATTGGAACTACCTGAATCCCTCTCAGCAGCGCATGATACCTTTCATGTGTCTCAATTGAAGAAATGCCTTCGTGTTCCTATTGAGGCAACTGCGTATGAGCATCTTGATCTCCAACCTGACCTTTCCTATCAAGAGCAACCAGTGCGTATCCTCGACACAATGGAACGCAGGACAAGAAATCGTACTGTCAAGTTCTTGAAAATTCAGTGGGCTAATCATTCTGAGGATGAAGCCACTTGGGAGCGCGAAGATCTGATGCAGATTGAGCACCCCCATCTCTTTGTTGTTTAGAACTTTCCTTTGAATCAAGAAAGGAAAGTTTAAACAAAGCAATGTAAACAAAGATGTAATAATAACACTATGTTATTATGCAAGTTCTTCTTTGTTATCTTTGAAGGAAATCAAGACAACAGATGTTGAATTTCCTTATAAATTATTTCAATTTCATTTCTTCCTAATCTTTAACTTGTTCCAAATCTCGGGGACGAGATTTTCTTAAGGGGGGTAGGTTTGTAACAGCCCCAAGTTTATAAACAGTAATGGGACACTGTTCATGACATTACTGTTCATAAATAACAGTTTGGAATTGCTGTTACCAACTAAAACTTTCCTTTTTAGCCAAAATCCAAAAGAACCATTTAAAGTCTTAAAGGAAATACAAGATAAACCTTGTATTATGACTGGAAAGTGTTTTCATTAAAGTCCAAATAAATTATCTGGACCAAAAATAATTTTTGTTGAATTTTTAGAAATTATTTTGGCTTGGAGAAAAATATTTGCCTTAAAATAAACACTTTCGGGCTACAATAATTATTTATGTATTTTACAAGGTGATAATGTGGTTTATAAAATTTATCTGGGAAATATATCATCCCAATAGCTTCCAGTAAAAATTTTATGATTTTATAAACTTATTTGCTATTTTTAAAAGCCCAGTCAAACCTTTTAAGCATTTGAATAGGTTCTGGTCAACTAAACTGGTTTGAATCCAAACTCTAGTACTGTAGTGACTCACACCTTTGCGGTTGGGTCCAACCCGATCAACTTGGTCCGGCTCAGTCACGCTCGGGCGCGAGCCTAAGATCCATCGCGTACTGTGAGCCGTTGATCTTCCATCGAACGGGCAAGGCTGCGACGTCACGTGGGTTATCCACGTATGCGCCACAACCTCCACCCTTGGATCTTGATCGAACGATCAAAGGAGGTGTATGCATTCGGACGACTCCGGATCCCCTCACGATCTCCGCCGTCCATTCTCGATCCAACCGCGCTGCCTTTTCATTTTAAACTTAAAGGCGTGCATCCATCGTGGACCTTTAGATCTAAATCCCACGGCGTGCCTTTTTGACCGTGGGCTTTTAAAGCCCAAATTCGGTGGACCGTTGGATTCTAATCGTAGGGTCCATGTCAGTGTATGCAATCGGACCATCCGGATCCCGCGTTAATCCCGACCGTAGAAATTCCATCGGACGGTGTTGCGTCAGCGCATCTAGAGGGATGACGTGTATTCTTTTATTTGGTCGTTGGATTTCAATCCAACGTCCATCTTTGAAAGTAAAGCCCCGAAATCCCTCTGGGTTTCGTTTAGATCTCGATCGACCGATTGAGATCGCACGGCCCATATTAAAAGATGTCGATTAAAACCTTTTAACCCCTCTATTTATCACAGCCGCCCATCTCTAATCGGACGGTTGAGATTCTTTTGAGCTTTAAGAGGCGCGCGCGGCTATGACTGACAAAGGGACCCACATGTCATATGTTGCCTCCCTTCTTCCTTATCTCTGTGCGCCGCCATTTCTGAGAGCAGAGGAGAGGATTATCCAAAGCTTATGCAACTAATTTTTGATATTTAGTCTAAATGGACACCTCATCAACTCTAGACCTTTCCATCTTGCCCTGTAGCTCAACCTCTATATATATAAACCCTAGCTTTTGCTGTTACCAGTGTTGACCGAAAGAGCTCTTCATCCTCCATTGTTGTCCAGTGGAGTTTCTTGCTCTTGTCCATTGCTTATCCATCTTAAGCACTGGTTTCACCTTGCACTAAGGTTTTGACATCTTTTGTAGGTTAAAACCGAAGGTTATCTCTCTGTTGAGCAAAATCGACTTTCTTAACTTTTGATGTCTTTCTTATACTGGTAAGCTAAAACCCTAGTTTTTGACATCTGGGGCATCTTAAGGACCTTAGAAGATCATATGAATCATTCTTTTAAATATCAGTAGCTTCAACTTGCTTCAAACTGAAAAGTTGTTATTCTAACTTTTCAGTCTTTTATGTCATTTTCAAGACCTAGGGTTTCTCCTGTCGACTTGTTATCCTAGTTAGGTCTCGGCTAAACCCTAGTAGCATAACAAGTTGATCTTTCAATTCTTGTCATCATCTATTTTGCCTCATAGCAAAGATCTGTCTCTGTTCTCTTTTGTCGGCTTAACCGACAAAATAGGTTTCTCTTAAGTTGTTGTAACCTAATCGATTTGGATTAAATTAGGGTTAGCTTGGGATATTAATTACCCTAAAAGATCATGCTAAGTTTCATTTCTGAACCTTTGCTTGATCTATCTTCCTTTTTCCCAAAATCTGCTATCTGTCCTGTTTCAGTTCTTTTCAAAATCTGGAAACTGCAACTTTGGTTCAAACCCTAGTTTCTGTTATTTAAAAGCTGTGTATTATATTATGGGTTATTATCACTATTAGGGTAGTTATGGCTTAAGCATATTGTCAATCATGCATTTCCAGATTGATCATGCATATTTCTTCCATGTTGTACTTATTGTCGATTTTGGCATTTATTGGATCTTATTGCTTCTTTTAGAATCTGGTTTTGCTGAAGTGATTGAACCTATTTCTGAGCATCCTAAGCCTGCAACAGAAGTATACTATTATCAAGGCAAGCATCCCCTCTGCACCATATTGATCCCAAATTTTGTACAATAGCTTTTACAAATCCAGTGATATCTGTGCATGCTATTTTTCTGAAAATACAAAAATGTGATCTGTAGTAGCTAGCTATAACCTAACATGGTGGATTACCTTAATTATAACCATACACTTAACCCTAGCTCAGTACTGTATACTATAACATATATTTTTAGTTTTGGCTTAGACATGCAGTCTAGAGATTTTAGAGTTTGACAAGCCTATCTTGTCAAACATGGGAATTACAAATGGCTTTTTGTTACTTTAAACTCTTTGTCCAGTTTACTTATTTCAGAAATGAGTTTTATATTTAAATTGATCTGGACAAGAGGAAGCTAGTGATGGTGCTTTTGTGCACGAGATTGGGAATTGTGGTGAACTTGTCCGGTTAATTAAGGACCGAACTCGACTATTCAATTCAAGTCCCCACGTACTTCCACATGCAGTGTATGGGCGCTGTTTGGTTAAGTAAAATGTTAAGACTATTGGGTTGGAAACAGGAAAGTAAGAATATGTGTATTGACCTTGTATGGCATAGATGCTTTGGTCTTATGACTACGTTGTATGCCATGTGAGCTTGTATGTCAGTATCAGATGTTCTTAGAAGGGTGAGGACGTATATGTGCTCCGTAACATACACGTACCTTAAAGATGCCGATTGCATCCTAATATGGGTAGTGAGCCCAGTTCGCATTTAATTGTTTGGATCGGCATTACTGACGCAACATGTGTGCCCCGGTTAAGCAGATGCTATCAGTCGTTGTTTAAGCGAGATCAGTTCACACATGGGGGTCCAACTCAATAGTATTAGCTTGTTGAAAAATACCAAATCTTAGTTTCCCCGGTCGGCATACCAAAGGAAGTATATCATCATTCGGAGGCATCCGAAGGCAACGGGCTAGCTAAGTCATGTGGGTAAAGATGTACACCTGCGCAGGTATAAAGCATTCGAATAGCCGTGTCCACGGTCATGGACGATAACTTGAGTTGATGTCACCTGTATAGAAGTTTTGATTTACAAATCTGGTTTCGGTTTTGGGCTTTGCATGAGGGATTCATGCATTGTACTGTTTACAATTATGTCATTTACTTACTGTTCTAGTTAGACTTTGATTTATTAAATTGCTTTATCAAAATTTAGTCTTTGTAGGTTAAGATGTCCTGCTTTATGCAAAACTTAACCATTTTACCTTCCTGTTGTAACCTTATGCATGTATAAATTCTACTCCTTTGAATAGGCTCTAATCAACACTTTCTTTTATTAGTTTGTGTAAGACTTGCTGAGTACCTTCCGTACTCAAGGTGCTATCACCTATTGTTGCAGGTGAGGATGGTTATCTTTGTGAAGTACCCGTTAGCGCCGATCAGGGTGACGCTAACGAGTAGAGCTACTTCTTTCCTCCACGCAATTGCCTGCGGGTGGATGAGGCCATTGGTGGACTTTGATCTTTAATTTTGCTTCCGCTGTTGAACTTGTTGTAGTGACCAAGTCACTCCATAATGTAGTACTAAAACCGCAAGTTGTAAACTTATGTTTAATTATATCAATGTATGACTTGTATGTATTTGATGCAATGTTGTTGAAGGATATATATGCAATGGTCGTTGATCCTGGGAACCATTGTGAAATATATATATCCGGGAATCCTGATTATTGGATCGGCTACTTGTTAAATTTATACTCCTACCATGATCTTTAATAAAGGGGCAGTATTGTTCCTTCATTAACAATCATGCTACAGTATGAATTTAATTAAGTACATTTCTAATAACCCGGGGGTCCTCACAATTTTCCTCCAAAAATTATACAATGTGCTAAGCTAGGGTTTGACTGACCCTTAAAAAATATTCTAACAATTTCTAAAAATTGTGCAATTTTTCAGAGGGGGCACATATCAACCCTAGCACTTAGGAAAAATAGTTCCAGAGCAAGATCACAAGATTTGACAAGAGGATTTTTGGAAAGGCTTGTATTTCCATAATTCTTATTACAAGAATTTCCCAACATACTGGAATTACAAGATGTAAGAAAAAGTTTTAATTTCTACCCCTTTTCTTACATTTGAAACACAAGTTGAAAATGGGGATGTTACACGATGGTCATGGCTGCAACCCAAGGTGTCCCTATGTTGATGAGAGGTTGTAGCACCAGCGGAACATCGCATAGACGATGATTCGCAACACTCCAATAGATAGCAGCAAGGACTACGGTCCCTTGGCGTGTATTGACACTATAGGAGACAGTGGAAGCATGGACAAGCTACCCGGGGCAACAGCGATGCTCTTCCCACCATAGGATGCTTTAGTGGTGGAAAAAAACACGATGTCATCGTGGTCCTGACGTCCGAGACACCCCGCACCTACAAAGGCACGATGTTGGCTGGGCGTGTGGAGAAGACAGTCGTTGGATAGCAGCCTTCTTCCTCAATGAGGGCACCGTTTGTGCAACCACAAGCAACGAGGTCGATGATGCGGAAGTCACGGGTGAAATTAGAGACACCTTTGGTGGCACAGATCGCGCAATAGCTATTGCGCATGCCTTCTTCTCCTCCTTTTCCATCAGCTTGGCCACCATAGCCGCCATGTCTGCCACCCTCATGGCCTTGAAATTCTCAGCAACAGAAGCCATGGTGTTGACTTTGATGCCAAACTAATATCCTTAGATCCTAGCGGTAAACATCATAATTGAAGTCCTATAGAACCACCGTCTGCTTTCCAATCACAAAGTGCCCAACTGACCAATGCGAGCCTTCCAAAGCCCTTAATTTATCAATTTCTGATTTGAACTCCACAATAAACAAGGTCCCCCGCACATATCTCGCCACCAGCCCTCTGGGGTTTCCTGTTGAATCATGGGTAGGCTACTCTAGCACAAATTGAAAAATCTACCGCGTAAACAAGGAACCTTCGCTAGTAATAGATAACGAGATTACCAATAGACGCGTAAATTCATAGCGGAAGTAGAGTCGATGTAGCGTGTTGGTGTGGTGGTAGTTGTACTAGCCGCACGTCTCCTCCTCTAGCTCCTTGTGATCATCACGAGTTGCGGATCGTCCTAGTGATGATGCTCCGCATCAACACCTCCAAGGTATCCACACGTACGGGGCAGGGACACCACGCACTGAAGTGCTAGTGCCGGCTGCGTGGAATTGGATGAGGAAGGTGTGGCCACTAGGGTTTCGGGAATTCTAAATTCACACGAAACCCTATGCCACCGCCCCTCTGTATATAGGTATATCCATGATGGGTCTCGAACTTTGAGGATCATTAGGAACTTGTGGCCCACAAGAATTCGGATCTCCATCCAAATTAAATCCTAACCCTTTAAGCGTGCAACCCTATATGTTCACGTACACTTGGACATGGCCCGAGTACTCCTACTCATCCACTAATCGGTAGCGGCCCCTAGAAAAACATGCCGACTCCCAAGTATACGTAAAGATCATATCAAACAAACCTCAACAAAACTTATATGCATTTCCTTTTGCCTCATGATATCGGTCAAGCTTAAGGCGAGTACGTGTCAGCTTTGTTGGTTAGCTTGACCACTCTTTCTCGATCACGTGACTCAAATTCCCCAACTACGGTTAACTCTTTAACCGCGAGTAGCATGGCCATGTATTTCTGGAATCCAGTCACTCGAGAGGCCTAGAGATATCTCTTCTGTTGCATGGAGGGGAAAATCCTATCTTGATCGACCATATCTCATTGCATGCATCATGACAAAATCCAAAAGCTACCTTTATAACTATCCAGTTACGGAGTTGCATTTAGAAACCCCTAAGTGAGTTATTACGTATCTCGAGTACGTGCGACGATCTCAAGTCTAAGGACATAGCATACGTATTGTAAATGAGACCAACTGATGGCATGTAAGAATGCAATGTTCTTGCAGTGTCTCATGGTGGGTCGTTCCAACCCTATGTTCGCTAACATGTGTCAATATTATTGGTTTGATATCTCCATATCTATTACCCGTGAAACATGGTCATCAACCAATACATATGCTAGTATATTCATATGTGTTGTCATATGTTTGCAACTAGAGAGCGTTTAAGAATAATAATCGCAGAAATATAGAGTTTCACAAACAAGTCATATACTTGATAATAGATATTAACGATATTATTCTAGAAACAAGATAACATATTTGTTACGTCCTCTGTTGACAAGGCACGGGAGGTATCGCCAAGTAAGTTGAGATTGGGCCAGAGGGAGCGAAAAGCTAATTCAAGATATGCTACAGCCGACTGGGCCGTCTAGCAGCCGACTGGGCTTCCAGCAGTTTGTCGGAATATAAATAGTGTTTGCTCTTGTCGTAAGGGTTAAGAAAAGTAAAGAACAGAATATACCTTCTTCTATATGCTTCCTTCCTACCCTGTTCTTCTTCTCGCCAGACAACTTTCCCTTCTCCTCCAACTCAATCTACCATATACTTGTTGATATTACTGGATATACAACTGGGTACATAACATTTGGTATCAGAGCACCGATCCTAGCGACGGCAGACAATCTGGAGAGACCCAAATACCAAACCCGAGCACAAGAAAAGGCGGCGGCTATGGAGCAGGAGATGGCGGCACTTACTCGGGCAATCCAAACGCTGGTGGAATCGGTAGCGGAGATCAAACCAGTGGTCTTAGATCTAAAGGATTGGAAACCGCTGGTAGTGGCATCAGTGGAGGATCTGCGCGGCGAGGTTGGGGAATTGCGTGATCAAGTCCAGCAGATGGGTCGGGAAGCGGCCAAGGGGACCGTACTGCCCCCATTGTTGCCTACCCCGGAACATCTGAGAATCAAGGAGCCCAATGATGAAGTTGAACAAAGTCTCGGAGCAAATAGCCAAGGCGCAGCAAATCTGAATCGGGGAAGGTTCATAAGTAATCATAGTCCAGGGTCCTTACCACACAATGGTACGTATGGTTTACATCCCCTACCCATGCCTCCTGATTCCGGAGATTTGGGAGGTAGGAGCATAGGAGGGCATTATCATAATCCATCACCACCGAAATTGGATTTCCCTCAATTTGATGGCGATAATCCGAAGGCGTGGAAGCTAAAATGTGAGGTTTATTTTCGGGTGTGTGCTAACCGGCCAGAATTATGGGTGAGCATAGCTACCATGCACTTTGGGGGAAATGCACTGCTATGGTTACAATCCACTCAAGCACATACCAGATGTACCAACTGGGAGGAATTTGTGGAAGCTGTTTGTTTGCGTTTTGGGAGAGAAGAGTTCCAGCAACAGCTTCGGGGTTTCAATCGACTGAAGCAAAGTGGAACAGTCACGGAGTTTGCGGAAAAGTTCAATGAATCCATGCATAACCTTCTTGCTCATCATACTTGGGATCCGATGTTCTTTGTGACTCAGTTCACGGATGGTTTAAGAGGTGAAATTAGAGCAGCTGTGGTCTTGCATCAACCAAAGGATCTTGATACGGCTGTCTCATTGGCTTGCTTGCAGGAAGAAGTTCTGGAAACTATGCGGCGTGAAACGCGTCGACCTGAATATCAGACAGGGGGATGATCATTGTCAAGGATGGCGTTGCCCTTGCCGGCACCGCCAGGAAGACCATCAGGATTGGCCGGCAACAGATCAGAGGATCGGAGAAGTAGAGACGGAACCAGACCAAGTGGTCCTGATGAGAAGATTGCCGCACTTAGAGCATACCGACGAGCAAAGGGGCTATGTCACACCTGTGGAGAAAGGTGGAGTCGGGAGCATCGGTGTGGGCCAACAGTTCAATTACATGTTGTTCAGGAGTTATGGGAATTGGTGCAAGAATCAAGTGAGGATGTTGAGCCACAAGAAGAAGATATCTCTCAGGAGGAACATGTGCTCGCAATTTCAGCAGCCGCAGTTAATGGTTCAGAAACACCGAAAACAGTAAGACTCTCTGGCCAAGTACAAGGAATCGACGTCACCATACTGATTGATTCGGGTAGTACCCATAGTTTTGTGAGTGAGAACCTAGCAGAGAAACTGCAAGGGGTGTATAAGACACCGACACGTATGAAAGTCAGAATCGCAGATGGTGGAATTCTGATGTGTAAAGGGGAGTGCCCAGATTGTCAATGGCAAGTTCAAGGAGTGTGTTTTACGACGACAATGAAGATCCTGGCAATAGGATGCTATGATATTATTGTGGGAATGGATTGGCTTGAGCTGAATAGCCCTATGACCATTCATTGGCGAAAGAAAATCTTGTCATTCGTTTATCAGGGAAGAAGAGTGGTGCTACGGGGTCTGAAGGGCAACACTTCGAGTGAGGTGTTGATGGCAACTCAAGCAGAAAGGGTACCCTGGAAAGGCATATATAGGAGGGAAATGTTGATGGCAACTCAATCGGTGATGATACCCAGGGAAGGCAAGGTACAACCCAGTTCTGCAGATCTGGGAGTTTCCTCAACACAGGGAACTGTTCATAATCTACTAGCAGAATTTGCAGAAGTGTTTGAAGAACCAAAAGGTCTGCCACCACAAAGAGATTTTGACCATGCCATACCATTAATTCCCGGAGCACAACCAGTTAGCTTGCGTCCTTACCGCTATCATCCAGCACAGAAGGACGAGATTGAGAGGCAGGTGGACGAGATGCTTAAACAAGGAATTATTAAACCAAGTTTTAGTCCATTTGCATCACCAGTATTATTGGTTCCAAAAAAAAGATGGGTCCTGGCGCCTTTGTGTGGATTATCGTCATGTAAACGCCATCACGGTGAAGAATAGTTACCCAATGCCGATCATCGATGAATTATTGGATGAGTTGGCCGGTGCTCAATGGTTTTCCAGTTTGGACTTAAGGGCAGGGTACCATCAGATACGCATGAGGGTTGTGGATGAGTATAAGACGGCTTTCAAAACACACCATGGGCATTATGAGTACAAGGTGATGCCTTATGGATTGACCAGTGCACCAGCTACCTTCCAAGGACTAATGAACAATATACTTGGGCCATATTTGCGACGTGGAGTATTGGTGTTCATAGATGACATACTTGTTTATAGCAAAAACTGGGAGGACCATATGAGTCAGTTGAGGCAAGTTTTGGAAATCATGAGGCACCACAAACTGAAGGTCAAGCAATCCAAATGTACCTTTGCTCAAAGGCAACTGACCTATTTAGGGCATATCATCAGTCACAAAGGGGTAGCAACCGATCCAAAGAACATATCAGTTGTTAGGGAATGGCCGGTGCCAACAAATGTAAAGCAAGTAAGAGGATTTTTAGGCCTGGCTGGGTATTACCGAAAGTTTGTCAAACACTTTGGTATAATCAGTAGGCCACTCACTGAATTGTTAAGGAAGCATGTTGTCTTTGTTTGGGCCAAGGACCAGGAGGCAGCCTTCCAGACTTTGAAGAATGCCTTGATATCAGCACCAGTTCTGGCGCTGCCAGATTTTGCGCAAGAATTTGTCATTGAGACGGATGCTTCAGACAAGGGAATAGGAGCAGTATTGATGCAGAATAAGCACCCAATTGCGTACCTTAGCAAGGCCTTAGGACCACGAGCACATGGTTTATCCACCTATGAGAAGGAAGGCCTAGCTGTCTTACTTGCAGTTGATCATTGGAGGGCTTATTTGCAATCAAGGGAATTCGTAATTCGTACAGATCAGAGGAGCTTAGTGCATCTTGGGGATCAAAGGCTGTCTACTGTATGGCAACAGAAAGTGATGACAAAGCTATTGGGTTTGCAGTACCGAATTGTTTACAAACCGGGTCCTCTAAATAGAGCTGCAGACGCGCTATCTCGCAGAGAAAAGGGCATTACTGGGGAAATAGTAGCAATTTCAACTGTCATCCCTGAGTGGATGGGGGCGATAGCGGAAGGATATCAGAAAGATCATCAAGCAAGCAAAATACTACAGAACCTTGTGGTATCTGGGAAGAGTAGCACCAAGTTTCAGTTAAGAGATGGTATTATCAGATTGGGACACAGAGTGTGGGTCGGCAATAATTTGATAGTCCAGAGAAACATTCTGAACTCTTTGCATTCCAGTGCAGTTGGGGGGCACTCCGGTTTCCAAGTCACTTATCACAGAATCAGAAAATTATTTGCTTGGCCAGGGATTAAACGAGATGTTCGGGATTTTGTTGACCAGTGTGGAATTTGCAAGCAAGCAAAGTCTGAACATGTGCGCTATCCAGGTCTACTGCAACCATTGCCTGTACCGGATCATGCTTGGCAGATTGTAACTATGGACTTCATAGAGGGCTTGCCTAGATCAGCAGGTTACAATTGTATCATGGTAGTAGTTGATAAATTTTCAAAATATGCACACTTCATAGCACTGGCTCATCCTTTCACAGCATTTCAAGTGGCCAAACTGTTTATGCAGAATGTCTTTAAACTCCATGGGCTACCACAATCTATTGTTTCAGACCGTGATAGAGTTTTCACCAGTGTATTGTGGCAAGAATTGTTCAAGGCTGCTCAAACTCAATTGCGGATGAGCTCGGCATATCATCCGCAAACTGACGGACAAACCGAGCGGGTTAATCAATGTGTGGAGGCTTATCTCAGATGTTTCGTGCATGCTTGCCCGAGTAAGTGGTTCAACTGGTTAGCATTGTCCGAGTATTGGTACAATACTGCACTCCATTCTACTCTGGGAAGAACCCCCTTTGAGGTCTTGTATGGTTATAGTCCTCGACACTTTGGCATCAGGGACACTGCAATATGTAGAAATGGTGAACTGGCTGATTGGTTGAAGGAAAGGAGGTTGATGACTGAGTTGTTGAAGCAGCATTTAAATCGGGCTAACCAGCATATGAAGACCCAAGCGGATAAGAGGAGATCAGAAAGGATATTTCAGGGAGGGGATTGGGTGTATTTGAAACTCCAACCGTACGTGCAAAGCTCAGTGGCAGTCCGTGCTAACCACAAACTGGCTTTTCGCTATTTTGGTCCTTTTCAGGTGGAGAAGAAGGTGGGTTCGGTGGCTTATAAACTACGGCTGCCACCATCTACAGTAGTTCACCCAGTAATTCATGTTTCTCAACTCAGAAAGGAAATTCCTCCTTCGAGTACAGCACTGGCGGAGCTTCCTGGACTCTCTGAAGACTTGCGAATTCCAATCAAAGTTCTACAGCGGAGGCTTCGGGACAAAGGACCAACATCTACCACACAAGTGCAGGTACAATGGTCAGGAGCAAATACATCATCACCGATCTGGGAAGATCTAACCGAGCTCCAGGCGCGTTTCCCACATGCACCCGCTTGGGGTCAAGCGGCGCCTGAAGGAGGGAGGGATGTTACGTCCTCTGTTGACAAGGCACAGGAGGTATCGCCAAGTAAGTTGAGATTGGGCCAGAGGGAGCGAAAAGCTAATTCAAGATATGCTACAGCCGACTGGGCTTCCAGCAGTTTGTCGGAATATAAATAGTGTTTGCTCTTATCGTAAGGGTTAAGAAAAGTAAAGAACAGAATATACCTTCTTCTATCTGCTTCCTTCCTACCCTGTTCTTCTTCTCGCCAGACAACTTTCCCTTCTCCTCCAACTCAATCTACCATATACTTGTTGATATTACTGGATATACAACTGGGTACATAACAATATTATACAATAAACTATGAATATAATCATCTTTATCATTGCCTCTGAACATACCTCCAACATTTCCGCAAGCAGGTCTCATTGCAGGCATAAATGTTTGGATACGCAGCGCATTAGGGCAAGAACCTTACCAATCACTGCATGCCTCACTAGTGCCAAATCCTCACCATTGGCATCCTCCAAAACCAAGGTTTTATTCTCCTTCCACATCAAATTCATCTTGTCGAACTACGATATGATGTCGGATAAGTCTCGATTCATCTTATTGACCATATGTGCCTTGACTTATATGATGTGGCATCGCATGGTTGTTCAGGAAAACAAAAATGAAAAGTAAACGTTGTCAGATTGATTCGAAGCTCCCGGCCTAGCACTATATATACTCCTTTGCTGCTCCCATCCATTGCACCCTTCAATACGTCTATTCGTTTCGTTCGCCCAAGCTTAACGAAAACATGGTGACCACGGTAGCCACGCACCGGTCGTCGACGCTCCTTGGCCTGTCGTTGCTGCTGCTCCTCGCGGCGGCGACAGTCCACGCTGCCGTCCCGGCGAGCATAGCGAAGGCCGTCCGGCGGGTGAACCGGCACGGGCCTTTCCTGGGTGTCGTCGTGCCCAACGCCTTCGAGATGGAGCCGCTCCTCCGCTCGCAGAGCTTCTCGCCGGCCAGGAGCCTGCCGTACCTCGACGTCGCAGGTACGTACGTACTCGTAGTTACGCATTGAAATATACGAATACATTATTCATTGGTCTTCCAGATATAACTTTGATCATCATATTTTATAAATTTATATTAGTTTTAATTGGTATGTTACAATGGTTTTTTTGCGAGGGCAAATTATAATGTTTTGAAAGGACTATTAACTACAACTAAATTGATATAGTTTGTACAAAACTATTCAAGATCGTTTTAAACATCATGTTGGTCAAATTGTTTAGAATCGTCATTTAGATAAATAAACTGAGGAAGTATTACACAATTCGTCCGTATGTACTGAACAATTTGCTTGCCGAACAGGCAAAAGAATTTTTTTGAAAAATATATTGCATGTATTTGATCTCCCGTATGGATGCCATGTTCAGTCAGAATCAGTGGGATTCGATCTTCTTTTATTTACAGAACGGAAGAACTGGGAGATCTTTTTGCATTTTTTTTTTAATAATAGAAGAGAGAATCTCTTCCGGTCTCTGCATCAAGGATGCACACAGCCCAATTTATTACAAGAACAAGAGTACCAAAATAACCAAATGTGTTACAAGCGGCTTGGAGTCTTACAACCAAAATACTAATGGAGATTAAGTTCAATCGTTGCAAATCCTGTGGCTAAGTCGCCACCCATGCATATTGAGGATTTGCTTTACCGCCACCTCCAACCTTAGACTCCCAGCCAATATAGACTCCTTCTGAGCAGATTTTTGCAAGTTTGCTCAAACACTCAACCAATACCCACTCAAAAAGATAGCCTGCCAAGGGATTAGCGTCACGCTTTTTGTCAAAAACAATATCATTCCGACATAACCAAATAGACCAACATAAATTTTTTGGAATACCGGCTAACCAATTTCCAAACATGTGTGCTATACTCACAGGAGGAGAAAGATTAAACACACATTGAACAACCCACCATACAAAACGTGCAAAAGGGCAGTAAATAAATAGATGTTGAATTGTTTCCTCCTTAATATAGAAACAACATTGTTTGTTTCTTAATTTTGATCACTAATTTTTATTGTAATAGATTTATAAAATCTAATAAAATTATACTTCTATGAAAACTCTTTTTGTGACAAATTTTTACATAACATTTTATGTGTTTAATCTAAATATTAAAAAAGATATCGATAGATAAAGTTTAGAAAGTTATATCGCACTTAACCCAAAATGATAGATATTATTTTATGACGGGCAGTAATATGTTGGGGCGATCAAAAGAGTTGGAGTGGCCTTTTGCTAGTACTACTATATGCATGCTTCTTCACAAGTTGTGCATATAAAGAACTCGATCCTAACTCAGATCGATCTTGTGCATATAAAGAACTCGATCCTGACTCAGATCGATCGATCGATCTCCCGGTATTACCGTGGATGACACGTGCTCTGCCACATGGACGGTAGGATTACCGCGGACGACAAGTTCCCCACATGGCCACATGCCAGTGTTTATCCACGTACGCGCGCCCGGGGCGATCGAGC
This sequence comes from Ampelocalamus luodianensis, assembly GCA_036346255.1. Taxonomy (NCBI): domain Eukaryota; kingdom Viridiplantae; phylum Streptophyta; class Magnoliopsida; order Poales; family Poaceae; genus Ampelocalamus; species Ampelocalamus luodianensis. The sequence goes on from CM070626.1 coordinate 47,687,129, forward strand.
TCCTGGATAGTCAGCTGCGTGGGCGCGTTGATATCCAGAAAACTGATTAGTCCTCGCTTAATCAGTCTGCACCGATCGCGCGCTGACCATTTGATTTAGCTAATGCATGCAGACAGTCAGATGTAGACGAAAGCTACGGCTGCGTGTACTAGTTAGGATGAGGACAAGTCTACGTTTAGACAAACAGAGATCGAGAATAAATCTAAGACCTCATAAAATTCTTACTGAGCACACACGTCTGCGCATAACAGGTGGACATCAGAATTTGATCCCTAATAGTGGAGTCGTACGCTCTACAAGTCTACTACATCACCAAGAGGTGGTTCACAAAGGAGTTGTTGCTTGACAAGTTGATCAAAGGATTCGTTTACTGAAACTGCACGCTGGATACTAATTAAGGTTATCTTTTTACATCGATTCCTTGAGTTACATAGCCGGTTTTGGACTCTGTTGTCTAGGCTAGGGGCGTAGCGTACGTAAGAGATAGATAGATGATCTTGGACACAAAGGACTCTGCATGGTGTGTTTTGACCAGACACCCGAATTAAGAAGGTTACGAGACCAAGAGAGTAACAGACAGAAATGGCCATGGCAGGGAAGTTTGAAAATGCCTAGTACATCAGTGCTAGAGATATAGGGAATATATTCTAAAGAGAGAGATAGGGAAGAGAACACGCATCACCAGGGGCGAAGCTAGGAAATTTAGCCGATGGATTCAGCCGTAATTTTTAATATAAACTCACATGCACATCACGTCTTGAAACACGCTTCGAAAAATATATCCCTTGTATGTTGAAAGAGATTTGATTCAGTCTGTGCTTATATTGCGCTTTCACCCCTTCTTAACCTGTCGAATTTTCTGCTGCTCATTTTCTGTTCACCACCCGCAGCCCCTCCTCTGTACTCTTTTACTCCCAAGATTATAATGACAATGATTAATTGATTAAATTAATTAGGAGTATCTATGCAAAACAAGCACTTTTAGTCGACAAATTAATTAGAGAAAACAAGCCTAGCTTCACTTCATCGTATATATTCAGCTATTTCTCAAGAAAACGGTACAGAACAATCAAAACAAATTAAAGCGGTCACACAAACTTAATAATCTCATGTCTTTCCCTGAAGGAAGGAGATTCCGGTTCGGAACAATAGGAAAGCAGAAGGTCATCATCGTCATGACAGGCCTCGGCATGGTGAATTCTGGATTGTCTAATTCGCCTAAACTAATTCTCCCATAATCCCGTTCATGCAGTGTCTTATGTCAAGTCAAACTAATCGTTGCAGCTGAACTCTGGAGTGACCACTCAGCTCCTCCTCACCCTCTTCGACATCAAGGGGATCGTGCACTTCGGCATCGCCGGTAACGCCAACCCCGACCTCCAGATCGGCGACGTCACGGTGCCCCGCTACTGGGCACACACTGGCCTCTGGAACTGGCAGGTAAAATTACCTGAAGAAAATTTTGGTGATTTGATCACAAATTCACAATAGGCAAGAATGACATGGTTCATGGTTGCTACTGCATGTATAATCCTTCCGCTCTTTGGACAGCGCTATGGTAATGGACCGGGGGACGAGCTCGCGCTGGAGTCCAATGGAGACTACACGAGAAGATACGGAGCTTTGAACTTCACAGACTACAACGTCGACAAGAACGCCGCGTCCGCCGGCAACCTGCTGAACAGTGTGTGGTACCAGCCGGAGGAGGTGTTCCCGGCGAACGGCACGCCGGAGGTCCGCCGCCACGCGCTCTGGGTCCCTGTCGACGACCACTACTACGAGCTCTCCAAGAAGCTTGAGGCGATGAAGCTGGAGCGCTGCGTCAACGGCACGGGCACGGCGCGGTGCCTGCCGCGGCGGCCGGCAGTGGCGCGGGTGGAGCGCGGGTGCAGCGCCAGCGTGTTCGTCGACAACGCGGCGTACAGGCAGTTCCTGAGGTCCAGGTTTAGCGTGACGGCCATCGACATGGAGACGGCCGCGGTCGCGCTCGTGGCGCTGCAGCAGGGGACGCCCTTTATCGCCATGAGGTCCCTGTCCGACCTCGCTGGCGGCGGCTCCGCGGAGTCCAACGAGGCCAGCGTGTTCGCGACGCTGGCGGCCCAGAACGCGGTGGCGGTCGCCGTGCAGTTCATATCCCTGTTAAGCTAATCTATCAAGTCTCTGAAATCGGAATAACGATATCGATATAGCGCCTCGTGGCTCGTGCAATGTTAAGAATGACCAGTTCCACGATTTAATTTGCTTATGTTCTCACGAAAATGTGCGGTTGATCTCTGTTTATTTATCTGTAATGTAAGTTCAAAATAATAATCTTTCTGTTAAACAGTGATAAAAAATGTTTTAGCTTCGTAAACTACATACTTGCATTTAAAAAAACAATTGCACGTACTCTCTCCCATCACAAATATACGTTGTTCTGTTTTGTGATACAAGTTGACATCAAATCTTTAAAATTTTAGCGTTCGGCATCTTTTTAAATATTTAAATTATATATATATAAATTATATATATAGATTTATCTCGAAAGATATTTTTATAATAATATAATTTTATTGTGTATCATAACTAACTTAGAAGGTCAAATTTGTGTTTTTGGATCGTCACGAGGAGAGAGTACATGCCAATTTCAGAACAGCCCCAGCTTCCATGGGCCATGGCGGACGTTGTGGTATCATTGAGCCCACCTGTTAGGCCCATTCATTAGGGCTTTTACTGGCCCATACGCGGAAGACATTGGTTGCCCTCTAGTCTCAGGGCCCAAAGATGCAATCATCAGGCCCAAGCCGAGCAATTTTTAATCGCACGACTAGTTATACAACCACACGTGTGACGTACACCAAACCCAAGTAACGCCGATCTGACGTGGTTGCAGCAGGCAAAGGAATCGGCTCATGTGCATGTGCAACAATCACGGGGGTCCAGGGGCCAGGAAGAACACAAAAAAACTAGGGATCTGCCAGGACAAGAGCCAGGAGGGATGGATTCATCCACAGACCCAAAGCCAGAATAAATCCAAAACATGGCAGCAGCTGCCGTGAACGAGAACAATTGGACGAGTAACTCCAGGCAGGACGCGCATCTTCTGACATTGCAGCAATCGTCGGATCAAAAAGAATAGGTTTAGATCACGATTTTCAATGCAGCAAATTACTGTAGGAAAATACTCTATCATCAACACTATTTATGAATACTGTAGCATCACTATGGCCAGAAACGAAGCTTAGTGAGGGTGAAAGTGGGCTGCCACCCCCCAGCTTTTTTGGGAAAAAATTTGAACACTATGTATGCGCTGCAGTCAGGAACGACGGCGGCTCTGGTGAGTATGGGCGTAGGCAGCGCAAGCGGTGGGGCTTCTTCACTCCTCCGGTGGGCGAGGCCGATTTGCGCGCCGCCTAGATCTTCCTGAGCGGTGAGCGCGATAATGCCGGGGCGGCGGGGCGAAAGCGATGGGGTTTCTTCACTCCGCTGGTGGTCGGGGCCGATTTGGGCACCGCCTGGATCTCCTGCAACAGTGCCAGGGCGGAGGCAGCGGCGGCATGAACGTCCTTGGGCGCCGGCGAGGCGGCACGTGGGAGAACACTCGCAAGGTCGGGGACGGCCTCCTCCGACTAATCCGAGGATGACGACGGCAATGTGAACGCGGCGGCCAATGCTGCGGCATCCTCGGCTGACGTCACAACGGTGGCCTCTGGCGGTTTCGACGCTGGCCCCCCTTACGATTTTGCTGAAGCTCCGTCCCTAACTGCAGCAGTTGATCTGCTCTATTCTTCTCAGATCTGCCAAATGTCACAGCACTGTACTCCTCTGCAGAGGATGCCAATCCCTCCGGCAGGGCAAGCTAATGAAGCAATGATAATCAAACACTTGATTTTTTTAGTTAGAAACTAATGAAGTTCGTATAAGCTAAATAAAATAAAGTACTTTTGTGCCACTTCATAGTGCCACCTAGGTAGAGAGAAGAAAAAGGTGTCTACAAAATCTGAACGGAGGACATGGAATACAATTTGCAATTAATTTCTTCAACTATTATCAAATTGTAACGAAGTCCAAATTCAATAGAACCTATAGCTAACAAGAGTACATACATAATTTCCGAAATAGTTAGGGTGCTCATGCTGCACACTAGATGGCTCCGCCGGTGTCTCCAGCGACCATCTGGCGTTTAATATGGCATGCCCCCCTGCACGTCTCTGTCCACTTCAAAATCACGCAGTAGTAAACGGCACTACATCCATTCAACTTTTCTAGTTAGATTACTGCACTTTCTTATACACTAGGGGAGTACATCTTAATTTTGTTTGATAATCCACTCCGGGGGCCTATTTGGAAGAAGGGAATTGATAATAGCCTGATTGTTTGAACGGGGATGCAGGATGCATGATGATGTAGTATTCAGAAAAGAATATTACCAAGGCATTGCCTTGTTTTGCTTTGTTAGTCCTTAACCCATCTTAATATACCCTATTGCCCTTTAAATCATACTCTAGCGTGCACCAATCACCCCTTAACTCACAATTAGGCAGGCGTGGCTCTTGAGGAAAGCTCGAGTCCTTCGTTTCTAATGGCCCTGAAATGATTCTTACACAAGCCGAGAAGCACTCTGGCATGCAACATGCTATGATCCTACAGTAATTAAAAAAAAAAAACGTTCTAGAACGACATGGAGCCATGGAGATAAGGTCTCGCTCTTTAATTCGAAGAACAAGTCTAGGAGACCTTCTTTACTATGCTCCCACTTCAAACTTCAAACCCAGGCTGGTTTCAAACCTCAAATAATAAAAGATCCAGCAAATGGTGAGTAGGAAAGCCAGGTACAAATAAAGATTCGCCTACACCTCTCTCGCTCCCTCAGATTGCAAACAAATAAAGGAGAACTCCAGCAGCCATTGATGTCCACAGAACCAAACTGGGAAGTGTAAAAGGTTCTGGTGGCTGCTGGTGAGGGTTGACAAGGGAGGGAAGAGCAATGAGTGCAGCGGCAGCAAGCTCGGCCACCAAGTTCATCAAATGCGTCACTGTTGGGGATGGAGCCGTGGGCAAGACCTGCATGCTCATCTGCTACACCTGCAACAAGTTCCCCACTGTTGAGTGCTCCACTAATCATTCCATCTCACTCTCCCTCCCTGTTCGTGAAACAATCATTTGGCTACTTACCGCATTTTGATTTGGCTTGTTGTTAGATTGTCGTGATTTTTCCTTCTTTTTTCCCCTTTCTCTTTCATTATTATTTTTAAATGTAGATTTAATACCAATCTTGTTATCTTGCTGTGAAGAATGTGGCTGTCTTTCTTATGATGTTTTACTTTCTTTTGTGTATGGTCTGGCAGGATTATATCCCCACTGTTTTTGACAACTTCAGTGCCAATGTTTCTGTGGATGGGAGCATTGTGAACTTGGGCTTATGGGACACAGCAGGTGGGGGAGATTATAGATTTCAGATGTGGATAATATTTCTCCAGTATTTTCTGCTTGTCTTTTCCATGGCTGGGAATCGTTAATTTGGTTTTGCACATTTTGATGTGTTGGCCTTGTATGCAGGTCAGGAGGATTACAGCAGATTGAGGCCTCTTAGCTATAGGGGGGCTGATGTATTCATCCTGTCATTCTCCCTGGTCAGCAGGGCAAGCTATGAGAATGTCTTGAAGAAGGTACTCGGATCACCTTTCCTGATGCAAATTTAATTTGGACTTATTTAGACACTGTTGGGAATAATGTGAATGAGAGCTCTTCACTTGCTGAAGTCCTGTGTTCGTTTTTCTTAAAATAAACTAAACCCCTGCATTATGGGTGGTGATTTATTGGCTTTCTAGGATCGAAGAATGAGCAATGTTTATTATTTTTTTTTGGGGGGGGGGGGCGGGCGGTGAGGCGAAAATCGGGAAATTTCGGCCGAAATTTTCAAATCAAAATTTGAATTTTCCTGATTTTAAATTTAAAAAATCAAATTCGAGCAAATCCAAGCAAATTCGATCTTTTTGGACAAAATCCATCCAAACTGTTTTTTTGGGACCGGTTTGTATTCCTACCGGGCTCCACCGGTAAATCCGATATCACTGATTTTCGGCCAAAATTCGGAACCGTGGTCAGACATCATTGGATAAAACATCCTCTTTGTTGCCCACATCTGTCTGTATTCCTGAATTTGATAACAAAAAAGATTCAGTAACAGAGGAACATAAGTTCACAGAACAACAAAATTTCTTTATGTCTGCATTTTGTTAGTTTATCAAGGAAACAATCGAGTACTGATCATCCACATTTTTTTAACAGTGGATGCCAGAGCTTCGCCGGTTTGTGCCTAGTATTCCTGTAGTTCTTGTAGGAACCAAACTAGGTAAGATTGATAACACTATGCTTCATTTATCTTAAACACAAAGAATTCCATACTTGTCTCCAGTACAAGTAAGAGTCAGTCAATATCTTCATTCTTGCAAAATTTCTGTCGATGCAGATCTCCGTGAAGATAGATCTTATCTTGCAGACCATCCCGCCGCTTCCATCATCACAACTGAACAGGTGATGCGTACACAATGCAATCATCAAACTTGACCAATTTAGGCGACTATTTCTTAACAACCAAAAAGATACCTGACCACCAGACACTCCCACTCAGAGCAGTATTCTCTGTATTTTAGGGGGAGGAGCTCAGAAAGCAGATAGGTGCTGTGGCCTACATAGAGTGCAGTTCAAAGACACAGAGGGTATGTTTCTGTTCATCGCGTTCTTCAGTGTAAATCTTGGCAATTTTCTAGTAGTCTCCCTTATGACATCTTATTCATTACTAAATTACATTATCTAGAATTTCATATATGATGCACATTGTTATTTTGATGATCTTTAACAGAACGTAAAGGCTGTTTTCGACACTGCGATCAAAGTAGTGCTTCAGCCACCAAGGCGAAGAGAAGTCACCAGGATGAAAATGAAGACAAGCTCCAATCAGTCTGTGAGGTACCGGTTATCATGGATTTTCTTCGGTCAAACTATTATCTTTTCTGCCTTTCTTTACATATAAATTTACATAGACTGAAATAAAATGGGTGATTCCACTGTAAGTCTGAAGAACGTGTAGGGTTCATGCTGAATATTCTATTGCTGGACTGATTTGAGGATTGCATATAATAAACTAAATCCATGTGATTTCAAATTTTAAAATATGACATGGTACATCATCACATGTTTAAGTTATTCAACATGGCATCATTGTGCCTCAAAATTTCCGTTAGACTAATGAGCATTAAATTTCCTGACCAAGTGATTGTTTAATACTATCGATCACTTTGTTAGAGCATCTACAATAGTTTGTTTCTTAGTTTGATATTAAGAGGAGAGAGAGTACTCAATCTAATAAAAAGAAACAAGTCTTCCAATAGATTATTTCTTGAGTTTGTGTCTAAGACTTTAATTGCTATAAGTGTGCATGATTCTTGATAATCAATAATAAAGTACAACTTCGTAGTCTACATATTTTAGCTCATTTATCATATTAATAATAAAATCGGACTGCACAAATGATCGGGTGGATATTTTGCTTTAAGACAGTGGGATCTACAAAACATGTTTTTAGGTAAAAAGTAAGTCTCCAATAGAGTATTTGGTTGTTTCTTGTGTTTTGGTATTAACAATTTGATAGTTTCTTCATCTAGAAACAATCTCACCCTCTCTCCTCACCTTCTCTCTTCCACGTCACCTAAATGCTGATGTGACAACCTTTTAGTAACAACTGACGTGGACTGTTATAGGTGCTCTTACTGAGTGCAAAATAAATCTTTAAGTTTCTCTATGTCAGCCAAACTTAGGCACAAGAAATCACTGTCCATATTTACTGTACATTAAGTTTTTACAACCCAATACTGCATTGCATTATCCAATCAAATCGAGGATGATGCAAAGTTATTTGATATAATTTCATAATATCAGACATGCTTTGTCATGCCTTTCTTTTTTAAAATCACCATATGGAGTCTCCTGTTCCCTGTTCCTTATTACACTATCTTTTAATTTCATTAATGAGCTTCACTTCTTTCACATACAACTAAACTAAAGTCGTTTATATTTTTAACCATCAAATTATGTAGCTAATTGCTTGCATGTTGTACACGTAAGAGATGACATTAAGTCAACAGAACAAAATAAAAGAGAAGTAGGAAAAGGGAAAAAGGAGAGGAAATATTCACTTATTTTACTTAATTTTATTTCCAAACTATTTAAAATCTTATGTATTTCGTCAGCTAACTGCCTAACTCCATTTGTGACATTTTATTATACCCTCTCCAGTCAGTCTCATTTTGTACATTGGCATGGTGTCTGGAGAGGTAGTAGTTTGTCATCCGTGTCACATGCCCACAATTTATTGTTAATTGGATTGTCTGGGATGACTGATGAGGGGGATTAATTAATGTACATAAATTTTAGAAGGAAGTATGGCATTTATAAAATTGAGAGAACCTGGTGCCGTACGACAAAATGAGAGGTGCTGCTAAGGTGAAACCTACACCATCCACCCTGCATTTCGCATCACAGCGTAGACTAAAAATAAATTACTTCCTCTGTTCTTTTTTACTTGACACAGTTGATTTTTTACGATCAAACTTTTTAAAGTTTGACCGTCAATTAATTTAAAACTATCTAGATTGGCTATATAAAAATTATATTATTAGAATTGTCGTTGAAAAAACTTTCATAATATTATAATTTTATTAGTACATCTTAATGTAAAAGTTATACAAAATTATGGTCAAAGTCACGTCTTAAAGACCGTAAAAAGTCAACTGTGTCAAGTAAAAAAGAACGAAGAGAGTACCAATTAGATCAGTAACTTATAAATGATGATATAAGTGCGATTTGTGGCTGCGGCTTAATTTTTAATACCTCTTTATCTATCGTGCAGGAGGTACTTCTGTGGAAGTGCTTGTTTCACGTAATCAAGGACAGCACGGTTACATCGCAGTTAAGTAGCCACTGGGAACTCCTGGTTCTCCTGTGGCTTGTGATGGAGAACTGATTTGCTTTCTTGCAGCTGTGAAATATCGAATAAGTTTTTTGCCATGTAGTTCGTAGTGTCTACTTTGCGGACAGCTGTACCTCCACTTACTGGCATTGATGGATTTTCTACTGCTAGTTGTTGCTAGTATCAAGTTACTCTTCTAGTATCTATGTTTCACTACCAAAAACGATATTGAGAGAAGTTCCATGAATCTTAATGGACTTCATCAGACGAAACCAAGTTAATGTATATTACCAGATTTACATATTTTTTTTCCTCACAGTTATTGCACGTGTACAGTATTTTCTCATATGTTCGATGGTGTTTCTGTTGGACCGAAACAGCGACTAGAAGGGGTTAAATAGGAACACGTATTCTTTTTCGACCCAGATGGTATCCAACTTTTTCTTCACTCTAGTAGCTATGAAAGCTATGAAGATCAGAGAACAAACACAGCAGAAGTCTTGTGTTGAAACTGAGAATCCCCGAGGCAAAGAGCCTTCACAGCCGGTCTAACCGCCGGCCGGTCTGACCGCTGGTGAATGCCTGAATGGCTATCTGACGCCCCCTGGCTCTGACCTCTGCCACCCAGTCGCACCATGCCGCCGCGAGAGACCGTCGCGAAGCCACCCGTTGCGCCCCTTTATCTTGTCTGGCCGAAGCCGCGTCACCCTCCTCCTTCCTTGAGTTGCGTTGTCGATGTCAGGGAAGAAGCACGCGGGAGGGCAGATTCGGCGACGACGGCCTCAGCGATGGCAAGCTCGAACGCACAAATCCAGCGGCAGCCTCAGCGACGGCAAGCTTGGTACATGCATATCCAGCGGGCAGTGGGCCCACTGGGTTGAATTCGGCCGTCTACAGTCCTCGACGGTCTCCTCTTGCCGCTCGCTGCTCGTCGGCCATTGGTAGGAAGAGAGAAAGGAAAGAGACATGATGGCGCAGGCTCACGGCTAACAATAAGACGGCGGCAGTGTGGCTCGAGGGAGGAGTCAGCGAGGCTTCGGAGAATGGACGACGGTTGGGGCAAAGTGGCGGCTAGTTTGCCATGGGCGAGCAAAGATGATGAGGAAGATGAGCAAAGGATGACAACATCGTCCTTCCCCGTCCTACCCCGCCTCTAGCCACTCGGTCTGCTATGCCTGGAACAAGGAAGGAAGAAGAGAAGAGAAGAGGAGAAGAGGAAGAAGGGGGAAGAAGTCAGGGGCAAAAATGTCCAAAAGAACAAATTATGATTTTGCAAAAATGTCCAAAGGGGGAAGAAGGGAGGGGTGAATTGGGAATCTTTTTGGATTTTAGACTAAAACATATTTTTTGTAAAAATTTAAATTAAAAACCTAATCTCTAATCCCAACCTAAAGTGAATAGGCATGTTTGGTAGAGTTCCAGATTCTGATTTTTCAACTCTGGCTCCTCGTTTTTGAAGAATCCACTCTTCTAAGAATTTGGAGTTGACTGATATAAATGTTTGGTAGAAGGTTGGCTCTTAAAATCCAGAAAGAGAGGACTGGAGGCAAAAAGACTATGCTACCATTGGCTTTAACACTTATAGTCTATTTGTTTTTTACTCCTTTCTTCCACAAATTTTTGAATTTCCCTACAAATATCGTATCCATATAACACATGTTCATTCACGTGACTGAAGTGAAATACAATTACAATATGACATATCTGAAAATATACAGAAAATAGCAATTACAATCTCTAAACATGAGTCAACCTCACTTTCCCTTTTGAACCTTAGACGAAATGCCAGCTCTCTACTTTCTTCACCTTCTTCACGGAACATACACAAAATTCCCTTCCCACCATGAATGCACCCAATCCTATTACAAGAGATTCATGCAGGTGACCTTCAAAGCAATAACCTCGTCTACAACATGAGGAGCGATTCAGATGGACAACATGTCTAAAGTAAGAGGGTCATGGGGGAGAAATAGCATGAAGCAACATACTCACTCGGGAGACAAAAAAAATTCACACCATATTGCATGAATCATTCTATCACATGTTTTTTTCCCATTTTTCAGCTAACATGACTATAAACACATATAACATCACAACAAAATTAGGAAGCAGTAGCATAATCATGGAAAAATTTAACACCAACTGCAAGACATCATTCATTCACTCCTAAAAATCCCAAATCCAAGGACATACTATCCCCTCTACACATTCCAAGCCAAATACTGATGTTTACCTTCTACTCATTTTGCTCAGATATGCACATTCCAAGCCAAAGAGGTGCAACAAGTGTTTACCCTCATGAGAACATGGTGTGTGACTTCATGGGAGAGAGACTCCGATGATGAGGGAGTGTGGTGTCCGGCTGCGGTGGGCGTTGGATGGTGCGAGAGATTGATAGCGAGGTACTTTGGGGCGACGACGAGGACCTCCCAACCGGTGGCGCTAGGTTCCACCAATCTCCATGCGGGCGAGAGAGGTGGAGCAAATCAGGACTTGTGAAATGATGGGAGAGGAGCACACGGAGCAGGGTGGATAGCTCTTTTTACACAGCATTTGGTGGGTAAATAACCCTTAACTTGAGGGGCATTTTGGTAATCAGTCTCCTGATTCTTGCGGGAAGGGGAGTCTTTGCATTTTCTACTGCGATACTGCTCCAATTCTTAGGTGATCTGGATTCTAAAAAAGGAGGAGCTGGTGCATTTGGCTGGGCTCCTACTGCTCCGGTTGAGAATCCGGGAGCAGAAGCCCTACCAAACAAGACCTAATGTTCACTAGTGTGGTCAATCAAGTTGTACACAAGTTTAGTAAAGTTTTGCAACCTAAGTCCAAGCATGCATAAGTCTTATCTAAGAATTGAAAGACAACAAAGTAAATGTGGAAATGTAAATGGGACAAGAGAACCATTTTTACCGAGGTTTGAAGATTTGGCGATCTCCCCTAATACTTGTTGGAGCACTTTCGCAAGAGTATCGCTCCTACTTGAATCCACGCAAGGATCCATGCATTCCACTCATGGTAGTCCGTGTCCGCTCTCGATAGGTAGACTCTAAACCTTCACAACCTTCCTAAGTCTTTCACAAACACCTCCAATGTAAGATCACTGAGAACCACACCTCCAAGCTATCTAAGAGACACCGATCTCTAAGAGTAACAAGTCTAAGGTATTTGCTTGAGCCTAGCAAGGTCAAACAACTCAGAGTGATGCACTAATCTAGGCTCAAACAATCCCAATTCTCCAAAATGATGAACTTTGAGCTCCTCAACATCTCATGGCTATAAGATAATCAAAAAGGTAGTGAAGAAAGCTCACAAGGTCGTCCAAGGCAAGTATATATATAGTCCCACCAAAATATAGTTGTTGCCAACAGCTCCCCTTGAAAAGTGTACTGACAAACCTTCCATCGACAACCCACTAGACCTTCCACTGGTATTGTGCAACGATCATTTCAAAAGAAGGAAAATAGCCATTGCAACACTGGATCATCCATGGCACATGCGGCAGACCTTCCAGCAACACTATTCACTCAAGTTTTCCTTCTCTAATCAAACTTCCATCACGATCTTCTATCAATCAATGGACCTTCCAATGACAAGTGCTCAACCTATGCAAACCTTCTGTTTCATCTTCCATCAAGAAATAGACATTCCAGTGGCAAGTGCTCAACCTTTGCAAACCTTCCGTGTGGTCTTCTACCACGATCTTCCATCAAGCAATGGACCTTCCAGTGGCAAGTGCTCAACATCCGCAAACCTTCTGTTTGATCTTCCACCATAATCTTACATTAAATAACGAACATTTGAGTGGTAAGTGTTCAACTTATATAAACCTTCTGTTTGATATTCCACTGAGATCTTCCATCAAACAATCAACCTTCCAGCGACAAGTGTTCAACTTATCAAAACCTTCTGTTTGATCTCCCACTAAGATCTTCCATCAATTGCCAGACCTTCTACTGGAATAACATCAATAGAAACCTAAGTCAAACAACACTTTCACAAGCTAGAGAAAAGCATAGATGTGCATCACACTTAGTTACTTAGCTTCGCAAAGCTCAAGCTACTAACCTCCAACCCCTGTTAATAGTACGACCAAAGTAAAAAAAACAAGACCTACTACAAAACTGTTCCATCATCAACTCCTTGGAACGGTGAAATCGAGAAAGGGTCCTTGGTCTTCATTTATACCTTTTGCCTTGCGAAATCCCCACTGTAGGGGTCAACTTCAATCACCGGGACCTATACTTGATCATCTCATGAAGATAGATTAGTCCCAATGATCCGGTTGTCATTAACCACCGAAACTTGAAATTGGGGCATAGATGCTTACAACAAATGATCAATTGTCTTGTCAAATATGGGGCAAATAATTAATTGCAACAAAAATAATGGCAAAAGATCGAAAGCACATGAAAGGTGGGGCAAATTATCAATCTCCTCAAGAAGAAGCACATATGAGAGGAGGAAGAAGATCAGTAGAGGATTGAGAATTTCAAATTCTAGTTTTATCAATACCTCTCTCTCTTTACAAGGTTTACAAATATATAACCATCTCATGGACTCCACGGACTAACTTATCTGACAAGTTGTCGATGATTCTTATGTCTTACTATTTTGCAAGCGCATAGAAACCATTGTAATCTTCACCCTAGAGTATTGCAAGGTATTTTTCATCACCGGCGAGTACATGATGAGCAAACACGAGGCCACCTCTAAGCGATGAACAGAAGTCATATGGGCCTCTAGTTCTTCGAATTTGGCTAAAAGATATACTCATATGCTTCTATTGTATTAGGTTCTTGCCATCAATGTTCTAAAAAGCGGTAAGCGGTACTCGTTCGATCACCCCTTGTAGTGATTATATAGAAATTGGTCTTGTAACCGGTTTTGAGGGTACCTTATTTTACATTTTAGATTTATAACTATATATATAGATACACACACACACACACACTCATACAACATCATACAAGACATCTATTGCATTTTTTGTGTGTATATAGGCTTCAAAACAAAGCTATTGTCAATAATGACAACTAAAAGGATCAAAAGAGAAGTTGCATACACGTAGATGACATATGAGCAAAATTGATGTCAATGACCCAATGTAATCATGCACAATAAAGCAATGTAAATATGTAATACAGAGACACTATAAATATTGTTTGGAGATTTGTTTTTGGGCCGACCACAAGTGGACAGGAGCCTAGTAAAGCCCAATTGCTAGTGTTTTTCAAATACGTCATACTTACACATAGTATTTGGCCTGGTATGCGGTAATCGACCCACATATCCGCATAACACGCCATAACCTGATAAACTTGTTAACTAAGTTGTTTTGCAATATTCGACGCAGGGAGGGGATCTGGTCCTATTATTCAACTGAATATCAAGCCTACCAGGCCGCTTTTTAGAACATTGCCTACCATTATATCTTTGTTGAAGTCAGGAATTCATATCACATCTCAAATTCTGAACTAAACAAATCAGAGGCATGTCAGGTGAATGACATCCTCTTGTACGACATGAGCCAGTGATCCATGCGACTTACCCATGGAAGGGCGGCGAGGAAGTCGTGGCCCTGCAACAACTTCTCGATGGAGGAAACAAAGAAGTTGTGGTGACATGGCAGTTGTGGAGGTCTCTACCATTGTTTGATGTGGGAGGGAAGCTTCACGTATGGGATGCAGGGCCGTTCCTGACAAAAGCAAAGAGCCCTTTACTCAAAACAGACATCTAACACATTCTTTTACCATTTCAACGCGAAGCTAATGTTAAGATATCACAGGAAATTTATGGCCTCTACTATCTAGTGAGTATGTAAAAAACAAAACAAAAATACTGATTGCTGATAATCCATTAGTCCATTAATACCATTAATAAGTTTGAGAAACCTATAATATGCTACTAAGGACAAAACACTACTAGAGAAGATTGAGATCACTTGGATTTTTGTAATTGGATAGAGAATGAAGTAATAGCAAGACGAATCCATGAAAGCTTGTACCAAATAATCTGGAAAAGATTTTGAAAAATAGAAAAAGCGTATAATCTTGAGAAAAATCAGTGCAAATCTAGACATTAGAGAATCAAATAAGTGAATGAGATCTTACCATGAATCAACCAAAGTTACAAGAAATATTATTTCATTTTGGACATTGTGGATGTTGCATTTGATTGGATTCTATGAAATTGTAGTGCTCTTCTCCTCCATTAATGTTGTCGCCCTCGGAAAACAATGTGTGTTCGACGGTGGCAACATTCGTTTCAGAAAACAAGGAGAGGGTTAGCATGAGAAGTCGTGAATCGTGAGTTACAGGCGAGCGGACCTGTTGCGTTAATGATGGGGTGATGGCTGGCTTCTTAGGGTATGTACAATGGTATAAACAACTGTTGTCCATAATATTTCTCTATGTCATCTATAGACAGTATTAAAGACAGTTTCTATAATGAGTTGTCTTTTTACATATTTCTATAGACAACTCTATCATGTATAACGTGTCTTGCATTTCGTGTTACAGTCGACTACTGAGAGACGACATAATTCTCTATACTTCCTTTCTCTCCTCCATATCATCTTGTGTCCTACGTATCAAGGCTTATAGACAGTCAACATCAAACCATTGTACATGCTCTTAGGCCTTTTCTTAGGTTGTTGGATGTTAGTTAAGTTGTTTGCATTTACAACTATTTCAACTCTTGATGTTACCTCAATACAAATATAAAATATACTACACACATATACATAGTTAAATAGGTACATGGGCCGAGACCCCTAACTCTCAGGGGCGCTGGACGGGCGTCCTTTCTACCCTACCCTCAAGCACGGCCTTGACGGGATGAAATCACGGAGCAAAGAGGAAGGAAAAGAGTCGGTGCGGCCACCATGAAAGCCAAAACAAATAGCTCGATGCCACGTGCTAGGGCACATGGACGGAACATAGCGAAGAGGGTAGGAAAGGCACATTCGTTCTGAGTGGATTGTACCTGTAGTATATGGGATGAAACCACCGGTTAAAGCTATAAGGGAATTGATACGACTCTTACGTCCGATTCTAGTGTCTCCGTTCGTATGTCTAACAGGTATTACTGTCAAAGCACTTAGTCCTTATCCATTCCTACTACCCATTCACACTCTCACTTCACTGCTCCGCGCGCGCTACCGCTATCGCGCCCGCGCCTAGCGATGCCCCGTGCTCGGCCACGGAGTTTCTCTTCTCTAGCGTTGGCGACGCTAGCCCACCTCATCCCCGGCGTTCCTCTACGAGCTCGCGCCGCTCTACCCTGACGACTCGGAGGCGGAGGCCGACGCCGGTAGCCTGTCCACCGCCATCGCATCCCGCTGGTTTTTACTCGCGTCCCTCGACCAGTCCACCTCCATCGTCTACTCCTCCAAGCACGTCGTCGCATCCCACGACAGCAGGTCCGTCCCATCCAACGCTGCTCGCTCATCGGGAGGTGCTAGTGCCGACCCTGTCGCTAAGGCCATGCGCGCCCGGGAGGAGGACGACGACACGGTGCGACGAATCTCGGTGTCAACGTACACCCCGTGCGGAGTTCCTCAAGACCATGACGAAGACAACTGTTACGACAAGAGGTATTTTTTTTTTGTTGCAATGATGTTTTTGATTTGTTGCACAAGAGTAAATATTTTGTTGCAGCCCTTTCACCATTTAATTGTTGCATGTATTCTTTCGAATTGTTGCAGCAACTTTTCTCCATTGTTGCAGAAAGTGATTTGTTTGTTGCAATACATCTTTATGAAAATTTGTAGAAAAAAGATTTTTTTTTGTAACTATTGTCACCGATTGTTGCACACATGACACATGAAATCAAAATGTTTCATAAGTTAGTTTTAAATGTTGCAAATTTCTTGATGTTATAACAATTGTTTTTGATGTTGTAACTATTATTTCCAAATGTTGCAATGTTGTAACATCGAATTTTATTTGATTGGGATATTTGAATTAGTTTTAACGCGCAGCTAGGTTTTATACCGATGGTTTCTATGCAATTTTGGTGAGAATATGTTATTTTTTCAATCTTTTTTCGGTGGAGAAACTTCAAATCCTGTGAGATCGGGCGGAGGATGAATTTTTTTGTTGCGTCAGGGGTGTGCGATATTGCATAGGGTTTTCACTTGTTCCGAAAGGCAGAAAAAACACATCAAGATTGGATGGCTGAACCCCATAACACGAGATTGAATGACAAGACACGATGTTCAACGTTAACGTTCGGATCATACATCCGAGCGCTCCAAAGCTGAACCAGTTTAGCATCCAATCCAGAGCCACCCCAAAACCCCCGGAAGAAACCAACTAGCGAAAGCTCCCTCCCCCGAACCCCCCAAACCCTAGATCCCTCGCCGCCGACCATGGCCACCGCCTCCGTCGGCTACTACCGCGACCGCGACGACCCCGCGCCCCCGCCCCCCTCCTCCGGCGTCGCGGCGTACGACCCCAGCTACGTCCCCGACTCCGTCAAGACATTCGTCTCCCACCTCTACCGCCACATCCGAGACCGCAACGTGTACGAGACCCACCAGATGTACGAGGGCGGCTTCCACCGCCTCTCCGACCGCCTCTTCCGTGACACCCCCTGGCCGCCCGCCGAGGCCGTCGCGTCCCACTGCGATGGAGACCACGTCTTCCTCCTCCTCTACCGCGAGCTCTGGTTCCGCCACGCCCACGCGCGCCTCCCAGGAGGCCTCACCCCTAGGCACCGCGCCGAGTCCTGGGACAACTACTGCTCCCTCTTTGGCGTCATCCTCCAGGGCGTCGTCAACATGCAGCTGCCCAACCAGTGGCTCTGGGACATGGTCGACGAGTTTGTGTACCAGTTCCAGAGCTTCTGCCAGTACCGCGCCAAGCTCAAGAACAAGACCGACGAGGAGATCAACCTCCTCAAGCAGTACGATCAGGTCCGCCAATATATCGAATCTCCCTGTTAGTTAGTTTTTGTTTATTTCGATGAGTTGCGATGAATTGAGGGTCTTTCATGCTAAATAAATGTTGTATTTGGGTGAGTTTCTTCCTGTGGTATAGTTTACTGAAGGAAAATTTGAGGTCCTTGCTTTGTACTGGATGTTAATAGTATTTCCAATTTTATTTGTGGGTTAGATTTGAGGTGGCCCGGTGGCAGTTTACTGGCTAGTGGTTATTGGTTGGGTAAAGGATGCCTTTTGCTACGTCTGTTGGTAGTTTATTCTGTTGAAGTCTCATTTATTCCTTTTTTACGAGTTAGATTCATGAGTATGTGTTGCAGAGGTGGTTTATTAGTTAGATTTAGATTGGGTTTTGTGGAGATGATTATTGGTTGATATAGCTTGGGTTTTGATGTGTTTTCTGGTGGTAGTGTCCTGACTGTCTGTTATCTGTGAATGTGTAATTTCTAATTTGACAGGCATGGAACGTCTATGGGGTTCTCAATTACTTGAAAGCACTGGTGGACAAGTCGATGATCGGAGAGATCCTGGAGAGGGAGAAGGAGGGGCTTGAGCAGTTCACAACGACGGATGGGTACGACTATGAGGGTGGGAGCAATGTGTTGAAGATGCTGGGGTACTATAGCATGATCGGGTTGCTCAGGGTGCATTGCCTGCTAGGGGATTACCATGCTGGGCTCAAGTGCTTGGTGCCGATAGATATTAGCCAGCAGGGTGTCTACACCACTGTAATTGGGAGCCACATTTCCACTATTTACTACTATGGGTTTGCCAACCTCATGATCCGCAGGTGTGCATTAGACTAACTTGCTCAAGCATTTCCACTATCCATCATTAATGCTATTTTCTATATCTTGTGTTTTTATCTTCTATATCCAGTGATTTTTGTGCTCTAGTGAATCTTGGCTATTTTTCTGGTTTCTTACCCTTCATGGTACAATATGAGTCAGTATCCTTGTTCTGGTATTTGTTGCATCTAGGTCTAGCATCAAAGTGTGCTTCTTTGGGATGATAGGAAATGATAAATGCATCCCCCTCCCGCCTTTTGACAATAGTGATTGGACATTTTCTCTGCCTTACAAATATCAAATTTCTTTGGGTGGTCCTATTGTTGTATCCTTTGAGCTTTGAGTTAGCAAAATGTAGTATTGTAGTTTAACATCGTGTTGTCTTATGGACAAAGCTTGCTGTGCAGACTGCAGTGTTGTTTTAGTCTTTAATGTGTTTATGCTGTCCTCTGCTAATTAATGGTCGTGATTTAGTTCATGTTTCCCCCTACTTACCTCCAATGTGCTTAACTATCTTTTTCTTTTGAAGATTCACATTGAAGAATGCGATTTAGTTGTACACCGAGTCACTGATGAAAATATGTTACTACTTGAGGTCCAAAGGACACATGTTATTAGTTACACTTGCACCATCTTGAAATTGTCCAAGCTGAACTGCTTTTAGCTGATGCACCATGTTTCTTGATGGATTCAGGTATCCTGGCGCGATACGTGAATTCAACAAAATTCTGCTGTATATACTGAAGTATAAGCAATACCACCAGAACTCTCCCCAGTATGACCAGCTACTGAAGAAAAATGAGCAGATGTATGCACTATTGGCAATCTGCCTCTCATTGTGCCCACAGAACAAGCTCATAGATGAAAATGTTAGCACTCAGCTGAAGGAAAAGTATGGTGAGAAAATGACAAAGATGCATAGGTATGATGATGAGGCATATGCTATTTATGATGAACTCTTTTCCTATGCCTGCCCCAAGTTCATTACTGCATCGCCTCCAGTTCTAGAAGAGCCATTCACAAACTACAACCAGGTATTATTTAAAGTAAATATCGCAGGTCTTTTTGTATATATTTTATTGTAAGTACATACTATGTCCCTAATTGGGCTAGGGACCAAGGCTTTTTTAGGGTGGGAATGTAAAATGTATCTTTGCCCGTTTATCATCTCAAGGAAGTTTATAGTTCAACTTTTATTTTAATCATATGTTTGCACAACTTATTGTGTCGAAAGGTCAAAAGTGAGCAGCTGAAATGCCAAGGCCATTATTATTGCTTTTCTGGTTGTACAGTGGAATATGTTGTGCACCGAGTGCAAAAAATAGTATTTAAGAACATTGTTCACGAAGGCGCTAGGCGCTAGTTGGACAGTGGACCGGCGCCTAACGCCTAGGCACCGCCTAGGCGGCCGACTCAGGTGGAGGCGAGGGGGGGGGGGGGGAGCACAGCAGGCGGCAGATGCGAGGGGGGAGCCAAGCAGGAGGCGGCGGAGATGAGGGGGGAGCAGGCGGCGGAGGTGACGGGGGAGGAGGCGGCGGCGGCTCACTTGGCTGCGCACTGCGAACATCAGTATTCCCGCATGGGACTCACACCGGTTGGCCCAACCCAACAAGCCCACTCCTCACACGCACCGCCTGCCCTAAATAAAGAACCGTCGCGGCCGCTTGCCTCCTCCACTCCTCACATGCGCTGCCACCTGCCTCCTCGACGATGTGGCAGTGGCGGCGGCGAGATCTAGCGGCTACGACCTAGCGGCGGCAACGACAACTGTACAACTGTACAACAGCAACTGTACCGAGTGCAAAAAACAGTATTTAAGAAGCATTTTGATGTATAGCCTGTGGATATGCTAGTTGCACATTACACTTATTTTCTGGTACAACTGTACAAGTGTTTTACGGCTTGTACTATAACTAGAAATAGTCTAATAGATGGAGCTTGCATCTTAACCACTTCAGTATATTAGTGATAAACCATGGTAGTTCTGAATTGTAGGTATTTTATGTAACACCTGAACCATGCCTTCGAGTACCTCTACTTATTGGACCTTAGTACTAAATTCTGCTCATGCAGTTTGCAGTATTTGCTGTTTTCTGCTTTCTGTCATGCACTTGTTGTTTACGTAAATATAGAAAGTTGCTTCACTTGTATTTCTTCAGCTTACTATTTGGTAATTTCACTCATGTCAACAAATGATGCTCTAGTTTTATGGACTAAATTGTTAAATTACTTACTTTTTAACAGGATGCCTATCGTCTTCAATTGAAGCTGTTTCTTTATGAAGTGAAGCAACAACAGTTGCTTTCAGGTATCAGAAGCTATCTAAAGTTGTATTCAACAATAACCATTGGCAAACTTGCCCAGTACATGGAAGTGGATGAGGCCACGCTAAGGTATGTATGATTATTCGTTATATTTTACTGCTAATGCATGGAGTGTTCTTGTGAATGATAACTTAAGTTACTTAACTGGTATATGAGGACAGGACAATCCTTATGACATACAAGCACAAAATGCATGCAATTGGCAGTGATGGAAAGGTCATATCCAGTGCAGACTATGATTTCTATATTGTTGAGGTAACATGATTGATTTTTACCACCTTTCCTTTTGCTTTGTTGAAAACAAACATGTATTCTTTCTCGTTTATGCATGGGCAAAGAGTGGTTTGTCTTTTATTTTTCTATTGGCTTGTCTGGTTTATAACATTGTTAGTATTGAGATTTCTAGTAGGCGATAAATGCTTGGAGAAACGAATGTTCATTTTGCAGGTTTTAAAGTTTTTTCTCCATGCTTGAGCTTGATCTCATGAAGATCTTTTATTTTCTTAGGCATTTGTGCTTTTAGATTTTATAGGCTGCTTCTACATGTGTGAGTTGAGCCTTTTCTCATCTAGGCTTAAGAATTATGTGAGCTCAAAGATTATCGATGTAGTGCAAAATTGTGTGCATGGGTTTGTGTGGGCATGTCTGCACGTAGAGGTGGAAAAAAGCTCGTTATGGGGGCTCGTTTGGCTCAGTTCAAAATTGCCCCAGTTACACTCGTTAATTGGTTAAACATTGAATTGAGTCAATTTTGAATGAAATTAGATTTTGCTCTTGCTCGGCTCGGCTCGTTAGTTCGGTTCTAAAAATACTTTCAAACTATAAATAAAATGATATTAAATCAAACTGTATCGATTTTGAAAAAAGCTCGCTAACACGAGTACCTGGCTCGATATCCACCTGCACACTCTTAGGTTTCT
The DNA here is from genome assembly GCA_036346255.1 of Ampelocalamus luodianensis. NCBI lineage: Eukaryota > Viridiplantae > Streptophyta > Magnoliopsida > Poales > Poaceae > Ampelocalamus > Ampelocalamus luodianensis. The sequence continues at coordinate 47,709,052 of CM070626.1, forward strand.
GCACGCAAGACAGCAAGTGTGTGTGTGTTTCTTTTGGAGCTTTTGTTTTGTCTGCACTTCAAGTGTTTGCTGCATTGTAAGTGTGATACAGCTTATTACCACAATGACTTGTCCATGTGACTTATTAAATAATTTGCATCCATGCAGGACATTATTCATGTTGTTGAATCCAAGTCAATCAAGCACCATGGTGATTACTTTTTGAGACAGATTTTGAAGGTATCTGTAGATATTTTGACATTTTTCCTCTCTCAATAGTCCACACTCCATTAGCTTCTATTCATCGTGTCTGGTTCTGACCCTAATATAGTTTTCTCAGTGACATACATGATCTAACTTTCTTTATCGTACCAAACAGTTCGAGGAAATGATTGGCCAGTTGGATAAAGTACAACTTGACTGAGCACCAATCTCCAGTTCTCCACGGATTAAGAAGCTTGCCTGTTTCTTTTTTTACAATGGGATGCATTACTGATGGCCAATACTAATGATTTTTATGTTTTTTGTGATACGCATTTTTGACCTGATTGAAATCCTAACTTAAAAGGTTTCTAAGGCTATTTACGATGCCAACTCTTTCATCCATTTATGCGGATGGCATGTGCTGGTCGTTAACATTGTTTTTAGGCTACAATTGCCACATTTAAACGGTTCTGTTGTCTGTTCTCTATGGGGTTATCATGTCATGTACGGGTTTGCCAGAACCATGCAGATGTGTACCTTTGTTGCTGCAGTGTGCAGACCAGTGCTTGGACGAGCGCTGCCGTGTAGAAATCTTTATAATTTGAGAGCGTATTCCATTGTTTGTAACAGTTTTGTGAAATACTTCGTGCCAGAAATCCTGCCTGATGAACAATACCAGCCTAGTTGAGACTAGCTGAATTCCTTTGTTATCCATCGATATGCATCCTCTCAATTCACCGCCCTCATTCTCTCCCTCCCTCTCACAGCCTTTCACTTAAGCGTTGCCACCCCCATCGCTTTTCCCCGTGCCTCGCATAGCCCTCCGGCTGACTCGTTGAAACCCTCGCCGCCGCCCTCCCCCGCGACACCTCTCGGACGTTTGCTTGATACTGAAAACGAGAGGCCAAGGAGCTCAGGCACGCGCTCTACTGTTGAGTTTCTTAGGTCGAGTAGGAACATGTTTTGCCTTTTTGGTATGTATATGTGGGTGTGTTCAGTGGTTAAAATGTGTATTTACGTTACGTAGGATCTTAGCCCTCTCTTTTGAGATTAGACGTGTGTTTAGGACACATCTAAACGTGTGTGTGAACGTACGTATGGTGTGTGTGTAAGTACGTCTTATGTGTACTCTTGAAAAAAGTGCTAAAAAACAGCAGCAGATTTACGTGTACTCTTGAAAAAAAAATGCTAAAAAACAGCAGCAGATTTACGTGTACTCTCGAAAAAAAGTGCTAAAAAACAGCAGCAAACGCTAGCTAGCTGGTTGCATGGCTCAATGTAACTATCTCCACGTAGACATCCATTTGTTTACAAGACGCACGTTTGGTTTCTAGAAATGTGGCCTATCTCCACCGTCGTCGCTGCCCGCGGTGTTGCCCACGAGTTGAATTATCCGCAGCTGACTTCTGTAGAAAAGTCGTCGGAAAATCCTTGGATTTCTCGATCTCACACACTAAAAAACCCAGCGTGAACGTATAAACTGTAAGTTGGCCGTACCATCCGCCGTCTACTCGCTAGCTACATCATTGCTCGCTCCGAAGTGTGAACCCAATCTTGCTCATCTTCACAAACCCTGGAGATATGACACTACTCTAGAATCCAGGTGACTAGACGCATATGGTTTGACACTGTGCTGCAACTCTGTAAGCTGGTGTTTTGTAGACGGATAAGGTGCGGCTTAGATAGAAGATTCAATCAGAAGATGGGTAAATCGGAACTCGGTGACAAGTGTGAACATAGAGACGTCAGCTGGGGGGCCAGCATAGCGTTTTGTGGCCACACTGATTGCTTACCTAACCTGCTTCTGCTGGTGGGTTGAGTAGCGGGGTTGGGTCCGTCCGTCCAGCCAGCCGTGCTCGGTGTTCTCCCATGGAAACCCCGCCCCACAACCCCATCTCGCCCTCCCGGCTGCAGCCGAGCGGCGGCGCCGAGGGCTCCCCGGGGGGCGATGGCGGGGTGGAGGAGGGTGAGCCGGCGGGCGGCTACAGCGCGGAGCTGGAGCCGCTGTGGTCGGCCCTGTTCGGCTCCCCGGAGGAGCTGGAGCCCATGTGGTCGCCGCCGAGGGGGTTCGGCGTCGGCGCGGAGTTCGCCGCCGCGGAGGTGGGGCCCGAGCCCTATGTGGACGACGGAGGAGGGCCCTGGGACGGCGCCCCGTGGAGGTCCACCGGGGTCGTCGCCGGCGAGGGCGCGGCGACGACCCTGGCGCCCCCCACGTCGGACGCGGGGGGCTTCGCGGAATTCGAACCCGAACCAGAACCCGGCGCGTCTGATTCCACGACGGCGGTGGATTCCTCGGAAGCCGTCCGAGAGGTGAGGGCGCAAGAATCTCTCCCTGATTCTTCACCAGCGCCGCTGTCTCCTCCGGTGGCTTTAGAGGTGCCGTCGCTCGAGTCCGTCCTCGACTCAGCACCGGTGCTGGAGTCGAGGTTGTCACCACCGGTGGCTTCTTCGGAAGCCAATTTAGAGGAGAGAATGCTCGAGTGCACCCTCAACTCCATGCCATCGCCTCCTTTGCCTTCCCCAGATGATGCCAATTGGGAGGCGGAGTATGCTCCCAAGGATTGGTCTGCTTCGGAGAAAATTGCCTCGGGAACCATGGTGATTGTTGATTTGAATGCGGAGGATGATCCCGAGGCCAATGCCGCTGATTGTGGTACGCCAGGTGTCATCAGTATAAATGGTACACCTCTTCGGAGATCACCGAGGATTGCGACAATCGTGGCGGCAGCAAATGCCACACCTTTGGAGAGGAAAGAAGACTCATTTAGAGCTTCTAAGCACCACTCTGCGGATTCAGAGCGAGGAAGAAGCTGTGAAGGGAGCAACATCCCTGTATCCACTAGTTCAATTGTGCTAAACACAGTTGACATGCTCAACAGGATGGAGCTGCAAGGATCGGGAGAGATTGTTGCAATGGAAAGCCAGAGCTCTTCCTCTGAGAATGAGAAAAAAGGAGGTGGTCTCCAGAATCAGGTTGTGGTGGCTTTACCAGTGGTGAATAATAGGTCCTTGAAGTACAACGTAGTTTCTGTTCGACCTCCTAGGAAGACTAGGTTGGCTTCAAAGGTATTGGTGAATTCAGACAGGGTATCGGCTATTTCACCAGTGGCAAACAGTGGACCTCCTGTGCAGAAAATAGATTCTCATGCACCTCCTAGGAAGCACAAGCTTACCTTTGAGAAGTGCTTACCAAATTTGGAGAGGGTAGATGATGGTGGTGTTGAGTTCTGTAACTTGGAGTTAGTGAATACTAAATCGCAAGTGGTCAGCGAGATGCCCCTAGGGCCAGAAGGAAGATCGTCTCAACCTCCAAAGGCAAAGAGGGTGAGGATATCCTCAGGTAAACGCTTGGCAAATTTGAAGAGGGCGGAGGACAATAGTGGCTCGGATAATAGTGGCTCAATCTGTGAAACGTCAAGGGTCACAATGATGCCAGATCCGAGCAATAAGCCCAAACTTATCTTGGATAAGGACTTGGCTCATTCGGAGATGGTAGAAAGTGATGATGGTTCCTGTTTCTTTGTGGGGGAGGCAGTGCCTGAGGAGGAGGCTAGGCAGAGGTGGCCTCACCGCTATGAGAAGAATCATTTCTTTGTGCAGAAGGTAGGCGTGTGGCTTCACTGCTCTACTCTCTGCATGGCTGCATCATCATACACTTTTACTAAGATATAAGAATGAGATTTATGCTGTTGCAAATTGTTGAGGATAAATAGTTCTGTGGATTTTTATTGTTTTCAAGCGTAGGAATTGTTTACTAGAAGTCTAGAACAATATTCATGTCTTCATGACAGCAGTACACATATAGCGAGATGTGCTGATTAGTGCAGATGGAATGCGAAGAGTGGTGTACTTTTCTAATAACAATATCCAGACATGTAGGAAATCGTCAGAAGGCATACATGTCAAATGGGCAGCACATTTTAGAAGTACATGACGGGTAGTAGCAAGTAGCAACATATAATGTAGTCAAGATAGGTCTTAACACCCTGAAATATCAGCTCCCTTACATTAATAATCATGTTGCTGTTGATCAATATCAGTCTATCTCTCTGGTCCAGTACAGTCCAATGTACATTTTGAAAATTGGAAGCCATCATGCCAGTTGGAAACAGAAAGAAAATTTTAACTTAAACTAGAGAAAATGAAGCCTTAGTCATAGGTTTTGGAAGGCTTCATATCTTATGCAGCTCGGAACTTAGGAGTTACAGATATGTTTGGATAATGGTTCGAACAAGCAAAGTTATTAAGTCGTAAAGTCAAGTCGAGCCGCTAGAGGGGCGACTTGGTAGACTATTTGACTAGTCGACCGACTAGTCATGAGTCATGACTAATCAATGACTAGACCACCGACTAGGAACTTAGGAATTATTGAATCTGGATAGAGCATTCCTAGTGAGGTTGGCTAGATGAAAATTCAAATCAAAGAATGATTGACAGCCAATTTATGTGTAACAGGATACACATAATTAAATTGTATGAAAAAGCAGGAAGAAAAGAACTATTTCTCTTGTATGCACAATAGTGCAATCTATAGTTGTCACGGCGTCGCCAAGTCGACAACATATCGTCCAGTCAGCCAACAGCGGACGAAACGACTGCTTGCCTCGACTGGCAGGGGTCTGGGAGAAAGGGGCTCAGATCTAGCCTCTCGGTGACCCGAGAGAGAGGGGGAAAGAAGGCTCAGGCCTGGGGGAACCCTAGCCGCCGCCACCGCCGCTGCTGCTCCCATCGCCGTCACTAGTCCTCTCCAGCTCGCATTGACCACCACCATTGCCATCCATCACTCCTCCCTCTCCCCTGATCTGCTCTTCTGCTCGTCGCCCATTGCCCTCTTCTGCTCGTCGCTCATTGCCTTCTGCTCCGCTGCTCTTTGATCTACTGCCCGCTGTGCTGGATGCTGCTGCTCGCTTGTCAGCAAAGAGAACTTGGTGATGGGAGTTGTGGAGGGCTGGGGAGAGGCATAAGAGGCAGATGGAGGAGAGGATGAGGATGAGGCGGCTGGAGATGATGACCTGGTGGTATTAGGGCACAGGAGGAGTGCATGACTTAGATGGACTTTTGGGCTTGAGTGGGGTTGTGGGCTGAGTGGGTAGTTGCCCATCTCTCATCTATTCTCCATTCTTTTCTTCTATTATATGGGTGCTATACTGCTATATGTGCTAATTAGGCTAATTTAAGTCATCGTCTACTCCTCGCCATGGTGCCCGCCTAGGCGTCCTGGCGCCTAGAGGTCGCCGCGATTGGCCAGAGCGCTGTGACAATACTGGTGCAATCTTGAAATAAGTATACCCACACACATGTATGGTTACATATGGTGTTAAGGTTGTACATGCACATGGTTTTTACATTTTGGCAACTTGTAGGTTCTCATATAAACTTCGTTATTTCTCGTATTTGCATATGTTATGCGTTATAAGGTTTGCATTATGTTGAACTTGTAACAATTGAATTTATGCAAGTAACCTTTTTTACTTGTGGTTTCTTTGTTTGAAGGATAAGAGGAGCACTACCCGAAAGTTTGCCAAGTGAGCAAAAACGCATTGACTTTTATTTTTTCAATTTTCAGTAATTACTTCTGATGAAAAATTAGGTTACTCATGGTAACAACTATATGTCCTACCTTATATTACAGTGCTGGAGAAGCTATCTTGGATGTTAAATGTCACTATTTGCAAGCCAGAGTATCCGGATCTACTTTTTGCATTGGAGATTGTGCATTTGTTAAGGTGAGTTAAGATTTCTAAATTCAATTTTATTTTCTGTACCTTTATGGCATATGTTCTCTTCGTTTGATGGCTTTTGGACTAATTAAATGTTCCAAACAAATTATCAGAAAAAAAATCCATTGATCAAGCTCATGTATCTTTTTCCCCTTCTATAGAGTTGTCTCTGCTACCATGTTCATGCATATTTTTGCAGAGTCTTTATGTATATTTATCTACATCTGATGCTTGATTGCAAACTATAGTTGACATGTTTTTGCTGTCGTGTTATATCAAACTAATATTTGTCTTGTTATCAAACACTCCGTTGTTAAACAATTTTAACAGGTTAGTTCTTGCAGGGTCCAGAAGGAAAACCAAATTATATAGGCAGGGTGCTAGAGTTTTTTGAAACAATTGTGGGTAAATATTACTTCAGAGTGCAATGGTTTTTCAGAGCTGAAGACACGGTGAGTTCAGTTGTCCTTGTTGTTTGACTGAGAAATTATGCATGTGTTAAGAAACATTGAATTGCTGAAGCATCGAGATCTGGAGTAATGCATATGTAACTTCATTTTTTAGCTTGTAAAAATAAAAGCTGATAATCATGTTTATTTTAGGTTCCTAACCATGCTTTGAACCTCTTATTCGATCTCAGATCATGGAAGAGCAAGCACAATCTCATGACCCTAGGAGGCTCTTTTACTCAGACCTGAAGGATGACAATTTACTAGACTGCATTGTTTCGAAAGTGACGATTGTGCAAATTTCTCCTTGTGTAGGGCTTCATTTTGTATTTTATTACATATTTTCTTGTGATAACTGTGGTTTACTCAGACTTAATCCAGTGAGAATTATGATTTTGATTTTATGTTACAGGTAGATGGAAAGTCTAAGTCAATCCCTTCATTCCACTATTACTATGACATGAAGTACTCTCTGGACTACAGTACATTCTCTACCATTGAAACGGGTTAGTGTTCTCAAACAACAGTGGCACGTATGTGGCTAAACCCTGGATGCAAGAGATTTGAAATGCTTCCTAACACAGTTAATCATGACTTGGATTTGAAAGCCTCTCCACATTTTGCAATTGTTTGAACTTTTGGAATTTTGTTTTATTTTGTCCTGTTGATCATAGTTTATTCCTGAATGTATTGTCTTGTAATTGGCATTTTGTGTAGCTTCTGCTCTGTCATCTGTTTTAATGTTGTTACGAGCTTATTATTCTGACTTAGTTTCACAAAATGCAGGAGATACAAATGACATAATGCAGACAAGTTACGTAAGTAGTATCAACAACAATATAAAAACAATAGACTTCAATAAGAAGCAAAAGACTCCTGAACCAGAGAAGAGGGACCTCTCTCTGTTAGATCTGTATTGTGGTTGTGGTGGAATGTCAACTGGACTTTGTCTTGGGGCTCATGGTGGCGGTGTGAATCTGGTGGCGGTACTTCTCTTACCCAAACATCTTAGATGTGCTATAACTTAGTAGGAATCCATGCTTTTTGAATGTTTTCCCCAATGTTTATAGAGGTGGGCTATTGATGATGATGAAGTTGCATGCCAAAGCTTCAGGCTGAATCATCCAGAAACTCGGGTACTATGACTTTCATGGTTCATGCTTTATTTTCTTCCAATATAATTCTAAATGCTATTTCTGGCTCATTTATAAACACTAACATGCTGCTTTGATATAGGTCCGGAATGAAGCTACTGATGATTTCCTTGAATTGTTGAAAGAATGGCAAAAGTTATGCAAAACATATGTGAAGCACAGTAAAGTAAAGGCCCGTGCCAACAGTTTAACAGAATCCAGTAATGAAACTCCAGGTTTTTCTACAGTCCCTCCAGAAGAGTTTGAAGTATGGAAGCTAGTTGATATTTGCTTTGGTGATCCAAGTAATGTCAAAAAGCGCTGCTTATATTTTAAGGTTTGTAAATATTAGTTTCCTCCAGTCTTCAAGTTACCAGAACAGCAACTTAATTACTTGTCAGAATTATGAGTACAAACAGAAATTTTCCCATCTACCCTTATATTTAATAAATTGAACTCAATGCTTTTCAATTGTATAAATGATTTTCTTGTTGTGTGCATTCATGTGATCAAATTAGTAAGTTCACTCTCTTGCCTTACCCTTCAGCAAGCTCTTTCTTGTGTGATGTACTTTGTATAACGTGCGTATATATTTCCATAGATCACATGATTTTCTTCGTCGTTGTTCATATATCATTGTATTTCTGTTTTTTTATGCTAAACTATATAGGCTATTTTGTCATGTATGCAGGTCCGTTGGAAGGGTTACGGCCCTAATGATGACACGTGGGAGCCAATTGAAGGGTTAAGGTATGCAAAATTAAATCTTACCAAGACTCCATTCACCATGATATGAACAGTTTGACTTTTAAAATGCAGGAACTGCAAAGAGGCAATTAGGGATTTTGTTATTGAAGGCCATAAGCAGAAGATACTACCACTTCCTGTAAGTGTTATTCAGTCTTGAATGTGGTAAATTTCAATTTTAGCTTCGATGAAATCGAGTATACTAAGCATTTGATTGTCAACTAGACTCTAGACCTTCTCCCAAAGAAAGGAATCTTAAATGTAGATGAAAAATCCAAGTCTAATTCAATTTGCGATCTTCTGAATAGAGATACAAGGACACATTACAAATACCTAAACTAAGCAATTTTGACATGGCGCAGAATTGAGGCTGTGCCATGGTTTGCTTAAATGATCCATGAGATCTCAATCCTTCATTCCACCATGTGGGGAATCCCATCATTATTTGTTTGTCATCAAATGTATCACAGGCTCATGGCAGATCTCTTTGGAGTTTGGAATATTATTATGGATACTGGCTGCAATCTGTGGATTTATGTCCAGTTGTTTACTTGTTTGTGAGAAAAGAATAACTGGGCGAAATGATTGTCAAAATCCAAAACTTCCAAAGAGTTTATCCACAAATTCTTTACTTTTATGTAACTAGCGCTCAACCCCTGTGTTTGCATAGTGTAGCCACTTATATGGATTACTTTGTTTTTTTTCAAGGACGCGCAAAGGATTACTTTGTTTTAGGGAAAAGTCCTTATTACCCCAGTGTTTATTACTGGTTTAATAGCTGAGGATGTGTGTATTAGATGGTTTCTTAGTTGAGTGTGATAAGTGGACTTGTGATAGTTGAGATTATTATGGATTTCCCCTTTTTATTACCATTAAACAACAATCGCTTACTCTACATGGTTAATTAATTCTACAGAAAAGTTTTCTTTTGCCACTAAGTAGAGCTATATTCTCCCTTTTTCATCAAATTTTTGCATCTCTCTTTTGCTACTTGTCCGTTAGGGTGCTTTTCCCTTTTGTCACTTTTGTCAGGTCAATGGTCATTGACCATCATTTGCTAGCCAATTTTTTCAATAAAGACAAGAAGAGCGGAGTTGGTTAGAGTAAATTGGTCTTTACACTGTTAACAGTAGTCAACCATGCTTGACCTAATAGAAAAGTAGCAAAAGGGAGAAGTTCAAATTTCCAGTGGTAGATTGGAGAACATAAAAAGAAAATTATCTCTTATAACTCCTTGTAGATCATGTATGGGGCTAATACAGGTAATTTTCAGTGGGAAAAAAAAATCATTATGAATTTCATGTGTATGGAAAGAAAAACTCTGTCCACGGACAAAGAATTAAATGGAGAAGTAGAGAACAAATGAAAAATGCATGCATACACACTTAAGCATTCATGAAACCAATTAAATAAATATGACATTTTTTTTCTTTCAAGATTGCATTTACATCACATTTTGATTCCTGTAATATTCAGGGCTCATGTAGTGAATCAATTCAATCTTTGAGAAATCTTTATTCATATCAATACTGAGTAGTTAATATTACACGTGCTTGCTACGGTCCCATTGGTCAATATTCCTTTTCATATCTTGTTTATGTATGTGTTCAGGGTGATGTTGATGTCATATGTGGGGGCCCGCCATGCCAAGGCATTAGTGGCTACAACCGCAATAGAGAATTTGAGGCACCATTTAAGTGTGACAAAAACAAGCAAATTATTGTCTTTATGGATGTCGTGCAATTTTTGAAGCCCAAATACGTTTACATGGAAAATGTCCTTGATATATTGAAGTTCGCTGACGCAACACTTGCAAGATATGCTTTAAGTCGCCTACTTGCTATGCATTATCAAGCGAAACTAGGGATCATGGCTGCTGGATGTTATGGCCTTCCACAATTTCGGATGCGTGTGTTTTTATTGGGCTGTAATCCTGAGGAGGCAAGTAATCATTTTCCTTGTATGTTTTTTAATGGGAACAGTTGGGGAGAGCCAATTATTTTCCTTGTATTGGACAATGACTTTCATGTTGCCTTATTATCATATTTTTGCTCTGTAGAAATTACCCCCATTTCCTCTGCCTACTCATGAGGCGATTGTGAAGAACGGCTGCCCATTGGCTTTTGAGGTAAATATGATTTGTCTGGATTTGCTTGATCTGATAATGAATAAGCGTATTGCAACTTTAGACCTATATTTTGTTGTGTGCACGTATGTGCACTTAGGCCGCAAGGAAATTGTTAAGAGTCTTGTACATATTAGTAGTCTCTCTCTCTTGGCCCATGTAGTCCATGATGCCCAACTAATCCCGTTTATATATATCCTCTTAATAATGAATAAGATGCATAGGTGTGAATAGCAAAATCCTTCTCTCCTAAATCTAACAGCAATATCCAGTCGGTTTTGGTTAGTTAGGATAGTTTCCTTCCAATAAGTGCTTCGATTGTTAGGCAAGAGATTATCTAGTGATTTGGTTAGGAGTCGGCCACATCTATATATGTGGCATGCAGCTGTCATTTGGAATTAAGCAAGAAGAACAAAGAAACAATAATTCATCCCCGTCTATGTCTATCTTCCTCCTCCAAAGTCCCTTCCCATTCAAGCCGTCGCCGCCCGGCTGTCCTCCCAGCGGTGTTTACCCCGTAATGATCTAAGATCATTACATTCTGTTGCTGATGAGATCAAGTCCGTAAGGGCTGCATGTGACCACATCCTCGCAAGGTTGCAGGACATAAGTGCAGCGATCGAGGAGGAGGCAAGGCATGCTGCTGCGATGAATGCGTGCAGCCATCAGCTCCGGCGTCGGCGCCATCGCTGGACATGATGCCTTCGTTGAGGAAGGTCACCGCTGTGCCGCGGTCGCCTTACCCAAGCCACCGACTGTTGCCGTGCCTTTGGAGGTGCGAAACGCGGTGGGTGACGTGTGGGAGGTCGTGACGTCGTCTCATCTCTCACCCATCCGTTGCATCTTGTGGCGGAAAGGGCAACAACACTGCGTTGGGCAGTGTTAAGGTTCCCGTGTCTTCGCTATCAACAACCGTTGGCTACCTGCTGCGCACTGGAGCAAGGCGTCGCAGCCGCTCGTCGAGGTGGGTCTGCCAAGGATGGATGCCATGGCCGTCACCATAGCTCGAGGACGAGCTGTGTGGAGGAGGGGAGAAGTTGTTATGTGCATGTATGTGCACTTAGGCCGCAAGGCAATATCCAGTCGGTTTTGGTTAGTTAGGATAGTTTCCTTCCAATTAGTGCTTTGATTGTTAGGCAAGAAGTTATCTAGTGATTTGATTAGGAGTCGGCCATATCTATATAAGTGGCATGCCGCTGTCATTTGGAATTAAGCTAGAAGAACAGAGAAACAATAATTCATCCCTGTCTATGTCTATCTTCCTCCTCTAAAGTCCCTACCCATTCAAGCTGTCGCCGCCTGGCCGTCCTCGGACGGATGTTTACCCCCTTGTTGTGCTAGTTCACAACATATATTTATAGGAAGATTTCAGTCCACTCTTTGTAATTATTATCAGTTCAGAAGTCAGAACATGCTTCCTCTTGCTTTCTTACTGCATTGTGTTTGTTGTAATATGCTTGTTTTGCTTATCCATATTTTTTGACCTTCTAGTGCAATAATGATAATTTTTTGATCTTGTAGCATAATTTGGTTGGGTGGCCTGATGGCATGCCAATGCAACTAGAGAAACCAATTGTCCTTGAAGACATTCTTTCTGATCTTCCAGAAGTAACTCACAATCTTAAGAGTTCTCAAACCTCTAATTTTAATGACCTTTTGATTCACAAGCTATTGTACACCTTTGTTAGGTGGCAAACGGGGAAAGTTGTGATGAAATGCTATATGTAAAGGGTCCTCAAACAGAATTTCAAAGATACATTCGGACATTTAATGCTGGTGGGTTGATTACATACATTCCTATAGAATAAACTTGAATGTTCTTCTATGCCTTGTCGTTTTGTTGTAGGTTTCCGTACCAAGCAAAATGAATTTCCGTACACAATTGAGTAGTAAAGTGCCTAGTTTGTAGTACTAATAACGAAAATAAACCTGTAACTTGTAGGGGTGTTTTGTATTTTTCGACAATCATTTATAAGACAATTTGTTCAGTTGCAATGGTGGGAAAACAGCAGTTGTGTGGGATGTAATAAGCTAATAATAAAAGGGGATACATATAATTTTCTCTTTGTTTTCCCGTATGGCTTTCCAATTATTTCTATAAAAAACATACCTAGTACACCTTTTGTTAACCCAGTCTGTTGATGTTGCTTCATGATAGTTATGCCAGAAACTCTCACATAAAATTCTTTGTTTCTTCCATGTACAGAAGCACTTGGTCCCAAATCCCATGCTGCAAAAGATTCTAAGTCAAAATTATATGACCATCGACCACTGGAACTGGATAATGATAACTACTTAAGGGTATTGCAAATTCCCAAGAAAAAGGTTGGCTGAGATGCTTATATTTTCAGATTTCATCTTAGTTAAACCAATTCTTGCAATCTCATCAGTCCTGTTTCAGGGAGCTAATTTTAGAGACCTTCCGGGAGTCATAGTTGGTCATGACAATGTAGCTAGATTAGATCCAACAAAGGAAAGAATACTTTTACCATCTGGTCGTCCTCTGGTAAGATGCTCGAGATTCACTACACTTCTCTGTATGTGCAACTTCTTTCTTAGCTTGGCTGGCAGGTTGTGATTTCTTATTTTCATGTCAGGTGCTTGATTGTGTACTATCTTATGAGAATGGTAAATCCTTAAGGTTGGTTTCAATTGATTTCAGTGCTTCATTTTCCTTTCGTAGATATGTTTAATTGTTTCTGCTTTAGCGGTTTCGTGTATAATATGTTGTAGACCTTTTGGTCGCCTGTGGTGGGATGAGGTAGTGGGAACTGTGCTTACATGTCCAAATGCTCGTATGCAGGTTAGCTATGATTCTAACTTCTTCCTTCACTTTGTTCGTGATTTTAAAATATCTTCTAAGAGAGTATGTTCCAGGCCTTGATACATCCTGCACAAGATAGACTGCTTACTATCCGTGAAAGTGCTCGGTTGCAAGGTTTTCCTGACAACTACAGGTTTCGTGGAACAGTCAAAGATAGGTACTTGTTTTCCTTTTGTAAGAAGAAGATCACACCTTTAAATAATCAAACTGAATTAAAGATATCTCAGTTTTTTATAATTTATTTTGCTCTACAAATTGGCATATGTAAACTGTTGAATTACTGCAATTTATCGGTAATGCACAGACGAGTTTATTATGGCTAGTGACAGTTGAGCAGCCTGTAGCATAAATGTTAACATGTGATGAGCCTGGCTGCAGGTATCGGCAGATTGGAAATGCTGTGGCCATACCCGTTGGCCGTGCACTTGGGTATGCCTTGGCCATGGCCTATCTGAAGAAGACTGGAGATGATCCCCTCATGGTGTTACCACCCAAGTTTGCATTCTCTCATGACATAAAAGGTCCCTTTAGTCCATACTGTTGTCAGAGTGGCAAAACATGACGTTTGACTTCTTCCCCACATCAGTTCGATTAAAGACCGTCATCGCCATTCATGCTCTGCTAGAAAAGCTGCGACTCTTGCTCGTGAATAGCATTAGGACATGCCCATTTATCTGTGGGAATCAGATCAAGGAATCTGGGTTCCTCATTCAGATGACCTCACCTGTTTGTTGTTAACGTAAATCTTCATTCATTTTATTGCCATGTTGTAACAGCATAATTAGTTTATTACAAGCTCCCATTAGTAGGTGAAGTGGCTCAGAAAATTTTCTCCTGATAAAGGTCTTTGTTGTAGTGTAAAAGAATGTATATACAAGTTAGATAATCAGGGGAACAGAATGTATGAACATCGTATCATGTGTTGTTGTATTAGCCAGTGAGTGAGCATGAATGTAACAACTTCAATAAATCGATTGAGTTGTAGAGTCTGTAACAACTTTGTTGAATCGGTTAATATGATAATTATTTTTTCATCAGCTCAGTTCTTTTGTTCTTCCTCGTTTGTAACAAAACTTCTCTTTGAACATTGCAAAAGATCCAAATATGCTACAATGGCATAGATTTACGGACGGCACATTAGAAACACCAGAATATTGTTGTGTACACGGTAGACAGAAGTCCTGCTTATAATAATTTTTCAAGCCTTATTAGCTTTACATGCGAAATGATTATCATTTGCTCCATCATCTGCTTGAGTATCGTAGCCAATCATGTCATCATTCGCATGAAAGAAGCATTCAAAAGTAACCAAATGCCAGCTTTTTTTTTTTTTTTTTTTTTTCTCACTATAGGTTGTTTCACAATGAGGTGCATTCAGAGGTACACTACCGAGGATTGACAAATAGAATAAGTTGTAGCTGACGCATTGAAGATGCCTTCTGTTAGACATGACTGATAAAGGGTGTCCTTCATGTATTTTTTACACATGTAACTTGTATATATTGATCTTTAGATCCATTAAAATGGATAAGGTTTCATTCTAATATGGTATCTGATACGGCCTAACTAGTAAATTAGTACACATGCGTGCGTCGGCCTAATCTTTCATGGTACAAGCAAATTCACAGCACAACAATCTCTTCCTTATCTAGGTCAAACAAACACCAGCAGCAAGTTCTTCCAATTTCCAGTCACGTAATCAGCACGCCGAGTCCTAGAGAGTTCTCCCTCCCGTACGCACCGCGACGCACGGAATCAGAAAAGAGATCACAAGATCAGCTTGAGAACCTGACCAGCAAGATCAATCCTCACAGCAACTATGAACTCCAAGAACAATTCACAAGAAAATAACACGATACTTGGTCGCCATAGGCGTTTTCTGGTTTCTCGATAACTCAACAAAACTGATCTAATCTCTATAAGGGCACAGCCCCCAGCCTTTTATACGGCTGCACACGCGCACGCCCCGGCGAAAATGCTATTGCCGAAATTTCGCCGGTAACCATCGGTTACATTGTTATTGGTGGGGTCCGATAAATTTTTATATCGGACAAAGAATTTTGGATTTATTTATTTTTCATCCAAATTCAAATTTAAAGTCAAAATTTAGATAACTTTTGTCTTTACATCTGAAAAATTCAAATTTCAATTTCAATTATAATTTTTTGTCTGAAATTTCCAGTAACCGGCTAAGACTGGTGTTATCGCTGCCCTCTGATAAAAATTCCTCCTGTAAAAAACCAAAGCCGGTTTTCTTGAGAAACTTCTACTGGAGTAGACTAACTAAAATAGCACACGCAGGTGCTGGTACTTGGAAACAAAAGGAGAAGGAAACTAAAATTCCAACTTGGACTCAAATTGATTTTTTTTTAAAAAGAAATATGGACTATGATTCGGGCTTAGAGAAAGAAGTTAAGCTAACAAAAATAGACTGGGACCGAACCAACCAAGATATGCTTCCTTTCTTGTTCAATACCTGGCTCATTCCTAGTGTCGTCCTGTTGCATACGTACTGCATGCCCCAAACCTCTTCTCACGTGTACTTGTTCCATGCATGGCCGCGCCTCCACGTGTCATGCCAACTCCTGCTTTCCACGCCACATGCTTGTGCACGTCCGCGCCACCTCCGTGCATCGGCGCGCTCCCGGCGCTACACACAGTATGTAAGTACACGCTGCCCATGCAGTCCATGCACACGCACAACACCCCACGGCCGGCTAGGCCTTTCCTTTGGCGCATTGTTGGCCACGACACACAAGCACTTGAAGCTAACTTACTTTCTTGTTGCAAAACGGCACCAACGGGAGGATTAGAAATAGCTTGTGGTTTAGAAACACAAGCCAATGTAGTTGCAGCAGCAGCCGTATCAGTATCGAAGCAAGGTTATCTTGAATGTACTTTTCCCGCGAGAGGTAGTAGCTCTAAGGCGTGAAAGTGACCTCAATTCCAAGGAAGTAGCGAAGAGGATCCAAATCAGACATCAAAAACTGCTCACTAAGATGTTCCTTCACAAAAACAATGTACTGAGAATCGTCCCCAGTAATGATCATATCATCCGTATAGAGAAGAAGGAGCGTACGACCCCGAGGAAAGGTGTGTACAAAGAGGACCACTAGCGGAGAAACCGGTAGCAGTGATAATAGAGAAGAAGCGATCAAGCCAAGCATAAGGGGCTTGCTTAAGCCTATAGAGAGAACGACGAAGGCGACAAACCATACCAGTAGGGACTGAGAACCCAGGGGGTGGCTGCATGTAGACCTCACGCAGTTCGCTATTGAGAAAGACATTCTTGACGTCCAGCTAAGAGATGAGCCACTGTCGAATAGAGGCCATAGCAAGAAAAGTATGAATAGTGGTCATGTGGGCGACAGGAGTGAAGGTCTCATCGTAGTTATGACCATGCACCTGTTGAAATCCATAAACAAGACAGGGCTTGTAGCGCTCAAGAAAACTATCCGAGCGGGTCTTGATCTTGTACACCAACTTGCATGTGATTGGAGTGACACGCGCAGGTAAGAACACAAGATCCCAAGTGCCAGTACGCTCCAAAGCAGCAATCTCCTCAAATATCGCAAGTTGTCACTTAGGGTGAGAAGCAGCCTCATGGTAGGTCGTAGGCTCAGAAAGAGCAGCGGTTGCGAAGCCATAGCACTCATGATGCCTGACAGTATGACGATCATATCTGGAAGGAGAAAGTGGAGCAAGACCCAACAAGGACGAAGAAGGAGAGTTGGGAACAGGGCCCAGCAAAGACGAAGGTTCAACTGGAGAAGGAGTAGGACAAGGACGGCGAGAGTAGTGCAGGGAAAATGGTGGAATCTTAACAAAAGAGTTGGAAGAAAACTCCGGCAGAGGGGGAATAGGTGGAGCCGCCGGAAGGGAAGCGAAGAGGGTGGAGGCAGAAGCGAAACAAAAATGGAAAGCTGAGTGTTAGGAAAAGTCAGAAAGGAGATCGACTCAATAAGAGAATCTGAGCTGACAATAGAGGGACAAGGGTAGTAAGGTCGGGACTCATCGTACGTGGCGTCCTGAGATATCCTCATCCGGCGAGCAATAGGGTTGTAGCAGTGATAACCCTTATACTCAAGACTGTAGCCAAGAAAAACACACTCAATTGACCGAGTAGTCAGCTTGGTGCGCTCACGAGGTGGAAGAAGGACGAAACAGACATAGCCGAAACAGCGAATGTGATTGTACTCGAGTGCCTGACTGTTGAGATGCTCGACAGGAGTAGAACCCTGAAAAGTAGTGGAAGGCTACATGTTGATGAGGAAAGCAGTAGTGGAGACAACCTCAACTTAGAAGTGAGGTGAAATAGAAGAGGCAAGCATGAGAATGCGAGCTGTCTTAAGTAAGTGACGATGCTTACGCTCAGAGACACCGTTCTGAGCGTGAGCACCAGGACAAGAATATTGGGGAAGAGTACCCTACTCAGCGAGAAAGCGACACAAAGTAGCAGATAGAAACTCGCCAGTAGAATCAACACGGAAAACATGAATGGCCGAATCAAACTGAGTGCAAACCATGGTGGCAAAACTCTGGTAAATAGAGAGAACCTGACTGCGAGAGGACATGAAGTAGATCCAAGTACGATGAGAATAATTATCAATAAATATCACATAGTATCAATGATCGCCTTTCGAAACGAAGGGAGCCGGTGTGAGGACCCAGGGTATTTAGCTTGTAATGCTTAGCTATCCACTTGACTCTAGCATCACAAACTAAATATCCCGCGCCTCGGTGTATTATGTACCTCCCAGGAGTGGTACACATACACCATCACAAACATCAATATCAATCCATACACAAGTGCTTACAATATCAAAACTTCATAATTACAACATATTGAACTTACAAGGTTCAGTTTCATACAAAAGGGCCGACCGGACAAATAACAAGATAAATATCAAGTACGCAGTGAAAAAATAGTAAATTAACTGAATTAAAATCATGAATTAACCATAAAGGAAGTCCCAATGGCTTGCCATAACACACAGGGCAACCGACTGGGTTGAAACCATAGCAAATCGACGTTCCTACGCAATCATTCCTTACCCGATTCGATCTCAACACCTGCTGTCCAGATTAGTAAATGCAAGCAAACA
The DNA here is from genome assembly GCA_036346255.1 of Ampelocalamus luodianensis. Taxonomy (NCBI): domain Eukaryota; kingdom Viridiplantae; phylum Streptophyta; class Magnoliopsida; order Poales; family Poaceae; genus Ampelocalamus; species Ampelocalamus luodianensis. Next base: position 47,727,338 of record CM070626.1, read on the forward strand.
GTGAGTACACGAATGTACTCGCAAGACTTACGAGTAACAAGCCTATACATAGCTACATGCAAGCTGAAACAAGGAGATGGTTATATGGTTAATTGGACGCATAAAGCAATTTTCATTTGCAATAATGTAATAGATTGAAGGCAATTTGTCAAATCTGTTTTTAAATATTGAAATAACAGCGAGGTAACCATAAATAACATAAGTAACCACTTAGAGGTGACTAACCCAATAGCCACCACACCATAGCACGAATCCTCGATTCGTACCACCCATCAAGTTTTAGTTAAAAGGTTGTAGTCTAATTCTCACGGGGCGTATCCGAGCGTGTCCATAACCTAGGACGAGGTTATTCGAATAGTTTTAACACTGCAGGGGTGTACCAATGTACCCATACTTCATACCGCCTTTTTGCCAAGCTATTAAGCACACTTCCTTAGGTATGCCGACACGGCTAAGTCCTACGAGATATTTCCAATATTGTGTATCAACTACGAGCCGCTCATATGGATAGAAATCTATACGCTTACATTGTAAAGTCGAAAGACAACTACCTACCCGGGGTAAAGCTTTCGGACAACTACAATGCTCCCAAACATCTACCTCCTACGACTCGGAGCTAACACACGCCAAAGTACTAAGTCAAGAGAGGTCCCATTTCCCTCTAGTGTGGTTAGCACGCAAAATGCTCAGTACAGTGGCGCAAGTAATTCGGTCTTTGTTGACTCAGGCACCATTCCAGTTGCACCCAAAAGCACACCATCTTACCATTGTGTCCAAGTCTAAAATATTTTGTTTTCAGTTTTAGTTTTCACAATTAAACATAGCACAAAGGTTGAACATAAAGTCATAATAAGTTTTGTATGATCAAGGTTATCGACTAAGTCGATAACCACCCAATTCTACCGGTAGCTAAGCATGACTAAGCAACATTAACTCGTAACTACTAAGTGACAAGGGCTCATCCAACGAACCCTAAATCACAGCAAGATAATCCTAGGCTTAGTAGTAGAGGATAAACATTTGCCTACCGATAATGCATCTAATGGGTCAACTAATCGACAATAGTTTAAAACAAGATAGTAATGCATATGTAGAATTTGCAAACAACATATTAGAATTTGAAAATAATAGGAGCAATATGACCAAATGATGCTACATCTGCTTGCGTTTGTTTGCTGGAACTCTGGACATTCTCACGATCATTTTGGTTGCACTCCCGAATTATCGTCATCTAACGAAAAGAGTCAACAAAGCAAAAACATCGAATAAACTCCAAAATTCAAAAAGTATCCAATTTAAGAACTAACACAAAAGATAGATAATGATTTTACATAAATTTAGGAACAAATATCATTGGATTTGGAGTTAATTTGAATTAGGTATGAGTTATTGAAATAGAAATGAAGGCATAAGTTCTACTGTTGATTAGCTAACGAATTATTCAAATTTTGGCTTATGATTACTTTTACTCTTCTAGATTAAATGTTAGTGGATAATCATACTTTCTAAGTAATTTACTTTGGCACTTGATATGGCCCCATCTTACTGTTACTTGGCAGCACTGTATTCCAATTCTTGCATCTTATATAGTTCTAGCTTTTTTTTTGAATTAAATGCTAAGGGTTTCCCTCGTAAGACTGAAGCCTATTATAGGTCAAGTCCACCTGTGGCCGGGTATCGTCGAGTACGATCACCTGGTGACGTCAACCCTTGTTTTCTGCAAAGAAGGCGTGAAGATGTTATTACCAGATGCCGAGCGTTCTCGCCTGACCTCCGAGCAGTTCGTTGGCCGCCACGGTTTCGACTAGTGAACATGAAGAAGTTCGATGGATCTCAAAATCCTATTGAATTCCTTCAGATCTACACAACAACTGTCCGAGCAGCAGGAGGAGGAGAGCATGTAATGGCAAATTACCTTCCAACTGTGCTCGAAGGGTCTGCTCAATCGTGCTACTAAACCAGCCATTCGAGTCAATCTACTCGTGGTAACACCTCTGCGACCTTCTGTTAGCGAACTTCCAAGGCACCTACAACCGCCCTGGAAAGGAGGACGACCTGCATCGGATGAGATAGAACGACCACGAAACTCTGCGTCAATTCATTAGACACTTTAGTCAGGTTCATAATTCAATTCTGAAGGTTTCTGACTCATCTGTTATCAGAGCCTTCAAGAAGGGAGTCCGCAGCAGGAGGATAACGAAGGATATCGCTTTGAACACTCCTGCCACTGTTGCTGAACTCTTCGAGATGGTCGATCGATGCGCGACTGCTGCTGAAGCGGTCGAGTGGAACAACACCATTGATTGAGAGGAAAACGTACCTCAAGAGATAGACGAAAGTGGTAAGAAGAAGGATAAAAAGGTCAAGAAATCCAAGAACAAGGCAAAGGGTCAAAAGCCTCAAGCCAGTGGTTCTAAGGAGGTCTTGGCTGTAAGAGACAAGGAGCCACGTAGGTCCAAACAAAACTCCGACTGAGGCAAAGGTAAGCACCCTGATCGGAAGAATGACAAGCCTAGGTGGTGTCCTTTCCATAAAAAGAAAGGACACGATCTTCGCAACAGCCGGGTTTTCCTACGAAAACTCGAGGACTATTATTCCGGCAAAGGGCCGCTTCCTACTCTTGAATAGGTAGGCCAAACGAGTGGTCGAAAGGAGTCGAACAACGATGAGGAGAGGCCATTTCAAGATCCGCAACACACCATCGACCACATTTATGGGGGATCATCGGCATACGAGTCAAGGCGACAACTTAAGGCTGTCGAACGTGAGGTAAACTCCATTAACTCTCCTCTTGTCAATAAGATGCTAAAGTGGTCGGAAGTCACCATCTCTTTCGAGAAGGGTGACTGTCCAATCCCTTCGACTCGACCAGGACGATTTTCGATCGTGGTCGAACCTACCATCAATAACTGTTGAGTAAATCGAGTGTTAGATGATGGTGGTAGATCGATAAACATTCTATTTACGAGTGCCCTGGACGAGATGCAGGTACCCAGAACTAAGGTAAGATCGATACAATACTCTTTTCATGGAATTGTACCAGGGTCTTCGGCCAAACCTATTGACCAAGTTTCTCTTCCTTTAACATTTGGTTCACCAAGTAATTTCAGGACAGAGAAGATCTCCCTTGATGTGGTCGATTTCGATACGGCATATAATGCCATACTCGGACGACCAACTTTGGCAAAGTTCGTAATAGCTACTCACTATGGGTATCAATGTCTTAAGATGCTAGGTCCTAAAGGAGTGATCACAATTTATTATGATAAGAAGATGGAGCATACCTGCGACCGTCGATCCCTCGAGATGGTTGGTCAGATACCAGCTCGAGAAGAAAGTTAGCCTTCGACTAGCAAGTCGAAGCCTAAATCTGCACCAAAGCCGAATGACCAAGTCAAGGAGTTTCCTCTTGACGCGGAGGAGCCCTCGAAGACTGTTCGCATCGGGGATATTTCCGACCCCCAAGTAGGAAGACACTCTCATCACTTTCCTCTGAGCAAATGCAGATGTCTTCACGTGGCAAGCGTCCGACATGCCCGGAGTCCCTAGAAAAGTGATCAAGCACAGGCTAGCTTTACGGCCTAACAAAGTACCCATAAAACAAAAGTTACAAAGATTTGCCCCTGATCGACGAGATGCAATAAGGTCAGAATTGGAAAAGCTACTTAAAGCAGGTTTTATAAGAGAAGTCGACCACCCAGAGTGGTTGGCCAACCCTGTAATGGTTAGGAAGTCAAACGGCAAATGGCGTATGTGCATAGACTTCACTGATCTTAATAAAGACTTCACTGATCTTAATAAAGCCTGTTCAAAAGATGATTTTCCTTTACCTCGTATCGATGAGTTGGTTGATTCTACTGCTGGTTGTGAAATGTTATATTTTCTAGATGCATATTCTGGTTACCACTAGATCAATATGTGTCGAGAAGATGAAGAAAAGACCGCGTTTATTACACCATTTGGTATATTTTGCTACGTCAAAATACCATTTGGTTTTAAAAAATGTTGGTGCTTCTTTTCAGCGTTTGATGCAAGCAACTTTTTCACCTCAACTAGGCCGAAATTTGGAAGCCTATGTTGACGATCTAGTCGTAAAAAGCATCAAACGACTTAATCACATCACTGACCTGCAAGAAACATTTGACAACCTCAGAAAGCACCGCTTGAAACTCAATCCTGAGAAGTATATGTTCACAGTCTCTTCAGGAAAGTTGCTTGGATTCCTGGTCTCTGCACGAGGAATCAAAGCAAATCCTAAAAACATAAAGGCCATCATGCAAATGCGCCCTCCGACCACGAAGAAAGAAGTCCAGAAACTCACAAGATGCATGGCGGCTTTAAGTGATTTCATCGCACGCCTGAGAGAAAAAGGACTACCTTTCTTCAAACTTCTAAGGAAGCACGAGGGTTTTGAGTGGACAGAAGAGGCTAACGTTGCCTTTGAGGATGTCAAGAGGTATCTTATGAGTGCTCCTGTTCTGGTTTCTCTAAAACTAGAAGAGATGCTATTAGTTTATCTAGCTGCCACGCCATAGGCAGTGAGCGCAGTACTGGTCGTAGAACGTGACAACATACAATAACCGGTTTACTACGTTAGTGAAGTTTTACACGGGCCTAAGGAGCGTTACCCTCAGATTCAAAAACTTCTATATGCCCTCCTCATGTCTTCGAGGAAACTGTGGCATTATTTTCAGGCGCACAAACTAGCTGTGCCGTTTGAGTTTCCCTTGGGAGCAATCCTCTAGAATAGGGAAACAACGGGACGCATGGCAAAATGGTCAGTCGAACTTGGGAAGTTCGACATCCATTTCGTGTTCCGAATGACCATTAAATCCCAGATCTTGGCAGACTTTGTCGCCGAATGGACAAATCCTGAACCTGTTCAGGATTTCCAGTACGATTCCCATGATCAGTGGACGATGTACCTTGACGGGTCACTTACTTTAAGTGGCTCAGGGGCTGGGGTGGTCCTGGAATCTCCTACCAGAGAGACCTTAAAGTATGCTATACAACTAAACTTTTAGGCCACTAACAATGTGGCAGAGTACAAAGGTTTGTTAGCTGGCATACGAGCTGTGAAAGCGCTCTTGATTCGGCGACTACTCGTGAGATGAGACTCTCAACTAGTCGTGAATCAAGTCGAAAAAGAGTACCAGTGCTCTAATATGACAATGTCTCGGTACTTATTGGAAGTTCGAAAGCTTGAAAAGCATTTTCTTGGTTTTGAGGTACAATTCATCCCTTGAAAGGATAATTTCCTTGCAGACCAGCTTGCTCGTATAGCTTCTTCCCGATTCATAGTACCAAAATGAGTCTTTTTGGAAGAACCCCAGAAGTCGTCTGTAACACCCCAGCTCAGCATTAAGCCTGGAATGCTACTAAAATTAAATTAAACTAGGCTAAACTAAAACCAATTACAAATTCTTGACAAAATCTCCTTTGTATAGTCAGCTATACCGAGGTTCCAACAATTAATCAAGGCATTTATCAATATAATCATAATCAGGTTCATTCAAGCGTGCAGGATAATCTCATAAACATAACCAAAATTTGCTATTCTCATTATTACAGTTAATCTGAAACTCAAACCATCCATAATTAATTCTTAAGATTGAATGGTAGTGCGTGCATCCAAACATCTACTCCCTCCCATGCATGCCGGTCTTGCCAGTTGTACCTAAAACACATCAAAGCAAGAGTGAGCCCAAAGACTCAGCAAGTACCAACAAGGCTAAGCAAGTTATCATTCATAGCATCAATAATCCAAGATAAACAATGCACCAAAGTATAGCCTTCACGCTCATGTGAATGCAACCAATGCAATGCACCTTTTCAACTTTATCTCTTTTCGCATTTTACCGGTAATGTGGGGTATACAACTGTCGCGGTATACCGTTGCCTGTGCCCTCTGGCACAGGGACCAAAAGCCTATACACCACATGTATAGGGACCTTTGCCCATCACTTTAATGATGGGGACCTCTTTTATTCATAGCCCACATTCCACGAATGTGGGGACCTCAAGCCCGTCATCTACATGACGGGGACCTCAACTGTATGTGCTTGGTCACCACGTGACCAGGGCACCTGTATGTTCTCAACATGCATATGCACCATGATAACATATTCATAAGCAGGAATATATCATATTCTCATTATCATGTAAGCAACCTTACTTCGCTATCATATATCAAAAACATGCATACATGACCAAGTCTCCAACACGTTTGAAACATGCAAATGCTCCATGCCCACGTATTTCATACCCAAGAATTTAACATGTACATAACAACATGTAAGATTTAGCAACGCTCAAGGGAAACATTAACCATAGCTTGCATTCATCAAGATAAAAGGAAAACTCATTACACTAACGTTCGTGCAAGGCTACAACAAGCATTCACAACAATCTTATCATACAACCGAAAATACACTATAACCCGAATACTTGCCTCAACCGCGCGAGAACGGTGGACGCGAAGAGGGTGCTGCCCCTGGAACCGCGCTCCCACCTGAACACAAAGGTATCCCAATCTAAGACCAACATGCTGGACCAAGAGCATAAATAATAACGCAACAAAACTCGCTAACTCTCAAGTGTAAACAAAACTTCCAATTTCTAGCGATCATTTTGGTGCTTACTGGAAACAGCTAAATTCTAAAATACATAACTTCCTGCTCAGGAGTCCAATTAAGATGCTCTTAGACTTTCTGAAAAGGTAATTGAATTACCTAAATAAACCTAGTTGGGGAGCCCTCTTGATTCTGCCCTTAACTTCCCCTATCAAACCAACCATCAGACGACAGAATTCTCGTCGGGTTCTCTGGACAGTACGCTAAAACCACCATAACTTTTGCTACGAAAGCCCAAATCTCATGTTCTTTAACTCTATGAAAAGGTACAGAAATTATCCACAATTTTCGTTATTCTGAGATCCCCTGATTCTCCTTTTAAATAGCAGTTTTAACCCAATTACCACAGACTGCCAGAAACTGACAGAACCACAGGACAGCAACACTAGAAAATTCATATCTCCCAGACCGTTAATCGGATTTGGGCGATCTTGGTGGCAAACGAAAGCTAAGAACATAACCTACAACTCTCTAGGAGATCCAAACTCCTAATTCGGCGTATAAATACATGAAACGGGCCGCGCAACAAACTGGACAGAACGCAATCTAATAGCAATCGGCGACCGATCCAGAAAATGAATTCATAAACGCATCTAATACAAAAGATTCAGCGGGGAAGGGTCTTCGTTACCCTTGGTGCAGCTGAGGATCGCAAGCTCCGGTTGGTGATCCCTCTTCCTTCTCTTCTCTCCTCTCCCTTCCCTCTTTTCTTCCTTCTTGGCCGGCCACCGAAAAGGAGGTCACCTTCTTCTTCCCTTGGCCGGCTGCCATGGGGACTAGGGAGATGCTAGGGAGGCGCAAGGAGGTAGCCAGGAGGAGGTGCTAGGGAGGCGCAAGATGGAGGAGGAGGTGAAGAGTGGCGGCCACAAGGTGGAGGAGGAGGAGTGGGGAAGTGGGGGTGCTAGGGTTAGTGCCCCCTCCTTGGCCGGCCACCTATTGGGCCCTTGGGCCCCAAGCCCAAGTTGGGTTGGAAACAAGAAAATCCCCTCTCTCGTTGTTATCTGCTGCAATTTCCAATTGATCCTTCCCGCAATTACGTTTAATTCTCTCCCGAACTTCTAATCTTTCCCGACTAATGCTTAACACACTTTCGGGGTATTACATCGTCTCTGGTCAAAGAACCAGAGACACCTGCTATTGAGACAACCTCTCTAGAATACGAGGATACCTGAATGACTCCCATCTACGAGTATCTTCAGACGGGTTCAGTACCCGACGATGATCGCGAGGCAGATCGTTTATCCCAAAAGGCCAAAATGTATACTTTGGTCGAAGGAGTACTCTATAAACGAGGCACTCAAGGGGCACTCATGCGATGCATTCCGCAGAGCGAGGGATTAAAACTCCTTCACGACATACACGGAGGCATCTGTGGAACTCATGCTTCCTCTGAATCTTTGGGTGAAGGCCTTTCAACAAGGTTTCATCGCCATGACCCTCTACGATGCCAAAGAGCTGGTTAAAAAGTGTGTACAATGCCAGTTTCATAGCAGGAAAATACACCAACCGGCTCAAGCATTACAAACAATCCCTCTATCTTGGCCTTTTGCGACCTGGGGTCTCGATATCCTAGGACCATTACCCAGAGCTCCAGACGGTTTTGAGTTCCTTTTTGTGGATATTGATACGTTCACAAAATGGATAGAAGCCGAGCCTATGACTAGGATAACAACGGAAGTAGCAAAACGGTTCATGATGAGATGTGTGATTACTTGGTTTGGAGTTCCAAGTCAAATAATCACAGATAATGGTAAGTAATTTTTGAGCACAAAATTTTAGGAATTTTGCGACGAGTTGGGTACCAAGCTATGTTACACTTCTGTTGCCCACCCCCAAAGCAATGGGCGGTCGAAAGAGCGAACAGCCAAATAATGCAGAGAATTAAAACTCGGGTCTTCGATCAGCTTGTTAAGCGCTCGAGGGCTTGGGTACAAGAGTTACCCTCAGTATTATGGGCAATTCGTACGACTGCTAGTCGGGCTACAGGTGAAACACCCTTTTTTTTTCTAGTTTTCGGTGCCGAAGCCATGCTTCCGCCGGAACTAAAGATCAGATTGGCACGAGTCGAAAACTTTAACGACTCCGCCCAGGAACAACTTCGAGCGGATGACATAAACCTGTTCGAAGAGAAGAGAAACCAAGCCTTAATCCGTTCAGCGATCTACCAACAAGCCTTACATAGATACTACGATCGTAAGGTCCAACATCGCAGCCTCGCTGTAGGTGACTTGGTATTGTGACTTATCCAATCCTAGTCTAATCGAAACAAACTTTCCCCCAAGTGGGAAGGTCCTTACACTATGGTCGAAGTTACACGACCAGGTTCGGTATGACTAGCAATGGAAGATGGCCAGGTTCTCTCAAACTCTTAGAACATCGACCAGTTGCGCAAGTTTTATGTGTAACAAACCACTACGACAATAAAGTATCAGGTTTTTTCTATCTTTATTGTCTTATTTTGAGTAGTGCTTTTATAATTTTTCGACCATTGTTTATACGCTCCGTTTATTCTTTACATTGGTCGAAGGAAGGTCACAACAACTAGTCGAAGTCTTTCCTCTCTGCATGTGGTCCCGCCCGCTAGAAGGAACTTCCTAGTCTCGCCTTGTTCCTACCTTTTGCTTCCAATACAAAGACGCTGGGCTCAAAAAACATGGTCGAATGATTTTAAGCCAACTCTTTTCACCTTAGTTTATTTCCTCATTTATTTTGAAAAATACTCTAAGAAGAGTGCACTTTTGAGATTTATTCGACCGCTTTTTGGTAAACTCGGTCAGTTCTAACTGGTCGGAGGAAGAAACACACCTAGTCGAAGCCTCTCTTCTCTGCACGTGGTCTTGTTCACTAGAAGGAACTTTCTAGCGTCGTCTTATTTCCTACTCTTGCTACCAGGGCAAACTTATCGTGTACACTGAAAAAAGTCGAACGAATTTACAAGGTTCTCTAGATGTTTGTTTAACTCAAGTTGCCGTTCTTGATTTGATTACTCTGTTCAGAGATGGTAACATCACCTAGTCGAAGCCTTTCCTCTCTACACGTGGTCCTGCCCACTAGAAGAAACTTCCTAGCGTCGATTCGTTTCTACTCTTTCGACCGGTGCAGGATAATCGTGATAAAAAACTACAAGTTAAGCAAACATCTCTGTTTTTAGAAACCCTTTTTTTTCACTATTTACTTAGTTTATTCACATAAACTAAGTAAATAGTCGGGGGGGGGGGGGAGGGGCTAGGATAAAGTTATAAAAATGACTTCAATTCTTAGTCTTTGTTTCTTTTTTCATTCATTATCTTATGAGTTATTGACTACTCGACAAGATGATTTGCAGGAAAAAGGAGAGAGAAAGGAAGGATTACATATATCTGATCTAATCATCTTTTTCATTCATTATCTTATGAGTTACTAACTGCTCTACGAGATGATTTGCAGGAAAAAGGGGAGATCATATATGTCAACAAAAAGCTTGTCTATACAGGTTCCTATGACAGATTACTCTGACAAAGAAGATCCTATTTGCATTTCCTCCGCGACCTTCTCATCAACCGACTGCATGTCTTCAATCAATCGCTCCGCTTCTTCTTCGGTGCAGTCGAAGTCAGCTTCAATTGAATGAGGGTTAAGGTTGGGGTCACGAGCTTTAAGTTTTGCTAAGACATAACTTACAACCCCTTTGACCGCTTTCTTTATCGAGTCGGTCTGGTTGGTATTCAGAGTGGACACCACTTCTTGCAAAGTACCGACTTGCTCCCCAATGGCACTCGTGTGAGTAGCTATCGTGTCTTCACGAAGAATGACCTCTTCAGCACGTAGCCTACCGAGTACATTGTTCAAGAGAGAGATATTGTCTTGAAGATTGACCTTCATCGACTTCATCTCCTCCTAGGTACAAGTCGAAGCCTCGTGGAGTTGTTTTATTTTGACCAATCGCTCTGAAAAGAGTGAAACTGGTCAGATAAAATAGCCCATAGGAGATTGGAAAACCAATCTGGTAGCAGGTAAAGAATTACTTACCTGATAATTGAGAATCTAGTTTCTCAATTTCTTGATCTTTGTCCTTGGCGATGCGGGAGATCTCATGAATAACCAAAGTCTTTTTTCTGACCTCAGTTTGAAGGGTTTCCACCTCGGTTTGAAGAGTTCTCGCTTCAACTTATTTTTCTGAAAAATAACAAGAGTTGAAAAGGTGAAGATCAATATCATAAGCAGTCATAAGTTCAAGGACTTACTGTTTATTTCTTCCTACAACTGTTGAGTCGTAGAGTTTGCCTCCTGAAGCTTCTTTAAAAGGGCATCTTTTTCTTCCCTTAGATTTTTCGTCTTGGCTTTTTCATAGTCAAGCGAATCAACTAGGGTCTTTTTGTCACTCTTGAACCTGCAGAGGTTAAGGGTAGACATGAACACAGAGCCGAGTGGTCGTAAGTTTTTCTATGACCACCCTCACTGTCGTAAGTTTTCCCATGACAACCTTTCGGTCGCAAGTACTTCTACGACCAGTCCCTAGTCGTAAGTTTTTCTACGACAATTTTCTGGTAGTTAGTGTCTCTACGATCAGTACCGAGTCGTAAGATCTCCTACGACTACCCCTACGAGTACTGTACAAGTGGTTGAAACATAAAACAGCTACGAGTATCAGTCACTTACCATTTCTCTGCCTACTCACAGAGTTCCGCTTTCTCCTGTCGTAGCTTAACAAGTTGCTGGTTGTATTCACAAACAGTGTCGATTTGTTCCAAATATTTCTGCAAAGAAGGAAGACAGTGAGAGGTGAGAAAAAACCGCACATGTAGGTATCATCAGATACCTACATTCATGCTCGTCCGAGCAAACATGGAGACAACCGTCGCTGGATTCTTCAGCCCATCCATCTTTTCGATACGGTCCTGCCAAACCTTTTCAAGACGTTCGTCATTGAAAATCTCCCCACTATCGAGAATATCCTTTGGTGAGGGGATCGGTCATGGGATCTAGTGGCAGAAGACTCCACAATGGAAGCGGGGCCAAAGAAATCAGAACAGAAGTTAAAGTACTCCTCTTTCGCTGATTCAGTGACGGTAGTTTCTCCTCGAGGACCGGGGGGAACATCTACGACGACTTCCTTCCCGGCGCGGTGATCAGATGATCCACCACCTTGGCCAGAGGTTTCTACCGCTACTTCCGCCGTCTCCGTCTCCATGACCACCTCAGTGGTCGTACAAACTTCAGCAGCAATAGCTTCTTCCACCCCAGGAATAGTGGCCACTATCGCTGTCGTTCCTTCATTTACTGAAGAAGTAGCAGCAGGCTTCTCAATAGAAACATCCTCATGGGTTGAAGGAGTTGGGCTAAGATCACAAAAAAGAGAGCACG